>CM022298.1:530811044-531429633 GCA_011799875.1 Thinopyrum elongatum
TTAGAAATTTATAATATCCGGTTGTAAAGAACTTGACACCAGATCCGAAATAAAATACACCAACCGCGTGCATAACCGTGACTGTCTCTTTTCGAGTGAGTTCAAGAAGAGAACACGGTGGAGTTATGTTTGACTCGTAAGTAGTTCAGGATCACCTATTGATCATTACTAGTTTGCGACCGCTATGCATAGTTACTCTTCTTATTCTTGTACTCGTAAGTTAGCCACCATACAATGCTTAGTGCTTGCTGCAACCTCACCACTTATCCATTCCATACCCATTAAGCTTTGCTAGTCTTGATACCCATGGTAATGGGATTGCTGAGTCCTTGTGACTCACAGGTTACTACAACAACAGGTGCAGGTACAGGTAAGAATTAAGTTTCCATATGAATCTATTATGCGAGATACTTATGGATTGCATACCAAAGAAGACAATACCTAGATCTATGTTTTTATGCCCAGCTAAGGGCGTTAAACAATAGCGCTTGTTGGGAGGCAACCCAATTTTATTTTTTTTCTTGCTTTTTTGGTTGTGTTTTTCAATAAATAATTCATCTAGCCTCTGGTTTAGATGTGTTTTTGTGTTTTAATTAGTGTTTGTGCCAGGTAAGACCTTTGGGATGGCTTACGGTGATAGTTGTTTTGATCTTGCTGAAAAACAGAAACTTTTGCGCCCAGGAATTTTTTTCATTTTTTACAGAAGCATGCTTTTGATCTGATTCTTTTTGCACCAGATTGGTACACAAATTTCCCAGGTTTTCCTAATTGTTCAGAATTTTTGTAGTTACATAAGTATTGGAAGTTTACAGATTGCTACAGACTGTTCTGTTTTTGACAGATTCTGTTTTTTATGTGTTGTTTGCTTATTTTAACGAATCTATGGGTTGTATCGGGGGGTATGAACCATGGAAAAGTTGGAATACAGTAGATATTACACCAATATAAATAAATAATGAGTTCACAACAGTACCAAAAAAGTGGTGATTTATGTTCATATACTAAGGGATCTTACGAGATTTTCGGTTGAGTTTTGTGTTGTAAAGTTTTCAAGTTTTGGGTAAAGATTTGATGGACTATGGAATAAGGAGTGGTAAGAGCCTAAACTTGGGGATGCCCATGGCACCCCAAGGTAATATTAAAGGACAACCAAGATCCCAAGCTTGGGGATGCCCCAGATGGCATCCCCTCTTTCGTCTTCGTCTATCGGTAACTTTACTTGAGGCTATGTTTTTATTCACCACATGATATGTGTTTTGCTGGGAGCGTCTTGTATGATATGAGTCTTTACTTTTTAGTTTTCCACAATCATCCTTGCTGTACACACCTTTTGAGAGGGACACGCATGAATCGTGATTTATTAGAATACTCTATGTGCTTCACTTATATCTTTTGAGCTAGGCAATTTTGCTTTAGTGCTTCACTTATATCTTTTTAGAGCACGACGGTGGCTTTATTTTTTCAAAATTATTGCACTCTCATGCTTCACTTATATTATTTTGAGAGTCTCTCTAAATGGCGTGGTAATTTTCTTTGGTTATGAATTTAGTCCTAATATGATAGGCATCCAAGAGGGATATAATAAAAACTTTCATATAAAGTGCATTGAATACTATGAGAATTTGATTCCTTATGATTGTTTTGAGATATAAAGATGGTGATATTAGAGTCATGCTAGTGAGTAATTATGGATTGTAGAAATATTTGTGTGAAAGTTTGTGATTCCCATAGCATGCACGTATGGTGAACCGTTATGTGATGAAGTCGAAGCACGATTTATTTATTGATTGTCTTCCTTATGAGTGGCGGTCGGGGACGAGCGATGGTCTTTTCCTACCAATCTATCCCCCTAGGAGCATGCGTGTAGTACTTTGTTTCAATGACTAATAGATTTTTGCAATAAGTATGTGAGTTCTTTATGACTAATGTTGAGTCCATGGATTATACGCACTCTCACCCTTCCACCATTGCTAGCCTCTCTAGTACCGCGCAACTTTCGCCGGTGCCATACACCCACCTATTACCTTCCTCAAAACTGCCACCATACCTACCTATTATGGCATTTCCATAGCCATTCCGAGATATATTGACATGCGACTTCCACCGTTCTGTTTTATTATGACACGTTCCATCATTGTCATATTGCTTTGCATGATCATGCAGTTGACATCGTATTTGTGGCAAAGCCACCTTTCATAATTTTTTCATACATGTCACTCTTGAGTCATTGCACATCTCGGTACACCGCCGCAGGCATTCATATAGAGTCATATTTTGTTCTAAGTATCAAGTTGTAATTCTTGAGTTGTAAGTAAATAAATGTGTGATGATCATCATTATTAGAGCATTGTCCCATGTGAGGAAAGGATGATGGAAGCTATGATTCCCTCACAAGTTGGGATGAGTCTCCGGACTATACAAAAAATAAAAGAGGCCAAGAAGCCCACCAAATAAAAAAAAGGGGAGAAAAGAAAAAAATGAGAGAAAAGAGAGAAGGGGCAATGTTACTATCCTTTTTCCACACTTGTGCTTCAAAGTAGCACCATGATCTTCATGATAGAGAGTCTCCTATGTTGTCACTTTCATATACTAGTAGGAATTTTTCATTATAGAACTTGGCTTGTATATTCCAATGATGGGCTTCCTCAAATTGCCCTAGGTCTTCGTGAGCAAGCGAGTTGGATGCACACCCACTTAGTTTTCTTTTGAGCTTTGATAAACTTATAGCTCTAGTGCATCGTTGCATGGCAATCCCTACTCACTCACATTGATATCTATTGATGGGCATCTCCATAGCCCGTTGATACGCCTAGTTGATGTCAGACTATCTCCTTTTTTTGTCTTCTCCATAACCACCATATTCTATTCCACCTATAGTGCTATGTCCATGGCTCACGCTCATGTATTGCGTGAAAGTTGAAAAAGTTTGAGAACATCAAAAGTATGAAAGAATTGCTTGGCTTGTCATCGGGGTTGTGCATAATTTAAATACTTTGTGTGATGAAGATGGAGCATAGACAGACTATATGATTTTGTAGGGATAGCTTTCTTTGGCCATGTTATTTTGAGAAGACATGATTGCTTTATTAGTATGCTTGAAGTATTATTGATTTTATGTCAACATTAAACTTTTGTTTTGAATCTTATCGATCTGAACATTCATGCCACAATAAAGAAAATTACATGGATAAATATGTTAGGTAGCATTCCACATCAAAAATTCTGTTTTTATCATTTACCTACTCGAGGACGAGGAGGAATTAAGCTTGGGGATGCTTGATACGTCTCCAACGTATCTATAATTTTTTATTGTTCCATGCTATTATATTATCTGTTTTGGATGTTTTATATGCATTAATATGCTATTTTATATTATTTTTGGGACTAACTTATTAACCTAGAGCCCAGTGCCAGTTTCTGTTTTTTCCTTGTGTTTGAGCTTCGCAGAAAAGGAATACCAAACGTAGTCCAAACGGAATAAAACTCCACGATGATTTTTCTTGGACAAGAAGACACCCAGGGGACTTGGAGTCCAAGTCAGAAGAGCCGCGAGGCGGCGGCAAGGGTGGAGGCCGCGCCCTAGGGTGGAGGCGCGCCCCCTACCTTGCCACCTCCTCGGGACTCCTCTGACCTAGCCCTTGGCCCTATATATTCACATATATTCCATAACCACCAGAAGCATCCACCAAAACACTTTTCCACTACAGCAACCTTCTGTTCCTGTGAGATCCCATCTTGGGGCCTTTTCTGGCATCCTTCCGGAGGGGGATTCGATCACGGAGGGCTTCTAGGTCAACTCTATTGCCCTTCTGATGAAGCGAGAGTAGTTTACCATAGACCTACGGGTCCATAGCTAGTTGCTAGATGGCTTCTTCTCTCTCTCTTTGATTCTCAAAATTATGTTCTCCTTGATGTTCTTGGATATCTATCTGATGTAATCTTCTTTTTGCGGTGTGTTTGTCGAGATCTGATGAATTGTGGATTTATGATCAGCTTATCTATGAATATTAATTGAATCTTCTCTGAATTCTTATATGCATGATTTGGTATCTTTGTATTTCTCTTCGAATTCTCGGTTTGATTTGGCCAACTAGATTGGTTTTTCTTGCAATGGGAGAGGTGCTTAGCTTTGGGTTCAATCTTGCGTGATTTCACCCAGTGACAAAGTAGGGGTAGCGAGACACGTACTGAATTGTTGCCAGCGAGGATAAAAAGATGGGGTTTATATCATATTGCATGAGTGTATTCCTCTACATCATGTCATCTTACTTAAGGCGTTACTCCGTTCTTTATGAACTTAATACTCTAGATGCATGCTGGATAGCGGTCGATGTGTGGAGTAATAATAGTAGATGCAGGCAGGAGTTAGTCTACTTGACACGGACGTGATGCCTATATTGCATAATCATTGCCTTGGATATCATCATAACTTTGCGCTTTTCTATCAATTGCTCGGCAGTAATTTGTTCACCCACCATATTATTTGCCTTCATGAGAGAAGCCTCTAGTGAAACCTATGGCCCCCGGGTCTATTTCCCATCATATTAGTTTCCAATCTACTATTTTGCAATATTTTATTTTCAGATCTATAAACCAAAAAATATTTTATCTTTTATTTATCTATCTCTATCAGATCTCACCTTTGCGCATTCTTCTCCTACTGGATTGATACCTTGGTTCTTAACTGAGGGAAATACTTATCTCTACTTTGCTGCATCACCCTTTCCTCTTCAAGGAAAAAACCAACGCAAGCTCAAGAAGTAGCACCTGGCCCATTGCCGTGGATGAGAAATGTCCATCTCTAGTAGTGGACGACGCGGTCTTGGTCGGCGCTCCGGCATGGTGGAGGACGGCAGCGATGGATGGGGTGGCGGACGGAGGAGGCTGGTGTGGGGATGGTGTTCTAGCGTGGACGATGTATGAATGGGAAAATGGAGGGAGAGGTACCGGGAACCATGTTTTTGGGACGCGCCTGTCTGAAATATGTGAAAGTTATGAACTTAGCCCCCGTTTAAAATTTGGATGTCTCATCGGTTGGGGATAGCACGGTAATCTCGCATCTCCCCAATATTTTCCCATAGCGATTTCAGGCGAGGAGAGGGTGTTTTGGCGCCCACGGTCTATGAATGGGGCTGACAGGTAGGGCGGTTGTGTCACGTCTGAGTGAAGTTACAAACCTGCCCCTATTAAAAATATTTGCCTACATCGATTTCGGCCGAGTCGAGTTTGTTTTGCCGCCCACCGTGTATGAATAGGGAAATGTAGGGAGAGACAGAGGTCTTTCAGACAAGCTTGAATCAAATGTGTTTTGCCGCCCACGTTTGGGGCCCACCATGTCTGAATGGGCTCAGAGGCGATCGTGTCACGTCTAATTGAAGTTACTAACCTACCCCTATTGAGAGCAGTGGAAATCGGGCCGATGGATTATTCGTATAAGGGGTAGACAGTAATTTCCATCTCACAAACACTGGCTTCGGGCATCCGACGTGGGAGTGGATATTTTGCCGCTTCTTTCAAATTTTGGGACAATAAGCATTCACGTTTATCCTGGCAATTAAATTCAAATCCATTTTGTATTCTTATAGAAATCTTTATAAATCATTCTATGTTTTTTTATATATGTTCAAAAGCACAACAAAGATGTATTCCACTATCATATATGAATATGATTTAGAAATGCCGATACTCAAATTCAGAAGGTAGAATCCAGTTTAAAGTGAATTCGAATATTTGAAACCACTTTATGTCCAACTCAAGTGTAACATGTATGACACACGCAGCATATAGTGTACTCCCATTTAGATATGTACACAAGCGATGTCTCAAGATTCAAAATACTGAGTCAATCAACCAATAATGTACAAAACTAACAGACATATAAACACTTATAGATTATATGGATCAATAATATCAACTAACATACATAAGCCAGGCCGCTGTACTTTTTCTGCTAGAAGAGCATCATTTTTTTAGCAAAGCTAGTACATCATCTTGGCCCTTTCAGATGCGTGCCACTTAAGGACCATCTATACTACTATTATTGCTGAATGCACATTCAGCCCGATTGGCATATTTGTAGGTGTGGCATAGCAATCAAAATGAAATGTCTCAGAGTCTTATCAATTAATACAGACTCGTGCTAAAAAGAAAATTACAAACCAAAAAACAAAAAACAATTATTACATGATTTCTAAAACAAATAGTTTGATCGATTACATGAACAAACAACACAAAGGTTATTCAACGATGGAAAAAACATTTCACCTATGATTTACCAAGTGGGAATTTAATTTCCTTTTTTCCTTCAGGACCTTAACAATGCGGTCAGTCTCAGCTTGCTTCGTTTTGAAATCCACCAAATATTTAATGGTTGTCTTGAGTACTGCTTGTGATTGTGTTGTTTGCTTCCTCAACATGTGAACTTCATCTCTAAGTGCAGAAGTAGAATCTCTTTCTACCAATAGTTTAGCCTCTGGAGCATCGGCAGTTGGCAATTCATGATGCACGATTGGGCCGGTGCCACTGCTGTGGGATGATACAACGTCCATGCTGACCTCGCTCTTTGATCTTGGGCCAACCTGTTTTGCCATTAAAGTTCCGATTGGATTCCGAATATTTGAAGTTAGCAAAACATCTCAACTGGGAGTTTGAACAGCAAACCAGTTAAACAAACAAGGAATTAAAGAGTTTCGATTGGATGCTGAAAAGTAGTTATTAACATCATTGTAACCGGTTGCAGCAGCAAAGCAGTTAAACAAACAAGTTTTGCAAAAGGTACCTGTTGTGGCATTGGAGTTTCTCTTGGATCCTGAAAAGTTGAGTAGCCAATAACGTGATTAGAGCAACCAGTTGCAGCAGCAAAGGAGTTAAACAAACAAGTTTTGCAAAAGGAACCTGTTGTGGCATTGGAGTTTCTCTTGGATCCTGAAAATTTGAGTAGTCAGTAACTTTTGATTAGAGCAACAAGTTACAGCAACAAACCTGTTACACAAATATATTTTTCAAAATATACCTACTGTGCAATTGGACTTCCAATTGGATCCTGAAAACTTGAAGTTGGTAAGATGATTACAGCAACAAGTTACAGCAGCAAACCAGGTAAACAAGGAAGTTTTTGAAAACATACATGTTGTGCCAACGGAGTTTCAGTTGGATCCTGCAAACTTAAATGTTAGCAATCATAAATAAAGTGTTGCAAGAGCCATAAGAAACTAACATCAAACTAGTAAAACTAACCATTTTTGGCAACGTATTTAATTACACATGAACTAGTAAAACTAACAAGTTCTTGGCAATGTATTAAAGTAACAAGTCGGTACCATTTAACAGCAACACAGACATCTGTAAATTTCTTTGATGTAAGCAAAATGATTCCGACACACACACACACACACATATATATATATATATAAAAGTTAAAAAGACGTTGTCCCTCATATAAACCTGACAGTTGTCTGTCTATGAACATGCAAACATTACTAGTGCTACAAGTGATAACAACATACCATTTAATAAAACAGGGTATCAGAACGTAAATTACACATGAATTTTGCTGCACCCTAGAAGTACATATGACCAGCTATCTACGTGTTTAAGTAGCTATTTAAGTTCACGCAAACAGGTAATTCTTAACAGTAAGTATCAAACACATAGATAGGCGCAGTCTATAATAGGATTAACAGGCTATGTCATTATGTAATCAGTAGCAAACTAAATTAAGCCAAGAAACGTAATTGAACAATGTTGCAATCAGTGGCTAACTAAAATTCCGAGAAGTAGTTAACTGAACGTACGCTAGCTCTTTGTACAGGCACACTGCAACTTCTTTTTCACTTACAAGGTTCTACAAAGGAGTCCATGGCATCAATTGCTTGGATACACAGTCCCAATACTTCTTTCTTCCCACACTGCATTGGTAAGTCGAATGGTTAATCTGATAAGATGGTGCATCCTTGATATGTTATATGAGGACGGGTTGTCAGACTAGTTGTAGCAACACACATCACACTGGCTTTTACTGTATATTTCATGCTATTACATTTGGCATATCGAGATCTAAGCAATCTACAATGGGATGAAAAGACTGGCATCTTTCACATTATTGGCGAACTCAGTTCATAGAAACAAGCAATTCAACCATTCTGTGGGTAAATCAAAAGCGCCACTGGAATATTTTTTACTACCCCAATCATACACGCAAAAAGGGGCGACGCCACCGTAGGGGCTGGTATGGGCGGCTGCCTCGGGTGGATGGAAAGTGCGCACCTAGTTTGAGTCGTCCAGGTTGGCCCAAGCTAGTTTTGTTCATCCCAGCGCACGAGCAGGCAATGTAAAAAATGGAGAAAAATATTTCAATTTGGATGTGCCAATAACGTAAGTGCAAGGCAGGCCCTATAGCAGGCTCGCGGCCCAAACGAGCGCCTCCCATATCGATCGACAGCAGGAAAAATCCCCAATTCGTTCGCTCCAGCCTCCAGTCTAGTTCGCTCCTAACCTAGCCGCCACTGGACAAACCGACACAACACTTCCGCGCGCCCTCGTTGGATGCCGGTCGCCAGGCTTCAAGCGAATGGAAGGACAAAAAGATGAAGATCCAACCCTGGGTGTAGCCTGCATGGGAGGCAGCGGTGGCAGCACGGGCATGGCATCGAGCTTGCGTAAACAGACAGTCGCAGCTTGCAAGAGCAGCATGCATAACGAGCAGGTACATCACATCCCTGATTATATCTAATTCAGCAGTTCAATTTTTGGCCAATAGTTAAACCTGACGGTGTTGTAAAACTGCTTGTATGTAGGGAATCTATAAGAAAATGAAACAAATTTATGCTTATTTTGTAACTACCCCAATCAATACTGAACTGACTGAACCTATTGTGTCTAATCAAGTTTCCGATGCAAACATACAAGCTCATGTTGTTCTTGAGCCTAAAGTGTCTAATGAACAGGCTGCTAATGAAGGATTTGATGCAAACATTTTACATGCTCCTGGTGATGAACATATAGTGTCTAATGAGGGATCTAATGCAAGCATTTTGTAAGCTCCCATTGAAGGATTTAGTGTCTAATGATGATCTGCTATGTTGAGAGAGAGATAGAGATTTGCAGGAATTGATGACAAGCAAATTATAGTACATTTTCATGGCTTGAGGAAACGTCGAGGCCATCTACCAGAAAGTCCCCCTATCATGACAACCTAGCATAAATACTTTTCTAATCCATTGTTTGAAACTATTGGCATACTTGTGCAGGATAGATATATTGATATGCAGTTTGCTCACTGGTTATAGGTGCAATTACACTTGGATATTTTCGGCCAGAGAACGGATAATTCAAGCAGGTACAGTCCATGTTAGTAGTCCTTGTACACCATGTTGCATTTTGTGTTTTTTGGTGCTCACATCATTTAGTGTTTTATAATCTGGAACTACTTTGGATCATTAGCTGGTTTTCAAAATGCATGTAGCTTCACATTTCTCAAGTTATGTTGATTTCCGGAGTGCAAGTGCCTTCGTATTTTTTAAGTTAAATTTTCGCCCCTGGTAACTTGAATTTGCGGATCCGCCACTACACACAAATCATTTATGCATGCCAGTAAGAATTTAATAAAATGTAGGGACTTACGCTAGCTCGTTGTGCAGGCTCACTGCAGCTCTGCTTGCGCTTGGGATGTTCCATGTACAAGTCCATGTTACCACTTGCTTGGATGTGCAGGCCTTGTGCTCCTTGCATCCCCTCTACATTTTTGACATGGCGAATGGTTGATCAAATGAGAGGAATTGACCTTGCTGTTGTCCCGGAGGACAGGTACTTACAAGGTTATACCGGTGTGCAAGATGTGTACCAAATCCCGTAGCGCCATCATGCTTCGCTAAAAAATGGTTTTGCTTGTTTCAGATGATATCTCCATAAGAAATAAGGGTTAAAGTCAGAGTTGCATAGGCGTGTAAGCTAAGAGAGCAGTAAAAGGATATCCAAACGTCGAACAGTGCACAAGGGAGTGATATGTGGATACCTAGTTCGGGCCGGCGTTTGGGCATGCTCGCCTAGCTAGAGTGCGGGTCACTTCAGAGCTGTTGAGGGTGATGCGCTGGCGTTGGCTGGCCGCGTACGGATGCAGATCTCGAGCGGCAGCGGAGCACTACGATGCGGTGGACAAGGTTGTTGGTGAAGTACCAACGGCGTTGGGGGGTAGCCCCGGTGAGGTGGGAGATGGCGTCGGTGAAGCGCACCTAATGCGGTGGAATGATACGTCTGCAACGTATGTACAATTTATGAAGTATTCATGCCATGTTTACAACAATTTTATATGGGTTTGGTATGATTTGATTAGAACTATCCCGGCCTGACGCTGTTTTCAGCAGAACTACCGTGGTGTCGTTTTTTGTGCAGCAATAAAAGTTCTCGGAATGGGCTGAAAATTTACGGTGATTTTTTATGGACCAAAAGAGACCCCCGAAGCACAAGAGCTGGGCCAGGAAGTGGACGAGGAGGCCACAAGCCCTCTAGGCGCGCCCTACCCCCCGGGAGGGTGCTCCGGGCTTGTGGGCACCTCGGGCACCCCCTTGACGTGAGACCAACACCAAAAATTCTTATAAATACCCAAAACTCCGAAAAGAACCCTAGATCAGAAGTTCCACCGCCGCAACCCTCCGTAGCCACGAAAAATCAATCTAGGTCCTCTCCGGCACCCTGCCGGAGGGGGCCATCATCACCGGAGGCCATGGAGGAGGAATCCGGAGGGGGCCATCATCACCATGGAGGCCAAGGACCAGAGGGAGAACCTCTACCCATCTAGGGGAGAGGCCATGGAGGAGAAATCATAAGGGGGAGACTCTCTCCTCCTCTCTCTCAGTGGCGCTGGAGTGCCAGGGGAACCATCGCCGCGGTGATCGTCTTCATCAACATCACCTTCTTCATCACCTTCCTCATCTCTTTTAAGCGGTCCACTCCCCCGCACCCCGCTGTAATCCCCTACTTGAACATGGTGCTTTATGCCACATATTATGATCCAATGATGTGTTGCCATCCTATGATGTTTTGAGTAGATTTCTTTTGTCTTTTGGGTTGATTGATGATCTAGATTGGTTTGAGTTGTATGTTTTATTTTGGTGCTGTCCTATTGTGCCCTCCGTGCCACGCACACGTCAGGGATTCCCGCTGTAGGGTTTGCAATATGTTCATGATTAGCTTATAGTGGGTTGCTAGAGTGATAGAAGCTTAAACCCGAGTAAGGGGGTTGTTGGCGTATGGGAGTAAAGAGGACTTGGTACTTTAATGCTATGGTTGGGTTTTACCTTAATGGTCTTTAGTAGTTGCGGATGCTTGCTAGAGTTCCAATCATAAGTGCATATGATCCAAGTAGAGAAAGTATGTTAGCTTATGCCTCTCCCTCATATAAAATTGCAATAATGATTACTGATCTTGTTAACGATTGCCTAGGATAATTCCGCATAACGACCCATCATTATTCCACACTCGCTATTTGTAATATATTATAATATATTCTAACTTTATGTTAACAGCACCTAATTTTATATTTTAGTTCTCCAATATCATGCAAAGCTATCCTCTTCATACCCACAACGTAGTTTTATTTCTCATTTCTAGATGGAAGCAAAAGTTCGGTGTACGTAGAGTTGTATCAGTGGCAGATAGGACTTGAGAGGATATTGATCTTACTTTAGCTCCTTGTGGGTTCAACACTCCATACTTATCACTTCCAGCTTTGGAAATTGCTACGATGATTCCTTGCACTTGGGGATTATCAAGCTCTTTTCTGGCGCCGTTGCCAGGGAGCAATAGCGTGGGGTTGATATTCTCGTGTGTGCCTGTTTGCTTTCTTCACTATGTAGATTTTGCTTTTCCTTTTGTTTTCTATTTTCTTGCTTTCTTTATTTGTGGGTGAAACAAACAAAAAAATAAAAAATGCAAATTACAAAAAAATTACTTGCCTCTTATGCCTAAAATGTTTTTCAAAAATAGAAGTGATTGAAAGGTTGTGCATTGGAGAAGTGAGAGTCGACCTTTGTAACACCCCAAAAATATTTCTTTTGGATTTTCAAAACCTTTCCCCTAAAATAAAATATTTTGAATTATTCTTGTCATTATTCTCTTTATAGTTCTTTTATTCTGAATTTTTTATGGGTTTTCAAATTTTCTTTAGTGGTTCTGTTCTGAAAGATTTAAAATTATTTGGGTAATTAATTTGGGGGTTTCAAACAATTTCATTTAGAAAAGTTTTTGAAATAAAACTAAATTTTCAAAGAAAATGGCCCTCTTCACTTCTTTCTAGCCTTCCAAAATCATCCAAATAATTTTTCTGCCACTCCAAATTTATCCCACAAGTCAAGCACATCTTATAGGACAATATCCAACTCCTTTCCACCTCACAAAAATATTCTTTCAATATTTTATAAATTCCAAAGTTGGAATTTATATTATTCAATATCCCTTTGGTTTACAAAGGAACCACAATTTCTACAAGTATTCTACCTCCACCAAAATTATCTCAGCAAATATATAGTACCCACAACCCATTTCTCCAAAAACATGGGGTGCCACAGTTCAAAATTTTCAAATTCCACTCAATTCAAATTTGGACCAGATTCAATATTTCTGATCCAAACATATTTTTAAATGCTCCAAAAATTCCCAAACTTTGCCAGGCCCTCTCATATGCATCAACACATCTCCACAAAAATTCTCAGAAATTCCAAAAATATCTAGACCCCTCTGTCATTTCATCAAACACCTAGCTTGCCTACTATTCATCACTGAATAAAATTCAGTTAACTGAATTTCATCAGGCAGCAGAGGGGAAACGGTGCCGTGCGCTCCTCATCTTCCTTCTCCTGCATGGCGTCGCCATAGCTCATCAATACCCCGACCCCTGGTCCACTCCCTAGCCTCTCCTCGTCGGTGAGCTGTCGGCAGGCCGGTGTAACAACCACCGAGCTCATCCACGGCGGGCCGAACAGAGCTGCCCCGACCACCGGCCACCATCACTGCCGTCAACGCCTCTCCATCTACCAGCTCCACGCGTCGCCCCTCTCTGCACCATCATCGCACCGCCCCAAACCTCTGGACCCCTCCTGGCAGTCGCCGGAGTTGTCCTCGCCGCCGCACCCGTACGGGACTCGTCCTGTGGATGAGGCCGAAGCGCTTGACCTCGATCGCGCTGGCGTCTCCAGAAGACTCTGCCGCCCTCATTAACCCCTCACCGTCCCTGACCACCGCCCAAACCTACCTCGCCGACCACCGTAACTCCGGCGTGATCCGAACCTCACCGGACCGCCTCAGATCGCCTATAAAATGCCCTCCCGAGCTCTAATCTCCTCACCCATTGCCTCCACCACCTCCCAATCGCCCTCCCACGCACTCACCTGACCTCGGGGAGGTCTTCTTCTTCCCCTCCGACCACCACTCCGCCGCCTCTGTCCCCGTTCGGTTCGACGTCATTACGCCACCACCACCACTCAGATCTTGCCAGTAGCCATATTATCCGCCAAACCATCAATCCCGCGCTCCAATTTCACTGCCTGAGCCCTCTCCGGCGAGTTCCAAAACCACCGAGCCACCGTCCGCCGCCGTCGACCTCGCCGGCGTTCAGGTGCTCTCCGGCGACCACCACCACTTCCCTCCGACGCGGCACTTCGCCCTGGTCATGTTCCGACCATCGCCACCATCGCCAGCTGCAGGAACCTCGGCAATCGCCGCCGGTGACCGCCATCACTTCTCTGCCTCGCGCGCGATCGGGTTCAAATTTGAACCTGACGGGTGGGCCCCCACCCCGCGCGGTCCTTTTCTTTTTTTCTCTGGTTAAAACGAAGACGTATTCTGCTTTTTACGCCTTCTCCGTTGGAAAACATATTTCAGCCGAAGCATTTTCTGTTAAACTGTGCAGGGACTGCTATTTTACAGAAAAGCCCCTGGTTTTGAAAGTTTAATAATTTTTAAACCACCACTCTGATTGAGTTGAACTTTTTTTTGAAATTCTTATTTTTCTCTCTAGTTTTTTTAGTATTTGTTTGAAAATGTTTTGAGACAACTTTTTGCACTGTTACAAATTTTTAATTCGGGTCAAATTTGAATATTTTCAGAAAAAGAAGAGGGAAACCTTGCCGAGAATTTTGAAGGGTTTTCACCTGACTACTTTGGACAAGGCAAGCATTATTGAACTTAGGATATGGTGATTGCTTTTGCATTTGCATGTTTGCATCGGTTGGTGTTGCACCACATATATCACAAGTGCATGCATGTTTGGTCATATCACTTCTTGTGCTTGTCTTGCACTTCACTCAAACTAGGTAACTTACTGACTTGGTATAGCTGTGAGATATTCAGGAGAGTGTCTCCTGCCTTGGACGTGCTGGTGGGCACGGGTCATTATTTTGACACGGTGGTGTCACGTGACTATGTGGAACATACCGGTGATGATAATTAACACCTCCTGAGTCAGCCTAGATCGAGTCTTGTTCCGTTATACCTAGCTAGATACCGTGCTGCCACGAGTCCTTTCGCAAGGAAGGTACGGCTGAGTAAGTTGTTAACCCCTGTCCAGGTACATACCGTACAGAGGGTCACGATGAGGGTTTGCAGGGCCTTGGAATAATCCTGTCATCGGGTCAGGGGGCATGGGTGTTCTGGTTGTAAACGAGTGGGGGGCACCCCTTGGAATCCACGCGTATTAATAGCGATCCCATGCAGGACGTTGGTCTCTCCGTCTTAGAGTTTTTCTTGAACGATGCTTTGGGTGATTCCTGGCATCCGGAAAGTTAATCTGGTGTGTGCTGGTCAGGTGTGTTTTCAACCCAAAGACCGTAATGGGAATTAGTCGGTGTCACAGTACTGACTAAAGAAATCCTTTACTTGTGGGTAAAGAGTACACCCTCTGCAGAGTTTTAAACCTATTCGAATAGCCGTGTCCGCGGTTAAGGGCTATAGTCTGGGTTGGTCAAGTGTCGGTCTTAGTGTCGGTCTCCGGAGGAAATAATTTTAATATGCCTGAAATATTTTTGCAGGATAATTATTGACACCCTGATGTTACCATGAATATTTTATGCATGTTAAATATTATTATGGTTATGCATATTATTGAAGACTAACCCATTTCTCTTATTTTTTATATTTCCTGAGTGTCTCAGGGGCTGCCCAGACTACCCCGGGCACTCAATTTAATTTTCAAGACCTCTTGTGGTGTCTCTTGAGTTAACAGGCGGTTCCGCCACTACCCTTGTGGACACCCGATTGGCATTTCTCTTCAAGTCCGACAGTGGCGTCACATGACACCCGACTGGCATTTCTCTTCTAGTCCGACCGTGGCGTCACTTGACACCCGACTGGCATTTCTCTTCAAGTCCGACCGTGGTGTCACTTGGCACCCGACTGGCATTTCTTTTATTTTGCTGAGTGTCACTTGGGCTGGCTAGACTATCCGTGGCATTCATTGGTTTAATTTCTAATAAGTTTGATTATGACTAACATGCTATGTTCATGTTCATATCATTTATTTGTCATGATTTCACTTTCAGTTAGCACGAGCATATGCATCCATTATATCTTTTGTTCATAATGTTTGCGAGTACATTCCAACGTACTCACTGGCTTTTCCCTGGCTATTTACTTGGCCAGACTTGGAGGAGGACGAGCTTGTGGAGGAGGATTGCGCTAGCGAGCCCGACGCTTAGAGGAGTCCCAGTTAGTCAACCTGTGAGATAGGAGTCTGCCACTTGTATCATCCGCTGAGCTTCCGCTACACAAATAAAATAGTCAAGCCTCACACTGACGCTTGGCTCTATGTTATTGTACTAGTGTTGCACCACCACCACACCACTGTCATATTCCGCCACTGCCATCTATTGGCAAGTTTGTAATAAACTTTGTTGAGCCCTCAGACTCAACCCTGTGTAATATTATCTTGTACTGGTTATCTGTATCAAGGAAGTCCACCAGTTGTGTTGATCTTGGGGCTGGTGTGACTTAGGGCTATTCTGGGAATTATTCTCAGAAATGGGCCCGACAGGACTTGGTATCAGAGCCAGGCTGACTGTAGGAAGCCCTAGGCACAATCGCTAGCACTCGAGTCAGTACTAACATTTTTAGCATGCATCTCATGCATTGTAGCATTTTTTTCCCATGGTCATCATATACACATGATATGACTATTTGGATTTTTGTCTACTGATGTAGATGTCTAGCGGCAACTGCCCATCCCAGATTTTCGCCAACGAGCCTGCGGGATTTTCCCGTCTTCTTACCATCATCGCTAGAGATGCGATGAGATCTCCGAGCCGTCTAGAGTACACCGTTTTTCCTGACAGGATCACAGACACTCTGACTATGTACCAAGCTTCGGTATATATTCGGGGTGGAAGTACCTTGTCTTTCCGCAACTACCGTTTCATGGGGAGAGTCATGCCCTCTGAGAGGCATGCTATCCAGATGGCCGCCCGTGAGGCTATTGCTCGTTTCAGGGACATCCTGCCTATTATGCAGACCCGTCCCTATCACTACCTTCCGTGCCATGTTCCTTATAACAACCATTATGCTTTTTCCTGCACCGCAGGAGAAAGGGATGAGGCGATCGAGCCCCTTGTCCAGTATATTAGGGCACTAGAGTCGGTCTTCACCGCACTGGTGGACGACCATCTTGCTGCACGAATGGACTTGCCTAGTGCGAGGATCACTCGCAGGAGTGAGTTCCGTTCACCTTCACCACGTGCCCCTCATATTCCGAATCCACCACACTATTCTCCTGCTCAGCCCGCGGTTCAGCGCTCATCCCCGAGTGATGAGGTTAGTCGCTTGGCTGCTCCTATTCTGATCAGAGCTCCACTGCCGACGCGCACGGTGCCACCTCAGACAGGCGTAGCATCGACCTCTACCCGACTGGAGACCATTCCAGAGGAGGAGGAGGTTGAGTCTCCAGCACCTCAGCTGGGACTTACCCTCAGCGGAGCCTACAGTGTCTCGGACACCCCATGAGGACAGATCGAGCGTCAGCACCGCAGTAGTCTTTTATGAGACGTGGTTGTAAGATATTTATTTTTTGTATCTTCTTCTTTTTGTAAGATGGCGAGTAATAGACTCGGACCACAGCACGTTGAGAGGACGAGGTAGTACGCTAGTTGAATAAGTGGTCGTGTAGTATTCAGTTTCTGCAAGCATCTTGTATAATTAAGTTATGCTTGTATAATTAAATCTTGCATGTATGATATAACCTATTATACTTGCGTCCTAGGGGGGGGGGAAGATTTTCAGTCGCTTAAAAATTTTATTTGCTACCTTTATAATTTCTTTTCTCATCAGAGTTACACAAATACCCCCAGAAAGAAAATGCATTGCCCCTGGACCTGTTCTATGCCAAGTCCGCCAGATAGCAACCATGGACAAATGGGAAATAATTTTACACAAGGACAGACTAGTCAACAGGGCAGTGACTTAGCATTTTCACAAGTGTGCCGTCTGTACGAACAAAGCCAGCAACATCACCAAGAGATGATGCAGCATTTAATCAGTAAGGAAATCACCAAGGACAAAATCAGAACAGGTCAAAATTATCTGAGTTCCAGAAGACCAATCCTACTGTGTTTTATCACACCGACAAACCATTGGAGGCAGATGATTGCCTACGTGATATTGAAAGAAAATTGGTTATTGCCAGTGTACGGACCGGGAAAAAGTGCTTTATACCCCACACTATTTTGCTGGTACAGCAGCATCATGGTGGGAAAACTTATGCCACACTCATCCCAACGGAGCCAATATGACCTGGGAACAATTCAAGGAAAACTTTCGGGGAGCACACATTCCTAACAGTATCATGAAATTGAAGAAAAGGGAATTTGAGGATCTCAAGCAGCGAGGCACCACGGTAGCCCAGTATCTGGATCAATTTACTCAGCTAGCCCGGTATGCCAACGATGAATACATGACAGAAGACAAAAAGATGGAAAAATTTCTCGACGGACTTATCCCATCTTTAAAGTGCCAACTAGTAGTCCACACCTTTCCTGATTTCAAAACACTGGTGGATCAGGCCATTATACTGGAGAACGAACACCACAACATGAATGAAATACGCAAGCGCCATATGAACCAGTCATCTCATGTTCACAACAACAGGCCCAAGAATGAATTTCAGAAGCCTACAACACCCCGACCAGCAACTCCGCTACCCCGACCAGCAGCGGTAGCACCACAATAGAACCGCAGTGCTTTCAATAACAGGACCAAAGATACGACATTCTATCCAGGCATCACCTGTTATGCCTGTGGAGGAGAAGGGCATTACTCCAGGCAATGCCCAAAGCAGGGAAATAATACAACCAAGCCCAACAACAATGGCCGTGGTACAAACACAGCCCCCAAACGCAACAACTTCAACCCCAATAACAACCAGAGGAAGGGACAGGTCAACCACGTGACCTTTGAGGAGGCACAAAATGCACCAGATATTGTGTTTGGTACGTTTCCTGTCAACTCAATTAATGCTACCATCTTATTTGATTCCGGAGCTTCGCATTCGTGTATCTCAAAAAGATTCGCTTCGAAGAATCGATTTTCTTTTTCGCCTTTGCAAAATTCCATGGTTATTCAGTCCCCGGGAATTGAAGCAAAGCACACAATGGTACTGCAAGGATGTGAATATTGAGATCAAAGGAATGGTATTTTTAGCCAACCTTATTGTTCTAGAAGCAGTCGAACTGGATGTTATACTGGGAATGGATTGGTTAACCAAAAATAAAGGTTTCATAGACTGCTACAACCGCACAGTGACTCTTACAAGCTGCCAAGGAGAGACAATAAAATTTGGCACAAGGAGAATTTCCGCATCACAAGGAAAATTAAATCAAGTGGATGCGGCAGAATTAAGTAAGGTTCCTGTAGTCTGCGAATACCCCGATGTATTTCCTGAAGAGCTACCAGGAATGCCCCCGGACCATGAAATTGAATTTGTTATTGAATTGGCACCTGGAAGGACACCCATTTATAAGAAGCCGTACCGAATGGCTCCGACGGAATTGGCTGAGTTGAAGAAACAGATTAAGGAACTGATGGAAAAGGGTTATGTTCGACCCAGCTCATCACCATGGGGATCGCCAGTTTTATTTGCTATGAAAAAGGATGGTACCCTAAGGCTATGTATTGATTACAGGGCAATCAATATGGTCACCATTAAAAATAAATACCCGTTGCCCAGGATAAATGACTTGTTTGAACAGCTAGCAGAAGCCAAGGTTTTCTCAAAAATAGATTTGAGATCCGGTTACCATCAATTAAAAATCCGATCGGCAGATATACCCAAGACTGCCTTTACTACTAGATATGGATTATACGAGTTCACAGTGCTGCCTTTTGGCTTAACCAACGCTCCTGCTTATTTTGTGCATCTCATGAACAAGGTCTTCATGAAATATTTGGACAAGTTCGTGGTCGTATTTATCGATGATATATTGATTTATTCCAAGACACCGGAGGAACACGAGCAACACCTACGAATAGTCCTGGAGGAATTGAGGAAAAATCAACTATATGCCAAATTCAGTAAATGTGAATTTTGGTTGCGAGAAGTTGGTTTTCTGGGACACATACTGACACAAGATGGGATAGCAGTGGACCCAAGTAAAGTAAAGGCTGTCCAAGAATGGAAGCAACCCACAAACGTGACTGAGGTCAGGAGTTTTCTTGGTCTGGCTGGCTACTACCGGAGATTTATAGAAGGATTCTCCACCATAGCTAAACCCATGACCCTATTACTTAAGAAGGATAAGAAGTTTGATTGGACTGAAGCCTGTGAGAAAAGTTTCCAAGAATTGAAAAAGAATCTAACAACGGCACCCGTTTTGGTCGTGCCTGATGTGCACAAATTTTTTGAGATATACTGTGACGCGTCCAGGAAAGGCCTTGGATGTGTATTGATGCAAGAAGGAAAAGTCGTGGCATATGCCTCAAGACAGCTATGACGACACGAGTAGAATTATCCTACTCATGATTTGGAGCTAGCTGCAGTAATACATGCACTCAAAGAATGGCGACACTTTCTACTCGGTAAACGATGTGAAATATTCACAGACCACAAAAGTCTTAAGTATATTTTCACCCAGCCAGAATTAAACTTGAGACAACATCGCTGGCTTGAGTTAATAAAGGATTACGACATCGGAATTCATTATCATCCAGGTAAAGCAAATGTTGTGGCAGACGCCCTCAGCCGAAATCCCTGCACCAACAATAATAGTGCGTAATTCTTACAGCATGAGTTTAATCAGGAATTTGCCAAACTCAATATGGTCCTAGTCACAGAAGGAACCGTTACCCAATTGGAAATAAAACCAACATTAGAGGATCAGATCAAAGAAGCCCAAAAAGGACACCCAAGTATTGAAGGGATTAAGAGGAAAATAAAATTGGGCAAGGCGACTGAATTTACCATAGACAGTCAGGGAATTTTATGGTTCGGAAGAAGATTGTGCGTGCCTAATAAGGAAGATTTAAAGCAACAAATTTTGGCAGAAGCCCATACCACTCCATATTCTATTCATCCAGGAGGGACAAAAATGTACAAGGATCTACAAGAAAATTATTGGTGGCACGGGATGAAGAGAGATATAGCCGTATATGTCGCACGTTGTCATCCATGCCAGCGTGTAAAGGCAGAACACCGGAGGCCAGCAGGACTATTGCAGCCACTTAGAGTACCTGAATGGAAATGGGATGTAATAGGAATGGATTTTATCGTCGGATTGCCAAGGTCACGACACAGAAATGATGCTATCTGGGTTATAACAGATTATTTAACCAAGGTGGCACATTTCATTCCGGTAAAAACCACATACTCCACACAGAGGCTTGCCAGATTATACCTCTTCCAGATTGTTTGCCTACACGGAATACCCAAGACCATAGTCTCTGATAGAGGCACCCAATTTGTCTCTAGATTTTGGGAGCACCTACAGCAAGCCCTAGGGACTCAACTGATGTTCAACACAGCTTACCACCTACAGACCGGAGGACAAACTGAGCGGGTAAATCAAATATTAGAGGACATGCTGAGAGCATGTGTGCTCACTTACGGAATTAGCTGGAAAGATAGTTTACCATACGCGGAGTTCTCATATAACAGCAGTTATCAAGCCAGTTTAAAAATGTCACCTTTTGAAGCCCTGTATGGACGAAGGTGCCGTACCCCACTCAATTGGTCAAAAACCAGAGACAGTCGAATTTTCGGTCCCGAAGTTCTTAAGGAGGCAGAAACAAAAGTGAAGCTTATTCAGGACAGACTAAGAGCGGCTCAGAGCCATCAAAAGAGTTACTATGATCAAAAGCACCGCCAAATCAGTTTTGAGCCCGATGAATATGTGTATCTCAGAGTAACTCCAACAAGAGGACTACAGAGATTTAAAGTCAAAGGAAAATTGGCACCGAGGTTTATTGGACCATTTAGAGTGATCGCAAGAAGAGGCAAGGTTGCTTATCAACTAATGATACCGGCAGAGTTATCAGATGTTCATGATGTGTTTCACGTGTCACAGCTAAGGAGATGTGTCAGTAACCCAGAAAAGCAAGTCCAGCATCAGGACCTGGATATCCAACCAAATCTTACCTATAGGGAATGTCCTATAAATATTTTGGAGGAGTCTGAACGGAGAACCCGGCAAAATGTGATAAAATTTTACAAAGTTCAGTGGAGTAATCACACCGAGGAAGAAGCAACATGGGAAAGAGAGGATCACCTGAGGACTGAATATCCGTACCTGTTTGAGGGACAGTTGAAATCTCGGGGACGAGATTTTTCTTAAGGGGGGTAGGTGTTGTAACACCCCAAAAATATTTCTTTTGGATTTTCAAAACCTTTCCCCTAAAATAAAATATTTTGAATTATTCTTGTCATTATTCTCTTTATAGTTCTTTTATTTTGAATTTTTTTATGGGTTTTCAAATTTTCTTTAGTGGTTCTATTCTGAAAGATTTAAAATTATTTGGGTAATTAATTTGGGGGTTTCAAACAATTTCATTTAGAAAAGTTTTTGAAATAAAACTAAATTTTCAAAGAAAATCGCCATCTTCACTTCTTTCTAGCCTTCCAAAATCATCCAAATAATTTTTCTGCCACTCCAAATTTATCCCACAAGTCAAGCACATCTTATAGGACAATATCCAACTCCTTTCCACCTCACAAAAATATTCTTTCAATATTTTATAAATTCCAAAGTTGGAATTTATATTATTCAATATCCCTTTGGTTTACAAAGGAACCACAATTTCTACAAGGATTCTACCTCCACCAAAATTATCTCAGCAAATATATAGTACCCACAACCCATTTCTCCAAAAACATGGGGTGCCACAGTTCAAAAATTTCAAATTCCACTCAATTCAAATTTGGACCAGATTCAATATTTCTGATCCAAACATATTTTTGAATGCTCCAAAAATTCCCAAACTTTGACAGGCCCTCTCATATGCATCAACACATCTCCACAAAAATTCTCAGACATTCCAAAAATCTAGACCCCTCTGTCATTTCATCAAACACCTAGCTTGCCTACTTTTCATCACTGAATAAAATTTAGTTAACTGAATTTCGTCAGGCAGCAGAGGGGAAACGGTGTCGTGCGGTCCTCATCTTCCTTCTCCTGCACGGCGTCGCCATAGCTCATCAATACCCCGACCCCTGGTCCACTCCCCAGCCTCTCCTTGTCGGTGAGCTGTCGGCAGGCCGGTGTAACAACCACCGAGCTCATCCACGGCGGGCCGAACAGAGCTGCCCCGACCACCGGCCACCATCACTGTCGTCAACACCTCTCCACCTACCAGCTCCACGCGTCGCCCCTCTCTGTGCCATTGCCGCACCGCCCCAAACCTCTGGAGCCCTCCTGGCAGTCGCCGGAGTTGTCCTCGCCGCCGCACCCGTACGGGACTCGTCCCGTGGATGAGGCCAAAGCGCTTGACCTCGATCGCGCTGGCGTCTCCAGAAGACTCCGCCGCCCTCATTAACCCCTCACCGTCCCTGACCACCGCCCAAACCTACCTCGCCGACCATCGTAACTCCAGCGTGATCCGGCCCTCCCGAGCTCCAATCTCCTCACCCATTGCCTCCACCACCTCCCAATCGCCCTCCCACGCACTCACCTGACCTCGGGGAGGTCTTCTTCTTCCCCTCCGACCACCACTCCGCCGCCTCTGTCCCCGTTCGGTTCGACGTCATTACGCCACCACCACCACTCAGATCTTGCCAGTAGCCATATTATCCACCAAACCATCAATCCCGCGCTCCAATTTCACTGCCCGAGCCCTCTTCGGTGAGTTCCAAAACCACCGAGCCACCGTCCGCCGCCGTCGACCTCGCCGACGTTCAGGTGCTCTCCGGCGACCACCACCACTTCCCTCCGATGTGGCACTCCGCCCTGGTCATGTTCCGACCATCGCCAGCTGCAGGAACCCCGGCGATCGCCGTCGGCGACCGCCATCATTTCTCTGCCTCGCGCGCGATCGGGTTCAAATTTGAACATGACGGGTGGGCCCCCACCCCGTGCGGTCCTTTTCTTTTTTTCTCTGTTTAAAACGAAGACATATTCTGCTTTTTACGCCTTCTCCGTTGGAAAACGTATTTCAGCCGAAGCGTTTTCTGTTAAACTGTGCAGGGACTGCTATTTTACAGAAAAGCCCCTGGTTTCGGAAGTTTAATAACTTTTAAACCACAACTCTGATTGAGTTGAACTTTTTTTGAAATTCTTATTTTTCTCTCTAGTTTTTTTTAGTATTTATTTGAAAATGTTTTGAGACAACTTTTTGCACTGTTGACAAATTTTTAATTCGGGTCGAATTTGAATATTTTCAGAAAAAGAAGAGGGAAACCTTGCCGAGAATTTCGAAGGGTTTTCACCTGACTACTTTGGACAAGGCAAGCATTATTGAACTTAGGATATGGTGATTGCTTTTGCATTTGCATGTTTGCATCGGTTGGTGTTGCACCACATATATCACAAGTGCATGCATGTTTGGTCATATCACTTCTTGTGCTTGTCTTGCACTTCACTCAAACTAGGTAACTTACTGACTTGGTATAGCTGTGAGATATTCAGGAGAGTGTCTCCTGCCTTGGACGTGTTGGTGGGCACGGGTCATTATTTTGACACGGTGGTGTCACGTGACTATGTGGAACATACCGGTGATGATAATTAACACCTGCTGAGTCGGCCTAGATCGAGTCTTGTTCCGTTACACCTAGCTAGATACCGTGCTGCCACGAGTCCTTTCACAAGGAAGGTACGGCTGAGTACGTTGTTAACCCCTGTCCAGGTACATACCGTACAGAGGGCCACGATGAGGGTTTGCAGGGCCTTGGACTAAATCCTGTCATCGGGTCAGGGGGCATGGGTGTTCCGGTTGTAAACGAGAGGGGGGCACCCCTTGGAATCCATGCATATTAATAGCGATCCCATGCAGGACGTTGGTCTCTCCGTCTTAGAGTTTTTCTTGAACGATGCTTTGGGTGATTCCTGGCATCCGAAAAGTTAATCTGGTGTGTGCTGGTCAGGTGTGTTTTCAACCCAAAGACCGTAATGGGAATTAGTCGGTGTCACGGTACTGACTAAAGAAATCCTTTACTTGTGGGTAAAGAGTACACCCTCTGCAGAGTTTTAAACCTATTCGAATAGCCGTGTCTGCGGTTAAGGGCTACAGTCTGGGTTGGTTAAGTGTCGGTCTTAGTGTCGGTCTCCGGAGGAAATAATTTTAATATGCCTGAAATAATTTGCAGGATAATTATTGACACCCTGATGTTACCATGAATATTTTATGCATGTTAAAAATTATTATGGTTATGCATATTATTGAAGACTAACCCATTTCTCTTTTTTTTTATATTTCCTGAGTGTCTCACGGGCTGGCCAGACTACCCCGGGCACTCAATTTAATTTTCAAGACCTCTCGTGGTGTCTCTTGAGTTAACAAGCGGTTCCGCCACTACCCTTGTGGACACCCGATTGGCATTTCTCTTCAAGTCCGACCGTGGCGTCACTTGACACCCGACTGGCATTTCTCTTCAAGTCCGATCGTGGCGTCACTTGACACCCGACTGGGATTTCTCTTCAAGTCCGACCGTGGCATCACTTGACACCCGACTGGCATTTCTTTTATTTTGCTGAGTGTCACTTGGGCTGGCTAGACTACCCGTGGCATTCATTGGTTTAATTTCTAATAAGTTTGATTATGACTAACATGCTATGTTCATGTTCATATCTTTTATTTGTCATGATTTCACTTTCAGTTAGCACGAGCATATGCATCCATTATATCTTTTATTCATAATGTTTGCGAGTACTTTCCAACGTACTCACTGGCTTGTCCCTGGCTATTTACTTGGCCAGACTTGGAGGAGGACGAGGGTTTTGTTAAGTTTTGTGTGGATGAAGTGTTTGAAGATCGAGGAGTTATCGATATAAGAAGAATAAGGAGAGGCAAGAGTTCAAGCTTGGGGATGCCCAAGGCACCCCAAGTAAATATTTCAAGGATACTCAAGCATCTAAGCTTGGGGATGCCCCTGTTGGCATCCCATCTTTCTACTTCAACAATTATCGGTATACCTCGGTTTTTGTTTTGTTCACATGATATGCGTCTTTTGTGTATATTTTTCTTTTCTTTTCCTTTATGAACCATGATAGTATGAGATAGTCCTTCATTGATTTATAGAATGCTTCATGCGCTTCACTTAAATCTTTTGAGTATGGCTTTATAGAATGCTCTTTGTGCTTCACTTAAATCTTTTGAGTATGGTTTTATAGAATTCTTCGTGTGCTTCACTTATATATTTTGAGCTTGGATATTGGTCAATCTATATTAATTGTAGAATGCTCTATGAACTTCACTTATATCTTTTAGAGTATGAATAAAATTATCATCGAAATTGGGCTTGGAAGAGTATCATTAAAATATCATGCCTAGCTAAAAAGGCATTAAAGAAAAGCGCTGGTTGGGAGACAACCCAATATTTATCCCTATTGTTTTTGTGTGTTCTCATGATTATGATACTGTAGTAATCATGTTTTGTAGCTTTTGTTTCAATAAAGTGCCAAGTAAGACCATTGGGATGATCTATGGTGGTAGTTGATTTGATCTTGCTTAAAAGCACAAATTTTGCTATCATTGCCGGAATTTAAAAAAATCACAGAAGCATGCTTTTGATCTGAATTTTTAAACACAAGATTGATATAAAAATTTCCTAGGTTTTCCAAATTTTTCACAATTTTTGGATTTACAGAAGTATGGTCATTGACGAGATCATTACAGACTGTTATGTTTTTTGACAGATTCTATTTTCAATGCATAGTTTGCTTGTTTTCTAGCTTCTATGGCTTATATTGCTCAATATAAATTGTGGGAATGATAAGGTATGGAAGGCATTGTGTGAGAATAATTATGAATCTTGTCTTTGACAGTACCAAAGTGAATGGTTTGCCCTTTATTATACTAACCTATCTCACGAAGTTCCGTTAAGTTTTTTGTGATTGAAGTTTTCATGTTTTGGGTGAGATATCGATATGAGGAGAATAAGGAGTGGAAAGACACTAAGCTTGGGGATCCCCAAGGCACCCCAAGGTAATATTCAAGGAAGACTCAAGCACCTAAGCTTGGGGATGCCCCGAAAGGCATCCCCTCTTTCGTCTTCAAAACTATCGGTATACGTTACTTGTAGCTATATTTTTATTCATCACATGATATGTGTTTTGCTTGGAGCGTATTTTCATTTTACTAGCTGTTTGAATAAAATCATTGGATCTGAAATCTTGAATGAGAGGGAGTCCTCACATGGCTATTTAACTATTTGACTACTCATTGATCTTCACTTATATCTTTTTGGAGTAGTTTTGTCATTTACTCTCGTGCTTCACTTATATCCTATGAGTAAATGGTTGAATGAATTGAATGTCATAAATCTGAAATTATATATGTTTCATATCACTACAAAAAAACACACATCTGTGACATTTTGGGCCGAACAATTTTTTTTTCTGTCATGTTTATGACACTTCTATGACGATAATTGTGACAAAACCCGGTATCATCATAGATGTGGTGGGCTCCTACTTCCATGACAAAAAATCATGACAGAAAATAGGCTTTTCGTCTTGGGCGGGCCGGAGACGCACCTGCATGACATTCTTTGGGCCATGCATGACAGAAAATATCGTGGTAGAAGCGAGGGCGAGGAAAATTTTGGGGAGTTCCTGGTTACGGTGGGTGGTCGGGGCCGAGCGATGCATGGAGGGATTGCGCGTTTCTCTCGTACACGTACATACGCGCGTGTGTGCGAGGCATTGCGCTCTACCTGAACCTGAGCGAGGCATTGGGCTCTAACTGAACCCGAGCGATTACACTAGCTACGTTACCGAACCCCGATCGATCCCTTACTGTTAAGTGAACCCGAGTGATTCCTTCGCTACTGCTGCTAACTGAAGCCGATCGAAGCTGCCTCTTGATGAACAGTCCCTGGTGGGGGTTGGATGAACAGGATCCTGTCGGTGTACTAAGTATTGGGCCACTAGTACCCCGTACTTGTGCACGGACAGTTGTAGCCATCCTTGCGGCAAGGCTTGCCGGGATCAGCTCGAGGTCGATTCAAGCCATCAAGGAAATCATCAAGTCAGAGATCTGAGGATCAGCAGGTAAGAAGAGCTGGAATCTGAAAGCCAGCGTCCCCGGCAAGATCCTTGCCGGGATGGCCTTTAGGGCCTGGCAAGGCTTGGCGTCCGGCAAGGCTTGGCGCCCGGCAAGATTCGGCGCGTGGCGAGATTCTGCCGCTGTGCCACAGCTTCGGCACAGAAATGTGTCTGACATTCTGGGTCCTTCTCTGGATGCGTGGCGACGCGCCAGTGGAGGAGAGCTTAAGCGGTGCTGATGGGATGGCCCCTTTTTCCATCCCCAAGAAAGTGAGGACACCTAAACGGACACCTCACGGTGCATTAAATGCGCTTGTCCTAATCCGTCAGGGGTTAGGTATGATACCCTGTAGCTACTTTACACCTCAATGTATATACATTTTGCCACTGTGGAGACCCCTTTCAGCATATAAAAGGAGGCCCAAGGCAACTGCTACAAAAGAGGAGAACTTCTGGCCCATTCTGCATGCGTAGCTGCTCTTTGAACGTACTGTTCATTGCGAGCGCTCCTGAAGGCTGGGCTCAAGAACATCAATAAGAACACAAAGCAGGAGTAGGGTTTTACGCTGATCAGCGGCCCGAACCTGGGTAAAAACCTCATGCGTCGATCACTGGTTCTGCTCTTTGCGTATACCTCTCCCCCCGTCGAATCGTAAAGGGGTCTCTCGGGGTCCCATAGGTGTCGTGCCCCGACATCTTTGGCGCGTCAGGTAGGGGGATTGAAGGTTGCGTGAACCTGATCTAGTGCTCGGCGCCCTAGTTTCTCCGTCATCTTCATCATCATGCCGCCCAAGAAGAAGAGCGCTGCGACAGCGCAACCGTCCGGGTCCGTTTTGCCTGCGCCTTCACGTACAGGCGACGGTGTGGGTGCAGAAGGAAGAGGACTAGAACCCCCGCGGCGTTCTGGTGATCCAAGCCAAGCGAGCGGTATAGTTCGCAGTGGCAGTGGTAACCTACACGCCGCTGGATCTAGAGATGGTGCTGTGTTACCTACGGGTGGCACAACTAACTCTAGGGATCGAAGGGCGCCTGCTGGAGCTCCCGCGGCGGCGCAAGCCTGGCGACCTACTCAGGTTGTGCAAGATGAGCGACATCATGGCGCTGGTGGTTCGGGGCGTCCCCACGAAAAGGTTTCTGCGCATAGATCCCAAGATGCGCGGGACCAGCATGCACACCGAGCTGCCGGCGGAGGTGGTGCGCGGTCGCGTGACCGTGGTGGTGCTCCTTCTAACTTGGTTAGGAGTCAGAGCACCTCACGTACCTCGCACTTGTCGCCGCCACCTACGCCAGCGGAAGCCTTGGCATGTGCACAGCTGCTCCTCGATTTTCCTCCCACCCCGGAGAAGATGGAGGAGTGGCGAGCTACTATCAATAGCCTTATCGGCTTCGCCAACAAGGATGGACCGCAAGAGGCAGGGCCCTCGCAGCGGAGGCCCATCGATCCGGCACAAGCCGATGCAGAGAAAACCGGAGGTGGTGCAACTACAGTGCACTCCCCTCCGCGGCACCAGCGGCGGCCGACAACTCAGCAAGTCGACCGCCATGAAGAAGTTTCCATGGCGTCGTCCGATCCACGGATGCGCCGCGATCAGCGTCTAGTTCTCCAGGAACGAGGCAAAGAGGACGCTCGAACAACCATCGAGCAGCGACGGGAAGCGTGCTATCACTCTGATAAGCGCGCGGGGCCGGTTGTCGACGAGCCTGTGCCAGGGGACGTAGGAGACTTACCTTATGAGGTAGGGACTCCAGCGTTTACCCGTGAGCTGCGGCAAGTCCGGTGGCCCAATTCCCGAACCTTAAAGCCAGAGGTCCCGGAGAAGTATGACGGAAAGACCCATCCCTCGGAGTTCCTGAGCATCTACACCATTGCGGTGCAGGCTGCCGGGGGCTGAGATGACAAGATACTTGCCAACTACTTCCCGTTGGTGCTCAAGCCCAATGTCAGGTCGTGGTTGATGCATCTGCCGGAGAATTCCATTTCTTCCTGGTCAGATCTGTGCCATCAGTTTGTTGGCACCTTCGTTGGAGGTCACCAAGCTCCTGGCCAAGAGAGCGATTTGCACATCATCCCTCAGAAGGAGGGCGAGTACCTACGCAAGTTTATGCAGAGGTTCAGCCGAGTGCAGTACAACATTCCCGACGTTCATCCTGCCGCTGTCATTAGCGCGTTCCACCAGAACGTGCGTAACCGCAGAATGCGGGAAGAGCTGGCGATGAACAAAGTCAGGAGTATTGCCGAGCTTTATGCTCTGGCCGACAAGTGCGCTCGAGCTGAAGAGGGGAGGAAACTCCCCGGTGAGGCTGTTGGCGCGGCAGGCGACTCCGAGGATGAAGACGCCGCGGCCCCGTCAAGGAAAGGCTGGCGGCGGAACAGGAAGCACGGAGGCAAGGCCGTGCTTGCTGTCGAGGAATCCGACAACCCCGGCGGCGCCAAGAAGGCCAAGGTTAGTGACCCCGGCAAGGATCTTGCCGGGTGCCCTTCCTGTCAGGCCTTGGCGGCTGCCGACAAGTCGGAGAACCCCGGCAAGCAGTATTGCAAGATCCATCGCACCAAGGGCCACGATCTCCAGAACTGCCGGCAAGTTGAGCAGCTTGCCGAGAAGCAGAGGGCCAAATACGAGAGGCGAGACAAGGAGAAGGCCCAAGATGGTGCTGAGGGGTTCGGCAAGAAACACGGTGGCCGAGGGGGTCGCCGCGGCAAGGCCAAGCAGCAGAAGGATCGGCCCGCTCGGGGCCGAGATAAAGAAGGAGATGATGATGAGGAAGATGATGAATCCAGTGAGCAGGAATTCCAGAAGGCTACGGAGGCTATGTGCATTGATGGGGGTGCCTCGCTGCATTCTTCCCACCGCCAACTTAAACAGTGGATGCGGGAGGTTAATGCGGCAGAGCCATCCCCCGATGCGTGTAGGCCTCTGATGTGGTCCAGCACGCCCATCATCTTTGACGCCGAGGATCACCCTGATCGCACAACTGCGGTCGGGTGTTTGCCGTTGTTGGTTTCCCCAACAATTCGCAACCTCAAGGTGACGAATATGTTAGTTGACGGCGGGGCCTGCCTAAACTTAATCTCACCGGATGTGCTCACAAAGCTTCAGATTCCCGACGAAGACCTCGAGGAAACGGGTACGTTTCAAGGGGTCAATCCGGGAAGAACCCAGCCTAAGGGCAAGATCACGCTGTCGGTAACATTTGGCAGCGAGTTTAACTTCAGGACCGAAAAGGTGGTGTTTGATGTCGCCAAGATCCCTATGTCATACAATGGGATCCTTGGTCGGCCAGTGCTGGCTAAGTTCATGGCAGCATCACACTACGCATACAATGTTTTGAAGATGCCCGGGCCATTGAGCGTCATCACTATCCATTCCGATAAGAAGGATGCGCTCATCTGTGCCGACCAACTTTACCGGGAAGCAGTTGCAGCACCTGCCATCAAGGCATCTGCTCCTGCCGCTGGAACTCCCGGGGGGAAGAAGAAGACCGGCAGGAACCTTGGCGCGAACTCCGGCAAGCGCGCCTCCTCGGAGTGCTGCGCTTCTGTCGAGGATGTACCGGAGAGTTCCATCGGCAAGAACAAGAAGTCCAAGGCTGCCCCGCCGGAAACCAAGAAGGTGCCTGCCAGGGAGGACGGAACGGGGGGAACTTTCATCATAAGTTCTGCCCTAGATGACAAATAGGAAAGCGCGCTCATTGCTTTCCTACGGGCAAATGTCGACGTGTTTGCATGGCAACCGTCTGACATCCCCGGTGTTCCCAGGAAAGTGATCGAGCACCACCTTGCTGTCTGTCCTCATGCGCGGCCCGTCAAGCAAAGGGTGAGGAAACAGGCCTTGGAGTGGCAAGAATTCATTGCCGAAGAGATTAAGAAGCTGGAGGCGGCGGGACTGGTCAAAGGAGTGCTCCATCCAACCTGGTTGGCCAACCCGGTTGTAGTGCGAAAAGCGAATGGGAAATGGAGGCTTTGTATCGATTATACAGATATCAATAAAGCTTGTCCAAAAGATCCCTTTCCCTTGCCGTGCATCGACCAGATTGTGGATGCCACCGCTGGTTGTGATCTCCTGTCCTTCCTTGACGCCTATTCAGGGTATCATCAGATTTTTATGGCAAAGGAAGATGAAGAGAAGACCGCCTTTATCACCCCATGTGGTACGTATTGTTTTATACGAATGCCTTTCGGGTTGAAAAGTGCTGGTTCAACATTCGCCAGAGCAATCCAGATTGGTTTTGAGCCACAACTCCATAGAAATATGGAGGCATATATGGATGATATAGTGGTCAAAACTGAAGATAAAGCAACACTCATTCAAGACTTAGAAGAAACATTTGCAAACTTGCGCAAGATCAACTTGAAGCTCAATCCTGAGAAGTGCGTGTTCGGAGTTCCTTCCGGCAAGCTCCTCGGATTCTTTGTATCTTGCCGAGGAATCGAAGCGAACCCCGACAAGATCAAAGCCATTGAGCAAATTGAAGCGCCGAGACGCGTCAAGGATGTGCGTCGTCTTGCCGGCTGTGTTGCTGCTCTAAGCAGGTTTATTTCCAAATCTGCTGAGCGCGCCCTGCCCTTCTTCAAAATTTTGAAGAAGGCAGGTCCAATGAAATGGACTCCGGAAGCGGAGGCTGCGCTGCAGGATTTGAAGAAATACCTTTCCTCTCCGTCGACGCTAGTCGCGCCTAAACCACAAGAGCCGTTGTTGTTGTATCTGGCGGCAACAAATCAAGTGGTTAGTGCTGCGCTAGTGGCGCAGAGAGAAGCTGATGAGGAAGCAACACCAGCGGCAGGACCGCCGGATGACACGGCAAGATCTTCCCCGGCAAGGGTTGATCCCGGCAAGACAGGATCTGCGCAAACAGAAGATCTTATGCAGAAGAAGAAGGTGGTGCAGCGCCCAGTTTATTTTGTTAGCTCTCTTTTACAAGGGGCTAGGTCAAGATATTCTGGGGTGCAAAAGCTGCTTTTTGGCCTCCTTATGGCCTCAAGGAAGCTGCGCCACTATTTTCAAGCACATGAGATTATCGTCGTCACTCGCTTTCCGTTGCAACGGATTTTGCAAAATCCGGAGGCAACCGGCAGGATCGTGGAGTGGGCGTTGGAGCTGTCTAGCTTTGGCCTTAAGTTTGAAAGCACTTCGACAATTCAGAGTAGGGCCTTGGCGGAATTCATTCTAGAATGGACCCCGACGCCAGACGAAGAAGTTCAAGAAACAACTCTCCCCGGCAAGGAAATCGATCAGCAATGGATTATGTACTTTGACGGGGCTTTCTCGCTGCAAGGTGCCGGTGCTGGCGTGCTGCTTGTCGCACCCACCGGAGAGCACCTCAAGTACGTAGTCCAAATGCACTTTCCCCGGGAGAGTTCGACCAACAACACTGCAGAATACGAGGGCTTGCTTGCCGGTCTCAGGATCGCGGCGGACCTTGGTATCAGAAAGCTCATCATCAAAGGTGATTCAAAGCTTGTTGTCAGGCAAGTTAAGAAGAGCTATCAAAGTCCATTGATGCAAGCCTACGTAGATGAAGTGAGGAAATTGGAAGAGCGCTTTGACGGTCTCCAAATGGAGCACGTTCCTCGTGCCGAGAACAATATTGCTGACGACCTGTCAAAGCGTGCTGCCCTCAAGTTGCCTGTGGAACCAGGAACTTTTGTGCTCCAATTGACTCAACCATCCGTGGCGCCATCGATGCGGCAAGAAAAAAGAAGGAAGTTGAACTCTGGCCAGTACTTCCCGGCAGAGCTCCCCGGAGCCGCCGGCAAGGAAGTTGCCGGGATTGACACGCCTGCCGGAAAACAACAGGCTCCGACAGGGCCCCAGGCCCTTGTTGTCAAGACAAACGTTCCCCCGGCAGAGGAGATGCCTTTTGTCCTAGTTGTCGAGCCTCAGGCTCCAGCATGGGCGCAGCACATTGTCCATTTCCTTCAGACAGGTGAACTCCCTGAGGAACAAGAAGAAGCGGAGAGAGTAGCCCGTCGGTCTGTTATGTACAAGTTCGTCGATGACGTCCTGTACAGAAAGAGACCAAACGGTGTGAAATTGAAGTGCATTCCTCGGGAGGATGGACTAGAGCTGTTGGCGGAGATACATGGGGGCATGTGTGGCTCTCACATAGGGTCAAGAGCGCTTGCCGGAAAAGCATTCCGGCAAGGTTTCTTTTGGCCTACCGCCCTCCAGGATGCGACTGCACTAGTAACCAAGTGTGAAGCGTGCCAGTTTCATTCGAAGAAATTACATCAGCCAGCTCAAGCTCTTCAAACAATCCCTCTCTCCTGGCCATTTTTGGTCTGGGGGCTCAACATACTGGGCCCCTTCCCCCGTGCTACCGGGGGCTTTGAGTACTTGTACGTTGCTATCGACAAGTTCACAAAGTGGCCGGAGGTGGAAGCAATGAGGAAGGTGACAGCGCAGTCAGCTGTCAAGTTCTTCAAAGGAATTGTTTGCCGTTTCGGTGTGCCTAATAGGATCATCACCGACAACGGCACGCAGTTCACAAGTCGCACCTTCATGCAGTATGTCCAAGACCTTGGCGGCAAGATTTGTTTTGCCTCTGTTGCTCACCCGAGAAGTAACGGCCAAGCGGAGAGGGCCAATGCTGAAGTGCTGCGCGGTCTCAGGACCAGAACTTTTGATAGGCTGAAAAAGTGCGGAAGACGCTGGATTGATGAGTTGCCGGCGGTTCTTTGGTCAATCAGAACGACACCAAATCGAGCCACCGGCCAGACGCCCTTCGCTCTGGTCTACGGAGCGGAAGCAGTTCTCCCCACGGAACTCATATACGGATCTCCTCGAGTGCTCGCTTATGATGAGCTCGAGCAAGAGCAACTGCGGCAAGATGACGCTGTGCTCCTTGAGGAGAATCGTCTTTAGGCTGCTGTGCGAGCTGCACGGTACCAGCAAGCTTTGCGCCACTATCATAGCCGCAAAGTTCATGCCCGAAGCCTTGAGGAAGGCGACCTTGTTCTTCGACGGATTCAGTCCGCCAAGAATTCAAACAAGTTGACGCCAAAGTGGGAAGGCCCTTATCGGGTAGTACGAGTCACCAGGCCCGGCGCTGTCTGCCTGGAGACCGAAGATGGTGTTCCAGCGAGCAATTCCTGGAATATCAAACATCTTCGCAAGTTCTATCCATAAGGCGCGGTTGCCGGGGGCTCCCGGCAACCACCCTTTTGTACAAGTCTTGCCGGCAAGGCATGTGATCCTTTGTGCAAAGCCAGGCGCAGACCCTGAGCACAGATGAATAAATTTAAGTGTTGTACATTCCCTTATTGATTCCCATGTTCATATTCATATATGCATGTTTGTCTAAGATGTTGTATGACACCTGATCCCAGTAAGTTCTAACGAACCGCCAAGGTTTCATCCCTTTATTTTCTCTTCTTTCTTTTTCTCAAAGACAGAAGGATTCCTCGCGTGCACATTTGCCGGGGGGGAAGGGAGATATGAATACCAGTTGGTGACGTTCGGAATCGATGCTTGCCGGAGGAAGAACAAAGCCAGAAAGCTAAGTCCTAAAAACTTAGAGCAAGTTTTTCTTTTATTACCAAGTTATTTCCTCAGACGATTCCGATTCTTGTATGGAAAATCTGCACGTGAAGGAATCCTTGTTGTAATCAGTTGCGCCGTTATTATTGTTTCGAGTCCGCTCAATGATTTAAGTGGCTGCACTAAGAACGCCAAGGAGTCTTGCCGGCCGCTACGCCTCCAGCAGGCTGCTGAAGTCCCGCACCCAGCGCTCGCGGCAGGTTGCGCGCCGGTAAGTTTTTCAGTAAGCGTAGGATGAACTCCATACATAAAGGAATCAGACAAGGAAAGTAGCAAGCATGAGCCTAAACATAGTCAAATTATATTGCATCCATGAGTTGCCACAGTTCTAACTTGAGACCTAATTGTCTTTTACATGAGATGATGGCAGCAAGAATAAAAGGAAAGCACTCAATCCCTGCGCTGGCCTTCGATCCTTTTGATGGAGTCCACCTTCTCAAGGATTGGCGCGATGCACTCTTCAAGCGCCTCAACATTTGCATCCTTTGGCAGATGGCCGAGCGCGCTGGAGAGGTCGATGCCGGGATTGCTGTGCACCACCTTGATGAGCACCTTGCGAAGGACGGCCCGGCAAAGTCGGCGAGTCTCGTTCACAAGTTGGGTCGCCCGACTGGACTAGAGCGCCCTGAACGCGTTGATGATGCTTTCAAAGAACATTGTCAACCTAGCACTTGGAGATATTCTTTCCTCGGAAGAATACTTGAAGTTCGGCAAGCCCATGGTTGACAGTTCTGCGGTAAGCTTCTCCGCGGTGTCGATGAGACGGCCAGTCCAGATCTCCACTCCCTTCTCGTACTCGCTTTGGGCAGCGGCGGCGCTCTTGAGCAGGTTCCTCTCTCCTTGGAGATCTTTGAGTAGAGCCTTCTCACGGGCCTTGCCGGCCTCGAGAGACTTCTGCAGCGTGGTCAGCTTCAGCTCCAGAACCGCAATACTATCAGCCGCAGAGGAGAGCTGCTTGGTCTTGTCGGACAAGGCAACTTGCATCTCCGCCAAGGAGTGGAGGGTTTTTTCCCTGTCCCCCTTGAGCGTCGAGAGCTCCTTGCCGTGCTCTTTGAGATCTGTTTCCAGCCTCTTCACTTTGTCGCTCAGCTCGTTCTTGGCGGCCTCTGCAGCTTCGGCAGCATCGACGGCATCCTTGAGCTTGCTGGCATGACTTGCAGTCAGAGCTTCGAGCGCCTCCTTGTGTTTCTGCTCCAGCTCCTAGGTCCGCAGCGCGACAAGATTTTCGATGTCTTCATCCTTGCTACAAAGCTTGGCGGCGAGCGCCTGCTCACGTGCGGTGAGATCTTCTTCGTGAGCATCAAGAGCAACGCGACGCCCCGTCAGGAGAGCATCTTCGGCAGCAATCCTTTGAACAGCTTCATCATGTGCCTTCTCCATATCTAATTGCTTCAGGATGATCTCATTCCATTGCTGGCTCACTTGTTCTCGGCCGGCAACCAGCTCTTGGAGGGCCTCAGCGTGCCAGATTTGCATTTGTGCGACGCGCCTTTGAAAATCCGCTTCGGCTGCCTCGACAACTGCCATTCTGGAGTCCGCCTTCCCTTTTCGGGCGCGATGGAGAGCCTGGAGTTTGCGGAAGTTCTCGCCCATGGCCTGAAGGAGCTGATCCTCTTCAGACTTGCCGTTGCTAGCGCTGGGATCGTCAACGACTTCGAGCCCGGCAGCGGCAATAATTTCCTCGAAAATTTCTCCTTCGGCTGGTGCCTCAGTGCTTGCCGTCCCCGGCAAGTTGATGAATAGATTCTCGCCAACCTTGAGATACTTGCTGGATGAGGGGCCTTCAGATGTTGATGGATGGTCTTCAGTGGCTGCCTCACCAGTGACAGGGGGCTCTGTGGCCGGTGCAGCGCCTGGCGCTCCTGCGGCAGGAATGCTGTCAGTGCGGTCCTCAGCCTCCCTGTCGCCCTCTTCAGCAGGTTCTTCGGCGATTTCCTCTTGTGCTGTCTTGGCGGCCTCCCCGTCAAGAGCATCACCAGCCCCGGCAACGTCATCCTTGGTGGCCTCGCTGGCAGCGATCCTGTCCGCTTCAGCGGTGGCATCCCTGGCGGTCTCCTCGATGACGACGTCGACGTCCATATGTTCCATCACAAGGAAATCTGAAGGGCGAAGGAGGAAGACAGAATAAGATCGAGGTTTGGATTTTGAAGTGACTAAAGATAAAGAGATAAGAGGAAAAGAATAACAAGCACTCTGAGGCGATCGAGTACCTGCGTTGGGCTGTCGAGAGGTGGCTTCGCCTCTCCTGGCAACTCCGGTGGCCGGGGGTGGGTTGCCGGAGTCCGTGCTTGTCGGCTCCTCCTCAATCAGGACGGGCTCGTTGGCAGGATCTCTTGCCGGGGATGTGCTTGTGGGCGGAGCGGTTGATGAAGGAGGCACAATGGGGATATCTTCTCCTTGTTACCGTTCTTCTCCTGCGAACCCAAAGATATCAGCGGCAAGAATGAAAGCCTCGGCACCAGCCAGCAGAAAAGGGACAATGAACTTACGCTGGTGGCTATGCTGGGGGCTGTGCTGGGGGCTGTGTTGATGACTGGACTCCGGGCTGACAACGATAGTTTCCGGCACGCTCGTGGAGCCCGCCGGGGGCTCGTCGCTCGTAGAAGTCCTTGACCTCTTCGCCATCCTCTCCAGCAAGGTTTCTGTGTCACTGCAGAAACAATACAAGCAAGTCAGTAAGATTGATGCAAATTGGAAGGTAGAAGCTGTGGCAAATACTCACTCTTCTTCCTCTCGCTCTGGACTAAAGCCGGAGATGTCGAAGTCGACCTCCGTTGCGGTGTCTGAGTGGGGAGGCGGAGGAGGTGTCCTAGGCCGCTTGGCTGTGGTAGGCGCTGGGGCAGCCTCCAGCGCGGTAGTACGAGACCCTCCTGCCGCCCCAGCAGTGGTCGCTGGTGTGGGTCTCGCGCGCCGCGCGGGCTATTGACGAGCCCCCTGCCGTGGTCCAGTCTTGCCGGCCACTTTCTTGCCGGGGGATTCGCCGCTCGAAGTAGGCTGGCTTGCCGGGATGCCTGATGCAGCCTTCCGAAGGACACGCTTTGTCTTCTTCGGGGGCGAGGGCTCTTCTCGCATCTCCTCTTCGGCCGTGTCTTCGCCGGACGAGCTCTCAGCAGCTGCGCCGCCTTCTTCCCCGGCAACCTTGTTCTCCTCGGTAGGCTTTGCCTCCACTACCACCTCTGTGTCACTGGCTTCCCACTCTGTGAAGCCAACATTGCCGGCCTCCGCGGCAAGATTCGCCTCCTCCACTCTGGTAGCGATGTAGGCTACCTCCTGATCAGTGGTGGCGCGGATAAGATCTGACTCTTGCCGGACAGGCTTCTCCGTCAAATTGTCAAAGAACTTCTGCGCTTCTTCCTCGCTTGGCTCGACCCAGGTCGGGTCAAGGCCGTGGGCATTGAACATTGGCAAGAAGGCAATGATTGACCCCAAGGCAGAGTTGTTGCATAAGGGGACGATCCTTGCCGGCAGCCGGTGCTTGTCTTCGCGCTGGAATAACTTTTGGCGGAGAGCGCCAAGCTGCATAGCGGTCAGATTGTTGTTCAGCCCGGGGCGTAGTCTCATGACATCTGCCGCGTTCTTGTACTCCCAGACTGGCCTTCCCCTGTTCTGCAGAGGGGCGATGCGGCGGCGGAGAAAGTCGAAGCCGATCATCTCCATTGTCAGCCCGGCAGCCTTCAAGCGAAGGATCCTGGTAGTGGCGATTGTGAGCCTCTCGTCTTCTGCGGCGAGATCGCCCCAATCCTTGCCACGGACCACCTTCTGTTGCCGGGGATGACAAAAAGGATGAGGATCTGCTTCCTGGATCCAGCACCATTCGGCCCGCCACTCGTCCCACTTTTCGCGGTAAACTCCCTCTGGGTATATCTCTTTGTTCCAAGCCCTTGGAATCCAGGCAATAGATCCAGAGAGAGCCTCTCCTTTTTGGATACGAGGGTAGAAATAATGGCGGAAAAGAGCAGAATTGGGGATCACGCCAGCGAAATTCTCACAGAGATGGGCAAAGATAGACATGCAAAGTACGGCATTCGGCGTGAAATCAAGAAGGCGGAAGCCGTACGTGTACATGATGTCGTTGAAGAAATCGGAAAAGGGTGGACAGAGCCCGCAATAGAAATATGCAGTGAAGAAGGGGTATCTGTCCGATCCACCTTTGGAGCAAGCACCTGGGATTACGCGTATGGCGGGGTGAGCTTGCGTTCCCTTCGCCCACATGCATTGATATCGCCCCGTCAAAACTTCGGCGTCAAGCGTCGGAGGGAAGACGACGAGCCTCTTCCGCATCTTCACCAGTTCGCTCTCTGGAACTTCGGCTTTCGCCTCCTTGTCCTTGCCCTTGCCTTTGCTGGCCTTGGGCGGCATGGCGACTATGAGGACGAAAGCTGGGGGCGGAGCGAGCGCGGGAGCAGCGGGCGGAAGGGGAAAAAGGTTTCGCTCTGAGCTCGAGGAAAGGAAGGCGATGGCGATGGCCAGATTGCGAAGAAGGGGGGGGGGGGTAAATAGGTTTGCGCCTCTGCGACTTCTTTTTATGGGGAAGGAGCGGGGCCGCCTTGTTTATTCCCCAATATGAATGCGCCTCTATAGGCGCGAGACAGTTTGCAGCCTTTTTGGCACGCTTCCCACGTCGCGTGCTCCATGCGCGTAGTGGGGGGCACAGTAAAACAAGATATTTACGAGCAGTTAATTCCCTGCCACGCGTGCCCGTGCACTGTTTGGGCCTAGCCCAACAACGCCTCGCACTCGTGTATGGCCTAGGCCCGGGGGCTCCTGTCGGTGTACTAAGTATTGGGCCACTAGTACCCCGTACTTGTGCACGGACAGTTGTAGCCATCCTTGCGGCATGGCTTGCCGGGATCAGCTCGAGGTCGATTCAAGCCATCAAGGAAATCATCAAGTCAGAGATCTGAGGATCAGCAGATAAGCAGAGCTGGAATCCGAAAGCCAGCCTCCCCGGCAAGATCCTTGCCGGGATGGCCTTTGGGGCCCGGCAAGGCTTGGCGTCCGGCAAGGCTTGGTGCCCGGCAAGATTCGGCGCCTGGCGAGATTCTGCCGCTGTGCCACAGCTTCGACACAGTAACGTGTCTGACATTCTGGGTCCTTCTCTGGATGCGTGGCGACGCGCCAGTGGAGGAGAGCTTAAGCGGTGCTGATGGGATGGCCCCTTTTTCCATCCCCAAGAAAGTGAGGACACCTAAACGGACACCTCACGGTGCATTAAATGCGCTTGTCCTAATCCGTCAGGGGTTAGGTATGATACCCTGTAGCTACTTTACACCTCAATGTATATACATTTTGCCACTGTGGAGACCCCTTTCAGCATATAAAAGGAGGCCCAAGGCAACTGCTACAGAAGAGGAGAACTTCTGGCCCATTCTGCATGCGTAGCTGCTCTTTGAACGTACTGTTCATTGCGAGCGCTCCTGAAGGCTGGGCTCAAGAACATCAATAAGAACACAAAGTAGGAGTAGGGTTTTACGCTGATCAGCGGCCCGAACCTGGGTAAAAACCTCACGCGTCGATCACTGGTTCTGCTCTTTGCGTATACCTCTCCCCCCGCCGAATCGTAAAGGGGTCTCTCGGGGTCCCATAGGTGTCGTGCCCCGACAGATCCCATGGTATTATAGGGCGTTACCGCTGGATGAACATGACCCCGATCGAGGAGGTGGGGGTGGATGAACAGTAGCCGGTGGAGGGACCCTGTGGAGGGCTGGTTGAAGAGTAGCCGATGGAGGCTGGATGAACAGGACCCCGTGGAGGTGTGGTTGAACAATAGCCGGTGGAGGCTAGATGAACAGGACCCCGTGGATGAACAGTAGCTGGTGGAGGCTGGAGGAAGTCGACGATGGATGAACAATAGCAGGTGGAGGCTGGAGGAAGTCGACGGTGCATGAATAGTAGCAGGTGGAGGCTGGAGCGAGGCTTTAGACGATGGATGAACAGTAGCCCGTGGAGTCCTGTTTTGCGGTACGCCACACCCCTCCCGATGAACAGGACCCCGTTTCGACCATAGGCGCTCCAAAACAAGTCCGTTTCCTTCGTTTTGCGGTACGCCACACCCCCCCCCCGATCAACAGCACCCCGTTTCGACCGTAGGAGCTCGAACACAAGTCTGTTTCCTCCATTTTGCGGTACGCCAGAACCTTCCCGATGAACATGACTCCGTTTCGACCGTACGCGGTTGAACAGAAGGCCGTTTTCCTCTGTTTTGCGGTACGCCAAACCTCATTCCGGCTGTTCCGTCCAAGCCTGTTGGCTCCCGTTGAACATGACCCATTTCGACCCAGTCTGTTGCCTCCCGATGAATAGAACGCATTCCAACCCAGTCACTTGGCTCCCGGTGAACACGACACTATTTCCTCCATTCCGACCCAGCTAGTTACACTACACCACAGTCAAGATTTGGTGACACACCCATCTGTTGGCATAGGGTACCTTTGCCGACACATAAATTGTAGCTAACAGCTACGCCGACAAAAGATAAAATAGTCGGTGGACTTGCTATGGGCAAAGGTATTGCCGATAGTTGTTTACTTCCTGACACACTTTCAGTCAGCGTACACCCCACCTACGCCGACACATTTCCTGTGGACATACACCCTACCTATCCCGACAGTTGGTTTGTGGGCGTACACTCTATCTACCCCGATAGTTCTTTTGTGGGCATACACCCTACTTTTGTCGACACATAGATTGTCCCACTAGGTATATGCTTTTGCCGACACTTAATCTGTCTAGGTAGGTGCATACCTTGGCCGACACTTAATCTGTCAGTGTAGGTACATACCATGGGCGACACTCATTATGTCTAGCTAGTTAGGTACATTTGCCGACACTTACTCTGTGAAGATAGGTATGTACCTTGCCAACAGGTAACATGCAACATCCATATAAATTGTACAGCCAAAACAATAATTGGGCACATATGCGGTGCTCAAATGTCATCCACCAACAACATCAAAACGAAAATATTGGATATACATATACAATGCTCAAATGTCATCCATAAACAGCATCAAGATGACAACATACATATATATTGACCCAGGTTCACAACCAACATAGTTTGCCGATCCATGAGCACTGCATATGTTTGACCCAGGTTCATAACAACATACATATGTATTGACCCAGGTTCATAACAAAACAAGTCACATTAATAGGAGCACTACTTGCTGGTCTAAAAGAGTTCAAGCATTAGTCCAGAAAACAAGTCACATCCATGAGCACAAAGTTCTACTCCAAAATACTTGAAGCGCCAAATAACACACATAAGATTCGTGACATGGTTGAAGTCGGCTGGTCCAAAATACTGCAAACAGCCGAATGTTCCGTGACACTCCAAGTCATCATATCCATGCGCTAGGTGGCTAAGTACCTGAAATCCATACAGATTTCTCAAGAAAGTGAGCATTCAACCCAAAAAATGTTCAAAGTTCAAATAAAGATTGGCAGGAACATTTTATGCATGGTTTTATTCTCCTTAAAAAATTACAGATAGGATTTAGAAATTATTTACATGGAAGTTTCATAGCAAGCATAGGACATTGAGAAGAGATCATCAGGGCACATTGAGAATAACTAGTGAAGTGCGAACAACTGGGCTGCCAGGTCCAATAAATCGTACGTGGCTGGCTTTGTCATTGGTTCCAGCCAATGTAGGCCTGGCCATGTTATTTGGTCACCTGACATTTTTTCAAGTCTGATGCATACATCCAAGAAGTGTGCAATTTTATAATTTTTCCCCGCACTAAATCTATACTGATACACTACCAAGTGTCTTATTCTTTCAATATATGGTTATATTTGTCTTACATTCATGTATTGATGTCATCACTCCTTTGTATCAGCTGCCCTATATCTTCTTAACAGTGGCATATATACGTGTCAAACTGCCGCGGACAAATATCTCTCTGCCACAAATTATGCATAGTAAAATAATTTATATGTATGAAATTGGGTTAGTTTATACTAGAATAAACTTCGATCATTGCAAGAGAAGTAAACTATTTTCAGATGAGTCAACATCTATATCTGTATAATACACTAAGCTTGCTTGAGCTGATTATATTATTCATATATGTATATATTTGAACTTAGTGAGAATTTCCGCATGTCGTATTGTACGTGTGCTTACATGTCCAAGCTGTTATGGTTCTCGAAGTTCATTATTGTCCATCTATATATATTTTTTGTTGGAACATTCTAAAGAGACTTTTGCAGAATGATTACCTCACTATTTCCAATCACACCAATTTCATCACATCACATAAAAAGCTGATGATGGCACAACAATCACAGAATACAAGGAAAAGAATGGATCATAGTAAACTTGAAGTATGGAGTATGTCATAGTACCTGCACCTCGTGGCACATTGGTTGCCTTCTACGCATCTTTGATCTACAACAATAATCATTACTTAGATCCATGGCCAATAGGTGACCAATCAGCGGAAAAGAAAAGAAATCAAGTGCTCTAGATTCTTACCATAGCAGATGGCCATGCAATTGATTTCCCCTTAGCATCTGCCATGGTAAGCACATCTCCATACGGATGGGGCAACTGAGTTTCCCTTTTGAACACCGAATGGATGACAATTTCAACAAATTGAGAACCTAGAGGCTCACCCCCCACCAAAGCCTTTGGATTGGTTGTTTGAATTGTTCCTTTGGCAACAACGACACTTAAGGGTCTAGTTATGCTATACATCTCTTCCACCCTATAGGGAAAAATTGTAATTCAGAACATAATTTCATTTTAAAGAAGGAAGTTCAAGTGTACAAATACATATTATTTTGTAGAAAAGCATAGGGAATCGCAAGCACAAAAACTTAAGTTAATAAAGCATCATATTGACAAGATCTAGTTAAATGAATTATCGTTCAGACTTAAGTCAAATGAATTTTCATTCAAGTTGTATCATAGCATTACATTCAAATGAAGTTGAATCATAGCATAGCATTACAGTCAAAAAGAGGGCCACAACAATAAGTAGTTTGAACCATTTGAACCATAAAAGAGGAGCCCAATGGTTGTTTGATTTTCATATACCATTCAAATGAAGTTCAATCATATTCAAATGAAGTTTGGAATCATATTGAAATGGAGTTTGCATAGTAGGCATAACATCTTCTATGTAGGAAAGAAAGGTTTACCCCTTGTTGCTTGTCTGGTTTCTCTACATTAACAACTCTTCTTCCAATTCCAATAGCATTTGACTCAGCCACGTCCTCCAGAATAGCATTGCCTTCTTCAGCATTACTAGCTTCTCTTGTCCTTATGTTCTACATCAAAATCAAGCATTGTATATGTTACTAAATATAATAAACTACAAAGAAATCATAGCATTACATGTTCCACTATTGCAGAGGTACAATATAGTAGAACTATCGTGTTACTTGTTGTGCTGTTGCAGGTGTGCTATTGGTTTGATCTCGTTTCCCTTGTGAAGACAAAAGAAGTTCCCTCGTCTCAGCCATTTGCTTCTTCATGTCATCCATTTGTGTCATTTTCTTCTTCATGTCGTCCATTTTTTCTTGCAGATGTTCCACTTTTTGGTCAGATACACGACACGCCTCCATTGCCATTTGAGGCTTTGTAGATTTATACTGCTGGGTTCCAGGCAACTCTAGTTCAGATGGAGTTGGACCCAATCCGATAGCACGAACATATCCATTTTTTCTTTTCCACAAACAAATGCAAACAAATCACCATCCTTAATACCATTGTTCACTAATTCAGGGTGCTTTCCTGCTTCATCTTGAAGTTCTTTCTGTAAATTTCAGGAATGTGTTAGAAGATCACCTTTCTACCGACCACATGCTCCGAAAGTGTACTGGACCACCAATTCTAACTTGGGCAGGCAGATGCACCATCAAGTGGACCATGACATCAAAAAAACTTGGCAATAGAATGTGATTATCATGGCTCTTATGTCCAAAAATCTTCTTCTCGACAACATGGATATAATGTCGTGTATCAGCTGCAAAGCCTTGTGGAAACTTGACTCCCATCAGGACTTGGAGAAAATGTTTCATCTGCTCAGGTGTCAAAGTATATTGTGCTGGAGGTATATACAATTTACCCTCTTCTACTTCAACAGGATGAAGGTCCCCCATAATACCCAAAGCTTGGATGTCTAAGCGAGAATTTGTGTTATCCTTTGATTTTCCCTCAAGGCCCAGAAGTGTGTTAATTATGTTATCGCATACATTTTTTTCTATATGCATAACATCAAAGTTATGACGCAAAATTAGATCTTTCCAATAGGGCAACTTAAACCACACAGATCTTCTTTTATAAAGGGGAGGTGATTCGCCTTCTTTGCGTTTTCTCTTTGGTGTCTTCCTGGCAGCTGGATCTTTTCCAAAGGATGTTTCAAGATTTGCTGTCAAATCATCAATTTCCTCACCGGTAAGAGGTATAGGTGCTGTCCTATGCTCTGACTTGCCATCAAATAACTTTTCATCTGACCTAAACTTATGGCTCGATGATAAGAACCTACGATGTCCCATATAACAATATTTGCTGCCCTTTTTTAATTGTAGAGAACAAGTGAGTGAATAGCACTCAGGACAAGCTACCTCACCCTGGGTAGCACACCCATGAGTGTAGCCTAAACCTGGAAAGTCGTGTATGATGCAAAGGATGGCAGCACGAAGATCAAATATTTCAGACTTAGAAGCATCAAATGTCTTTACACCATGATAGTACATATCTACTAGATCATCTACTAAAGGCTCAAGATAGACATCCATATCGCCACCAGGTGCCTTAGGGCCAGGAATGAGCAAAGAAAGGATGAAATTAGGCCTCTTCATGCACATCCAAGGAGGAAGGTTGTATGGAATCAAAAAGACTGGCCAGATACTGTAGGTACTCCTTGTTGACCTAAATGGATTAAAGCCATCTGTTGTTGCAGCCAACCTAAAATTGCGACTGTCATTACCAATTAGTGGATGTTTTTAGTCAAAATCCTTCCAGAAATTAGCATCTGCTGGGCACCTAATCAAACCATCTTTGGTACATTATTCGTCATGCCACCTCATGTTAGTTGCAGTTTTAGAGGACACAAAATACCTTTGAAGCCTTCTTTTAATAGGAAAATAGCGAAGAACCTTTTTAGGAACCCTATGTACCCTTTTCCCATCAGGACTCTTCTTTTCTGATTTCCACCTTGAAGTTTTACACTTTGGACACTGATTCTCCTTATCAAATTCATTTATGAACAGTACACAATCATTTTCACACGCATGAATATTAACATAACCAAGCCCAACAGATTTAACTATTTTCTTAGCTTCATTGAATTTTTTGGGAAGTACTGAACCTTTGGGAAATGCATCGCTAAGTAACTCAAGCACCATGTCAAAACTTTTCTCACTCCATCACCCAAGAAGTTTGATGTGGAGCAATTTGACAATAAAATGCAACTTTGAGAAGTTTTTACACCCAGGGTATAGCTCTTTGTTGTCATCATCAACCATCTTCAAATAAGCCTTGGTATCTGCATCAACATGCGTCCCAGGGTTGTTACTGTCCTCATTGTTCTCTTCCAACACCCCCCCATCATCTAGTCCACAAGCTATGTCTCACAAGAAATCAGCTAATTCATTATCTGCCGATGAAGTCTCTACTTCTACCCCCTCAATATTTGGGCAACAGTAGCTAGATTCTCCATGAAACAACCATGTATGATACCCCTCCATGAAAACCTTACATATCAAATCGTCACGTACTCCAGTTGCTACTCTCCATTTAGAGTTCAAACATATCTTGCAAGGACACAAGATTTTGTTTCCATTTGTTGAATTAATAAAAGCAAACTCTGTAAACTTGTCTACCCCCTGGACATACTCATTTGTGTGCCTACATGTAATTTTTTTAGATATCAGAACAGTTCATGACATAATTATACCGCTTATGAGTTGGCAAAAAAGCAAATTTGATGTACCTAGGCTGAGACAACCATGTTTTGTCCATGATGCACCCTTAATATCAAATTTTCCAAGTATGACAGTGTTAGCTTTGCATCAGTGAAGCAACAATCATTATTCAAGCAATAGAAATACCAAACTACCTTTATTCAAGCAACATAAACAACTGCATATGATTCAAGTTCAGTAATACACAAGCAGACAGCAATACATAGAAGGAAACCACACAAGGAGCTGATGCTTACCTCACGAAACAGAGGGTGGAAGGGGATGAGTCTTGTGCGGAGATCGGCAGCAACGACGGCTCGCTTTGGGAGGGGCGCAGCTCGCAGGTTGACCATCGCAAGCAGACAGTGTGTAGAGGCAAAGATCGAATGTCCGGCAGCAGCGGCGACGGGGATTGAGGATGGAGAACTGGTAGCAGGGACGAGGGAGGGGGGCACTGACGGCGGCGGCAGGGGGCAAGCGGACAACGACCGACGGCGCCCAGGACGGGGTGAGGCGGCTGGAAGTAGGGGGTGAGTGCCAGCTGGATGTGGGGAGACGCGAGGACGGCGGCTCGATGTAGGGGTGGAGCTCGGGGGTGGTCGGACGTCTGGCTAGAGCTCCACAACGGCCGGGCGTAGGGGTGGTGCTCGACGACGGCTGGGCATCGGGGTGGCGCTCGACGGCGGCTGGGAGTCGCGGTGGAGGTCGACGGCGGCTGGGAGTCGGGGTGGAGGTCATCGGCGGCTGGGCGTCGAGGTGGAGTGCGAGGACGGCGGCTGGGCGTCGGGGTGGAGCGCGAGGACGACGGCGATGGTGGATCGAGCGTGAGGGCGGCGGCGGCACGCAGGCACGGGTAGGGTTATGGAGTTGGGTTTTTTTTTTATTGAGGTAGGAGTTGGCTAGATTTGGGGATATTTTGCACGGGCACGCCAAAAATTTCGCCTCCTCGCGCCTAAATCTCGCGCCAAGTTTGCGACCTTCGGTAGATTGACACGTGTCAACCTACGCCGACACTTAATCCGTGCCCATACACCCTACATACGCCGACACATTTGACGTCGCTAACTGTGTACCTACACCAACTGATAAACTGTCAATCGCCACACATGTGCCGACACATAACGTGTTGTTAAGAAAACGCCGACTGATGCGTGGTGGCTTTGTGGTTGCTGACACTTATTGTGTCCACAGTGATGTATCTTCGCCGACACATGATCTGAAGACACAACTTAAAAGATACGCCAACAGTTATTTTGTGGACATCAGTAGACCTTTGCCCATAGAATTGTGTCACCTAAGCTCTACCGTGGTGTAGTGTTAGCTGCCGATGAACAGGACAACGTCGCTGCCATCCATTGCCTCTCCATGTACACGAGCCCTGGCCGTAAGTATACGCGAGTACGCGTTCGAGACCCCGCCCTTATGTACGTACGTTGCCATATTTACTTTCTTGCAGCGTGGCTGTACGTACATGTACACGATATATATAGATGGGACTGCGTGACATGGAACGTCCGCGCCTCTACTACCACACGTGCATCTCCTTACTCGGCCACAGTGCATCGCTGCAGAGAGACCGATCGACCAGTATGTACGTACACGTTTGCGACCAGACAGATAACCCTACGTACGGTTCGACCCGGTGGGTCCCAGCTGTCAGGGAGGATAAGGAGGCACTTCCTTGCGTGCGAAGATATAGCTGGTGGGTCCCAGCTGTCGGGGGAAGAATCATTTTTTTTGCCCGTAATATGGACGCACTTTCTTGCGTGCGAAGATGTAGCTGGTGTGTCCTAGCTGTCAGGGGGGAAATGTTTTTTTGAGGCCCTTCCGGTAGGTCCCTGCTGTCAGGTGGAGGAATCATTATTTTGCGCGTAATAAGGAGGCACTTCCTTGCTGCAACCGTGGACCCAGCTGTCAGCCTCTCCATGTACAGTCCTCTTCTGATGGAAGTCGTTCCTTGACCACGTTGACCACGCCGCGTCGAGAGCACCAAGGAGGTGGACGACGGCGAGGCCTAAGATGGGAACAATCTGGAGTCGTGGAACAAGTGGCACTGGAGTCCCTGGCGGAGGGGAGTACAAGGGACTGGTTCGGCTGCCGGGTGAGGCTGCCTTCGCCGGAGAATAACAGAAGGTGTGGGTGAGTACAGGTATGACCTGGCCACCGTTGGGAGTAGGGTGGGGCGGTGAGGTCTGCGTGGCAGCACAGCCGGCCATGGGAGGCAGATGCAGGCGCTCCGGCCGGTGATGGTTTTGGCGGCTGGAACAAGAGCAACTAGATCAGAGATTGAAGAAGCAGGATCGCCGTTGGATGTCAATCCAACGACTACAGATTTCAGAATAATTTGTTGACTTTTTGTTTTAGACCAGTAAATCGTTTTGTTCACTAAATGGACAACACCTTGCGCATGCTTCGTCTAGTGGGCCACCAAAGTCAGCTTTGAAAGCTGTGGTGGAATGCAGCCCATTTATTTAGGTTTTACATGCCATTTCATTTTGTTTGCCAATACATCTATTTCCTGGGCTTTGACTCAAAAAATAATCTATTTCCTGGGTTGGGTAAAAATAATAATAGTTGATTTACTATTTATGATAATTTACAGCGCATTTGATTATTTATTCGAATACACCTATTTACTGAGCTGGATGAAAAATAATATTGCGTACATGCAGCGCATTTATCATTTCTGATAATTTACAAGCCATTTGATTTTAGTAGAAATGGACCCATTTTCTGGGATGGGTGGAAAAACAATGATGGTCTGGACTGAGCATTTGTTATAAAAAATAATATTGAGATACGAATATTATTAAAAAATTAAGTTGGGCTTTGTAATCTTATTACATAAAAAATAAACTAGGCTGTGCATTTTATTAAAAGAAACATAGGCTAGGCTACGCTTATTTTAGGATCTTGTGTACAACTGTCGGCACAGTTGCATTGCTGATGTTCAACAAAAAAGGCCTGTGTAGTACAGTACAACTTTACATGGCTACTCAGCCCATATTCAACGACGCCTGAAAAGGCCCAAACAAGGCTTCTGTACAACTTTTTGAAGTCACTGAGCTTAATTAATAACTTAAGAAAAAAGTTAGAGTACAATGGAACCTAATTAAAAGCTGTCACGAGCGAAGAAATAATTCAACGGGTCCCACTTGTGTGTGTGTGTGCGCGCGCATGTGTGTGTGTGTGTGAGAGAGAGAGAGAGACCCATCGGTCGATGCTCGTAAATACATCTTTCAGCCATATGCATTGCTGATGCTTAGTAAAAACTTATATAGTTGAGACAATCATATAGAACATCATAGCACACTGAACTTGCATACAAAAATTTCACGTAGGCGGCACAATTAGGGTGGAAGCAGGGAAAATATCTGGTACTCCCATCCTTGGGGTACTCCCGGTGCTCCAAGTTTAAAAACAAATCTAAAATGTTTCAAAAAATTTTGGAAAAAATATGAATGTTTGCAAGGGATGTGACTACAACCCCTAGAAATTTCAGGTCCAAACTCAAAATGTACATTGAGAAACAAAAATGTGAAATCCAGATGTGAATAGTGTCAATGTTGATTTTGTATATTTTTTAACACTATTCATGCCAGATTTCCCATTATTTTTATGTGCTTTTCGAGTTTGGACCTGAATTTTTTAGGGGTTGTAGCTACATTCCTTGTGAACATTCACATTTTTTTTCAGAAATTTTTGAAACATTTATGAATGTTCTTTTTAAACTTGGAGCACCGGGAGTACCCCAAGAATGGGAGTACGTGATACTTTCCCGGTGGAAGCAGTGGATCGCTACGGGTAGGGCTATGTTGAAACCAACGAACACGAACATAACGGTTCATCGTCTTTATCAATGAAGGGGAAATATCTTGAATGCTGTGCAAAGAAAACAGGCAGACAATACAATAAGTTCTGCTGGCATATTAAGTTGATGTACACCCCTTTCTAAAAAAAGTTTAGGTATAAAAATAGAACAGGTCAGAATCAAGTGTACTGGCACATCAGTGCTTCAGACCGATAGCTCGGATTTAACTAGTATCTGAGAAGATTCAGTTGTTACCTCAAATTAGAGCACATCCAGGCAGCCAGCCCTGCCTCTTCTCCCAAAGAAGCAGGGGCCTCCGCCGCGCGATGGAGTAGGCCCTATGCCATCCATCGTTCCGAGCAACACGGGGAAAGTCTGATGTTGACTCCTGTAATGGACGTCGTCGATGGACCCTGGCACCAGCGACGGTGGCAGGACTTTGATTGATGGATTGACCACTTCTTCGACATGCATGAACACTAGGTACAGTTACATCCCTAACGTGGTCCGCGGCGGCCTTGGTGGCGATGAATAGTACAACCCCGGTTCCTGCACCGGTATCTCAACACCAACCACCTTCGGTATGGTGGACGGCTTCTTCATCCGTGCCATAACTGTCAGAGCCCAGCTGTCTGGAGGAACAAACATACTTACGAGCTCACCTCCAAGGTCGTTGATAAGCTCATTCATGGACTCGTTGTTCCAAGCACGTCGAGGCATGCCGTGGAAGGTAAGCTTTGTTAAAAACTCAAGCTCAGAGGGCACCGAGCCCCATCCTGGGTTTCACCGATCAAAGCTCACCAGCACGCCATCGCAGAACAAATGCCAGGAAGATTCGAACACATGACTGCAGTCAAAAGTTGTCCGAAACCTGACGAAGAAATCAGCCGGTGGCGAACAGACTTCGACGAGCAAGTCACTTATTTGGATGCCATGCGCAATGCCAAGAGTTTTGACAAGGTTGTCTAGCAAGACGGGAGGCCGGTCGCCGTTGATGGTTACCATCAGCACTTTGCCGGCAAACTGGTCGTCAAGCGCCGCCATGCCACTGTTGAGTGACAACACGCAGCGCCCGAAGGCAGGACGGACCTCAGGATCTCTGGCTCGGAAATCTGCATTGACCGACGACATGATAGTGCACTTGAGTACAGGGAGTACAGGAGGGGGATTTGGGGGAACTGGAGTAGGAATCAAGATTCTAGAGGTGGGGGAGGGCCGGGAGATTGGGGATGAAAAGGTAGCATGAATTTCGAACACGCGCCAATATGCTCTCGGCGCGCAAGCGCACAAAAACACCAGTGGCGCCCACATGTCGGCCTAAGAGTCCTTTTTCTTTCTTTTTTTGAGAGCCCGGTCTGAAAGTCATAATTGACCTATTTGGCATTGCGTTACTACTCGGCCCATATTCAACGACACCTCATTGGCCCAAACAAGTGTACATCATCGAGAAGACACTAAGCTCAAATTATAACTTGAAAAAAGGAGATATACTCTGAACACTGGAGAATGGTGATGCCCTCATGTTGCCCACCAGCAGTTCGAGACAATAAATAGTTCAAAACAACGATATATACAACATTCAAACACTGACTAGTGACTACTACTGACATAAATAGCAAGACATGATAGTTCATAAGAAGTCTTGCTACACCACCAAAACGCACCCATCTGCAGTGCTCAGACTCTTGTGATCCAGACGAGAATGACATTCTAAATAGAGGCAACTTTTACATAGTAAGAGTGACATAGATGAGGATGACCAAATGACAAGGAATCAATATGCATAACAAAAGAGAGAACTACCCATCCAGAACAAGTAGCAAAGACAACAAGTCATTCGAAGAGGGATGATCCAACACCATCATAATTTGCAGCCCCGCTTCAGCCACCAGGGATTCGGAGACACCAGTACTCCACCCTTTCGACGCAACAGCCCAATTACCTATCGACCTGAAGGCTTGAACCACATCACTGCCTGTCGGACTTGAGATATCCAAGGATCAAAGTTAATCCAGATGCCTTTGCCATTCTCACCTTGTTTTGGCTGCAGGCTGTATCGTTGACAATCAGGGGAGTCTGCTCCCGAAGTCCTAGGTCTCGCCGTGTAGACACAATTTTCCCTAGCAAACAGAGCCTCTCTGCCATCAAGGTCCTTGCCAACAGTGATCTCCTGGTTAATCGGATAATTGAGTCCGAGAAACAGAGAGTGTGAACCAAGGCTGTTTACCCGCCTCCAACTCAAAAATCCTGAAGGCCCCAACAAGCTGGTATCGTGCTCATAGACGTAACAACCACTGTCCGGATACTCACGTATTTCACGGTGCTTGTACACAGTGGGGTTTTTGCAATATAACTTTTCTGGCTCATGTGTGCGAATGATCATCAGTCTTTTGCCGTCATCTGATCGAGCGAGGAACCAGTTGTGCTTCCCTGTTTTTGGCAAAGGTGGTGTGATTACAAAGGGCAGTAACTATAGGGACACTGCATCATATCAAAAAGGACAGGCATTGTTAATGTAAGATCAGCATTGTTCAGAGTATGAGTAGGATAATGCAAGAAACAACATTGATCTGTCCCTATTGGAACTGAGAGGAAAATACAGGGAAATGTATACTTGGTTCGAAAATATAGAAGTGCCATGCATGGTTATACTCATGTTATCTCACAATCGATTCTTCACAGGAAACTACCATGTCATGCATGTTATGTAATCATGTTCTGTCCTCACAAACAAATTCTTCAAGGAAACTAACACACCATGCATTGTTATATACTCATGTTCTGTGGGAAATTTTTTTGTGAGGATATTATTCTAGCCATTGATTGATGAAGGGCGAATATAGGTATGTACACATGGTAAGCATTACAGGATTTCACTACTTCCAAATATAGAGTTCTCCATATGCACATTTACTTCCCTAATGTATGGTTAGATGAAACCAACAGTGTGATGCATGTTTCTACTTTCTACATCATGAAAATGAGGAAACTAACATGGCTATTGATACACACTCATATTTAGTAGCATATATATTACTATAAAGTAAGGAGAATATCCATATCTTCCTAACCGTTTGATTATTCAAGGGTACAAATTGGCTGTAATGACATGGTCACAATCGCATGAATTAACTCATTCCAAATATAGCTGATTTACGGCATCTCTAATACATTGCCATAGTTCTACTCAAATTCTGCTCAAACAGGGATATGCCAATCATCACAAAAAGTTCAAACAGTGTCATGGCGTTATCATTAACATCAGATGAAAACAACTTACATGCGCCATCCCAGCAATACGTGGTGCCATCTGCTTTGTCGATCGCGTAGATGATGCCATTGTGTTCAATAGCATCATAGAAGTGTGTATCAGCTTTGACGATCCACTGCGAGCTGAGTTGTCTCCAGCTAAAGAAGGCATCGACGTAAAGATAGGCGAGTCTGCGGTCGAACAAGGCAATTAGCTTGAAGTCTCCGTAATCCACATGTCGTGTGGGCACTTGGCAGATTACAATCTTCTGCAAAACAAGGTCTGTCCAATTGACGAGGTAATCTAGATGACTTGGACCGCGATGGTAAAACCCTATATAATCCAACGGAGGAAGGATAATCTCATGGGAGGTCTGGAAGTTCACGAGCACCAAATTTCTCCTGTCTTCTCTGATGGCAGCCATCCAGTGGGAGTTCATGCCGACCCAGTACATACCTGCCAAGAAGTTTCGGGCGATGGTGATCGGATCGAAGTCGAGGGGAATGATGAATGGTGACCAACTACATACCTGCAAAGAAGTTTCGGCTAATGGAGGTCGGATTGAAGTCAAGGGGCATCATGTACGCCTCCGTATCATGGTGAGCAAATCTCGCAAGACCAGATAGCAACAAGCAGGGTGTCTTGAAAAGCTTAGGCCTCGCTTCGATGATGGCCGTGTGAATGTCCCTCGAGCATGCAGCGAGCTGCATGGCGCTCAACATATCCATACATGAACAACAGAGGTCGAGGATGTCACTGGGGAGATTGCTCCAATCGCGGCTCATATGGATGCTGCGCAGTTCGCGTTTGGCCATGGTGGAGTTTGTAAGGTGGGGGTTTTGGGGGCTTGATTTATGGGGGAGAAGGCTCTCGGTGCTGGAGCGGCTAGCGAGGGAATAGTGGTACTGGGGGAGGTAAGCGAGGCAAGGGTACGCGGGGGCAAAGTGAGATGATGAAGAGTGACCTCAGGATCTCCGGCGAGACGGAGATGGAGATGGATTGGTGCTAGGCGGGGAGAGGAAGACGAGGAGAGGCATGCTATACAGCGGCGGTGACAGTGACTCCACAGTGCACAAGGTGAGGCCGACTTTGGTAACCCGAACACACCACCTGGGCTAATGTCACCTCGGGCGCAGGGTCTTGTCACTTCACTGTGAGGACCGGATGAATAATATTTTGACCATCAAGTGTACCACAGTTGTACTACTACTAGTAGTAATATACAGAGTAGTACTGTATAGCGGAAATAGGTCTCCCGTGCTAGCATACCTCTAGGTTCACTTCATCCTCCAGGTAGCATCCATATTGCAAGCAGAACCAAATTCTCGTGCATGCGGAAGCGCGAAGAAGGGCTTTTTCTTTTTTTAGGATAACCGCATATATTCCTTAACCAGAAAAGGTTGTGTCTCGCAGGCACGCGCCAATATCAATCCGAACCAGCTACGACATATTTTTTGTGTGCAAAGAGATGGATATGTTTCATATCTGTTCATCCACCCAAGTGGGTTTTGCGTAGATCCCACCTGTTAGGAGGGGTGCAGAAATAAAAAGTATTCATAAAATGTTTCGCCACGGTGATTCGAAAGATTGACCTCAACTAACCAGTGGCACATGTAGCGATAGAAGGATGGGCACGTACACAGACACGGAGCACTCCTCAGTACGCTACCCGCATAGCCTTTTCGTTTTGCAGGTTGGTCTACCTAGCCGTCTAATCAACTGCCTGCATGCCACTTCTCCCATTTACTTCTCCATCGGGAACCAATTTTCCTCGGCTTCTTCACCTCTCCTTCGTTTGCATTCAAACCCCACTGGATTCACATCCTCCTTGAGTAATTCCGAAGCCCCTTTAAATAATCATGTTCTTCAGTTAGACTAGCCATCTTAATCCTAATTCTCCAAACCATAGCCCTCCGGTCCAGCGGTTCCAAATGGCGAAAAAGATCCCTATGCAGGTTTTTAGCATCAAACATGTCCTCGTCGAAGGCTCGTTGAGCATAGTTGCCACTGTCACCGACCACCCAAGGGTTGTTCGGGAGTGGATAAACAATGTATCCAACTCCCTCCAAAAGGTGGAAATGATGGTCGTCGGTCTCGACGCAGAGTACACGGAGCGTGCCACTAGGAAGATCCAACGCGCCGCCGTCCTTCAGCTGTGCCTCGAAGATGAAGTTTGGGTGTATCACGTCATACACGCGCCGTCCATACCAGGTGAGCTCCACGATTTCATGTCTCAGGAGGACATATACTTCTGTGGGGCAGCCATCGAAGGGGACAAAGAGAAGCTAGCACCGTACAACCTTGACTTGAAAAACATCGCTGACCTACAAACCAGAATTCCTGTAGAGGATTGTGATAAACAAACAACATCCCTGTTCGACGTAGCAAATTCTATGCTCGAAACAAATCTTGAGAAGGGTGACGAGACGCTGGGATTAAGGTCGTCTGGATGGGAGAATTATCCCTTGACCTACGAGCGGATTCCCATAGAAAATGAGAAGAAGAAGAAGAAAAAGAAGAAGAAGAAGAAGAAGAAGAAGAAGAAGAAGAAGAAGAAGAAGAAGAAGAAGCTGCACCAGCAGCAGGGCATTATAGATGGATGAAATATTTCCTCTGTTGTAAAAATTATATTTCCTCTCTGTGTACATTGATATAGGTCTGCTTGACTATAATGAACTATTTATCCGCCTAGTTTTCTCTACTACTACTCCTTGCAGTGAGAGGTATGCAATGCATGTGTCATGTCTACCGCAATGCATGTGTCAGTAGACATGACATCTTGTCCATGGAAGTTGAACCACGGCGACCATCACGTTTCTACCACTACCACATGCGATTCCCACGACGCCGCTCCAACCCACGGCACCATGTCCCCCGATGTGCGCCTCACCCCTCTCGGCCCCACCCCTCCTCTGCCTTTGTGTGCATGACATGTGGGCCAGCTGAACTGCGGTGACCATCAAGTTTCTACCACAGCCACACGCGATTGGATGCGGCTTGCATGCTCCGCTCCTGGCTCCGATCCGTAATCTCGCACCATCCAATTTTCATCCAGCGGCTGTGACACATTTCGTCCCGGGCATCACTCCTCAGCCACAAATATAATAAATAAAATAAAGGCCCGTCTTTGCCTTCTACTTCTGTAATACAGGTAGTACCCGCCGATGTGGCCATCTACGCCTCGTAACACCCCGATGTCCAGCTGTGGCACCCTTGCCACGGCCAGGCCACCACCGGCCAGTTAATCACGAATGAGTGAGTCGCGAACGTCGCCGCGTCAATGGCCAGCTGGGCATCTCGAACCACACCGATGCCGCTTCCCTGTAGCCGAATTACGCTGGCCCATGGCTGCACGCCGTTGAGCCGCACGTCAACGTATGAGGGCAGGAACGGCTCCAGGCTCGCTGGCTCAATTACGTCGAGTACATCATGTTCGCAAACCGGTATTCGTTGAGCAGGTTGCTCCTGCCCACGAGCACACGCCTATACGTATCCAGCATTCCAGCCTCGCCGCTGAGTGGTACATCCTCGGGACGGTGCAAGCGGTTGGAATCTCGAGCCCAAGTCGAGCTATGTGCCCTGGGTAGATCACTGGCTCTCGCCCGAGCTCATCCGGAGTGCGAGCTAGTAAATGTCGTGCGGCATGTCACAACAGGCAAGCACCTCGACATGCGTCGGCCGGGCAGATACTTTTCTTGGACACAAGCTCCATGGTCTCGCCCAAGATCGGCGTGGTACTGCAGTCGAACATGCAGGTAAAATACTACAGGTGCAGCTGCATGTGCATGGCCCAGACGCCGATGTTGGCGTGGAGAAGGTGCTACTCGCTGGCGGTGCAGCATGCTACATGGGTTAGGCAGGCACCTGTTGCCACGCTCGGAGGACGAGCAGGAAAGGAAAGGGTCTCGCATGCGTGTACAGATTCATGCTGGAAATTATTTCCTGGAAATACGGCCTTTGTTTACCTTTTTTTGAGGCTATAGATGACCCACACGAGGAAATCTATTATAACCGTTGGATGAAAATTAGTGGTGCTGGAGTACGGATCGGAGCATGGGAGGGGAGCAGGCAAGCCTCGTCCCACTCGATTCCCACGACGCCGCTCGAACCCATGACACCACACGTTCGCCGACCTGCGCCTCACCCCTCTCGGTCCCACCGCCCCTCTGCTTTTATGAGAATGACATGCGGGCCAGCCGCATTTAGGGTCCACATATCATTGACTCAAAGGCAGGTGCAATAGCCGCTGATGCTCGGTCCCGTGGGCCCCAAGAGGGAAATGTAACTCCTGCGCCAGGCCTTGTGGTGCTCCCGCAGTATGAACTCGTGCCAAAACCAGAATTTGTTTCTTACTACTACCAATGTGCCGGCTCGTGCGTTGCAATGGATCCAAATTAGTAGAATAATACTTGTTCACAAACTTGAAATATAAACACTCTAGTTTTAATATACATATATCAGTAAAAATAAATTATGCTTCACTGAAGACATATTCCTCGGGCTGGTTTGATGAGGTGAGGGGCGGGTGTGGCTGGTTTCAAGATAATAATAGATTTTTTTAAACATTGGAGCTGATTTTTTTTCTAACATTTTGTAGCGTGGCATGGCATCTGGTGCACCTATGCGTCTGGAAAAAAAAAGTGGAGTGCACTCTAAAGATATTTACATGCTCCCATTTAGTGGAGTGCACTCTAAACACATTATCTATTTATTTCTCTCTAGCCTTTCCTAGCCATGCAACCAAGCCACATAAGCTAGTCATGCATGCAATCCATAAATTGCAATATACTCCAGCATGCAATGCCGCCACATCATCTATTTATGCCTGTTAGTCATAGGTTGTTTTTTTTTGCATTAGTCCAAATATTAATGTTCCATAAAACTAAACTCCAAATGTCCGCCGGAGCCGAGGCAGAGGACGTACGACGGGGGCGGTGGAAGCGTCTTCATAAGAGGAGGAGAGCTCGAAGGATAATCTTGCACGTCCGACGCCACCTGCATATCGGCGCGGGACTCCTTGAGTGCCCACTGGAGCTCGCGCTCCTCCAGGGAGCGGCGGAGTCATGGGATTTTCCTAAACCACGATGGGCACCATGCAGTACTCCTCGTAGCCGGGGGCGCGGTGCTCGCGTCCCAACTCCTGGGGTACTGTCTGGAGCACGCGCTCAACTACCTCGTGAGCCGCGAGGATGCCATGCTCGCGACCGTGCTGTTGGAGCACATGCTCGTGCGCCTGAGCGGCGAGGATGCGATGTTCGTGGGTGTGCTGCCGGAGCACGCGCTCGTCCACGTCGAGAGTGGCGACGATGCGATGTTCGCGGGCGGCAATGTTGCGATGCTCGCGGACATGCTGCTGGAGAATGTGCTCGTCCACATTGTGAGCGGCGAGGATGCGATATTCGCGGGCATGCTGCCAGAGCACGCGCTAGTCCACGTCGAGAGCAGCGACGTTGCGATGTTCGCGGGCGTGCTCTCGATGATGCGATGCTCACGGGCATGCTGCTGGAGAACCAGCTCGTCCAAATTGTGAGCGGCGAGGACACGATGCACCTCCTCGTGACCGACCAGGGCGTCCTGTTGGAGCACAGCTACCCCTCATGGCCAATGAGGGCAAGCCGCTAGATCACACTGTCCTCTGCGTGGACAATCAGCACGCGCTACTCGCGGCCGTAGAGGGCGTGCTCCACCTCGGCGATGTCGGAGACTCCATCCTTGTCCCAGGCCGCGGCACCGTCCACTTCGGCAACGGCTGCGTGCTCCGGTGGGTGTTGTATCGGTATGGGAGCTTCAAGCTACAGTACCAATGGGGGCGGGGGGGTGACCTTTTTGTGGTTTCACATGGTCTGAGCAGAAAAATAGAATCGGAAGTAGCACAATATGTTGGAACGTGTCGTAGGAAGGCTGGCAGGAGCAGTAAACAAACATCACATGTGCACCATATTTTGAGAAGGGTTTAATGTAATTTGTGTGAAATGGGTCTGTGTGATGTATGAGTAGTACATCCATATCATTGACATTCATGCATGCAACAAACATTTGTATGCATGATTTCACCCTATTTTCTTATTCTGTTTGGGAGTGGATTTGATTTTTGTAATCGGAGCTCATTTTTGTACTTGGTTTCAATTTAGACTATGCATGTATTATTGCGATATATATATATATATATATATATATATATATATATATATATATATAGAATATTTGTTCGATAAAGAGGTGGGCGGGTGCAGCGATACCTAACGAGAGAGGGGCATATGCGTGTTCGAAAGACTTTGTGTGTCGTAGAGAGAAGAGTGTGTGAAAGGGAGAAAGAGAGAGTGTGTGTGTGTTAGAGAGAGAGAGAGGTGTGTGTAACGTCGTGTCGGCGTGCGACACCTATGGGATCATGTGGATCACTTTACGATTCGGCAGGGAGAGAGGTATGCACAAAGAGCAGATCCAACGATCAACGCAAGGGAATTTTTACCCAGGTTCGGGCCGCTGAGAAGCGTAATACCCTACTCCTGCTTTAATTTATTGTGGAAGTTTAAGCCCAAGCTCCAGGAGCGCTTGCAATGAACAGTACGTTCGAGCAGCAGCTACGCATGCAGAATGGGCTAGAGAGTGTCCCCCCTTCCTGTAGCTACGCCTTGGGCCTCCTTTTATACGTCCAAGGGGTCACCAACAGTGGTGTTCGGTACATACATTGAGGTGTAAAGTAGCTACAGTGCATACACACTTATCACAAACGATTTAGGACAAACGCATTAAATGCTCCGTTTAGGTGTCTGTTTAGGTGTACTTACTTTCTTGGGGACGGAAAAAGGGGCCGTCCCATCAGCACCGCTTAAGCCCGTTCACCACTAGAATCATGCCATGCAACCAGGAGGACAAAACCCTAATGATAGGCTGGTCACTGCGCTGGAGCGGAGGCAGGGAGGCGGAACCTTGTCGGGTGTGGATCTTGCCGGGTCATCGCGGCAAGGATCTTGGTGGGACTTCACGGGCCATCCCGGCAAGGATCTTGGCGGGAGCCAAGCCCCCGGTCTTCTGTCTTCTGATCATTAGCCTAAATACTTACTTGATGATCTTGCATTTGCTTCCAGCTGTCCTCTGGCAGGCCTTGCCGCTGGTACGGCTACAACTGCCTGTGCACAAGTATGGGGTACTAAAGGACCCAAACTTTAGTACACCGACAGGAGCCCCCGGGCCTAGGCCATACACGGGTGCAAGGTGTTGTTGGGCTAGGCCCAAACAGTGCACGGGCACGCGTGGCAGAAGTTAGCTGCTATTATCTTGTTTACCGCGCTTCCCCACGGCGCGTAATAAACGCGCGACGTGAGAACATGTGGAACGATCGTAGTAACTGTGCGCTCGCGAAAGCACATTTACATTGATTAGAAAGGAGGCAGCCCCGCGCCTTCCCCATAAAAAGGAATCCGCAGAGGCGCCGCTCATTTACCTCTCATCCTTTCCAATCTGGAAACCGCCGCCGTCTTCTTCCTCTAACTCAAAGCAGAACTTCTCTCATCCACCCGCCGCCTCCACGCCCTCATCATCCTCGGTCTCTGCTTGCACAGCCGCCATGCCACCCAAAGCGAGCAAGGGTAAAGAGGTGAAAAGCGTCGAGGAAAGCGAGCTGGTGAAGATGCGGAAGGAACACGTCGTCTTTGCCCCGACGCTCGATGCGAACGCTCTCAAGGAGCGGTACCTGTGCATGTGGGGGAGGGAGACGAAAGCTCACCTCGCCACCCGCATGAATCCTGCTTCCTCCAAGGGCAGCCCAAATAAATTTCATTTCTTTGTCGCATTCTTCTATTGCAGGCTATGCCCTCCATTTTCTAATTTCTTCAACGACATCATGTACACATACGGCTTCCATCTCTTAGATTTCACGCCGAATGTGACATGTATGTCAGTCTTCGCCCATCTCTGCGAAAACTTTGCCGGAATAATCCCCAACACAGCCCTCTTTCGTCACTATTTCATTCCCCGGATCAAGAAAGGAGAGGCCCTTTCTGGTTCTATCAGCTGGATTCCAAGAGCCTGGAATAAGGAGATATACCCAGAAGGGTTTTACCATAGCAAGTGGGAAGAATGGCGGGGCGAATGGTGCTGGATCAAGGAGGAGGATTTCCAGCCTTTCTGTCTGCCCCGACAATCAAAAGTGGTCTGCGGCAACAATTGGAGTTCCCTCGATCCTCAAGATGAGAAACTCACAATTGCTATTACCAGAATCCACCGTCTCAAGGCTGCCGGGCTGAGAATAGAAATGGTTGGCGCTGATTTCCTTCGACGTCGCATCGCCCCCTTGCATAACAAAGGGAGACCAGCCTGGGAATTTTGAAATGCTGCAGATATTATGAGGCTGCGTCCAGGTTTGAACAACAACTTGACGGTTATGCAGCACACAACTCTCTGCCACAGACTGTTTAGGCCTGACGGGAAATTCAAGCTACCAGTGAACATAATCCCTTTGTGCAACAATTCTGCTCTGACCTCAATCATCGCTATGATGCCAGTGTGTAACGCCCACAGCCTTGACGAAACTTGGGTCAAACCATCTACAGAGCGCGCACAGGCGTTCTTCGACAATTTGTCGGAGAGAGCCATCCGCGAAGAGACCAACCTTATCCGTCCCACCACTGATGAAGAGGTGGTGTACATCACCAGCAGGGCAGAAGAGGCAAATCTTGCTGCGGAGGCCGGCAGCGTTGGCTTCACGGAAGAGGAGGCCAGCGAAGAAGAAGTGATGTCCGAAGAGGACCTTGCCGGGCAGGATGAGGTTGCTGGGGAACAGAGCGTCACGGCTGCCGGGGGCCCTTTTGGCAAGGACATGGCTGAGGAACAGCTACACAAGGAGCCCCCAGCTCCAAAGAAGAAGAAATGTGTTCTTCGGAAAGCTGCCTCTGGCATCCCAGCAAACCAACCCTCCTCGAGCGGTGAGGTTCCTGGCAAGAAGGCGGCCGGCAAGGCTGCGCAGCGGCAAGAAACTCAACAGCAGCCCACGCGACGTACGAGACGCACGGCCGCGGCAATAGCTGGAACAGCGGGGGCGTCTCATACAACAACGCCAATGGCTGGAGCAACAAGATCACATCGACCAGCCGCCTCTGGAACAACCAAGCGACCCAGGACCCCTTCTCCGCCCACTCACACGGACACAAGTGGAGGTCGACTTTGATCTCTCCGCTTTCAGCCCGGAGAGAGAAGAGTAAGGGTCCTATCGCGTCTCTTAATTTCTGAGTTCTGATTTTGCTTAATTCACTTGTCTTGCCCTGACTTGTCTCCACAGAGATACGAAAACATTGGCACAAAGGATGGCGAAGAGGGCAAAGACTTCAACGGGCGATGAGCCCCCGGCAAGCACCGTGGATGCGCCAGAGCTCATCGTCATCAGCCCGGAGCTCAGTCCTCCTCGCAGCCCCCAACCCTGCCCCAGCGTGAGTACACTACTCATTTTCCTGATGGCAGGCATGGAGATGTTTTATCTTTGTTACTGACATCGCCGGGCTTTGTTGGAGAAGAACAGTAACAGGAAGAGCCATCGGAGGCCGTCCCTGACATGACGCCTCCGTCAACCATGCTGCCCAGAGGTAAATCCCCGGCAAGGGCTTCCACCGATGAGCCCATTCGCGTTGAAGAGGAGCCGGCAAGCACGGGCACTGGCAGTCCTACACCGGCAACCAATGCCGGGAAAGGAGAACCCACCTCTCAACAGCTCAACACAGGTAAACCATTTGCCTCTGAGTACTTTTTATTCTTTCTTCATTTTTGTCTTCATGAACTTCAACCTCGGTCTTATCTTGTTTCTTTCCCTGGTCTTCAGATCTTCCCTCCATGGAATAGATGAATGTTGACATTGTCTTCGAGGAGACCGCCAAGAATGCTGCCACCGAGGCCGACAAGATTGCTGCTGACGAAGCCACCAAGGACGCACAGGAAAAAACCGCCAAAAGGTCTGCTGAGAGGACCGGCAAGGAGACCAGTGACCATACTGATGGCGTTCCCGCCGTAGGAGCGCCTGGCACTACACCGGCCACAGAATCCCCACTTGCCGGCGAGACGGTTGTCAAAGATCAACCATCAACATCCAATGTCCCCCCGTCAAGCAGATACCTCAAAGTTGGTGACAACCTGTTTGTCAGCATACTAGGGATGGCAAGCACTGGGGTGTCAACTGAAGGGGAAATTTTCGATGAAGATGTCATCACTGCTGCCGGGCTCAAAATTGTTGACGAGCCATGCGCCAGCAGCAGTAGGTCCGAGGAAGAATAGCTCCTCCAAGCCATGAGCAACAACTTTCAGAAGCTCCAGGCCCTTTACCGCGCCCGGAAAGAGAAACTGGACTCCAGGGTAGCAGTTACTAAAGCAGCAGAGACAGATTTCCAGAAGCGCGTCGAGCAAATGCGAGTCTGGTATGCTGAGGCTTTTCAGGAACTGATGACTGGCCGGGAACAACTGAGCCAGAGTTGGAACGAGTTCCTCTTGAAGCAGTCTGACGCTGAGAAGGCACAGGAAGAGGCCGCGCAGCGGGCCGCTGCAGAGGAAGCTCGCTTAACACAACTCCATGTCGGGCTTGATGCTCAGGAAGAAGACCTTGCCGCTCGCGAGAAGGCACTTGCTGCCAAGCTCCACAGCAAGGATGAGGAGATCAAAAAACTTGTCGCGCTGCGGACCCAGGAGCTGGAGCAGAAACACAAGGAGACGCTCGAAGCTCTAACTGTAGATCACGCCGGCAAGTTAAAGGAAGCCATCGATGCTGCCAATGATGCAAAGGCCGCCAAGAACAAGCTAGATGAGAAAGTAAAGAGGCTAGAGGCAGACCTCGAGGAACATGGCAAGGAGCTCTCGACGCTCAAAGCTGACAGAGAGAAGACTATCTACAGCTTGGCGGAGATGCAAACCTCCATATCCGACAAGATCAAAGAGCTCACCACAGCCAAAGAATCCATCGCCGATCTAACTCTGAAGCTGACCACGCTGGAGAACTCCCTAGAGGACGGCAAGACTCGCGAGAAGGCTTTGATCAAAGACCTTCAGAATGAGAAGGGCCTGCTCAATAGCGCTGCCGCCTCTTACAATGATTTTAAGAAAGGCGTGAAGATCTGGACCAAGCGCCTTGTCGACGTCGCGGGGAGGCTTGAAGCAGAACAATCCAGCATGGGCCTGCGGAACTTTAATTATTCCTCCGACAACAGGGTGTCCTCGAGCGCCAAGCTGACCATGTTCTTCGAGGGCGTCGTCGATGCCTTGAAGCTGCTCCATTCTGAACGAACAACCCATCTGGCCAACGAATCCCGCAAACTCTGTCGGGCCGTCCTTCTCAAGGTGCTCGTCAAAGTGGTGCACAAGAACCCCGACATCAACCTCACCAACGTTCTCGACAGCTTGCCGGAGGATGCAAACCTTGAAGCGCTCAAAGAGCTTGTCGCACCCATCGTCGACAAGGTTAGCCAAGTCAAGAGGGTCGAGGGCCAGCGCAAGGACTAGCCACTTTGCTTCATCTTTGCCGCCACCATTCCATGCCAAAGACAATTTTATCTTTAGTTAGAAATGCGGCAATCATCAATGTAATATAACTTGCTCTGTTTTGGATGAATGCATGCTATTTCCCTTGTCGGATTCCTTTCTGTATGGTGTGTGCCCTATGCTTATTGGAAGCTTGCCGGTGTGCGCGTCCTGCCGCGAGCGCTAGATGCGGGTCCTTAGCAGCCGGCTGGAGGTGTCGCTACCGGCAAGGTATCCTTGACGTTTTCAGTGTAGCCACCTAAACTATTGAGCGGACTCGAAATAGAGTAAGGGCGCAACCGATCACGACAAGGTTCCTTCACGTGCAGGTTTTCCATACAAAAGCCAAAATCGTTCAAGGAAAATGGCCTTTAAGTAAAAAGAAATTTACTTAGAGTTCTGCAACTTAGCTTTTTGTTGCTGTATTCCTTCCGGCAAGATGTCAACCTTGAACGTCGCCTGTTGGTATCCATACCATCACACTCCCCACTGCAAAGTTGCACGCGAAGGAGCCTTCTATCCTTTGAGAAAAAGAAAGAAGAGAAAACAAGGATATGGAACATTGGCGGTTCATTAGCGCTTATCGGAAGCAAGTGGTTTACAATATGTCAGACAAACATGCATATAGTATAACATGAAAACCGACAGGAATTGTAAAACACTTAAGTTTTATTTGACTATGCACAGGGTCTACGCCAGGCTTTGTACAAAGGATTACATGCCTTGCCGGCAAAACTTGCACAAAAGGTGGTTGCCGGGAGACCCGGCAACCGCGCCTTAAGGATAGAACTTACGAAGATGTTCGATATTCCAAGAATTGCTCACTGGAATGCCATCCTCGGTCTCCAGGCGGACAACACCAGGCCTGGTGACTCGTACTAGCCGATAAGGGCCTTCCCACTTCGGCGTCAACTTGTTGGAACTCTTGGCCGACTGAACGCGCCGAAGAACAAGGTTGCCTTCCTCAAGACTTCGGGCATGAACCTTGCGGCTATGGTCGCGGCGCAAGGTTTGCTGGTAGCGTGTAGCTCGCACAGCAGCCTGAAGATGATCTTCCTCATGGAGCGTGGCATCATCTTGCCGCAACTGCTCTTGCTCAAGCTCATCATAAGCGAGCACTCGAGGTGACCCGTATATGAGTTCCGTGGGGAGAACTGCTTCTGCCCCGTATACTAGGGAGAAGGGTGTCTGGCTGGTGGCTCGATTTTGGTGTCGTTCTGATTGACCAAAGAACCGCCGGCAACTCATCAATCCAGCGTCTTCCACACTTTTTCAGCTTGTCGAAAGTCCTTGTCTTGAGCCCTTGCAACACTTCAGCATTTTCCCTTTCTGCTTGGACGTTACTTCTTGGATGAGCAACAGAAGCAAAACAAATTTTGCTGCCAAGGCCTTGGACGTATTGCATGAAGGTGTGGATCATGAACTGTGTGCCATTGTCGGTGATGATCCTGTTTGGGACACCAAAACGGCAAACTAGTCCCTTGAAGAACTTGACGGCTGATTGTGCTGTCACCTTTCTCACTGCTTCCACCTCCGGCCACTTTGTGAACTTGTCGATTGCGACGTACAAGCACTCAAAGCCCCCGGTAGAACGGGGAAAGGGCCCAATATGTCAAGCCCCCAGACCGAAAATGGCCAGGAAAGAGGGATTGTCTGAAGAGCTTGAGCTGGCTGATGCAATTTCTTTGTATGAAATTGGCACGCTTCACACTTGGTTACTAGTGTAGTTGCATCCTGGAGGGTAGTGGGCCAAAAGAAACCTTGCCGGAATGCCTTACCAACAAGAGCTCTTGAACCTATGTGGGAGCCACATATGCCTCCATGTATCTCTGCCAATAGCCCCAGTCCATCTTCCCGAGGAATACACTTCAATTTCACGCCATTCAGTCTTTTTCTGTACAGGACGTCATCCACGAACTGGTACATACTAGACCGACGGGCTACTTTCTCCGCTTCTTCCTGCTCTTCGGGGAGTTCCCTTGTTTGGAGGAACTGGATGATGTGATGTGCCCATGCCGGAGCCTGAGGCTCAATAGCAAGGACTAAAGGCATATCTTCTGCCGCAGGAGCATTTGTCTCGACGGCAAGGACCTGAGGCCTCGCCGGAGCCCGTTGTTCCCCGGTAAGCTTGTCGTTGTTCCCGGCAACTTCCTTGCCGGCGGCTTCTGGGAGCTCTGCCGGAAAGTACCGGCCAGAACTCAACTTCCATCGCTTATGTTGCCTTGCTGATGGTGTTGCAGATGGCTGAGTCAATCGAAGCACAAAAGTACCTGGTTCCACAGGTAACTTAAGGGCAGCACGCTTTGACAGGTCGTCAGCAATGTCGTTCTCCGCTCGAGGAACATGCTCTGGCTGCAGACCGTCAAAGCGCTCCTCCAATTTCCTCACTTCATCTACATAAGCTTCCATCAACGGACTCTGATAATCTTTGTTCACCTGCTTGACGACAAGCTATGAATCACCTCTGACGATGAGCTTCTTAATTCCAAGATCTGCCGCGATCCTGAGACCGGCAAGCAGCCCTTCATATTCTGTAGTGTTTTTTGTTGATCTCTCTCGGGGAAAGTGCATTTGAATTACATATTTGAGGTGCTCTCCAGTGGGTGCGACAAGCAGCACGCCTGCACCTGCGCTTTGCAGCGAGAAAGCCCCGTCAAAATACATAATCCATTCTCGATCTATTTCCTTACCGGGGAAAGTTGTCTCTTGACTTTCTTTGTCTGGCATTGGGGTCCATTCTGCAATGAACTCTGCCAAGGCTCTGCTCTGAATTGTTGAAGTGCTTTCAAACATGAGATCAAAGCTTGACAATTCCAACGCCCACTCCACAATCCTGTCGGTCACATCTGGATTTCGTAAAATCCGCTGCAACGGGAAGCGAGTGACGACGGTAATCTCATGCGCTTGGAAATAATGGCGCAGCTTCCTCGAGGCCATAAGGTGGCCGAAGAGCAATTTCTGCACACCAGAATATCTTGACCTAGCCCCCTGCAAAAGGGAACTAACAAAATAAACCGGGCGCTGCACTATCATCTTCCTCTGCGCTGCTTCATTTAACTCTGCAAATCCTGCCTTGTCGGCACCAGACCTCGCCGGAGAATATTCCAGCTCGTCGCTTGTCGGGCTTGCCGCTGCTGCTGCTTCTGCATCAGCTTCTCTCTACGCTACCAACGCAGCACTAACCACTTGATTCGTCGCTGCTAAATATAGCAACAACAGCTCTCGTGGCTTAGGCGCGACTAGTATCGGCGGAGAGGAGAGGTACTTCTTCAAATCCTACAGTGCTGCCTCCGCTTCCGGAGTCCATTTCATTGGACCTGCCTTCTTCAAGATTTTGAAAAAGGGCAGGGCGCGCTCAGCAGATTTGGAGATAAACCTACTCAGAGTAGCAATGCCGCCGACAAATCGACGTACATCTTTGACACGTCTTGGTGCCTCAATCGCCTTGATCTTGTCGGGATGTGCTTCGATCCCACGCCGAGACACAAAGAACTCGAGAAGCTTGCCGGATGGAACGCCAAAGACACACTTCTCGGGATTGAGCTTCAGATTGATCTTGCACAGATTTGCAAATGTCTCATCCAAATCTTGTATGAGCGTTGCTTTGTCCTTGGTTTTAACCACTATGTCATCCATATAAGCTTCCATATTTCAATGTAGCTGGGGCTCAAAACCAATCTGGACCGCTCTTGCAAACATTAAACTAGCACTTTTCAACTCGAAGGGCATACGTAAGAAACAATATGCACCACACGGGGTGATAAACGCGGTTTTCTCTTCATCTTCCTTTGCCATGAAAATCTGATGGTACCTTGAATAGGCGTCGAGAAACGACAGCAGATCGCAGTGGAGTCCACAATCTGGTCGATGCGCAGAAAGGGGAAAGGATCTTTTGGACAGGCTTTATTGATATCTGTATAGTCAATACACAGCCTCCATTTTCCATTCGCCTTGCGCACTACAACCGGATTGGCCAACCACGTCGGATGAAGCACTCCTCTAACCAAACCTGCCGCTTCCAACTTTCTGATTTCTTCGGCAATAAATTCTTGCCGTTCCAAAGACTGCTTCCTAACCTTTTGCTTGACGGGCCGTGCATGAGGACAGACAGCAAGGTGGTGCTCAATTACTTCCCTGGGAACACCAGGGATATCAGATGGTTGCCATGCAAACACATCCATATTCGCCTGCAGGAAAGCAACGAGCGCGCTTTCCTATTTGTCATCGAGGGTGGAACTTATGGTGAAAGTTCCTCCCGTACCATCCTCCTTGACGGGCACCTTCTTGGTTTCTAGTGGAGCTGCCTTGGATTTTTTGCTCTTGCTGGTGGAGCACTCCGGCACATTCTCGACGGGAGCACAGCACTCCGAGGAGGTGCGCTTGCTAGAGTGTGTGCTAGAGGTCTTGCCGGCCTTTTTCTTCCCCCCAAGAGCTTTAGCGGCAGGAGCAAGTGCCTTGGCGGCAGATGCTGCAACTGCCTCCCGGTAGAGTTGGTCGGCACAGATAAGTGCGTCCTTCTTGTCGGAGTCGACAGTGATGACGCTCATTGGCCCGGGCATCTTTAATACATTGTAGGCATATTGCGAGGCCGCCATGAACTTGGCCAGTGCTGGACGGCCGAGAATCCCGTTATATGGCAACGAAATCTTGGCGACGTCGAAAACGATCTTTTCTGTTCTATAGTTCAGCTCATTGCCAAATGTCACCGGCAATCTGATCTTGCCCTTCGGTTGGCTCCTTCCTGGATTGATCCCTTGAAATGTGCCCATTTCCTTGAGATCTTTGTCAGGAATTTGCAACCTCTTGATCACGCTAGGCGAGATCAGATTCAATCCGGCCCCACCATCAACTAACATTTTTGTTACCTTGAGGTTGCGAATCGTTGGTGAAACCAACAATGGCAACCGCCCAACCGCGGTTGTGTGATCAGGATGATCCTCAACGTCAAAAATGATAGGTGTGCTGGACCATTTCAGAGGCTTTCGAGCATCGACTGACGGCTCCACCGCATTGATCTCTCACACCCACTGTTTAAGTTGGCGGTGAGAAGAATGCAGCGAGGTGCCTCCATCAAGGCACATAGCCTATGTAGCCTTTTGAAACTCATGCTCGCTGGAGTCGTCGTCCTCTTCATTGTCATCTTCACCCCCCTCTTCTTTGTCGCAGCCTCGAGCGGGCCTCTCCTTTTGTTGCTTAGCCTTGCCGCGGCGACCTTCTCGGCCACCGCGTTTCCTGTCGGACCCTTCAGCACCATCTTGGGCTCTCTCCTTGTCTCGCCTTTCGTATTAGCTTTCTGCCTCTCGACAAACTGTTCGACTTGCCGGCAATTCTGGAGGTCATGGCCCTTGGTGCGATGGATCTTGCAATATTGCTTGTCGGCAGCCGCCAAGGCCTGATAGGAGGGACACCCGGCAACATCCTTGCCGGGGCCATCAACCTTGGCCTTCTTGGCGGTGCCGGGGTTGCCAGATTCCTCGACAACAAGCACAACCTTGCCCTTACGCTTCCTGTTACACCACCAACCTTTTCTTGCTGGGGTGGCGGCATCTTCATCTTCAGAGTCGACTTCCGCGTCGGTGTTCTCGCCGGGGAGTCTCCTTCCCTCTTCAGCCCTAGCACATTTGTCTGCCAGAGCATAGAGCTCAGCAATCTCCCTGACTTTGTTCATTGCCAGCTCCTCTCGCATCTTGCGGTTGCGCATGTTCTGATGAAACGCGCTAATAACGGCGGCGGGATGAATGTCTGGGATATTGTACTGTACGCGGCTGAATCTCTATATGAACTTGCGCAAGGGCTCGCCCTCCTTCTGGGGGATGAGGTGTAAATCACTTTCCTGGCCAGGAGCTTGATGGCCTCTGACAAAGGCGCCAACAAACTGGTGACATAGGTCTGACCAGGAAGAAATGGAATTCTTTGGCAAATGCATCAACCACGACCTGACGTTGGGCTTAAGCACCAACAGGAAGTAGTTGGCGAGTATCTTGTCATCTCGAGCTCCGGCAGCCCGCACCGCGGGTGTAGATGCTCAGGAACTCTGACGGGTGGCTCTTGCCGTCGTATTTCTCTGGGACCTCTGGCTTGAATGTTCAGGAATTGGGCCACTGGACTCGCCGCAGCTCACGGGTAAACGCTGGACACCCGACCTCATAAGGCAGGTCACCAGGATCCCCTGGCGCAGACTTGTCGATAGTAGGCCCTACGCGCGTATCAGATTGATGGTGCGCTTCCCATCGCTGCTCGATGGTAGTTCGAGCGTCTTCTTTGCTTCGCTCCCGAAGAACTTGACGCTGATCGCGGCGCATTCACGGATTGGACGACACCGTGGAATCGCCATCACAGACGTCGGTCCGCCGAGCAAGTGACTGCTATTGCTGTTGTGATGGAGAGTCCACCGTAGTCGCTTTACCTCCAGTCTTTTCGCCATCGGCACGCGTCGGCTCGGCGGACCGCTGCCGCGAAGGCTCCGCCTGCTGCGGTCCATCTCCGTTGGCGAAGCCGATGAGGCTCTGAATAGCAGCTCTCCATTCCTCGAGCTTCTTCGGAGCAGGAGGGAAATCCAAAAGCAGCTGCGCTCACGCCAATGCCTCTGCTGGTGTAGGCGGCATCGAGATGTGCGAGGTACGTGAGGTGCTCTGACTCCTAACCATGTTAGAAGGAGCTCCATCATGGTCCCGTGACAGCACCGCGCTTCCACCAGCATCTTGGCGTGCATGTTGATCGCGTGCATCTCGGGAATGATGCGCAGGGGCCTTTCCTTGGGGACGCCTGGAACCACCGTCATCACGACGCTGCTCATCATGCGCGACTTGAGAAGGTCGCAGCACATGCACTGGCACGGGTATCTTGGCTCCCCTACCTGGCGCGCCAAAGATGTCGGCGTGCGACACCTATGGGATCATGTGGATCCCTTTACGATTCGGCAGGGAGGGAGGTATGCACAAAGAGCAGATCCAACGATCAACGCAAGGGAATTTTTACCCAGGTTCGGGCCGCTGAGAAGCGTAATACCCTACTCCTGCTTTAATTTATTGTGGAAGTTTAGGCCCAAGCTCCAGGAGCGCTTGCAATGAACAGTACATTCGAGCAGCAGCTACGCATGCAGAATGGGCTAGAGAGTGTCCCCCTTCCTGTAGCTACGCCTTGGGCCTCCTTTTATACGTCCAAGGGGTCACCAACAGTGGCGTTTGGTACATACATTGAGGTGTAAAGTAGCTACAGTGCTTACACACTTATCACAAACGATTTAGGACAAACGCATTAAATGCTCCGTTTAGGTGTCCGTTTAGGTGTTCTTACTTTCTTGGGGATGGAAAAAGGGGCCGTCCCATCAGCACCTCTTAAGCCCGTTCACCACTAGAATCATGCCATGCAACCAGGAGGACAAAACCCTAATGACAGGCTGGTCACTGCGCTGGAGCGGAGGCAGGGAGGCGGAACTTTGTCGGGTGCGGATCTTGCCGGGTCATCCCAGCAAGGATCTTGGCGGGACTCCGCGGGCCATCCCGGCAAGGATCTTGCCGGGAGCCAAGCCCCCGTTCTCCTGTCTTCTGATCATTAGCCTTAATACTTCCTTGATGATCTTGCATTTGCTTCCAGCTGTCCTCTGGCAGGCCTTGCCGCTGGTACGGCTACAACTGCCCGTGCACAAGTACGGGGTACTAAAGGACCCAAACTTTAGTACACCGACACATCGGGATCAACAAAGTTACGAGGTTGCGGATATGGGAGAGCGATAGTGTGTGTGCGATGAAGGGACACACAGACAACGTCTGTTTGCGTGTGAGAGAGGTGGATAGACCTTGACAGCATGGCTGGCTAGGGGTGGAAGGTTATGTGTGGTAGAAAGAGATAGTAGAGATACAGATGAATGCTTGTTTGTTGCAAGGAGACCTAACTACATAGACGGGGGTAGCAAGAAGAACAGAATAGTGGTGTGCCTTTTTGTCATGGGATGGAAGAGAGACCAAGAGACACGCATCGTGTGGAGAGGTGTGTGTGTTTCCAGAGAGAGAGGGAGGCGAGGACCAGAATAATGAGATGGGTGCTCATGTGTATGTTATAGGGAAGAAATTGTCTAGGTGGTAGTCTTATGATGGCAACCCAACCTTTCAATGAGAGTGGGATAAGTATCGACTTGGTGGATTTTGATGTTGACGATCCAGCTATATCGTACCCGGTGATACAAATCGACAATCGTTACTAAACAAACCTTCGATGGACGATGATCTTGTCGTATGCACAAATCAACCTGAATAACGATATGGAGTTCCTCCAAGCAACCGAAGAATCGGCTAGAACTAAGATAATGCAATCGTAATTGCCAATATGATGTAATTAAGGATAATGGTGGGGTTGCTGGTACTGAACAAAAGGCGGTAGTCCTACACACACCCCGCAAATGCAAATTATAGCGAAAACAAAACAATGTGTACACAACAACGCGAGTTCTAACGTAGAAAAAGGGTAGTAGCCTTATTTATATGTATAGACTATATTAATATATTTTTTATTTGTATAGTTGTATCTATATCTATTCCACTCCTTCCGTTTGTAATTTACTCCGCACATATATAGTTTTGACTGCAGCCAAATTTTATAAAGCTTGACCGAATTTGGTGAAAACAATATGAACATTTACACTAATAAATTTACATGATGTGGAAATAAAAGCAATGATGAATCAAATGATATATATTTGGTGGTGTATATGTTAATACTTTTTCCTACAAATTGTTGAAAGTATACAAAGTTTGACTTTAGAGAAACCCAATATGAGGTATATGTATTATACATTCTATATTCATTATTTTTCCTGAGTCAATGCGTGTATTTGCACGTACACGATATAAACCGTTGATTGATGTTGATCCAATGGTCCAGGTGGCTGCGATTCGGATCTACTATAAGTACCCATACACGTTCTTCTCGAACGACCAGCACGACAGTGTGATCGATCCACACAAGAAAATAAGACCTCTAGACGTGCCACGTGGCTTCATGGGTGCCCCCCACATCATATTATTCATACTACATTTACTGAAATAAAGATAAATCACCCAAAACAAGATCTTCCCCTTTTTTGTTCCTACGATGCTGTGTCGTGCACGTACCTAGTTGTATAGTGGTAGTAGTAGTAGTACAAACTTCGTAGTAGGTGTAGTACGGAGTGCTCCTACTCTATCAACGAAGCCCATCTGACACCAAATTGCTTGGCTTCTGTGCTACAGCTAGATCTTCCCCTCCTCGTTTTTGTTTTCCAACGCGGCGGGCGGGGTGCAGTTTGCCGATAGTCGGTTTGGTTAACTGCGGTCCCACATCAAAGTGAAAATGCTAGGCAACACGCCTTCCCTTGGTATGTGGCGTGCCGGACGGGCCGTGGAGTACTCCCGATTCCCGAGCGTGTGGGGGTGCGACGCGAACGCGGCAAGCCTTTTCCTTTTACTAGCAATGTGCCCGTGCATTACAACGGATCCAAAGTAGAATAGTACTTGTTCACAAACTTGAAAGAAAACACTCTTTTTTTCATATACATATATACCACTAAAAATATATTACTTTTCACTCAAAATATATTTCTCAGGCTGTTTTGATGAGGTGACGGAGGGATGTGGTTGCTTTCGAGATAATAAGGGGTTTTCTGCACATTGGAGCAGAGAAGTGGGCTATTGTTGCAAAAATGCCACAACTTACCTCACAACCGTTAGATGCAGATCTAATGGTCAGAAATGATGGATGGAAGACACACCACCATCACCAACTGAGTCTTTTATGGGAGTAGAGAAACATGTATAAATTGTAATATTTGGTTTTGCTCCTTGGCACGATCGATAGATAGAAATAATGATTGGAAACGCTAGGGCGGGGCTTTTCCCGCCAGATAAGCAGGGTAGTAGCTAGGTTGGCACATTGTCGGTTTGGTCACATGCGGTCCCACATGTTGTAGTGATATAAAGCCTAGCCAATGCGTCGATGTGTAGGTCGACGAATTCTTGCAGGACGAGGCGCCTCGCGGCGAGCGTGACCTCCAGGTGGACATTCTTCGTTGCGTCAGCGGGCAGTCGCAGGGCCACCAGTGCTTGAAAGAGGTTCTCGCCATGGAGGCCGATTAGGGTGGCAGGCAATGAGGAGCCCGGGCGCGCGGGCTGGAGGAGTATGGCAATGTCGTCCGCGAGCTTCTTGACGACGGTGAACTTGTTGATGGTGGCAACGATCCTCTGGTCCAACTGAGAGTCGTAGCTGGCATTGACGATGGCCATGAACCAGCCGGTCGCCAACACCGTCTGGAGACGATCCTCGGTGCCATGCCATAGGCCGGCGTCGTGGACCATCTGGCACAGCCGCTGGCTCCTCGCGCGCATCACCGCCATGGGTGTGGAGTGAGCACTTTTGCGCTTAGTGTAGGTGCTTAGGTGCGTACGATGTGGTAGATGCATTGGAATGGAGGGGCGCCTTTATATGAGTGCAAACTACGTAGCATTCACATCGTGCTGCCTCTTTTCCCCGTCCTCCTCCCATTACTCCCCTCATGCATTCATCGGGATGCTAATTGAAGGAGGATGCATCATTGGCCGTTCAACATTTTGGGAACCGCTACCCTCTCCCTCGTCTGCATTAAAGCCGTATCGGGAACTATCCTGGTTTACTAGTCAAATCGAATAGTACTGCGCCGCCCGCTGCACGCCCAGTTGAACACGCCTCCTCGCCTCCATCAAACACCTCTGTTAAACCCGCATGCAAACCAAGAAACCTACTCCGACCACACGTCCGTTCATGAGCGGGCCGGAATTAAACGCAACGCCGGCCGAGCTCCTCCCGTCCGCCCTCAGTTTAAACGAGGCCAGACACCGGCCAAGCTCCTACCGTCCGCCCTCTATTTAAACGAGGCCAGACAGCGGGCAAGAATCGCACCCCTCCGCTGCTCCCCCATCTCCTCCTTCACCATTTTCTCCACTCTTCCGATGGCTTCCGAGGAGCCGTTCTCCGGCATACTACCCGGCTGGGGGGCCCGCCGACCCCTCCGGATATGAGCGAGGCCGCTCGGTGCTTCACCTACCTCGCTTGGCCCGACGGAGCCAGTTGCCGCCCCAAGCCGGCGCGTGGTTCAGCAACTCGCCGCTCCAGTTCAGCTCGATGAGGAGTGGCGAGTTGCTCCACGGCGGCACGGGCGTCGTCGCTGCCGCGTCATACCACGCCACCAGTGTCTGTGGCCGCACCTCCCGTGTTTGTGGTGGCCGCGCCTCCTGTGTCTGTGGGTGCGCCTCCCGTGCCTGTGGCAGTGCCATGCAGGTAGAGACAGCAGTCGGGTGCGCGGAGAGCAATGAGTCGGTGGCCAGCTTCTTCATGTCCGCCGCCATCATCGAGGAGAAGTAGAACACTGGAGGTCGCCGCCGCTTGGGTCCCATGAAGGCCACCGCCGAGGCGATGACTATGTATACAGGTGGTTTCTTGGCTGCTTCATCTCTTGCGAGGACCTTCGACGACCCCGCAAGTGTCTGCCGGACATGAGGAAGACAAAGGGATCCGCGGGCGGCCATTTAGATTAGGTATTAATTATACCATGAGAGCCAGATTAGCACCGCTTAGTTCATGTAAATGTAATGAAATCCGTCATGTTTATATGAAGATCCAGCTTTTTTTATACAAAATCCTTCATGCTTATATGAAATCAGTTTGTGTTTGCACGAATTTCCTCTAGTTGGTTAGAGTTGTGAAAATGTATGCCGCTGGCGTTGGATGTCGTCCTCCGCGGAAGAAAGTGGGAGGAAATTTTCCGGTTGCCATTGGAGATGCTCTTATGCTGGAAATAATAGAGTCACATCCAATCCATTTGAGTTAATTGCGTGTATGATTCTCCTTCTATAAAAAGTTAATTGCATGTACAGTGTACATGACTTGCAGGGTGGCTACAGATTCGTACAGAAAGTTAAAAAAGAAACAAATCCATCCTTAATCTTGTATTCTAAGTACTCTGTGGGTTCCACTATCAGTATAGTAGCGAAAGAAGAATATATTAAAAATATAAAAATCTAAAGTTTAAGACAGAATTCGAACTCAGGTGATCGCGTTGCGAGCATCCGTCGCTAACCAGTCCACCAGATGTTCGTTGTGCACGAGGCAAGAGATATATCTATATCTATACTCTATATCTATATCTATATCTATCTCTATCTATCTCTCTCTCTCTACTCTTATTATTACTAGCATGATGCTCGTGCGTTGCATGGAACATCAAGATGCATTTGTATGAGTAGTTTATCTTGTGAGAGAAAAGGATGAACGAGGGAAGGCCTTATTTGCAAATGTGGAGAGGGCTGTGGGTATCTTTTTGCAAAATTGCCATAGTTTCCTTCCTATCCGTCAGATATAAATCGGCCAGCCTGTGCAATGCACGGGCATCTTGCTAGTACTTACTCTTATAAAAAACAGAGTTGGTGATGATGGTCTGCCTGCCATCCTGCAATATAGGCCGTCCGATTAATATCTGACGGATAGGAAAGAAACTATGGAAATTTTGCAAAAAGATACCCACACCCCTCTCCACATTTGCAAATAAGGACTTCCCTCGTTCATCCTTTTCTCTCACAAGATAAACTACTCATACAAATGCATCTTGATGTTCCATGCAATGCACAGGCATCTTGCTAGTTTCTTTTTAAATAGTTACTGCGGTAATTGGGTTGAAGTGATATATTTTATGTCTGCCCGAATGATCTCAAATTCACTATTAGTAACAAAGAAAAGGTTGCCTTGTTAATTAACAGAAAACAGGGTGAAAACTATCACATGGGGCCGGTAAAAACAAGGCACACTGGGTTCAGCGTCATCGTCACTACAGTTGTGCGCGCGCGAGAAGTCTACATATCGAGGGGGCTATAGAGAGAAAGACGTATCGAGTGTGTGTGAGCAAGGCATAGAGACACAACTAGCGTGTGTGTGTGTGTGTCTGTGTGTGTGTGTGTGTTTGAGAGAGAAGCCAATTGATAGATTAAAATCAAGATCGAGTTGCCACCCTTCTGCTATCATTGTTGGGGGGTGGGGAGGGGGAGGGAGAGAAAGACATATCGAGAGTGTGCACGCGGTAGGCACAGAGGCATAACTTGCTAGTGTGTGTGTGTGTGTGTGTGTGTGCGTGCGTGTGTGTGTGTGTGTTTGAGAGATAAGCCAGTAGATAGATTAGTATCAAGATCGAGGTGTCACCCTACACCTTCGGTGTCGGGAAGTGGATGTGTGTGGGGGGGGGGGTGCCAGTGACACTTAGATATAGGGAGAAGGAGTTTGTGTGATACATATCTATATTAAGGGATAGGTAGATAGCATGTGTGCGAGGCATACATAAAGCATCACGGAGATAAACAAGCGGTGCGCGCGTGTGTGTGTGTGTGTGTGGGTGTGTGTGTGAGCGAAATCTCAAAACAAAAGGTGCTATGCTGGAATCCCATTGTATGTATTTATATGGTTCCGGGACTCGAGTTAACCTTACGCATATGTGTGCGAGACATAGTTATACTTTGAGACATTAGTGGCGGTGGGTGGGCGGAATTAAAGGGGTGGGCATGTTCGACAAAGAGAGCATGTGTTTTTGTGTGAGAGACTTGTAGGACGGGGTAGAAAGACGAATTCTAACCTTGACGGAGGGAGAGAGATACACGAAGTGCGCGTGTCTGATTCCGATGCCCACGGAGAAATGAGATATGTATGCGTGTGAGAGAGATTGCACAATTCATTCACGTATCACTATCTAGCGACCGTGGACGTGCATCGCTTGAACATAAATCAATATCTACTTCGTATCATGGCCAAAGATACAATATCGATTCAACGTTATAAAGATTGGACACTCACATATCGCATTTTTTTTCAAATAGTCCTTTTCAATTATGCATGCCAAAGTTTGAGTGATGTTTCTTCAAACAACCACTGTAGTTATCATGTACATGCACCATTGTTAGTTTTGCATTCAAATTCATTAGTCTTGGATGATTTAAGGTTCTATTATGAAGTAATATATATAATATTCATATATGAATTCAACGGGTATGCATTTTATGAAATGGAGGCCATGTAATCATACGAGGTAACACTTTTAAGTAGCGGACTACAATATCCATTTCTTTTATGGGACTACAATATCCATTTCTTTCTGTGCCTCTATATTAAAATTAACATGTCAATGCATTATCTTTAAAATAAATATCCAATGGCACTAAATTATATATTTACATGAGAAATACATAGGTTGAGTGTTTGATCCCTTTTTTTGTGAACACGCCTCTACACCCGTACGATTGGCCGCACCCATGTGAACGTCCAAGTTATCGGTGCATCATCCCGAGTTATTGTCTTTTTTTCTGGGGTGGACTTCATACCAGTTCTTAAGTGCTGACGTGTGCCCCGTGTACACAGTCTCGCATGACCTTCCCACTAGCACTGTCCAAAATTAGTTGAAACTAGATACGAACGATCCCTCGGGCGGCAAAATCTCCCGCCTCCTTCTAAAATTTCTGCCACCTAGTCTTTAGCATGCGAAATTCCCCCTCCGTCCTTGGTACACGGAGAACAATAGTTACAATACGGCCCTCATTTACATATTAGGTCGGGGCTGCTTTGGTAACTTCCGGTTCCCCCAACCACACGGCACCCCCATTTCCTCTCCCCCTCCCGCAAAAATGACTACTCCATAGCACCAGAACATCTTACATCACGTCGTTCGTACTTCATCGGCCTGACTACCCCTCCCCTCTCGAAACCCTAGACTGCTCATCCACCGGCGTACTAGAGCCCATTCACTGCCAACGGCGTCCACCTCGCCGGATCTGCTTCTGCGGCCGCATCTACCACTCCCACCTCCCCTAGAAACAAGAAGACTACTCATCCACCACTGTACCATAGCTCATTCAGTGCCGGCCTTGTCCACGGCGCGGGATCTGCTACGCCGGTACTCTCGTCAACTGCAGCGCATCTGTAGCGGCTCCTTCGTACTCCCCACCGGAGACGCTTCGTCCACACCCTCGGAGCCGCCCCACCGACGCCCCCGTCGACGGCCTCTGATCCTCTTCGCCAACACCTTCCTCAACCCTACCAGAGCCGTTTCACCGACACCATCCTCAACCCTACCGGAGTAGCTTCGCCTATACCATTCTCAACCCTATCGGGGCCGCTTTGCCAATGCCCAAGTCCACGGCCTCAGATCCGCTTCATCGCACCCTCGTCCAGCCTACCGGAGCAGCTTCTGACGCCCCGTCCACGGCCGCAGATCCACATCGTCGACACCATCCTGAACCCAACCACCGGAGTAGCTTCATCGACGCCCTCGTTCACGGCCTCAGATCCGCTTCGCCCACACCGTAGTCCACCCTATCGGAGCCGCTCCACAAACACCCTACTCCACGGTTCAAGATCTCCTTACCGGACCCCGACAGCCAGTGCAGTGTCATCACCCTTGACGTTTCTAACCTGATTCCCACCGGCTGGCAAGATGCCAAGCACCCGCCGCGGCCTAGGTACTTGTCACCTTTAATCTCGTCCAGCATCACCTGCCCGATGTACTTCAAATATACTAACAGGTCACTGTTACATGTTATGCAGCTGGCAAAAACTACAAGGACGATGTTTCTTCTGGATCTAACAGCTTGGCCAACCAAGATCCTGGACTAAGGCATTGCTATGATCTTGTAAGTGCGTCTCTCTCTCTTGTATTATTGTGTGCCTACCAGCGTGCTTTGCTAGGATTTTTGACCAGTAATCCCTTTGTGCAGACAATGATTTCCACTACTGGCTGCTAAATTAGAGACGTAGATGTCATACATGATACTCCCTCCGTTCCTAAATATAAGTCTTTTTAGAGATTCCACTATAGACTACATACAGAGCAAAATGAGTGAATCTACACTCGAAATGCATCTATATACATCTGTATGTGGTCCATACTGGAATCTCTACAAAGACATATATTTAGGAACAGAGGTAGTGCATTACACAAAATCGTAGGTGGCATGTAGGAATTCCAGTGCATTACATTAGGCTCTGTTAGAGTGCCTGCTAGTCCAGTACACAAACTCATGGCTAATTTATGCTACGCACACAATCGTTAATTGGTGGTTTAAATATGCGCAAGGGATATGCAATGTATTATCATGTAGAGATATCTGAAATTAGCCATGTCAACTTGCAGATAGGGTTACGCAATGAGAAAGTACAAGATTTCTTAGTACAAGATGTATGTGGCAATTTCATGGAACATCACAAAAAAAGGAGAGGCAGCAGTGAGCCTATACAGTGTGCTATGGTAGGTCACTCTCCATTGCAATCATCATGACATGTTATTTGTATGTCAGTGCTGTTGGCCAAGTTTCTTAGGGATAGTTATTTCGAGTTATCCTAAGAAAATAAGCACCTTTGAATATAAGCTCCAGATAATAAGCCCATATGAAAATTAATTTGACTTGCAAACATCACAAATTGAACCCAGTGCAGTAATTAATATGATAGGAAAATAGACCATCAATATTTGTTCAAAATGCAAATACAAAGATACCATCTACTTGGCACAATCTACTTTAGTCATTGTCTTCCATAGAGATCCCATTGCCTAATTTAAATGAAGAACGCATGACCTAAATTTAAATGAAGAACCATTATTTATCGAAATTCGATGGTCCAAGTGGTTGGTTATTATCATATAGCAGCACCACCTGAAAGCATCATATAGCAGCAGCAGCTCATAGCAACTCATCATACAGCAGCAGCAGCTCATAGCAATTCATCATATAGCAGCAGCAGGAGCGGCTCATAGCAATTCATAGCAGCAGAAGGAGCAGCTCATAGCAACTCATCATATAGCAGCAGCAGCAGCAGCTCATAGCAATTCATCATATAGCAGTAGCAGCTCATAGCAATTCATCAAATAGCAGCACCAGGAGCAGCTCATAGCAATGCATCATATAGCACCAGCAGCAGCTCATAGCAATTCATTGTATAGCGGATTAGAATGAAAATTTGGCAAAAAAATTAGAGGAGATCCTCACCTTGTTGGATGAGCTCATCCTTCAATAGCACCTCAAGGCCACGACCTGGGAGGAGGGGAGGGGGAATGAGGTGCCTTCTGCCGGAGTGGGGCATCGGCCGTAGTTGTGCGGCGACCGCCGGAGTAGTGCGTTGGACGGACCATAGTGGAGCAGCTGCTGGAGACCATGAGAGTGAGGGGCTGCGCTAGAGGGAGGAGCAGCCTGGGAGATGTAGCCTAGCTGGACAGAGCATTGTCGAGGAGCAGGCCAGATGGGACCAGTGGCGACGGCTCGCTGGAGGAACCCTAGCACTGCAGGCAGGGGATCGAGGTAGAGGGAAAGGGGAGAGGAGATGCAAGCGGGCAGGGCAATGAACGCTTGCATGTTTGTTTTTACCTGAGGGTCAGGTGTGACGCGGGCATGAGCAGTGGCATTTTGAGTGTAATATAGGCAGACAACAGAGTCATTTCGCTATTCCCCTTCCCTTCAATTTTTAGTGAGCTTCGACCCGAAGCACCCCCCCCCCCCCAAAGCGAAATAAGTTAAGCCCAAGCCCAGAACTAAAAAACGACTTCTTTTCCTTTTTTTATGGCTTATTTTGACAATAAGCTCTGAAAAGTCGGAATAGAACTGGCCCTTAACCTGCAATTCAATTGTGCGTGCAATGATGAATCACTCCTGCCTGCTATAATGTACATTTAGGCATCATACATGGCGTAACCTAATACATGTGCATTTCATTGTAGAATCTAAAATATGCAATGTTTATGTTAGTTCATACATTGCACATGATGTTTAAATGCCCCTTAAATCTGGCCAGTCAAGTGATGGTCTTTAAGCCTCCTTCTATGCTTCTTTTCTTGATATGTAATTCAGTGTTGTGCAAGATTTGCTCACACATCTGTTCAATTGCTTGTTTGTACCAGCCAGCCATACTAGGATTGTTTTTTTTGATTACTTGTTGTTCTTGACCTAACAGAGCTTGTCAACAATTTAAACACTAAGGGTTGCTGTAGTGGGGGCTTGTATAACTCATAGGTGACATAAAGGTTTGGCTGTACACTAAAGTAGGCTCTCCAAGAGTACCTGGAGATCCAGTTCAAAGGTATGCCTAGTTTTTACACAGTGCACATATAGTAAATGCTCATTTCATTGTGTGCAAGAGATGTGGCATGTTTCATTATGTGGTGTTGTTTTGTTATAAACTCATCCTTTTGTGTTGTTCACAGACTGGAAAGTATGCATATTTATCTTCCAAGGAGACCAGTAACTAGTTTGTGTCACCTTGCAGAGGGGGTGCAATGAAGATAAGATTGAGGATTTCCAAGTACAAGATGTTAGGAAGGAGCCTTGCAAGAGAAGGAGGAGTAGTGCTGAGCCTGTTCAACCAGTTATGGTAAGTCACTGTATTACAATTACCAGGACATCCTATTTGTCTGACATTGTGCTTGCGTAGGGTTCTTCACGTGTAACCTAGTCATTTGGCCATTGATTAAAACCCCCTCTGCTCACTATTATATGATGTTCTAACTTTTTGGAAAATCAGATGTATGTAAACACATTTTAATGTGTGTGTTCACTCATTACGGATGTAGTCTACTTTTAAATATCTAAAACATCTTATAGTAGTGAACAGTGTGAAACTGCTTCCTGCTATGGTAGAGTTGTCGATGTCATAAATGTCATAACCAAACGCATATTCACATCATTAGCCTCCCTATCATTACTAGGATCTTGATTACATACTAGTCGAGATACTTCATAGGGGGCAAACAATATTACATTACTTGTTCCTTTATATAGTAAATGTAGCTAGGCCATGGATGTTATTGAGGCATGCATGTATGCATGCTGCCAACTCAATAGTTCAATTGCATGTTTGTTTTAGGCATTGTTAAATTGCTCTTTTCAATTGCTTTATTTGCCCTCAGTTAATGAGATGCCCAAACAATGATGCCTGATGTTGGGTACTTGTATAACTATTAGTTGACATAATTAAAGGCCTTACCATTTAATTACGCTGGCGAAGTGTGGCTGAAGCTTGAAAGTCTATTAACCAACTATTACTACATGAGGCTCACAATCTAGTTTATATGAGGCTAATGATTGCATAGTTTTGCTTGCTGTAGTAGGTTTGTATGAATCCCTCTGCTGTTCATTATGCTCCCTAAGACTTTAATTGAGCTACAGAATGGCCAACTGCTTGCTTACTTATACGCAAGATATATATATCTCTACTCTCTATCTCTATCTCTACTCTTATTTTTTTTCTTATAAAAAACAGAGTTGGTCATGATGGTATGCCTGCCATCCTGCAATATAGGCCATCCAATTTATATCTGACAGATAGGAAGGAAACTATGGCAATTTTGCAAAAAGATACCCACACCCCTCTCCACATTTGCAAATAAGGCCTTCCCTCGTTCATCCTTTTATCTCACAAGATAAACTACTCATACAAATGCATCTTGATGTTCCGTGCAACATACGGGCATCTTGCTAGTATATATAATGTTCAGTAGCTCCGTGTGGTCTAAATTTGAAACATGTCTGTGTTTTGGATTTGGCCCCAACATCATGCTCCTCTGGTGAGCTAAGAGTGATTTCTGTATGCGGGCTGCACATACTACCATTTTTATAATTTTTAAAATATCACCTGCTTATGTTGCATGACATGTAACATTATTGTTAGTCCTGTTTTGCCATGTACAAAGTAGTCTGTCTTGCTCGCTTCACTGTTGTAACTATATTTTTGCCCTAGTCATGTGTACTTACAGAAACATTTCAGGATGAAGTGACATCAACACAAAGATCTGAGAGCAGTGCGGCATGGCCATTACCAAATGATTATGGATTGGAATTGGAATGTGCTGATGTTCTCGAGCATTAACTAGAGGTGGCAAGACAACGTGTACGTGATTCTCAACATGCAATCAACATGTTGAGACTGGACTTGCAGCTATTAGATGTAGGAGTCAAAAAATGAAACAAGACACTGAGGTAACCACAAAGGAATTGGAGATTTTGCAGACTGAAATTTGTGCTATCTGAATCCGGCCAATCCTATTTTCTGAAGAGATTATAGTTCAAATGGTAAGTTCTGTTGATGCGTGTCCATGATGTATGAGCTTTATTTACCCAGTGTATGTAATTTGCTGTTTGTGTACGCTTTATTATCACTGGTGGGTATAATTTGCTGTAATTACTTTATTGTATAGTGTAGGATTATTCTTCGTTTCTATGCCTTAGTCTCTTTATTGTATAGTGCAGGTTTTTTAGAGTCGATAGTATAGAGTAGGATAATTCTTTGTATATGGTATATCATTGAAACGGGGGCCAACACGCCCAAACATTACCTGGACGCCATCCGAAAGAACAAACATGTGTAATCAAAGCGGGCCTTAATTGGGCTGATCAACTTAATATTTAGCGGATCCCAAACGATGTAGCCCACCGTAACAATGGCTCTTAGCAGGCCGATAACAGGCCGAAAGCTCGATAGGGCCATATAAATGGAAATGGCCCGCGGGCCCTAGCAGGCCAAAATAAATGTCAATTTTGTCTCAGCCCTTTTACTTGACGGGCCAGTAAGAGGCCGAAAGTGTTTTGGGCCAGAAGAGGCCGAATTTGGAAACTAGGCTTTTAATAGGCCGAAAGTCTCGTCAGGCTGAAATTGTGCCCTGCGGAACGTGGGCCGCTAATGGACCCAAAATCATGCTGCATCGTCAAAGGCCCAACTGTTGTGCGGGCCGTTAACAGGCCGAAAGACAAAATGGGCTAGGAATTGACCCATTTACCTAATGGGCCGAAGAAAGGCTGAAAGTCACAACGGGCTAGAAGTTGGCCCAACTGCAGAATGGGCCGAGAAAAGGCCGAAAGACGTACCGGGCCGTTAACAGGCTGGAACTGACGATGGGCTACTAACAGGCCAAAAGAAGGTCGGGCCGTAATTGGCCCCAAAGACGTAGCAGGCCCTTAACGGGCTGGAACTGACGATGGGCTGGAAATTGTCAAATCTAGAATGGGCCTTTGATGGGCCGATTCTGTGTAACTTATATGGGCCGTGCTTGTGAATGGGCCTGACTCAAGTAGGCCGCTAATGGGCCGGCGCGCTTACTTTGACAGACCTGACCTTTTAACCTAAACGGGCCACTGTTGGGCCGAGCCACATGTCGATGTACCATAGGCTCATCCCGTCCACTGGCTTGATGACACCTATCCCAACCCGAAGCTGACACGTGGATACTTAGGCGAATCAGAATTTTACACGTGGAAAATCCCCATTAGTCTGGGCTGTTAACAGGTTATCGGATCCAAACCGGAACCTGATAGCTTAACGGCGACCCGTTACGGTGGATGCCACATGTCGGTCACCCTTGACGAAAGCACTTCTATGATGCGCGATTTATCGTCATGGAAGTGGACACTTCCGTGATGATAATTTTGGTATTGTCATGGAACACTTCTACGACACACTACAAGAAATATGTCAACTTGCGACCATCACTATTGGTCGCTGAAAGATCATTGTTTTTCATTTGCGACCTTTTTGTGACCAAAAACAGATGGTCAAAAGCTGACCGTCTTTAATGGAAATTAACGACCTTTTTTTCTGAAATGGGAAAGGTCATTGGTTCAACGACCAATTTTTTGGTCATTGGTTGTCTGCTTAGGCCACATCGGATCCGACGTGGCAATCTGACGTGGCAAAATTGCGACCAATTGAATTGGTCGTTGGTAAGATTCAGCCCGGTCCAATTCGGTGTCCTACATCGGCCTAGCCCAACAATTCGGTCGGTGCTTTACTTGGGCCAAGCCCAACAATTCGGTCTTCCTATTATTATTTTCCTACGAATTCTATTCGGTTATATGGGTCAAGCCCAATAATTCAGCCTTTTTAATTTTTGGACCGTGGCCTTCTTGGCTCAAGAGTTTTAGTTTTTTTCTCATAAGACGGGTCCTAATTGTCAGTTTCTAGTAATGGGTCCCAAGGTCAGTTCTTCATATTTCAATTTGACAGTAAATAAGTAACCAATATTTAAATCAGCACTGACAAAAAACAATGTTTGAAATAATAACTAGAATGGCAATCACAGTATTACAACGCGGATACATTTTTTTATAGGTAAACACAGATACATCATACAACACAAATACAATGGCAATCACAGTAATACAGTATTACAAGCTCTACTGCTTCTGTCAATCTTCTTCAACATGGAACTCCTTTCAATCTGCTTTTGCATGGAGCTTCTTTTGCATAGAGCTCCTGTCAGAGGAAATCCACATTGTTAGCACTACTAACAATAAAAACAATTAAGAACAAAATACAGAACAAGTATACAAGCAAGCAATTGGGTACATATCACTTTGGAAAGCACAAAATACCATTTGGCTGGACATGAAAATCATACTACTAACCACATTAACAGTCTTTTATTGCAGGGTCAACAATGAAATAGAAGCATAATTAACAGCTCTAAATCTATAAGAATCATAATTAATAACCAATAAAAGGTACATGTAATTGACAGGAAGCGCATAACTCGACACTCGTTATTAACATGTAAATTGTTTAGAGCATTTAAGTTGGCACATGACAAAATAAACATTCAGTGAACATGGAATATCCAGGAGTGAAAGATTTACCATGTAGTGAACATGGCAGCCTTCACAAACACAAAAACTCAAGCTGCTAGTGTACACGGGGTGCTTGAGCTCCTGCTGCTTAGTACATATACATGGTAGAATCCTGCTGCTAGTGTTCTAAACCAACAGAGCATGTTATAGGAGCAGAAAAGAGGGAGCTAGGGGTAGGAGATGGAGCCAACTCACCGGAGAACTTCTGGTCACCGCCGTACATAGCCGCCATAACGCCGGTCACCTCGTTGATCTTGTCCTTGAAGTTCTCTAACTCCAGGTTGTTCCACTGCAGCTCGGTATTTGCTCAACCGTGTGTGTACATGCATAAGGGCATACATAAAATATTCAAGTCAATATTCTCAGCTAACTGTGATGTAATGAAAATAATTACTCAAGGACTTTGCAGCTCTCATTTCAGCCATGTTCAGATAAACTTGAGGTAAATTAGCAGTAAGGATATTAGTTGCAAGCTATGTGAAACACAAACGAAGTCCAATTGTATTTATGGATCCCAACTTGTTTAAACTAGAGCAGATCGTTCAACTTGTACAATCTAGCAGTCTAAAAAGAGAGAAATATGTTCATTCTCAGTTACACATTAATTAGGACAGAAATGAAAGACACTAATGTAAGAAAGAACTTACAACAAAGTATACATTAAATATATTGCAGCATCTCTAGAACTATTGTTGTTTACATATTAAAACCAATGATTGACAGCTATGGATCATCACTGATAAATTTGCATCTTATGCTACCACTTAATTTCAGCACATGACAAGACCAGAAGAGAAATCGAGCGGACTAGAAGGGGATGTCGTGCGGGGTGCGGGCAATGTGACTGAACTGCCCCAGAACATAAATCGTAAAACAAGGCCTGAAGCAAGTGTGTTGTCTACAAATAGCCTAAACACTGAGGCAGAAAAGAAACACCTGACTTGGTAGTGGCAGTTGGGTTCATTTTGGGCAAACAGAGTGCCAGTCATCCTATGATGCGACTACATGACTACTCTCCCCCAGATCATCGCTGAATGCAAAGCATACAACCGACTGGCAGCGGCAATTCGATTAATTTGGAGCAAACCATTGTTTTAAACTTTTATTACAACCTACAACAATCATATGAAACTATGTGACTGCACTGCCCAAGAACATAAATGAAGAGTGTCAAGCTCAAACTGTAAAACAAGGGCTGAACCAAGTGTGCCTCCTACTAGAAGCAACCTACAAATTTCAGGCAGGAAAGTAACACCTGACTTGGCTGTGGTAGTTGGGTTCATTTAGGAAAACAGCTGTTGTTACAGAGCAATCCTATGCAACAATCTGACTGCTCTGTCCTTATGCCCTAGATCAGAAATGAACGCAAAACATACCGCATCCATTGGCAAGTACTACAAGATCTAGCTATGTCGCCTCCGCTGAACTACATATCTAAAGTGGCTTGGCAGCAAAGTGGGTAATAAGAGTTTATGTTGGGGAAGTGCCTGGTGATGGCGGTGCAGAGGCCCTTGACGATCCCGGTGTTGATCTTGAAGAGGTGGTCCCTGGTCATGCCGGGCTTGCGGGGCACCCCAACGGGGATGATGACGAGGTCGTCGCCCTCCAGCGCCTCCCCGAGCTGGTCGTCCCCGACGAATCCCTTCACCTGTAGTACCACCATCAGAAAGACAGACCATTCACGCACAGATCTAGCGAAGCGAGCGTAGCTAGCCGGCGGGGAAGGAGGGAGATGGGGTACGGACGTACCAGCGCACGGGTGTTGATGTGGGAGACGTCGGCGGCGACGCTGGGCGTGGTGGCGATGTCGTAGAGGGAGAGGGAGAAGACGAGCGGCTTGAGCTTCATGAGCAGCGCCAGCGGCTGGCCGATGCCTCCCACCGTGCCGAGGATGACCACCTTCTGCGCAGGTGCTGGGATGCGGATCTCAACAGCACGAACGAACGAAGCCTCATCTCCTCCTTTCCTCCTCTCTAAGCTCGAACGAACGAACGAACTAAGCTCTGGTGTGTGTCGCAGTGGCTGTAGTGCGGTCGATGGAGAGGGAAGGGGAGGGGCGAGAGGAGGAGGGCATGGCGAGGGAAGGCCATGGAGAGCGGCGAGCTCCGTCGGAGGGAGGTGGCCGACGCGCGCAGGAATGGAGATGGAGGCCGGGGGCGGGAGGGCGGGAGGGATTGGATCTGGGGCGGGAGGGATTGGATCTGGGCGGCAGCGGTGGCTGGAGTGGGAGGGGATCTGAGTTAGGGTTCGGGTGGTTGGGCTGCGGGGAGGGGTCGTGGGGGGATCGCGAGAGATGTCAATTTTTTTCATTGGCATTTTAGATGCAAAGGCAACAGCCAATCACAAGCGAGGCCACGGATCCCTCCCTTAGAACATATCTTGACCATCCGCTCCTCCTACATCCAACGCTCCAAATCTCTCCCCTGATCCAACACTTCTCTCTCTCTCTCTCTCTCTTTCTTCTTTTTCTTTTCTCCCAAATTTTTGCAACAAAAATGAGGTTTTCTTGAATAAATAACCATTTTTTTGTTGCAAAATGGCATCACTATACTTTTCAAATCATCTCATATTGTGCATAAGGGTGCATCTTGAAATGATAAGCAATGTTACCGAAGAGAGTTTTTATTTTCTTTGCACAAAAAATCATTTTCTAATTTTGGAGTACCAAAAATCAGTTTTCTTTGTTGCAAAATTGTACATATTGTGCACAAGGGTGCATCTTGGAATGGCAAACAATGTTGCCTAAGGAAGTTTTCATTTTCTTTGGACGAAAAATTCATTTTCCATTTTTTCGAGTGCCTAAAATGAGTTTTTTTGTGAAGGACCTACCATACATTTTTTGCAAAATTGTACCAAATCAATTTTATAAAATATTAGGCCATGTTTAATGCACAATTGACCAAATGGTTGGGTGTCAAAAGTTTCGACCCACCTTTAGTGAAAAAGACCAAATTCCGCCGATCCAGTTGGAAGCGGGTCAAGTTTGAACTGCAGCTGCCTTATAGTTTCTCTTTATTTTTTCCAAAAATCATTTCTATGTACACAAGTATCTATTTAATCAGAGAAATAACAAATTTTTTCCAAGATTCAACCACTAGCTAGGAACGGTTATGCCCGCCGTTTTGACCGCATTTTGAAACGGGCATAAAAATTCAAAAAAAATAAAAATATTGGAAAACCTTCGCATTGTGTCATTATATGTGACCAAGTTACCAGAAAATATAATAAACTTGTAATACGGAAATTATTTTAAAAAAGTGTTCTCAGAAATGAGCTATCATGTGTGAAGATTCATGGCTTTCAAGCCAAATGATCAATCTTATGGCCACATTCATGACATAGTTTGTTCAAATGATCTCATATTGTGCACAAGGGTGCATCTTGGAATGGCAAACAATGTTGCCTAAGGAAGTTTTCATTTTCTTTGGACGAAAAATTCATTTTCCATTTTTTCGAGTGCCCAAAATGAGTTTTTTTGTGAAGGACCTACCATATATTTGTTGCAAAATTGTACCAAATCAATTTTATAAAATATTAAGCCATGTTTAATGCACAATTGACCAAATGGTTGGGTGTCAAAAGTTTCGACCCACCTCTGGTGAAAAAGACAATTTCCGCCGATCCAGTTGGAAGCGGTTCAAGTTTGAACTGCAGCTACCTTATAGTTTGCTCTTTATTTTTTCCAAAAATCATTTCTAGGTACAAGAGTATCTATTTAATCAGAGAAACACCAAAATTTTTCCAAGATTCAACAACTAGTTAGGAACGGTCATGCCCGCCGTTTTGACATCATTTTGAAACGGGCATAAAAAATTCAAAAAAAATCAAAAAATAGGAAAACCTTTGCATTGTGTCATTATATGTGACCAAGTTACCAAAAAAATAATAAACTTGTAATAAGGTAATTATTTTAAAAAAGTGTTCTCGGAAATGAGCTATCATGTGTGAAGATTCATGGCTTTCAAGCCAAATGATCAATCTTATGGCCACATTCATGACATAGTTTGTTCAAATGATCTCATATCATGCACAAGGGTGCATCTTGGAATGGCAAACAATGTTGCCTAAGAAAGTTTTCATTTTCTTTGGACGAAAAATTCATTTTCCATTTTTTCGAGTGCCCAAAATGAGTTTTTTTGTGAAGGACCTACCATATATTTGTTGCAAAATTGTACCAAATCAATTTTATAAAATATTAGGCCATGTTTAATGCACAATTGACCAAATGGTTGGGTGTCAAAAGTTTTGATCCACCTCTGGTGAAAAAGACAAATTTCCACCGATCTAGTTCGAAGCGGGTCAAGTTTGAACTGCAGCTGCCTTATAGATTGCTCTTTATTTTTTTCCAAAAACCATTTCTAGGTACATAAGTATCTATTTAATCAGAGAAACACCAAAAAAAATTCAAGATTCAAGCACTAGCTAGGAACGGTCATGCCCGCCGTTTTGACCGCATTTTGAAACGGGCATAAAAAATTTAAAAAAATTCAAAAAATTGGAAAACCTTCGCATTGTGTCATTATATGTGACCAAGTTACCAGAAAAAATAATAAACTTGTAATGCGGTAATTATTTTAAAAAAGTGTTCTCAGAAATGAGCTATCATGTGTGAAGATTCATGGCTTTCAAGCCAAATGATCAATCTTATGGCCACATTCATGACATAGTTTGTTCAAATGATCTCATATCGTGCACAAGGGTGCATCTTGGAATGGCAAACAATGTTGCCTAAGGAATTTTTCATTTTCTTTGGACGAAAAATTCATTTTCCATTTTTTCGAGTGCCCAAAATGAGTTTTTTTGTGAAGGACCTATCATATATTTGTTGCAAAATTGGACCAAATAAATTTTATAAAATATTAGGCCATGTTTAATGCACAATTGACCAAATGGTTGGGTGTCAAAAGTATTGATCCACCTCTGGTGAAAAAGACAAATTTCCACCGATTTAGTAGGAACCGGGTCAAATTTGAACTGCAGCTGCCTCATAGTTTGCTCTTTATTTTTTCCAAAAATCATTTCTAGTTACATAAGTATCTATTTAAGCAGAAATACATGGTTTAGTGGCGATACATCGAGGTTTGGATGGTGGCCCAGGGCCCCAACTCCAAAGCGCGTAAACTCGCATGCCCGCCGCGTGGTCACCGCATGACCGTGGTGTTGCCATGCGTTCTGGGTGCCCTAGGCATGTCTAGTGGGTTGGGCACTCCCCATGTAGGTGCTAGGAAGAAAATGACAACATAAGAATCTCACGAGGAGACCGAACTATGCTCAAACATGAATTAGTAGCCAAGTGTTTGATTAGCGGTACGGGAAATGCACATGGCCAATGGGCCTGAGTTTTAGCTGAGGATGATCATCTACTAGGGAGACTGTCTTGGTAAATTTTTAGCTCAAATGGAGGAGCTTAGATGGAACTTGCTTTGCAAAGTACCACATCGGGCAGAAATATGGATGTTGAAGTTGGGCTCAAATGAATAAATGGATTGAGCTGAAATTTTGTGGAGTATGGTTATTTGTGCAGAGGAAAGCACTGTAAAAAATTTATACCATTTGGATAATTCTAGCTTGTACTTCCTTCACAAAGCTTCTCTCTGGATATAAACTTTCGAAATTTGCTGAGGAAGATTTACTAGGCAAATGGAGCTGAATATTGGAATTTGGCAATGATTTGGATATGTAAGATGGCACAAAAAGTTTTAGGGCAATAGGAGGTGTCTAGATAGCACTTGCTTTGCAATGTGCCAATATGGACAGAAAATACAAATTGAAATTGGGCTTACATAGATGATTGGATTGTGCTGAAATTTGGTGTAGTGAGTTTCTATGGTCAGGGTAATGTCCTGGTAAATTGGCAGCAATTACAAAGCAATATAAAATGTAGTTGTTCACAAGCTGAAAATATTACTAGAAACAAAGATTTGATGGTGAGCTCTCATGGATTGTTAGATGGAGCTAAAAATTTTTGGAGAGCTATGATATGGGCATATAGAAGATGTGGAAAAAATTCAACTCATTAGGATATGCATAGCTAGTACTTCCTTCACAAAGCTTCTAGCTGAACAAAAACTTTGGAAATTTGCCGAGGAATATTTTTATGAACAATTTTGTGTACACTAGAAACATTTTTATACATATTAAACGGTTTTTAATTACATCATTAACATTTTTAATAAATATTTTAACCCATGTCCTACATTTTTTAAGACACATTGTACATATTGTTTATATATGTTTTAACTTTTTCCAAATACTTGATTATATTTTTTCTAATTCCCAACAAAAAACATCTTTTCATACATACGTTTTGTGTTGTTCTTATTTGTTTTTACACATTGTACTTTTGTATACATATAAAACATTGTTTATATAGGTTAAAAAATTAATTACATGATTAACATTTTTAGAAAATCTTGTTTTGTTATCTACTTTTCCATATATATATATATATGTATAATTATATATATAATAGTAAATTTCCATATATACGTACTGATAGACTATTTTTTCATACACAAAACTTTTTTTATACATAAATCTTAAATCTATTTATGATTATATTTTGCTTCTTCATATATATCTAGTTCTTCTCACTTTCTACCTTCTATTACTTGCTCTCTATTCTTTTCTACTCTTACTTTTCTTTCCCTTCTTTTCTTCCCTAATTCTCTCTGTTTTCCCTTCTCTTCTTTCTTTCTAATTTCTCTATCTCACTCTGCTCCATTCCTTTCTCTCGTTCTTCTCTGTTTCTTTCTTCCTTTTTATATGCATGCAAACTTTTCAATACACACATTAGTTTTTAAACACTGGTACATTTTTTGCAAATAAGGTATTAACATTAATATTTTTTTGAATTACATACACCTTTAGTTTTTCTCTATTGCTAACCATATAGCAAGATTCACGAAGGAGTTCATTATTTTCCTATTCTTATAATTTTATATTGTTTAATTGGTTTCGAGATTTTTTTCTATAAGGAAAAACCTGTTTTTTAGACAATAATGAAAACTTATTTTTTTTCCACATAACTGACCATCCTTACCAAATGGTAATAAGGAAAACCTTGTTATTTTCCCATTATTTCGTTGGGCCGAATATATGTTTTTTTTTGAGTAATATGAGGGCGTCCCACATTTCTTCATGGATGGGCCGAGGCCTACATGGCACATGGAAATTTTAAAAGAAAAAAAAGGAGGTGGCCTCGTTCGACCGAGGCCCAAGCCCACCTGGAACGACTAAGTACCAATGCATCCACGTTCACAATCTAATGACCATTTATATTGGTCGTAATCAGGTAGAAATAAGGTCGTCGACCACTCTTGTCTGCTTTATGACCATTTGGTGTAAGGCACTTTTAGGGTTTGGGCCCTTCCAAGCGAAATGGCCGTGGATTTACGACCAATTCAGCTGGGGTCACTAAGAGAAGGTCACAAGTTGACATATTTCTTGTAGTGACAGCACAGGTATGACTATCTTGATTATGTCATAAAATCGTCATGGATGTACATGCATGACAGAAAACGTGACCTACTGTGACAAACACGTATCTTCACGGAAGTGTATTTTTTTTGTAGTGTATTCTTATCCCATGGGGAGTAATGACTTCACATATAAGAAGTATAGGTGGTAAAATTTATTGGAAGTTAGCAAACTGAACATTGGTCACTTGAACAATTCATGAAAGAATATTGAAGGAAGAGAGATTTCACATATAAATATACTATCTTGGACATCTTCTATGATTGTGAGCACCATTAATTATTTTCAAACTTGAGCAAATTAGTTGAAGTTGGACAAGGAAGACAACGTAATGAGTTATGTTTGGGTATATTTGTATAGAAGTTATATTGTTATGGATCCTCCAACATGTGGTGCTTGCTTAGGATCTTTTGCTAGCCAAGAATTTGTACTAAGTAGAGATACTACTTGTGCATCCAAAAACCTTGAAACCCAATTTCTTGCCATGAGTGTCCACCATATCTACCTATGGATTGAATAAGATCCTTCAAGTAAGTTGTCATCGGTGCAAAAAGCAATGAAAATTGCTCCTAAATATGTATGATCTTTTATTGTAAGGGAAAATAAGCGTTGTACGAACTTGTGATGGTAAACAAATAAAAGCGACGGACTGCATAATAAAGGTTGCTATCACAAAGGGCAATACAACATGACGTTCCTTTGCATTAAGGGTTTGCACATCCAAAAATAAAAAGCGCATGACAACCTCTGCTTCCCTCTGCGAAGGGCCTATCTTTGACTTTATGAATTTACTTTTATGCAAGAGTCAATAGCATGCTTTCTCATTCCAACCTCAATTATTCTTTAGTTGGCAAGCATCATGTGGTGGGGAAAGATCCAAGCATATATGGCCATTCAAATATATTTGATCATGAATTATTATTGTTGACAATTATCTATATGATAAATAAGTTGGGAGGCGAAACATTAAGCCCCTATCTTTCTCAGTGTTCGATGGATCCTATTTGTTCTAAAAATATGCTTTGAGTGGTAGCAATCATGGAAGACTATATGATAGTTGACTATGTGGAATTTCCTAAAATCAAAGCTCTTACATAGACCCTTCCTGAAATAAGATGAATTGCAATTGTTTGCTGACTGAGAACATAGTTTGTTAGTTTTCAAGAAACTTTATGGTCTATACTTTAACATGTGAATTGCTTGTTACTTGATCATCAGAAGTTTTATGAGATGAGCTACTGTTTATGATATATAATGATCCTAGAAAAAGTTTTTGGAACTATCATTGATAAAATGTATGCACTATGCTAGCATTCACACATCATAAATTATTCCTTTTATCATTTACCTACTCGAGGGCGAGCAGGAATTAAGCTTGGGGATGCTGATACGTCTCCAATGTATCTATAATTTATGAAGTATTCATGCCATGTTTACAACAATTTTATATGGTTTTGGTATGATTTGATTAGAACTAACCCGGACTGACGCTGTTTTCAGCAGAACAACCGTGGTGTCATTTTTTGTGCAGAAATAAAAGTTCTTGGAATGGGCTGAAAATTTACGGTGATTTTTTATGGACCAAAAGAGACCCCTGAAGCACAAGAGCTAGGCCAGGAAGTGGACGAGGAGGCCAGAAGCCCTCTAGGCGAGCCCTACCCTCGGGAGGGTGCTCCGGGCTTGTGGGCACCTCGGGCACCGCCTTGACATGAGACCAATGCCAAAAATTCTTATCAATACCCAAACCTCCAAAAAGAACCCTAGATCAGAAGTTCCACCGCCGCAAGCCTCTGTAGCCATGAAAAATCAATCTAGGCCCTCTCCGACACCCTGCCGGAGGGGGCCATCATCATCGAAGGCCATGGAGGAGGAATCCGAAGGGGGCCATCATCACCATGGAGGCCAAGGACCAGAGGAAGAACCTCTCCCCATCTAGGGGGGAGGCCATGGAGGAGAAAGCATAAAAGGGAGACTCTCTCCCCCTCTCTCTCGGTGGCGCCGGAGTGCCGCCGGGGGAACCATCACTGCGGTGATCATCTTCATCAACATCACCTTCCTCATCTCTTTTAAGCGGTCCGCTCTCCCGCACCGCGCTGTAATCCCCTACTTGAACATGGTGCTTTATGCCACATATTATGATCCAATGATGTGTTACCATCCTATGATGTTTTGAGTAGATTTCTTTTGTCTTTTGGGTTGATTGATGATCTAGATTGGTTTGAGTTGTATGTTTTATTTTGGTGCTATCCTATGGTGCCCTCCGTGCCACGCACATGTCAAGGATTCTTGCTGTAGGGTTTGCAATATGATCATGATTCGCTTATAGTGGGTTGCTAGAGTGACATAAGCTTAAACCCGAGTAAGGGGGTTGTTTGCGTATGGGAGTAAAGAGGACTTGATACTTTAATGCTATGGTTGGGGTTTACCTTAATGATCATTAGTAGTTGCGGATGCTTGCTAGAGTTCCAATCATAAGTGCATATGATCCAAGTAGAGAAATTATGTTAGCTTATGCCTCTACCTCATATAAAATTGCAATAATGATTACCGATCTTGTTAACGATTGCGTAGGACAATTCTGCACACCGACCCATCATTATTCCACACTCGCTATTTGTAATATATTATAATATATTCTAAATTTATGTTAACAACACCTATTTTTATATTTTAGTTCTCCAATATCATGCAAAGCTATCCCCTTTATACCCACAACGTAGTTTTATTTCTTGTTTCTAGATGGAAGCAAACGTTTGGTGTACGTAGAGTCGTATCAGTGGCAGATAGGACTTGAGAGGATATTAATCTTACCTTTAGTTCCTTGTGGGTTTGACACTCCATACTTATCACTTCCAGCTTTGGAAATTGCTACGATGATTCCTTGCACTTGGGGATTATGATGGAAGTCGGTGTCTGTGAGGCACGTCGGCTGCGGCGGCCGATGATACGTCTCCGTCGTATCTATAATTTTTGATTGTTTCATGCCAATATTATACAACTTTCACATATTTTTGGCAACATTTTATATGATTTATTGGACTAACCTATTGATCCAATGCCCAGTGCCAGTTCCTGTTTGTTGCATGTTTTTTGTTTCGCAGAATATCCATATCAAACAAAGTCCAAACGCGATAAAAATTTACGGAGAATTATTTTGGAATATTTGTGATTTTTGGGAGGTGGAATCAATGCAAACGGGGGCCCACAGGCGCCAAGATACACCAGGGCGTGCCCTAGGCCCCAGGCGCGCCCAGGTGTCTTATGCTCACATCGTACGTCGGTTAGATCTCTACTTCGGGAGCAAGGAAGCTTATATCCGGAAAAAAATCGTGTTAAAATTTCAGCGCAATCGGAGTAACGGATCTCCCAGAATATAAGAAACAGTTTTCGGCCAGATCTGGGAAACGTGAAACAGAAGAGAACAGAGAGGGAGATCCAATCTCGGAGGGGCTCCCGCCCCTCCGCCACCATGGAGGACATGGACCAGAGGGGGAACTCTCCTCCCATCTAGGGGGGAGGCCAAGGAAGAAGAAGAAGAAGGAGGGGGGCTCCCTCTCCCTCTCTCCCGGTGGCGCCGGAGTGCCACCGGGGCAAGGATCGGGACGGCGATCTACATCAACAATCTTGCTCCCGTCATCACCAACTCTCTCCCCCTCTATGCGGCTGTGTAACACCCCTTCTCCCTACTGTAATCTCTACTTAAACATGGTGCTCAACTCCATATATTATTTCCCAATGATCTATGGTTATCCTATGATGTTTGAGTAGACCCGTTTTGTCCTATGGGTTAATCGTGATCTTGGTTGGTATGATTGTATATTTTATTTATGGTGCTGTCCTACGGTGCCCTCCGTGTCACGCAAACGGAGGGGGCCCCGCTGTAGGATGTTGCAATATGCTCATGGTTTGCTTATTGTTGGTGTTGCGGGGGTGACATTAGCCTAAACGCGGATAAGTGGGTTATGGCGTATGGGAGTAAAGAGGACTTGATACTTAATGCTATGGTTGGGTTTCACGACCTTAATGATCTTTAGTAGTTGCGGATGCTTGCTAGGGTTCCAATCATAAGTGCATATGATCCAAGTAGAGAAAGTATGTTAGCTCATGCCTCTCCCTCATGTAAAATTACAAGAATGATTACCGGTACTTGTTATTGATTACCTAGGGACAAATGACTTTCATGTTGACAAAAGCTATCCACTTTTATTACCTTGCAATTTATTCATAGTTTTATTCTCGCAAAGTACTCGTAGTTTTATTCTTGCAAAATAGTTTCATACTTGTTTTAGGTAAAGCAGATGTCAAGTGTGCGTAGAGTTGTATCGGTGGTCGATAGAACTTGAGGGAATATTTGTTCTACCTTTAGCTCCTCGTTGGGTTCGACACTCTTATTTATCGAAGAAGGCTACAAACGATCCCCTACACTTGTGGGTTATCAAGACCTTTTTCTGGCGTGATACGTCTCCAACGTATCTATAATTTTCGATTGTTCCATGCTATTATATTATCCATCTTGGATGTTTTATATGCATTTATATTCTATTTCATATTATTTTTGGGACTAACCTATTAACCTAGAGCCCAGTGCCAGTTTCTGTTTTTTCCTTGTTTTTGAGTTTTGCAGAAAAGGAATATCAAACGGAGTCCAAACAAGCTAAAAATTTATGGTGATTTTTTATGGACCAGAAGAAGCCCCCGAAGCACAAGAGTTGGGCCAGAAGAGTCCCGAGTCAACGACAAGGGTGGAGAGCGCGCCCACCCCCCTAGGGCGCACCCCCTGCCTTCTCGCTGACTCGTGGACCCCCTGACGTAAAACCGACGCCAAAAATTCCTATAAATCCAGAAACCCCCAGAAAGAAACCTAGATCGGGAGTTCCGCCGCCGCAAGCCTCTGTAGCCACCAAAAAACAATCGGGACCCTGTTCTGGCACCCTGCTGGAGGGGGAAATCATCACCGGTGGCCATATTCATCATCCCGGTGGTCTCCATGACGAGGAGGGAGTAGTTCACCCTCGGGGTTGAGGGTATGTACCAGTAGCTATGTGTTTGATCTCTCTCTCTCGTGTTCTTAATTTGTCACGATCTTGATGTACCGCGAGCTTTGTTATTATAGTTGGACCATATGGTGTTTCTTCCCTCTCTATCTCTTGTTGTGATGAATTGAGTCTTGCTCTTTGAGGTTCCGTTATGTTGGATTGAGTATTGGATTTGAGAATACTTGATGTATGTCTTGCGATGGGATATCTGTGGTGACAATGGGATGTTCTATTGATTCACTTGATGTATGTTTTGGCATTCAACTCGCGGATTCCCGAGGTGACATTGGGGTAATCTATGCATAGGGGTTGATGCACGTTTTCGTCCTACGTTTTCCGATAGAAACTTTGGAGTGACTCTTTGTTGCACGTTGAGGGATTGCCATATGATCTAATTATGTTATCATTGTTGAGAGAACTTGCACTAGTGAAAGTATGAACCCTAGGCCTTGTTTCCAAGCATTGCAATACCGTTTTTAGTCACTTTTGGTACTAGTTACCTTGCTGTTTTTATATTTTCAGATTATAAAAACCTATATCTACCATCCATATTACACTTGTATCACCATCTCTTCGCCGAACTAGTGCACCTATACAATTTACCATTGTATTCGGTGTGTTGGGGACACAAGAGACTTTTTGTTATTTGGTTGCAGGGTTGTTTTAGAGAGACCATCTTCATCCTACGCCTCCAACGGATTGATAAACCTTAGGTCATCCACTTGAGGGAAATTTGCTACTGTCCTACAAAACTCTGCGCTTGGAGGCCCAACACGAGTCTACAAGAAGAAGGTTGTGTAGTGGACATCAAGCTCTTTTCTGGCGCCGTTGCCGGGGAGGTTAGTGCTTGAAGGTATATCTTTAGATCTTGCAATCTAATCTTTTAGCTTCTTGTTTTATCACTAGTTTAGTTTATAAAATAAAACTACAAAAAAAATGGAATTGAGGTTGCCTCATATGCTTCATCATTTTAATGTCTTTCGTGAAAATGATGGAAAGGAATATTGTGCTCAAGTGTTAGAAGAAGAAGTTCATAAATTTTTTGGCATAAAATCTTTGAATGACGAGCATGATTGCAATGTTGTTAGTATGAATTCTTTGAATATCCATAGTACTAATGATGATTGTACTAATCATGATAAAAATGTTTCTTATAAGCATGTCAATTTTTGTGGAGTGCATAGAGTTTGCAATTACATACCAAAAAGGGAAGATAGATTTTGCAAGAGGCATAAGTATTTAGAAACTAAATGGTTGCAAGAGAGGCTAGATGTTTGTGCTGAAAGATTTAATTTTTCTCGCCGTCCTTGTGAACTTTGCAATGAACGTGGTTATTTAAAACTCCAATGCAAATTGTTTCATGATCGAATCGTGTCCAAAAATTATGATGACTTGATTTCCCTTGCGCATCATAATGAACTTAGTTTGCTTCTGGGATATGCAGAAATGAAACTTATAACTAAGGATATTCCAGAATATAACCTTAAAAGATTTCTTGATGTTGATATAGAGGAAATTTATATGTATTGTGTGGTAAATTGCATTGAGAATCCTTACATTGCCAATTACTTAAAGACAAGAAAACAAATAGAAGATGAAGAGAATACTAATGAAGGGGAAGAGCTTTCCCAATATCCTCCTATTTTTTTCTTATGATGAATCAGGTAACGAGGAGGAGCTTTTTATTCAACCAATCTCATCAGTAAGGAGCTCCAAAAAGGTGATTAAACCCACACATGAAGTGGAGAAGAAAAAGAAAAGACAGAGAAGCAAAGGTAAAAAGGTATCCCTTCCAAATGATGTTGCTTCTATTATTGTTATGCCTATTACTCATTGTGATGATCATGATTGGGAAAAGAATGATACTATTTATAATCTTGAAAATATTTTTGGCACCAACTTAGAAAGTTGTGATGATAATAATTGCTATACTATTGGTGCTATTCATACTATTAATGATGAGAGTGATTATGCTTCTGATATGCAAAGGAACAAGCTTGGGGATGCTATGTTTGATGAGAATGACATGTTTGAGAATTTATTTGCTGCAATTAATGTTTTTCCCAAGCTTGGGGATGCTATGTTTGATGAAGATGATCTTTTTAGTCCCTCTACTTTGGATGAGCAAATTTGCTATGATGATTGCATGCCTCCTATTTATGATGATTGCAATATTTATGAAAGTGGGGTTGGAAGAGTGTCAACTTTAGATAATTATCCCACTATTTTGGAGGGTGTTGAAGCTTATTATAATTATAAAAGTGGATTTGGAGAGGTCATGACTTTATTTAGTAATGATTCCACTATTTCGAAAGAGGTTTCAATTGACTATGATGAGAACAAAGTTGCTACTTATGATGATTATTGTGATGGTACTTATGTTATAAAAAGTAGTGATAATTATTTTCATAATTTTGAATATCCTTTTACTGAACATTACTCTTTTAATGTGGAAACAATTTATAGTATTCAAGTTTCATATGATACTCCCACTGTTCCGAATGAGAAGAAATTTGCTTATGTGGAGAGTAGTAAAATTTGTATGCTTGTGGATCATGAAAAGAATGCTTTATGTGATAGTTATATTGTTGAATTCATTCATTATTCTACTGAAAATTATTATGAGGGAGGAATATATACTTGTAGGAATTGCAATAATGTCAAGTTTCCTCTCTATGTGTTGAGAATTTTGAAGTTATACTTGTTTTGCCTTCCTATGCTAGTTGATTCTTGTTCCCATAAGTTGTTTGCTCACAAAATCCCTATACATAGGAAGTGGATTAGACTTAAATGTGCTAGTCATATTCTTCATGATGCTCTCTTTGTGTTTCAATTCTTATCTTCTATGTGAGCATCATTGAAATCATCATGCCTAGATAGAAAGGCATTAAAGAAAAGCGCTTGTTGGGAGGCAACCCAACATTTAACCCTACTGTTTTTGTGTGTTCACATGATTAATCTACTGTAGTAATCATGTTTTATAGCTTTTGTTTCAATAAAGTGCCAAGTAAAGCCTTTGGGATAGTGTGGATGATAGTTGACTTGATTCTGTGCAAAAACAGAAACTTTTGCGTCCATTAGCAGAATTTTGAAAATTAAAATAAGGGACAAAAAATTCTGAATTTTTTATAAAAGATTTAAATACAAATTTTCTACGTTTTCCTAATGTTTTAGATTTTTTGGAGTTACAGAAGTATGAGTAATATTCAGATCTTCACAGACTGTTCTGTTTTTGACAGATTCTGTTTTCCATGCATTGTTCTCTTATTTTGATGAATCTATGGGTAGTATCGGGAGGTATGAACCATAGAGAAGTTGGACTACAGTAGATATAATGCCAATATGAATTTAGAATGAGTTCATAACAGTACCTAAAGTGGTGGTTTGTTTTACTATACTAACGGAGCTTATGAGTTTTCTGTTGAGTTTTGTGTTGTGAAGTTTTCAAGTTTTGGGTAAAGTTTTGATGGACTACGAAATAAGGAGTGGCAAGAGCCTAAGCTTGGGGATGCCCAAGGCACCCCAAGGTAATATTCAAGGACAACCAAGAGCCTAAGCATGGGGATGCTGTTGGGGAACAAAGCATGCAATTTCAAAAAAATTCTACGCTCACGCAAGATCTATCTAGGAGATGCATAGCAACGAGAGGGGGAGAGTGTGTCCACGTACCCTCGTAGACCGAAAGCGGAAGCGTTAGCTTAACATGGTTGATGTAGTCGAACATCTTCTCGATTCAACCGATCAAGCACTGAACGTACGGCACCTCCGAGTTCTGCACACGTTCAGCTCGATGACGTCCCTCGAACTCTTGATCCAGCAAAGTGTCAAGGGAGAGTTTCGTCAGCACGACGGCGTGGTGACGGTGATGGTGAAGTGATCCGCGCAGGGCTTCGCCTAAGCACTACGACAATATGACCGGCGGAGTAAACAGTGGAGGGGGGCGCCGCACACGGCTAAGAACAATTGGTGTGTCCTTGGAGGCGCCCCCCGCTCCCGTATATAAAGGAGGGAGAGGGGAGGAGGCCGGCCTAGGGCACGCTGTGGCACCCCGGCTCAGAGAAGACCGGAACGCCCCGTATTCCAGCCCAGGGACAAGTCCTCTGGAATAAGGCACTGTTGGCATAGAACAAATCAGCTCTTTATTACAATGGATATAGTTACAAAGGGTAAATGGATTACATCGGCACGGCGACACTACGCCTGCCCGGGGTAGCTCTATGCTAACAGCGGAGAAACTCTCTCGGCAGCGGAACAGCGATGACGGTGATGGACTCCACTCCGCAGGGACTCTGGCTAGAACGCGTATCCTAGGTCACAAACTCGGGATCCTCGACATGCAAGCAAACATGGCATGACCTGCAAACTGGCATGACACGCCAGGTGAGTACGTTGAATGTACTCGCAAGCTCACAGCAAACATCAGCATTAAGGCAAGACAACATCATAGCAGTCAAAATTAACAAGCTTGGTTATCTAGCAAGATAACTACTGAAGTAAATGTAGTAAGGTAAAGCATATTAAGTAGTTTAATCCATACTCCGAATAATCTCAGGATCCAATCCGAACCTGCTCCAAGTCCAATCATGTGGTCACCTGACCATCCATCTCATAGCCATCCCATGGCTAACATGTCATATTCCTGTACCATCTGCACAGCAAGTCTGACAAACTTACTCTCTCTCGGGTTGTCTCACAACCCTTAGAATACTCACAATCCACCGAGTACTTCTGATCTTACATCAAGTTCTTCCATCATTGTCACTACTATGGTTGATCACCTAGTGAGGTCTGGACGGACTATCCAATACCGTGGACACGGCTATTCGAATAGATTTTACACTCTGCAGAGGTTGCGCACTTTACCCACACCATGGAGCATCTGACCTCGTGATCCCATTCGGGTGGACCAGCGTTGCTCCAACGAAACCTGCCTGACCCGTGACTCTCCCATCGTACCACCGGCAATCATCCTCCCCCGGAGTCAAGCCCTGGGTGGCCCCTGTGTCACCGCGTGACACCTGCCACCGTCGTGGCCAACAAACTGTCCCAAACGGGGACCTGGTACCATATAACTCAACTGGGCTCACAAGGTTATCGCCGCCTACCGGGCCAGGGTAGCGCGCACGCATAACCTTCCCTGTCGGGCGGTACCGGTGAAAGAGCACGCGATCAGACAAAGTCAAGGCTGTCCCATACCGGCAAATGTGGCTGCACGGATAAGTCCGGACAGGTGACTCTGGATCAACCATGAAATATCCTATCTCCGAACAATCTCTGTCATGGCTGACACTCCGATATCATAGCAATCCAAGTCAAAACGATATCTGGCTAGAAATCCGGTAACCAGTATACTTAAGCCACTGCTACTAACTCATCTCCACGAACTGCTGGATGAAATCCAGAATAATCATAGATGGTAATGTCGATATCATAGTATCAACAAGTGGGTAAACTACTAGCCACTACAATCCGGTACTCAACATGGTAGTCACCTATCCGAGAATTAACTCGATCATTGCATAATCCAATCCACTTCACAAGTAACTCATACTTGCTGATAAAGTAAATAGTTAAACCATGACATTGCAATGCGATGATGCAGATGAGAGTTGTGGCTTGCCTGGAGATGAAGGAACCATCGGGAAGAAGTGCGGAGAGTCTGCAGAGTTGACTGCCGGAAACAGTTCTCTCTCGGAGAGGGCTATTTACGGGCAAGGGAAAAATGGTCATTTCCACTATGTGTAAACATTATGAAAATGACTCCATCGGAACGGGCTCGACGAGACGAAGACATGGGCATTGGATTCACCTCGATCGGAGTCACGGGCAAAAAGTTATAAACCGACGAATGTTCAGGGACCAATCTGTAAATATTTCTCACAAACAGGCCCCTGGAGTAGAAAACAGAAAAAGCCTTCGGAAAGAATACGCTTTCTGTATTGAGAAACGCATCTTAAGATGAAGAGCAACCAGAGTACGCTTTCACGAAACGAAAGCGTATTTTGGAAAATGCATCTCCACTTAAAATTCCGCGGGCCCGGGCGTTGACTCTGCCGCTACTACTGACGGGTGGGGCCAGGGGCGACGTGGGCCCGCCTGGCCAGAGCGTCGTCTCCCTCCTCGCATGCTCGCGCCTGGACAGGGGAGGGAGCCCGACGCCGGTGCCCGTCCCGGTGGCTCGGTCCATCCCAGGCGGAGCTCCGGCAACCGGAACGACCAGCGCGGAGCGGCGCATCTGACCGGAGGGAGCACGCTCGTCGGGGAGCACGGGGGCGAGCGGGGCTACGACCACAGTAGACGACGGCTCGGCCGATGAAGGGAGCATGGCTACGGGGTTCCGGTGGTCGAGGCGAGGAGCCGAGGGGACTCGCCGGGGTCCGGTGAGTTGAATGGTGGTGGTAGGAGGGAGGGAGGAGCTCGGCAGCGGCCGAATTTAGGCTCGGGCCGCCGGTGATGCTTCGGCCATGGGGAGGGCAAGGGAGCTCTTTGAGCTCAATGGAGAGAGCGGGGAGGGTCTGCGAGGTAGGGGAGGTGGTGGTGATCCCCGGAGAAGCTCGGGGAGGGGCTATAAATAGCCGGCCGAGGTGGAGGGGATAGGGATGGCCGCCGTGGCGGTCTTAGCCGCACACTGGTGCTCGTGGCGACGTGGCTGGAGGGTTCCCGGCGTCGGCGAGTGGCCAACCTGACGAGCATTCACTGCGACGCGATGGCTTAGGGAGGAAGGAGCCAACGGAGGGAGGTGACAGCTCGGTCACGGGCAAACAGGGTCTCAGCAGCGATCGTCGTGACGTGAAGAGTAAGAATCCAGAGGGGGAGAGAGTTCCAGAGTGAAGGCGAGGCCACGACGGAGCTGTTAGACATGACTTGACGCACGGAACCGACGAGGAGAGGAGGGGCCCGAGCAAACGATGCGCAGCTCATGTCCACGGCGTGCCAGAGCGGTGGTCACCGCGTGGACTCAGCGTTTCCACGTGTCCTGGTCAACTCCATCATGTCAACTCGATCAGTCACTCATAGGAAGAGGTCAAGGAGGAAAGAGACAGGCACAGAGAAACTTGAGGTGACCACAGCAAGCAGGTTCTATCCAGAACAGCAAGGTGTTTGTTACTTGGTGAGGAAAACTCGTCTAGTGATTGGCTCTAATCTTTGGCATAGTGTGATCACATGCTAAGATGAGTCTTGTGGCCAAGTTTCAGCCCAGATGGATGAGTGTAGATAACACTTGCTGTTCAAATGAGCTTACTGGCCAGAAATGCCAATCTAGAAGTGGCACTCACCTCATGTGTTACCTTAGGCTAAAAATGGGCACAGGATGATGATTTGATCATATGAGAACCCTGTATAAATTTCATACCATTTGGATGAACCAAAATGGTACTTCCTTCATAAAGGTCCTCTTTGACCAGAATTTTGAAAAAATTCTAGGGAATTATTGGGAAAATGAAATGAAGCCAAATCTTGTAGATAGGTGTTATATAGGTAGGATAATGCTCTGGTAAATTTTTAGCAATTATGGAGCATTATAAAATATAGTTGCTTCACAATGTGAAAATCTGACCAGAAAACAAGATATAATGCCATGCTCACATAGATGATTGGATAGGGTTGAAACTTCGTGGAGAGTCATTATTTGAGCATATGAAGATGCTTGCAAAATTTCAACTTATTTGGATTCTCCTAGCTAGCACTTGCTTCACAAAGATTCCAGTTGACCAGGAACTTCGGAAATTAGCCAAGAGAGATTTAATATCCAAATAAAGTTGAATTTTGGCATGTGATAATGATATGGGTAGGAAAGAGTGCACAAAAAGTTTGAGACCAAGCAAGCAAATATAAAGGGTACTTGCTTCTCAATCTGACAACTGGAGCAGATTCAGAAAAGGAATATTTGGGAAACATTTTTGAACATGGCAAGGAAGGGTTTAACATATTTGTGGAAAATCTGACCCAAACAATTTATGAGAATTATTTGGGAATTTTGGAAATGATGAAAATGTGGGTTGCTTCACAACCCAGAGCAAACAGGGTTATTCCTTTAATAGAAAAAAGGAATATTCCCAAGAAAAAGAATATTGGGGGTTGGTCCAAGATGGAAATGACATGGTCTTGGGATGGTTTTGAGGTTGGCAAGCCAATCGGGAAGAAAAATGAAGGGTGATCCCTCCCGGTTGCAAGACTATCAAGCCATAGAAAAGCGAATCCGGGCCAAATCAAAAGAAAAAGAAATGGGCAAAATCCAGGGTGTTACAAACCTACCCCCCTTAAAGAAATCTCATCCTCGAGATTTGGTTGCTCAGAGATCAAACATGAATATTTCCACTTGAGGAAACCGTTTCCAACTCGGGTTTCCTTTTTACCTTTATATAATGTTCCCTCTGAATTTCAGATGACTGCCTGCCTTGCTTCGGGGCGGTTTGCTTCACTGGAACCTCTTTCTAGCAAATCTTACCTCATATGTTACTCTGACTCCAATCCTTTTGTGTCTGCTAACCTATCTGGGGCAATAAATTATCTTGATCAAACTATGTGCCCTGCTCGTAAGTCCGAGGGTGGTTCCTCATGAACGTGTCGTGACGGAGTCCAATACGGACGACCGTTCACTGAGTTGTGAACAGATTCTCTCAGTGGACACAGAATCTTTTACTCATTGCATTAGGTGGCTTCAAATGGCTGTGTGTCCTCCAGGTTCAAAACAGTACTGTGAATCGTACCGTTCTTCTGGCGGAATCTGACTTCTCGCACGGATAGCCGGGTCATCTTGGGTATCTTCACTGTCTTGGGTATAAGGCTCCTGACAGTGGTCCTGGCAGCAGAATCTTGTTCACGGCAGGTTAGTCTTTAACTGATTCCCATCTGTGAGGACACATGCTTCGAGACTGTTGTTCATCCTTCTAATTACTCATGTCTGTCGGTATCTCTATATGGATGGTAGGCCGTGTAATGCTTTAACACTGTCGCTGCAATCAAACTGCTGAGTTGATCTTTCGGCTGACCTGACCAGCTTGGTTGCCCTCTTCTGACAATTTTGAGCATACCTGGTTGGCTGGGTGGGTTGTCTCGGTATGGGGTCCTTGCAAATGTTAGAGACCTCGTGAGTGTGTACCCATGGTGACTCGTACCGAGCCAGACTGTACGGAGTATTTGTACTATTACCATACCTGTATGAACAACCTTGCTCTTTTATTAGAGTTCTCCTTGCCTGGATCCTTTGCTGATAGAACTTGGCCTAATATGCTCTTGATTCTCCATGTGACCATAGGTATTGTCAAGTGCAATACTCCGGCAGGCATATTACTTTACAAGTTGTAGCTGTAGGGTAACGACCGTCTGAACCCTTGGATAAAACTGGCAAATAAACCAGTAGCCACCAGAACGGTCTTTACAACTCAAATCTGGGACATTACTGGAGTAACTCAACCCTGACTCAAGACGGCTGAAAAGCAGCTCAGAGCATGAGACGGTGTCGATAAGAAGAAAGTAGCAACTCCCTAAGACGGCCGAAAAACAGCTCAGAGCATAGGGTCACTGCTACGGAGAGAAATTCAACAGCTGCCCGAGACGGCCGAAAAGCAGCTCAGAACACGGGCCAGTTGCTGACAAAAGAAATAAAAGTCGGCATCCACCCCGGACGGCCGGAAATAGCTTAGAACACAGGCGTGGTGCCGTCACCAAAGAAAGACGTGCAAGGGTTCATCCGTGTCCCAAACAGTTCACTATTATGCATACATGGTATTCGGCTATCCTTCTTGCTGAACACTAAGTTCATAGCTCATGCTGGCTTGCTTCCAAGACATAACAGGGTTCAAATTGTACTCATAGCAGACTCAAACCTTGTATATATGAATCATACCTTTGGTACAGAATGCACTATGGATCATGCACACAATTTGCCTTCTTGCTGATTTGATCATTGCTGCTGTGAAAGTTGCACTGATGTATACTTGATGCTGATAACCAATCCAGCCAGGATATCATTTGTATTCAGGCCCGATATTCCTGATATAACACAGTCTGCTGAAAATTCCATATTGCTAAGCTGAGCTTCCAAATGACTGTCTCTTCACTGACTCTTTGGGTTCAGTGTCGGCGAGCAACTTCCATAAGGGGAAAATAAGGCAACACCAAGGGCCCAAAGAAACAACTAAAACAAAATCCCACAAAGCAGCAAGATCACATACACAAGCAATCTCACAATCTACAGCTATTCACAGCAATAATATGCATTCCAACTTAAGCACACAAATCTCGCAAGAACTCCGGTATTACAGTCTAACATGCTGTGGCGATGTGCACGAAAGTGAATCAATGTGTGGAAGAAAATTGGTGTAAACAAGGCTACACCAAATACGGACTTAACATGGATGGAACCGGTGGCGAGGATGAACTTGGTGATCGGGGGTCAGAACACAGAAGTTACGACCACATCATCAAGCATACGGAGGGAAACCGTATACGTCCAAAGAATAGGTGGCGGAATGAGATAGTGGTGGAGAGAAAGGCTTGTAGGCATTTCCCTTTTCTGATAGCAAGGATCAGTCAGGGTTGCCGAAGCGGCTAGTAGAATGGCACGATCCGGGATAGAACTTGTCTATCACTGAAACGATAGGAGTAGCTGAAGATAATATAAATTGGTGTGGTACCGGTGCATCAATCTTGCTAGTGATCGACACCATCAAGCACCTTGGCATCACTCCGCTAGGACGAAGATGACACCACACCAAGGAACAAATATGCAAACTGGAGAGCGTAGGTAGGGAATCGAAACCGATGTCACCTACACTCACCAGATCCATCGTTAGTGATAAGATATCGAATTTATATGCATGCTATGCACAAACAAATGCAACAAACAAGTGTAGTAAACTAGCTGGATCCTATACTACCGGTTACTAACGCTCGCACCTAGACCGCGCGTCCTATAGCCAAACCTGCTCTGATACCAACTTCTATGGCACCCCGGCTCAGAGAAGACCAGAACACCCCGTATTCCTGCCCAGGGACAAGTCCTCTGGAATAAGGCACTGTTGGCATAGAACAAATCAGCTCTTTATTACAATGGATCTAGTTACAAAGGTTAAATGGATTACATTGGCACGGCGACACTACGCCTGCCCGGGGTAGCTCTATGCTAATAGCGGAGAAACTCTCTTGGCAGCGGAACAGCGATGACGGTGATGGACTCCACTCCGCAGGGACTCTGGCTAGAACGTGTATCCTAGGTCGCAAACTCGGGATCCTCGACATGCAAGCAAACATGGCATGACCTGCAAACTGGCATGGCACGCCAGGTGAATACTTTGAATGTACTCGCAAGCCCACAGCAAACATCAGCATTAAGGCAAGACAACATCATAACAGTCAAAATTAACAAGCTTGGTTATCTAGCAAGATAACTACTGAAGTAAATGTAGTAAGGTCAAGCATATTAAGTAGTTTAATCCATACTCCGAATAATCTCAGGATCCAATCCGAACCTTCTCCAAGTCCAATCATGTGGTCACCTGACCACCCATCTCATAGCCATCCCATGGCTAACATGTCATATTCTTGTACCATCTGCACAGCAAGTCTGACAAACTTACTCTCTCCTGGGTTGTCTCACAACCCTCAGAATACTCACAATCCACCGAGTACTTCTGATCTTACGTCAAGTTCTTCCATCATTGTCACTACTATGGGTTGATCACTTAGTGAGGTCTGGACGGACTGTCCAATACCGTGGACACGGCTATTTGAATAGATTTTACACTCTGCAGAGGTTGCGCACTTTACCCACACCATGGTGCATCTGACTTCGTGATCCCATTCGGGTGGACCAGCGTTGCTCCAACGAAACCTGCCTGACCCGTGACTCTCCCATCGTACCACCGGCAATCATCCTCCCCCGGAGTCAAGCCCTGGGTGGCCCCTGTGTCACCGCGTGACACCTGCCACCGTCATGGCCAACAAACTATCCCAAACGGGGACCTGGTACCATATAACTCAACTGGGCTCACAAGGTTATCGCCGCCTACTGGGCCAGGGTAGCGCGCACGCATAACCTTCCCTGTCGGGCGGTACCGGTGAAAGAGCACGCGATCAGACCAAGTCAAGGCCATCCCATACCGGCAAAGTTGGCTGCACGAATAAGTCCGGATAGGTGACTCTGGATCAACCATGAAATAACCTATCTCCGAACAATCTCTGTCATGGCTGACACTCCGATATCATAGCAATCCAAGTCAAAACGATATCTGGCTAGAAATCCGGTAACCAGTATACTTAAGCCACTGCTACTAACTCATCTCCACGAACTGCCGGATGAAATCCAGAATAATCATAGATGGTAATCTCGATATCAAAGTATCAACAAGTGGGTAAACTACTAGCCACTACAATCCGGTACTCAACATGGTAGTCACCTATCCGAGAATTAACTCGATCATTGCATAATCCAATCCACTTCACAAGTAACTCATACTTGCTGATAAAGTAAATAGTTAAACCATTACATTGCAATGTGATGATGCATATGAGATTTGTGGCTTGCCTGGAGATGAAGGAACCATCGGGAAGAAGTGCGGAGAGTCCGCGGAGTTGACTGCGGGAAACAGTTCTCTCTCGGAGAGGGCTGTTTATGGGCAAGGGCAAAATGGTCATTTCCACTATGTGTAAACATTATGAAAATGACTCCATCGGAACGGGCTCGACGAGACGAAGACGTGGGCGTTGGATTCACCTCGATCGGAGTCACGGGCAAAAAGTTATAACCCAACGAATGTTCAGGGACCAATCTATAAATATTTCTCACAAACAGGCCCCTGGAGTAGAAAACAGAAAACGCCTTCGGGAAGAATACGCTTTCTGTATTGAGAAACGCATTTTAAGCTGAAGATCAACCAGAGTACGCTTTCACGAAACAAAAGCCTATTTTGGAAAATGCGTCTCCACTTAAAATTCAGTGGGCCCGGGCGTTGACTCTGCCACTACTGCTGACGGGTGGGGCTAGGGGCGACGTGGGCCCACCTGGCCAGAGCGTCGTCTCCCTCCTCGCATGCTCGCGCGTGGACAGGTGAGGGAGCCTGACGCCGGCGCCCGTCCCGGTGGCTCGGTCCATCCCAGACGGAGCTCTGGCCACCGGAACGACCAGAGCGGAGCGGCGCATCTGACCGGAGGGAGCACGCTCGTCGGGGAGCACGAGGGCGAGCGGGGCTACGACCACGGCGGACGGCGGCTCGGCCGATGATGGGGTGCATGGCTAAGGGGTTCCGGCGGTCGAGGCGAGGAGCCGAGGGGACTCACCGGGGTCCGGTGAGTTGAATGGTGGTGGTAGGAGGGAGGGAGGAGCTCGGCAGCGGCCGAATTTAGGCTCAGGCCACCGGCAATGCTTCGGCCATGGGGAGGGCAAGGGAGCTCCTTGAGCTCAACGGAGAGAGCAGGGAGGGTCTGCGAGGTAGGGGAGGTGGTGGTGATCCCCGAAGAAGCTCGGGGAGCGGCTATAAATAGCCGGCCGAGGTGGAGGGGATAGGGATGGCCGCTGTGGCGGTCTTAGCCACACACTGGAGCTCGTGGCGACGTGGCTGGAGGGTTCCCGGCGTCGGCGAGCAGACGACCTGATGAGCATTCACTGCGACGCGATGGCTCAGGGAGGAAGGAGCCAACGGAGGGAGGTGACAGCTCGGTCACGGGCGAACAGGGTCTCGGTGGCGATCACCGTGACGTGAAGAGGAAGAATCTGGAGGGGGAGAGAGTTCCAGAGTGAAGGCGAGGCCACGACGGAGCTGTTAGACATGACTAGACACACGGAACCGATAGGAGAGGAGGGGCCCGAGCAAATGACACGCAGCTCATGTCCACGGTGTGCCAGAGCGGTGGTCACCGCGTGGACTCGGCGTTTCCATGTGTCCTGGTCAACTCCATCGTGTCAACTCGATCAGTCACTCGTAGGAAGAGGTCAAGGAGGAAAGAGACAGGCACAGAGAAACTTGACGTGACCACAGCAAGCAGGTTCTATCCGGAACAACAAGGTGTTTGTTACTTGGTGAGGAAAACTCGTCTAGTGATTGGCTATGATCTTTGGCATAGTGTGATCACATGCTAAGATGAGTCTTGTGGCCAAGTTTCAGCCCAGATGGATGAGTGTAGATAACACTTGCTGTTCAAATGAGCTTACTGGCCAGAAATGCCAATCTTGAAGTGGCACTCACCTCATGTGTTACCTTAGGCTAAAAATGGGCACAGGATGATGATTTGATCATATGAGAACCCTGTATAAATTTCATACCATTTGGATGAACCAAAATGGTACTTCCTTCATAAAGGTCCTCTCTGACCAGAATCTTAGAAAAAATTCTAGGGAATTATTGGGAAAATGAAATGAGGCCAAATCTTGTAGAGAGGTGTTATATAGGTAGAATAATGCTCTGGTAAATTTTCAGCAATTATGGAGCATTATAAAATTTAGTTGCTTCACAATGTGAAAATCTGACCAGGAACCAAGATTTAATGCCATGCTCACATAGATGATTGGATATGGTTAAAACTTGGTGGAGAGTCATTATTTGAGCATATGAAGATGCTTGCAAAATTTCAACTTATTTGGATTCTCCTAGCTAGCACTTGCTTCACAAAGATTCCAGTAGACCAGAAACTTTGGAAATTAGCCAAGAGAGATTTAATATCCAAATAAAGTTGAATTTTGGCATGTGGCAATGATATGGGTAGGAAATAGTGCACAAAAAGTTTGAGACCAAGCAAGAAAATATAAAGGGTACTTGCTTCTCAATCTGACAACTAGAGCAGAATCAGAAAAGGAATATTTGGGAAATATTTTTGAACATGGCAAGGAAGGGTTTGACATATTTGTGGAAAATCTGACCCAAACAATTTATGAGAATTATTTGGTAATTTTGGAAATGATGAAAATGTGGGTTGCTTCACAACCTAGAGCAAACACGGTTATTCCTTTAATAGAAAAAAGGAATATTCCCAAGAAAAAGAATATTGGGGGTTGGTCCAAGATGGAAATGACATGGTCTTGGGATGGTTTTGAGGTTGGCAAGCCACTAGGGAAGAAAAATGAAGGGTGATCCCTCCAGGTTGCAAGACTATCAAGCCACAGAAAAGCGAATCCGGGCCAAATCAAAAGAAAAAGAAATTGGCAAAATCCAGGGTGTTACACATGCCAAGTGGGAGGAGTCCCACTTGGACTCCTAGTCCAATTCGGCCACCCCTTTCATTTTACCGGAAGGGGAAAGGGGGAAGGAGAGGGAGGAGGAGAAGGAAAGGGGGGCGCCGCCCCCTCCCCTTGTCCAATTCGGACTCCCCATGGGGGGGGGGGCGGCCACTCCTTGTGGGCTGCCTAGCCTCCCTCCTATGGCCCATATGGCCCATATCTTTCCCCCGGGGGTTCCGGTAACCCCCCCGGTACTTTGATACGTACCCGATACATTCCGAAACACTTCCGGTGTCCGAATACTATCGTCTAATATATCAATATTTACCTCTCGACCATTTCGAGAGTCCTCATCATGTTCGTGATCGCATCCGGGACTCTGAACAATCTTCGGTCGCCAAAACACATAACTCATAATACAAATCATCTACGAATGTTAAGCGTGCGGACCCTACGGGTTTGAGAACTATGTAGACATGACCGAGACACATCTTCGGTCAATAACCAACAGCGGAACCTGGATGCTCATATTGGTTCCTACATATTCTACGAAGATCTTTATCGGTCAAACCGCAATGACAACATACATCATTCCCTTTGTCATCAGTATGTTACTTGCCCGAGATTCGATCGTCGGTATCTCCATACCTAGTTCAATCTCGTTATCGGCAAGTCTCTTTACTCGTTCCGCAATGCATCATCCCGTAACTAACTCATTAGTGACATTGCTTGCAAGGATTATCATGATGTGCATTACCGAGATGGCCCAGAGATACCTCTCCGATACTCGGAGTGACAAATCCTAATCTCGATCTATGCCAACCCAACAAACACCTTCGGAGACACCTGTAGAGCATCTTTATAATCACCCAGTTACGTTGTGACGTTTGATAGCACACAAGGTGTTCCTCTGGTATTCGGGAGTTGCATAATCTCGTAGTCAAAGGAATATGTATAAGTCATGAAGAAAGCAATAGCAATAAAACTTAACGATCATTATGCTAAGCTAATGGATGGGTCTTGTACATCACATTATTCTCCTAATGATGTGATATCATTCATCAAATGACAATACATGTCTATGGTTAGGAAACTTAACCATCTTTAATCAACGAGCTAGTCTAGTAGAGGCTTACTAGGGACTCGGTGTTTTGTCTATGTATTCACGCATGTATCAAGTTTCCGGTTAATACAATTCTAGCATGAATAATAAACATTTATCATGATATAAGGAAATATAAATAACAACTTTATTATTGCCTCTAGGGCATATTTCCTTCAGTCTCCCACTTGCACTAGAGTCAATAATCTAGTTCACATCGCCATGTGATTTAACACCAATAGTTCACATCTTTATGTGATTAACACCCATAGTTCACATCGCCATGTGACCAACACCCAAAGGGTTTACTAGAGTCAATAATCTAGTTCACATCGCTATGTGATTAACACCCAAAGAGTAGTAAGGTGTGATCATGTTTTGCTTGTGAGAGAAGTTTAGTCAATGGGTCTGCAACATTCAGATCCGTATGTATTTTGCAATTTTCTCTGTCTACAATGCTCTGCATGGAGCTACTTTAGCTAATTGCTCCCACGTTCAATACGTATCGAGATTGAGACTTAGAGTCATCTAGATCAGTGTCAAAGCTTGCATCGACGTAACTCTTTACGACGAACTCTTCATCACCTCCATAACCGAGAAACATTTCCTTAGTCCTCTAAGGATAATTTTGACCGCTGTCTAGTGATCTACTCCTGGATCACTATTGTACCCCCTTGACAAACTCATGGCAAGGTACACAACAGGTTTGGTACACAGCATGGCATACTTTATAGAACCTATGGCTAAGGCATAGGGAATGACTTTCATTCTCTCTCTATCTTCTGCCGTGGTCATGCTTTGAGTCTTACTCAACTTTATACCTTGAATACAGGCAAGAACTCTTTCTTTGACTGATCCTTTTTGAACTCCTTCAAAACTTTGTCAAGGTATGTGCTTTGTGAAAGTCCTATTAAGCGTCTTGATCTATCCCTATAGATCTTGATGCTCAATACTTAAGCAGCTTCACCGAGGTCTTTTTATTGAAAAATTCTTATTCAAGTATCCTTTTATGCTATCCAGAAATTCTATATCATTTCCAATTAGCAATATGTCATCCACATATAATATCAGAAATGCTACAGAGCTCCCACTCACTTTCTTGTAAATACAGGCTTCACCATAAGTCTGTATAAAACCATATGCTTTGATCACCTTATCAAAGCATATATTCCAACTCCGAGATGTTTGCACCAGTCCATAGATGGATCGCTGGAGTTTGCACACTTTGTCAGCACCTTTAGGATCGACAAAACCTTCTGGTTGCATCATATACAACTCTTCTTTAAGAAATCCATTAAGGAATGCAGTTTTGACATCCATTTGCTAGATTTCATAAAATGCGGCAATCGCTAACATGATTTGGACAGACTTAAGCATCGCCACGAGTGAGAAAATCTCATCGTAGTCAACACTTTGAACTTGTCAAAAACCTTTTGTGACAAATCGAGCTTTGTAGATAGTAACACTACCATCAGCGTCCGTCTTCCTCTTGAAGATCCATTTATTCTCTATGGCTTGCCGATCATCGGGCAAGTCAACCAAAGTCCATACTTTGTTCTCATACATGGATCCCATCTCAGATTTCATGGCCTCAAGCCATTTCGCGGAATCTGGGCTCATCATCGCTTCCTCATAGTTCGTAGGTTCGTCATGGTCTAGTAACATGACTTTCAGAACAGGATTACCGTACCACTCTGGTAAGGAACGTACTCTGGTTGACCTACGAGGTTCGGTAGTAACTTGATCTGAAGTTTCATGATCATCATTAGCTTCCTCACTAATTGGTGTAGGCATCACGGGAACTATTTTCTGTGATGATCTATTCTCCAATTCGAGAGAAGGTACAATTACCTCATCAAGTTCTACTTTCCTCCCACTCACTTCTTTCGAGAGAAACTCCTTCTCTAGAAAGGATCCATTCTTAGCAACAAATATCTTGCCTTCGGATCTGTGATAGAAGGTGTACCCAACAGTCTCTTTTGGGTATCCTATGAAGACGCACTTCTCCGATTTGGGTTCAAGCTTATCAGGCTGAAGCTTTTTCACAAAAGCATCGCAACCCCAAACTTTAAGAAACGACAGCTTAGGTTTCTTGCCAAACCACAGTTCATACGGTGTCGTCTCAACGGATTTAGATGGTGCCCTATTTAACATGAATGCAGCTGTCTTTAATGCATAACCCCAAAACGATAGTGGTAAATCGGTAAGAGACATCATAGATCACACCATATCTAATAAAGTACGGTTACGACGTTCGGACACACCATTACGCTGTGGTGTTCCAGGTGGCGTGAGTTGTGAAACTATTCCACATTGTTTTGAATGAAGGCCAAACTCGTAACTCAAATACTCGCCTCCGCGATCAGATCGTAGAAACTTTATTTTCTTGTTACGATGATTTTCCACTTCACTCTGAAATTCTTTGAACTTTTCAAATGTTTCAGACTTGTGTTTCATTAAGTAGATATACTCATATCTGCTCAAATCATCTGTGAAGGTTAGAAAATAATGATACCCGTCGCGAGCCTCAACACTCCAATAACTCAGTGGCTCGCTCCATTGTTCCGAAGAATGGAGTCTTAGTCATCTTGCCCATGAGGCATGGTTCGCAAGCATCAAATGATTCCAAAAGTCCATCCGCATGGAGTTTCTTCATGCACTTTACACCAATATGACCTAAACGGCAGTGCCATAAATATGTTGCACTATCATTATCAACTTTGCATCTTTTGGCATCAATATTATGAATATGTGTATCACTACTTTCGAGATTCAATAAACAATTTACATTGAGTGTATGACCATAGAAGGTTTTATTCATGTAAACAGAACAACAATTATTCTCTGACTTAAATGAATAACCGTATCGCAATAAACATGATCCAATCATATTCATGCTCAATGCAAACACCAAATAACATTTATTTATTTAGGTCCACACTAATCCCGAAGGTAGAGGGAGTGTGCGATGGTGATCTTATCAACCTTTGAATCACTTCCAACACACATCGTTAACTCATCATTAACTAGTCTTTGTTCATTTTGCAACTCCTGTTTCAAGTTACTAATGTCAGTAATAGAACTGGTATCAAATACCCAGGGGCTACTATGAACACTAGTAAAATACACATCAATAACATGTATATCAAATATACCTTTGTTCACTTTGCCATCCTTCTTATCCGCCAAGTATTTGTGGCACTTCCGCTTCCAGTAACCATTTCCTTTGCAGTAGAAGCACTCAGTTTCAGGCTTAGGTCCAGCTTTGGGCTTCTTCACGGGAGTGACAACTTGCTTGCCATTCTTCTTGAAGTTCCCTTTCTTTCCCTTGCCCTTTTTCTTGAAACTAGTGGTCTTGTTAACCATCAACACTTGATGCTCTTTCTTGATTTCTACCTTTGCCGATTTTAGCATCACGAAGAGCTTGAGAATCGTTTTCATCATCCCTTGCATATTATAGTTCATCACGAAGTTCTAGTAGCTTAGTGATAGTGACTAGAGAATTTTATCAATCACTATCTTATCTGGAAGATTAACGCCCACTTGATTCAAGCGATTGTAGTACTCAGACATTCTGAACACATGCTCACTTGCTGAGCTATTCTCCTCCATCTTGTAGGCAAAGTACTTGTCAGAGGTCTCATACCTCTTGACATGGGCATGAGTCTGAAATACCAATTTAAGCTATTGGAACATCTCAGATGCTTCGTGGCATTCAAAACATTTTTGAAGTCCCGGTTCTAAGCCGTAAAGCATGGTGCACTAAACTATCAAGTAGTCATCATATCGAGCTTTGCCAAACGTTCATAATGTGTGCATCTGCTCCTGCAATAGGTCTGTCACATAGCGGTGCATCAAGGACATAATTCTTCTGTGCAGCAGTGAGGATAATCCTCAGATCACGGATCAAGTCTGCATCATTGCTACTATCATCTTTCAACTTAGTTTTCTCTAGGAACATATCAAAATAAAATAGGGGAGCTATACGCGAGCTATTGATCTATAACATAGATATGCAAATACTATCAGGACTAAGTTCATGATAAATTAAGTTCAATTAATCATCTTACTTAAGAACTCCCACTTAGATAGACATCCCTCGAGTCATCTAAATGATCACGTGATCCATATCAACTAAACCATGTCCGATCATCACGTGAGATGGAGTAGTCTTCAATGGTGAACATCTCTATGTTGATCATATCTACTATATGATTCACGTTCGACCTTTCGGTCTACAGTGTTCCGAGGCCATGTCTGTACATGGTAGGCTCTAAAAGTTTAACCCGACTATTCCGCACGTGCAAAACTGTCTTGCACCCGTTGTATGTGAACGTAGAGCTTATCACACCCGATCATCACGTGGTGTCTCGGCACGACGAACTGTCGCAACGGTGCATACTCAGGGAGAACACTTATACCTTGAAATTTTAGTGAGGGATCATCTTATAATGCTACCGCCGTACTAAGCAAAATAAGATGCATAAAAGATAAACATCACATGCAATCAAAATATGTGACATGATATGGCCATCATCATCTTGTGCCTTTGATCTCCATCTCTAAAGCACCGTCATGATCTCCATCGTCACCGGCATGACACCTTGATCTTCATCGTAGCGTTGTTGTCGTCTCGCCAACTATTGCTTCTAAACTATCACTAACGCATAGTGATAAAGTAAAGCAATTACATGGCGATTGCATTTCATACAATAAAGCGACAACCATAAGGCTCCTGCCAGTTGCCGATAACTTTTACAAAACATGATCATCTCATACAATAACGTATATCACATCATGTCTTGACCATATCACATCACAACATGCCCTGCAAAAACAAGTTAGACGTCCTCTACTTTGTTGTTGCAAGTTTTACGTGGCTGCTACGGGCTTCTTGTAAGAACCATTCTTACCTACGCATCAAACCACAACGATGTTTCATCAAGTTTGCTGTTTTAACCTTCAACAAGGACCGGCCGTAGTCAAATTTGATTCAACTAAAGTTGGAGAAACAGACACCCGCCAGCCACCTTTATGCAAAAGGTTGCATGTCTGTCGGTGGAACCGGTCTCATGAACGCGGTCATGTAAGGTTGGTCCGGGCCACTTCATCCAACAATACCACCGAATCAAAATAAGACGTTGGTGGTAAGCAGTATGACTATCATCGCCCACAACTCTTTGTGTTCTACTCGTGCATATCATCTACGCATAGACCTGGCTCTGATACCACAGTTGGGGAACGAAGCATGCAATTTCAAAAAAATTCTATGCTCACGCAAGATCTATCTATGAGATGCATAGCAACGAGAGGGGGAGAGTGTGTCCACGTACCCTCGTAGACCAAAAGCGGAAGCGTTAGCTTAACGCGGTTGATGTAGTCAAACGTCTTCTCGATTCAACCGATCAAGCACCGAATGTATGGCACCTCCGAGTTCTGCACACGTTCTGCTCGATAACTTCCCTCGAACTCTTGATCCAGCAAAGTGTCGAGGGAGAGTTTCGTCAGCACGACGGTGTGGTGACGATGATGGTGAAGTGATCCGCGCAAGGCTTCGCCTAACCACTACGACAATATGACCAGAGGAGTAAACGGTGGAGGGGGGCACCGCACACGGCTAAGAACAATTGGTGTGTCCTTGGAGGCGCCCCCCGCTCCCGTATATAAAGGAGGGAGAAGGGAGGAGGCCAGCCTAGGGCGTGCCAAGTGGGAGGAGTCCCACTTGGACTCCTAGTCCAATTCGGCCCCCCCTTTCCTTTTACCGGAAGGGGAAAGGGGGAAGGAGAGGGAGGAGGAGAAGGAAAGGGGGGCGCCGCCCCCTCCCCTTGTCCAATTCGGACTCCCCATGGGGGGGGGGGGTGCAGCCACCCCTTGTGGGGTGCCTAGCCTCCCTCCTATGGCCCATATGGCCCATATCTTTCCCCTGGGGGTTCCGGTAACCCCCCCGGTACTCCGATACGTACCCGATACATTCCGAAACACTTCCGATGTCCGAATACTATTGTCTAATATATCAATCTTTACCTCTCAACCATTTCGAGAGTCCTCGTCATGTCCGTGATCTCATCCGGGACTCCGAACAATCTTCGGTCACCAAAACACATAATTCATAATACAAATCGTCATCAAACGTTATGTTTCATCCATACTCCGAATAATCTCAGGATCCAATCCGAACCTACTCCAAGTCCAATCATGTGGTCACCCGACCACCCATCTCATAGCCATCCCATGGCTAACATGTCATATTCCTGTAACATCTGCACAGCAAGTCTGACAAACTTACTCTCTCCCTGGTTGTCTCACAACCCTCAGAATACTCACAATCCACCGAGTACTTCTGATCTTATGTCAAGTTCTTCCATCATTGTCACTACTATGGTTGATCACCTAGTGAGGTCTGGACGGACTGTCCAATACCGTGGACACGGCTATTCAAATAGATTTTACACTCTGCAGAGGTTGCGCACTTTACCCACACCATGGAGCATCTGACCTCGTGATCCCATTCGGGTGGACCAGTGTTGCTCCAACGAAACCTGCCTGACCCGTGACTCTCCCATCGTACCACCGGCAATCATCCTCCCCCGGAGTCAAGCCCTGGGTGGCCCCTGTGTCACCGCGTGACACCTGCCACCGTCGTGGCCAACAAACTGTCCCAAACGGGGACCTGGTACCATATAACTCAACTGGGCTCACAAGGTTATCGCCGCCTACCGGGCCAGGGTAGCGTGCACGCATAACCTTCCCTATCGGGCGGTACCGGTGAAAGAGCACGCGATCAGACCAAGTCAAGGCCGTCCCATACCGGCAAATGTGGCTGCACGGATAAGTCCGGACAGGTGACTCTGGATCAACCATGAAATATCGTATCTCCGACCAATCTCTGTCATGGCTGACACTCCGATATCATAGCAATCCAAGTCAAAACGATATCTGGCTAGAAATCCGGTAACCAGTATACTTAAGCCACTTCTACTAACTCATCTCCACGAACTGTCGGATGAAATCCAGAATAATCAAAGACGGTAATCCCGATATCATAGTATCAACAAGTGGGTAAACTACTAGCCACTACAATCCGGTACTCAACATGGTAGTCACCTATCCGAGAATTAACTCGATCATTGCATAATCCAATCCACTTCACAAGTAACTCATACTTGCTGATAAAGTAAATAGTTAAACCATGACATTGCAATGCGATGATGCATATGAGAGTTGTGGCTTGACTGGAGATGAAGGAACCATCAGGAAGAAGTGCGAAGAGTCCGCGGAGTTGACTCCCGAAAACAGTTCTCTCTCCGAGAGGGCTGTTTACGGGCAAGGGCAAAATGGTCATTTCCACTGTGTGTAAACATTATGAAAATGTTCAGGGACCAATGGTGATCTTATCAACCTTGGAATCACTTCCAACACACATCGTTACCTCATCATTAACTAGTCTCTGTTTATTTTGCAACTCTTGTTTCGAGTTACTAATGTTAGCAACAGAACCGGTATCAAATACCCAGGGGCTACTATGAACACTAGTAAAATACACAACAATAACATGTATATCAAATATACCTTTGTTCACTTTGCCATCCTTCTTATCCGCCAAGTATTTGGGGCACTTCCGCTTCCAGTAACCATTTCCTTTGCAGTAGAAGCACTCAGTTTCAGGCTTAGGTCCAGCTTTGGGCTTCTTCACGGGAGTGACAACTTGCTTGCCATTCTTCTTGAAGTTCCCTTTCTTTCCCTTGCCCTTTTTCTTGAAACTAGTGGTATTGTTAACCATCAACACTTGATGCACTTTCTTGATTTCTACCTTTGCCGATTTTAGCATCACGAAGAGCTTGAGAATCGTTTTCATCATCCCTTGCATATTATAGTTCATCATGAAGTTCTTGTAGCTTAGTGATAGTGACTAGAGAATTTTATCAATCACTATCTTATCTGGAAGATTAACGCCCACTTGATTCAAGCGATTGTAGTACTCAGACATTCTGAACACATGCTCACTTGCTGAGCTATTCTCCTCCATCTTGTAGGCAAAGTACTTGTCAGAGGTATCATACCTCTTGACACGGGCATGAGTCTGAAATACCAATTTCAGCTATTGGAACATCTCAGATGCTCCGTGGCGTTCAAAACATTTTTTAAGTCCCGGTTCTAAGCCGTAAAGCATGGTGCACTAAACTATCAAGTAGTCATCATATCAAGCTTTGCCAAACGTTCATAATGTGTGCATCTGCTCCTGCAATAGGTCTGTCACATAGCGGTGCATCAAGGACATAATTCTTCTGTGCAGCAGTGAGGATAATCCTCAGATCACGGATCAAGTCCGCATCATTGCTACTATCATCTTTCAACTTAGTTTTCTCTAGGAACATATCAAAATAAAACAGGGGAGCTATACGCGAGCTATTGATCTATAACATAGATATGCAAATACTATCAGGACTAAGTTCATGATAAATTAAGTTCAATTAATCATCTTACTTAAGAACTCCCACTTAGATAGACATCCCTCGAGTCTTCTAAATGATCACGTGATCCATATCAACTAAACCATGTCCGATCATCATGTGAGATGGAGTAGTCTTCAATGGTGAACATCTCGATGTTGATCATATCTACTATATGATTCACGTTCGACCTTTCGGTCTCCAGTATTCCGAGGCCATGTCTGTACATGGTAGGCTCTAAAAGTTTAACCCGAGTATTCCGCACGTGCAAAACTGTCTTGCACCCGTTGTATGTGAACGTAGAGCTTATCACACCCGATCATCACGTGGTGTCTCGGCACGACGAACTGTCGCAACGGTGCATACTCAGGGAGAACACTTATACCTTGAAATTTTAGTGAGGGATCATCTTATAATGCTACCGCCGTACTAAGCAAAATAAGATGCATAAAAGATAAACATCACATGCAATCAAAATATGTGACATGATATGGCCATCATCATCTTGTGCCTTTGATCTCCATCTCTAAAGCACCGTCATGATCTCCATCGTCACCGGCATGACACCTTGATCTTCATCGTAGCGTCGTTGTCGTCTCGCCAACTATTGCTTCTAAACTATCGCTAACGCATAGTGATAAAGTAAAGCAATTACATGGCGATTGCATTTCATACAATAAAGCGACAACCATAAGGCTCCTACCAGTTGCCGATAACTTTTACAAAACATGATCATCTCATACAATAACGTATATCACATCATGTCTTGACCATATCACATCACAACATGCCCTGCAAAAACAAGTTAGACATCCTCTACTTTGTTGTTGCAAGTTTTACGTGGCTGCTACGGGCTTCTAGTAAGAACCGTTCTTACCTACGCATCAAAACCACAACGATGTTTCATCAAGTTTGCTGTTTTAACCTTCAACAAGGACCGGCCGTAGTCAAATTCGATTCAACTAAATTTGGAGAAACAGACACCCGCCTGCCACCTTTATGCAACAAGTTGCATGTCTGTCGGTGGAACCGGTCTCATGAACGCGGTCATGTAAGGTTGGTCCGGGCCGCTTCGTCCAACCATACCACCGAATCAAAATAAGACGTTGGTGGTAAGCAGTATGACTATCATCACCCACAACTCTTTGTGTTCTACTCGTGCATATCATCTACGCATAGACCTGGCTCTGGTACCACTGTTGGGGAACGAAGCATGCAATTTCAAAAAATTTCTATGCTCACGCAAGATCTATCTAGGAGATGCAGAGAAACGAGAGGGGGAGAGTGTGTCCACGTACCCTCGTAGACCGAAAGCGGAAGCGTTAGCTTAAAGCAGTTGATGTAGTCGAACGTCTTCTCGATTCAACCGATCAAGCACCGAACGTACGGCACCTCCGAGTTCTGCACATGTTCAGCTCGATAACTTCAATCGAACTCTTGATCCAGCAAAGTGTCGAGGGAGAGTTTCGTCAGCATGACGGTGTGGTGACGGTGATGGTGAAGTGATCCGCGCAGGGCTTCACCTAAGCACTACGACAATATGACCGGAGGAGTAAATGGTGGAGGGGGGCACCGCACACGGCTAAGAACAATTGGTGTGTCCTTGGAGGCGCCCCCCGCTCCCGTATATAAAGGAGGGAGAGGGGAGGAGGCCGGCCTAGGGCGCGCCAAGTGGGAGGAGTCCCACTTGGACTCCTAGTCCAATTCGTCCCCCCTTTCCTTTTACCGGAAGGGGAAAGGGGGAAGGAGAGGGAGGAGGAGAAGGAAAGGGGGGCGCCGCCCCCTCCCCTTGTCCAATTCGGACTCCCCATGGGGGGGGGGGTGCGGCCACCCCTTGTGGGCTGCCTAGCCTCCCTCCTATGGCCCATATGGCCCATATCTTTCCCCCGGGGGTTCCGGTAACCCCCCCGGTACTCCGATACGTACCCGGTACATTCCGAAACACTTCCGGTGTCCGAATACTATTGTCCAATATATCAATCTTTACCTCTCAACCATTTCGAGAGTCCTCGTCATGTCCGTGATCTCATCCTGGACTCCGAACAATCTTCGGTCACCAAAACACATAACTCATATTACAAATCGTCATCAAATGTTATGTTTAATCCATACTCCGAATAATCTCAGGATCCAATCTGAACCTACTCCAAGTCCAATCATGTGGTCACCCGACCACCCATCTCATAGCCATCCCATGGCTAACATGTCATATTCCTGTACCATCTGCATAGCAAGTCTGACAAACTTACTCTCTCCCGGGTTGTCTCACAACCCTCAGAATACTCACAATCCACCGAGTACTTCTGATCTTACGTCAAGTTCTTCCATCATTGTCACTACTATGGTTGATCACCTAGTGAGGTCTGGACGGACTGTCCAATACCGTGGACACGGCTATTCGAATAGATTTTACACTCTGCAGAGGTTGCGCACTTTACCCACACCATGGAGCATCTGACCTCGTGATCCCATTCGGGTGGACCAGCGTTGCTCCAACGAAACCTGCCTGACCCGTGACTCTCCCATCGTACCATGGGCAATCATCCTCCCCCGGAGTCAAGCCCTGGGTGGCCCCTGTGTCACCGCGTGACACCTGCCACCGTCGTGGCCAACAAACTGTCCCAAACGGGGACCTGGTACCATATAACTCAACTGGGCTCACAAGGTTATCACCGCCTACCGGGCCAGGGTAGCGCGCACGCATAACCTTCCCTGTCGGGCGGTACCGGTGAAAGAGCACGCGATCAGACCAAGTCAAGGCCGTCCCATACCGGCAAATGTGGCTGCACGGATAAGTCCAGACAGGTGACTCTGGATCAACCATGAAATATCCTATCTCCGAACAATCTCTGTCATGGCTGACACTCCGATATCATAGCAATCCAAGTCAAAACGATATCTGGCTAGAAATCCGGTAACCAGTATACTTAAGCCACTGCTACTAACTCATCTCCACGAACTGCTGGATGAAATCCAGAATAATCAAAGACGGTAATCTCGATATCATAGTATCAACAAGTGGGTAAACTACTAGCCACTACAATCCGGTACTCAACATGGTAGTCACCTATCCGAGAATTAACTCGATCATTGCATAATCCAATCCACTTCACAAGTAACTCATACTTACTGATAAAGTAAATAGTTAAACCATGACATTGCAATGCGATGAAGCAGATGAGAGTTGTGGCTTGCCTGGAGATGAAGGAACCATCGGGAAGAAGTGCGGAGAGTCCACGGAGTTGACTGCCGGAAACAGTTCTCTCTCGGAGAGGGCAGTTTACGGGCAAGGGCAAAATGGTCATTTCCACTGTGTGTAAACATTATGAACATGACTCCATCGGAACGGGCTCGACGAGACGAAGACATGGGCGTTGGATTCACCTCGATCGGAGTCACGGGCAAAAAGTTATAACCCAACGAATGTTCAGGGACCAATCTATAAATATTTCTCACAAACAGGCCCCTTGAGTGGAAAACAGAAAACGCCTTCGGGAAGAATACGCTTTCTGTATTGAGAAATGCATTTTAAGATGAAGAGCAACTAGAGTACGCTTTCACGAAACGAAAGCGTATTTTAGAAAATGCGTCTCCACTTAAAATTCCGCGGGCCCGGGCGTTGACTCTGCCGCTACTGCTGACGGGTGGGGCCAGGGGCGACGCGGGCCCACCTGGCCAGAGCGTCGTCTCCCTCCTCGCATGCTCGCGCCTGGACAGGGGAGGGAGCCCGACGCCGGCGCTCGTCCCGGTGGCTCGGTCCATCCCAGGCGGAGCTCCGGCCACCGGAACAACCAGCACGGAGCGGCGCATCTGACCGGAGGGAGCACGCTCATCGGGGAGCACGGGGGCGAGCGGGGCTATGACCATGGCGGACAGCGGCTCGGCCGATGATGGGGAGCATGGCTACGGGGTTCCGGCGGTCGAGGCAAGGAGCCGAGGGGACTCGCCGGGGTCCGATGAGTTGAATGGTGGTGGTAGGAGGGAGGGAGGAGCTCGGCAGCGGCCGAATTTAGGCTCAGGCCGCCGGCGATGCTTCGGCCATGGGGAGGGCAATTGAGCTCCTTGAGCTCAACGGAGAGAGCAGGGAGGGTCTGCAAGGTAAGGGAGGTGGTGGTGATCCTCGGAGAACCTTGGGGAGGGGCTATAAATAGCCGGCCGAGGTGGAGGGGATAGGGATGGCTGCCGTGGCGGTCTTAGCCGCACACTAGAGCTTGTGGCGACATGGCTGGAGGGTTCCCGGCGTCGGCGAGCGGCCGACCTGACGAGCATTCACTGCGACGCGATGGCTCAGGGAGGAAGGAGCCAACGGAGGGAGGTGACAGCTCGGTCACGGGCGAACAGGGTCTCGGCGACGATCGCCGTGACGTGAAGAGGAAGAATCCTGAGGGGGAGAGAGTTCCAGAGTGAAGGCGAGGCCATGACGGAGCTGTTAGACATGACTAGACGCACGGAACCGATAGGAGAGGAGGGGCTCGAGCAAACGACGCGCAGCTCATGTCCACGGCGTGCCAGAGCGGTGGTCACCGCGTGGACTCGGCGTTTCCATGTGTCCTGGTCAACTCCATCATGTCAAATCGATCAGTCACTCGTAGTAAGAGGTCAAGGAGGAAAGAGACAGGCACAGAGAAACTTGAGGTGACCACAGCAAGCAGGTTCTATCCAGAACAACAAGGTGTTTGTTACTTGGTGAGGAAAACTCGTCTAGTGATTGGCTCTGATCTTTCGCATAGTGTGATCACATGCTAAGATGAGTCTTGTGGCCAAGTTTCAGCCCATATGGATGAGTGTAGATAACACTTGCAGTTCAAATGAGCTTACTGGCCAGAAATGCCAATCTTGAAGTGGCACTCACCTCATGTGTTACCTTAGGCTGAAAATGGGCACAGGATGATGATTTGATCATATGAGAACCCTGTATAAATTTCATACCATTTGGATGAACCAAAATGGTACTTCCTTCATAAAGGTCCTCTCTGACCAGAATCTTAGAAAAAATTCTAGGGAATTATTGGGAAAATGAAATGAGGTCAAATTTTGTAGAGAGGTGTTATATAGGTAGTATAATGCTCTGGTAAACTTTCAGCAATTATGGAGCATTATAAAATATAGTTGCTTCACAATGTGAAAATTTGACCAGAAACCAAGATTTAATGCCATGCTCTCATACATGATTGGATAGGGTTGAAACTTGGTGGAGAGTCATTATTTGAGCATATGAAGATGCTTGCAAAATTTCAACTTATTTGGATTCTCCTAGCTAGCACTTGCTTCACAAAGATTCTAGTTGACCAGAAACTTTGGAAATTAGCCAAGAGAGATTTAATATCCAAATAAAGTTGAATTTTGGCATGTGACAATGATATGGGTAGGAAAGAGTGCACAAAAAGTTTAGACCAAGCAAGCAAATATAAAGGGTACTTGCTTCTCAATCTGACAACTGGAGCAGAATCAGAAAAGGAATATTTGGGAAATATTTTTGAACATGGCAAGGAAGGGTTTGACATATTTGTGGAAAATCTGACCCAAACAATTTATGAGAATTATTTGGTAATTTTGGAAATGATGAAAATGTGGGTCGCTTCACAACACAGAGCAAACAGGGTTATTCCTTTAATAGAAAAAAGGAATATTCCCAAGAAAAAGAATATTGGGGGTTGGTCCAAGATGGAAATGACATGGTCTTGGGATGGTTTTGAGGTTGGCAAGCCACTCGGTAAGAAAAATGAAGGGTGATCCCTCCAGGTTGCAAGACTATCAAGCCATAGAAAAGCGAATTCGGGCCAAATCAAAAGAAAAAGAAATTGGCAAAATCCAGGGTGTTACACACGCCAAGTGGGAGGAGTCCCACTTGGACTCCTAGTCCAATTCGGCCACCCCTTTCATTTTACCGGAAGGGAAAAAGGGGGAAGGAGAGGGAGGAGGAGAAGGAAAGGGGGGTGCCGCCCCCTCCCCTTGTCCAATTCGGACTCCCCATGGGAGGGGGGGGGGGCGGCCACCCCTTGTGGGCTGCCTAGCCTGCCTCCTATGGCCCATATGGCCCATTTCTTTCCCCCGGGGGTTCCGGTAACCCCCCCGGTACTTCGATACGTACTCGATACATTCCGAAGCACTTCCGGTGTCCGAATACTATCGTCCAATATATCAATCTTTACCTCTCGACCATTTCGAGAGTCCTCGTCATGTTCGTGATCGCATCCGGGACTCTGAACAATCTTCGATCACCAAAACACATAACTCATAATACAAATCATCTGCGACCGTTAAGCGTGCGGACCCTACGGGTTCGAGAACTATGTAGAATGACCAAGACACATCTTCGGTCAATAACCAACAGCGGAACCTGGATGCTCATATTGGTTCCTACATATTCTACGAAGATCTTTATCGGTCAAACCGCAATGACAACATACGTCATTCCCTTTGTCATCAGTATGTTACTTACCCGAGATTCGATCGTCGGTATCTCCATACCTAGTTCAATCTTGTTACTAGCAAGTCTCTTTACTCGTTCCGCAATGCATCATCCCGTAACTAACTCATTAGTCACATTGCTTGCAAGGCTTATCATGATGTGCATTACCGAGATGGCTCAGAGATACCTCTCCGATACTCGGAGTGACAAATCCTAATCTCGATCTATGCCAACCCAACAAACACCTTCGGAGACACCTGTAGAGCATCTTTATAATCACCCAGTTACATTGTGACGTTTGATAGCACACAAGGTGTTCCTCCGGTATTCGGGAGTTGCATAATCTCACAGTCAAAGGAATATGTATAATTCATGAAGAAAGCAATAGCAATAAAACTTAACGATCATTATGCTAAGCTAACGGATGGGTCTTGTCAATCACATCATTCTCCTAATGATGTGATCTTGTTCATCAAATGACAACACATGTCTATGGTTAGGAAACTTAACCATCTTTGATCAACGAGCTAGTCTAGTAGAGGCTTACTAGGGACTCGGTGTTTTGTCTATGTATTCACACATGTATCAAGTTTCCGGTTAATACAATTCTAGCATGAATAATAAACATTTATCATGATATAAGGAAATATAAATAACAACTTTATTATTGCCTCTAGGGCATATTTCGTTCAGATGCCCCGGATGGCATCCCCTCTTTCGTCTTCGTTCATCGGTAACCTTATTTGGAGCTATATTTTTATTCACCACTTGATATGTGTTTTGCTTGGAGCATCATTTTATTTTATTAGGATTTTCTTGCCGTTTGAATAATGTTCCAAGATCTGAAATTCTTAAATGTTAGAGAGTCTTCACATAGTTACATAATTATTCGACTACTCATTGATCTCCCACTTTCATATATAGTGCATTGAATACTATGAGAAGTTTGATTCCTTATGATTGTTTTGAGATATGAGGATGGTGATATTAGAGTCATGCTAGTGAGTAATTGTGGATTGTAGAAATACTTGTGTTGAGGTTTGTGATTCCCGTATCATGCATGTATGGTGAACCGTTATGTAACGAAGTTGGAGCATGATTTATTTATTGATTGTCTTCCTTATGAGTGGCGGTCGGGGACGAGCGATGGTATTTTCGTACCAATCTATCCCCCTAGGAGCATGTGCGTAGTACTTTGTTTCGATGACTAATAGATTTTTGCAGTAAGTATGTGAGTTCTTTATGACTAATGTTGAGTCCATGGATTATACACACTCTCACCCTTCCACCATTGCTAGCCTCTCTAGTACCGTGCAACTTTCACCGGTACCATACACCCGCCATATACCTTCCTCAAAACAGCCACCATACCTACCTATTAGGGCATTTCCATAGCCATTCCGAGATATATTGCCATGCAACTTCCACCGTTTCGTTTATTATGACACGCTCCATCATTGTCATATTGCTTTGCATGATCATGTAGTTGACATCGTATTTTTGGCAAAGCCACCGTTCATAATTCTTTCATACATGCCACTCTTGAGTCATTGCACATCCCGGTACACCGCCGGAGGCATTCATATAGAGTCATATTTTGTTCTAAGTATCGAGTTGTAATTCTTGAGTTGTAAGTAAATAAAAGTGTGATGATCATCATTATTAGAACATTGTCCCATGTGAGGAAATAAAAAAAAAGAAGGAGGCCAAAGAAGCCAATAAAAAAAATCATAAAAAAAGAGGCCAAAGAAGCCAATCAAAAAAAATGAGAGAAAGAGAGAAGGGGCAATGTTACTATCCTTTTTTCCACACTTGTGCTTCAAAGTAGCACCATGATCTTCATGATAGAGAGTCTCCTATGTTGTCACTTTCGTATACTAGTGGGAATTTTTCATTATAGAACTTGGCTTGTATATTCCAACGATGGGCTTCCTCAAATTGCCCTAGGTCTTCATGAGCAAGGAAGTTGGATGCACACCCACTTAGTTTCTTTTTTGAGCTTTCATAAACTTATAGTTCTAGTGCATCCGTTGCATGGCAATCCCTACTCACTCACATTGATATCTATTGATGGGCATCTCCATAGTCCGTTGATACGCCTAGTTGATGTGAGACTATCTCTTTCTTTTTGTCCTCTCCGCAACCACCATATTCTATTCCACCTATAGTGCTATGTCCATGGCTCACGCTCATGTATTGCGTGAAAGTTGAAAAGGTTTGAGAACATCAAAAGTATGAAAAATTGCTTGGCTTGTCATCGGGGTTGTGCATGATTTGAATACTTTGTGTGATGAAGATGGAGCATAGCCAGACTATATGATTTTGTAGGGCTAGCTTTCTTTGACCATGTTATTTTGAGAAGACATGATTGCTTTATTAGTATGCTTGAAGTATTATCATTTTTATGTCAATATTAAACTTTTGTTTTGAATCTTATGGATCTGGATATTCTTGCCACAATAGAGAAGATTACATTGATAAATATGCGAGGTAGCATTCCACACCAAAAAATCTGTTTTTACCATTTACCTACTCGAGGACGAGTAGGAATTAAGCTTGGGGATGCTTGATACGTCTCCAACGTATTTATAACTTTTGATTGTTCCATGCTATTATATTATCCATCTTGGATGTTTTACATGCATTTACATGCTATTTTATATTATTTTTGGGACTAACCTATTAACCTAGAGCCCAGTGCCAGTTTCTGTTTTTTCCTTGTTTTTGAGTTTTGCAGAAAAGGAATATCAAACGGAGTCCAAACGAGCTGAAAATTTATGGTAATTTTTTATGGACCAGAAGAAGTCCCCGAAGCACAAGAGTTGGGCCAGAAGAGTCCCGAGTCAACGACAAGGGTGGAGGGCGCGCCTACCCCCCTAGGGCGCGCCCCCCTGCCTTGTCGCTGACTCGTGGACCCCCCCTGACGTGAAACCGACGCCAAAAATTCCTATAAATCCAAAAACCCCCAGAAAGAAACCTAGATCGGGAGTTCCACCGCCGCAAGCCTCTGTAGCCACCAAAAACCAATCGGGACCCTGTTTCGGCACCCTGCCGGAGGGGGAAATCATCACCGGTGGCCATCTTCATCATCCCGACGGTCTCCATGATGAGGAGGGAGTAGTTCACCCTCAGGGCTGAGGGTATGTACCAGTAGCTATGTGTTTGATCTCTCTCTCTCTCTCTCGTGTTCTTAATTTGGCATGATCTTGATGTACCGCGAGCTTTGTTATTATAGTTGGATCATATGGTGTTTCTTCCCTCTATCTCTTGTTGTGATGAATTGAGTCTTGCTCTTTGAGGTTCCATTATGTTGGATTGAGTATTGGATTTGAGAATACTTGATGTATGTCTTGCGATGGAATATCTGTTGTGACAATGGGATGTTCTATTGATTCACTTGATGTATGTTTTGGCACTCAACTCGCGGATTCCCGATGTGACATTGGGGTAATCTATGCATAGGGGTTGATGCATGTTTTTGTCCTACGTTCTCCGATAGAAACTTTGGAGTGACTCTTTGTTGCACATTGAGGGATTGCCATATGATCTAATTATGTTATCATTGTTGAGAGAACTTGCACTAGTGAAAGTATGAATCCTAGGCCTTGTTTCCAAGCATTGCAATACCGTTTTTACTCAGTTTTGTTACTAGTTACCTTGCTGTTTTCATATTTTCAGATTACAAAAACCTATATCTACCATCCATATTACACTTGTCTCACCATCTCTTCGCCGAACTAGTGCACCTATACAATTTACCATTGTATTGGGTGTGTTGGGGACACAAGAGACTTTTTGTTATTTGGTTGCAGGGTTGTTTGAGAGAGACCATCTTCATCCTACGCCTCCCACGGATTGATAAACCTTAGGTCATCCACTTGAGGGAAATTTGCTACTGTCCTACAAAACTCTGCGCTTGGAGGCCCAACACGAGTCTACAAGAAGAAGGTTGCATAGTAGACATCATGGTGCCGTTGCCGGGGAGCAATAGCGTGGGGTGAATATTCTCGTGTGTGCTTGTTTGCTTTATCACTAAGTAGTTTTTATTTTCTGTTCTAAGTTGTTCTCTATCTTTAGTTATGGATATGAAACACGAAACACCAAAAACATTAGTTGTACTTGGTACTCATGGAGATGGGGAACCTCCTAAAACCCTCGATGCTAGTTATGTGAAAGATATTTTGCACTACTTTGATAATCCTGAGAAAACCCCATTCAACTTGATAATGGGAGTAACGTTGGATCAACGTGAATACTTTAGGGATTATCACTTGACTCAAAAAGGGAAATTGTTATGGGATCAAAATCATATGTTGCATTGGTATGCTCGGGAGCTATGCTTAAGATATGATTATACTTGTTGCTCTAGGATGAAGGCTCCACACCTTCCCTTTTCATGTGAATTTAATGATAATGAAACCTTGGCTTCTTATGCTAAAGGTATATATGATTACTATGATGTGGAATGAATAGAAGAATTTGCTGCTTTTAAGGGTGCTTATGAAATTGAATCTCTGTTTCTAAAGTATGAAGATGATGATGATGCTGGTTATAGATCTGAAAATTTTGCTATCCTTAAATATTGCTACGATAATTATAAATACAATTATGATATTGATGTATTTATTGAGAAATTCTCCGCTGTCCAAGAAGAGACTAATATTTTGCAGGAGTCTATGGAAGAAGGAATTGATGAAACTATGAGCTCATTGGATGAAAAAGATGAGGAGGAGAGCGAAGAACAAAAGGACGAAGAGCGGATTGATCACCCGTGCCCACCTTCTAATGAGAGTAACTCTTTATCCCATACATTGTTTAATTTCCTTTCGTGCTTACCGACAGATGAATGCTATGATAATTGCTATGATCCCATTGATTCATTTGAAATATCCCTTTTTGATGAACTTGATGCTTGCTATGCTTGTGGCCATGATGCCAATATGAATTATGATTATGGAGATGAACTTGCTATAGTTCCTTATGTTAAGAATGAAATTGTTGTTATTGCACCCACGCATGATAGTCCTATTATCTTTTTGAATTCTCCAAACTACACTATATCGGAGAAGTTTGCACTTATTAAGGATTACATTGATGGGTTGCCTTTTACCATTGCTGTCGGGGACGAATCCGCGATCACCTATGGGACCCAGAGAAGGACCCCTTTACGTTCGGCAGGGAGAGACGGTCGCGCGAAGAGCAAATCTAGCAAAGAAGACGACAGTGCACGAGAGAGATTTACCCAGGTTTGGGCCGCACGGATGCGTAAAACCCTACTCCTGCTTTTTGGTTATTATCTGTATGATTGTTCTAGCTCCAGGAGCGCTACAGTACCGAGTAGCTGCGTACAATACTGGAGTTCTCCCTTTTTCCGTTCCTCCCCTTTCACGTTGCCCATGGGCCTCCTTTTATACGCACAAAGGGGTCTCCAACAGGTGGCAAACAGTAAAGGTAGAGGTGGAAAGTTGCTACAGTAAGGCCACTATTACCAGGATGACATGTCCTACCTACCACTGACAGCAGGGGACAAGGGCATTAAATGCCCATGCCTTTGCTGTCCAGATACATGTACCCGGACGTCGTGGGCGTTTGAAAAGCTTATCCCACCTGCTGCTGCACCGCTATCTACAGTGCACCGCCATCTACACAGTGCCCTGCCACGCACGCTTGGAAGGACCCAGAGCGCCACGCTGGCAGAGGCACCGGAGCAGCACAGTAGCACAGTGGTATAGTAACACTTGCCGCGGCAAGACCTTGCCGCACCTGACAGCTTGGCGCAGCCCATAGTTTGCCGTGCAAGGTAACTTGCCGGGGCAAGTACCTTGCCGCAGCCGCTATCTTGCCGCAGCCAATACCTTGCCGCAGCCAATGACTTGCCGGGGCAGGTACCTTGCCGCGGCAAGTACTCTGCTTCAGCAATGCCCAGGCTGGGCCTCAGCTGTCCCTCCCGGCAAGCTCCTCTTGCCGGGGCCTTAACTCTTGCTTTGTATACTTTGTTCTTGAATGGCTTAATAATCTTGAGCTTCTCTCTGGCTGTCCTCCCGCAAGCCTGGCCGCGGGATGCTACTACTGCCCGTGCACAAGTACGGGGTACTAGGGTACCCCTATCCTAGTACACCGACAGGAGCCCCCGGGCCTGGGCCACACACGGTGCCGGGCGTTGTTGGGCCAGGCCCAAACAGTGCACGGGCACGCGTGGCTGGGATAAGCCAAAACGTCTCTGTGCTGTTTAATTGCACGCTCTCCCACGCGTCGCGCGTTGAATGCGGAGCGTGGGAAGCGTGCGCAGTTATCTCGAATGACGAAGGGGTGGATGGTTCCGCATCTTTCTCCATAAAAGGAGGGACCTGCAGGAGCACTCGCACACCCCTCTCACCATTCTCGATCTTCAAATCTCCGCCTTCTTCTTCCTCCGCTCTAAAACAAAGGCGGTTTCCCAATCCTCCGCCACCGCGCGCGTCCGCATCTCCCTCGGTCCTCAGCTCCGCCTTCGCCATGCCTCCCAAAGGAGAAAAGGGGAAGACGGGGAAGTCCTCAAGGACGGAGACCCAGGCGCAGATGAAGAGGCAGAAGTATGCGCTCTTCGCTCCGACGCTCACGGGGGCGGATCTGAAGGCCAAGTTCCAAGGCATGTGGGCCGCGAGGACCAAGGCGCATCCGGCCACCCGTGTCCGCCCAGCCACCGACGAGAGCGAAGTGAGCAAGTACCCCTTCTTCGCTTGCTACTTTTGGTGCGGGCTCTGCCCACCGTATTCGGATTTCTTCAGCGACGTCATGTACACCTTCAACCTCCGTCTGCTGGATCTCACACCGAATGCCATATCCACCATGGCAATATTTGCGCATCTGTGCGAGAACTTCGTCGGCGTCGCACCCAACACCGCGCTGTTCAGGCATTACTTCACTCCCCGTGCTGAAAAGGGGGAGCCTCTCACTGTTGGCGTCTCGTTCGTTTCAAGATTGGGCGCCAAGGAGCATTATCTGAAGGGGGATCTCCGCCCAAGATGGGGAGAAATCCGGTCTGAATGGTGTTGGATCATTGACGACGATCCGCCACCATACTGTGAGCTTCGCAAGACCCCAGCGGCGCGTGGCACAGATTGGAGCGATCTGGATCCCCAGGACAAAAAGCTGGAGATTGCCGCTGCCAGGATCATACGGCTCAGGGAGGCCGGGCTCACCATAGGGATGGTTGGCGCAGACTTCCTCCGCCGCCACATTGCTCCCCTGCAGCAGAGAGGAAGGCCGGCCTCTGATTGGAAGAACCCAGCCGATATCATGCGGCTGCGCCCTGGACTGATCAACAACTTCACAGTTCTGCAGCACAACTTTTTCATGCGAGAACTGTTCAAGCAAGAGACAGATCTAGAAAAGCGCGACAAGGCGTTCACGCTGCCGAAGCACATCGTGCCTCTTTGCAACAACTCCGCATTGAGTGCAATCATTGCTATGATGCCGCTCTGCAATGCGCACAGCATTGAAGCAACTTGGGACGTGCCGCTCGAAGAAGACGTGCGGCGATTCTTTGACTCCACGGTCGAAAAGCAGGTCTGGGTGGAAGAGTGGCTCGTCCGCAACACCACTGAGCAAGAAATAGAATTCATTGCTCGAAGAGTGGAGGAGGACAGGCTCGCCAGGGAAGCTGGCGATTTTGGTTATACTTTGGCGGAGCTCGACGAGGCACAAAAGGAGAGCCTTGCCGAGCAGGGGATGCTTGCCGGGAAGGGCGAGCTCGCCGCACCCGGCAAGGATGTCGGGCCAAGCCAGCCTCCCGACGAGTCAGGCAACTCGGAGGATGAGGGCTCCTTTTCCGAGGAGGGCACCGAAAGCCCACCGCAGTCAGAGTCCCCAGCCCCTCTGAGGAGGAAACGCCTTCGCAGGCTTGGCAAAGTGGCTGAGCGGCAAGAAGTTCAACAACCGCCGGAGCGCCGTTCGACGCGCTCGACCGCGGCAAGGGCTGGTGCTGCGGGAGTGTCTCACGCGGCCCCGGCAACTGGAGCAGGGTCATCGAAGACCACTGCTACTACCCCCGCCAAGCGGCCAAGGAGCCCAGCTCCCCCTCATCCCCCTCCTTACACGGAGGCGGACTTTGATTTTTCCGCCCTCAGCGAAGAGGACGACGAGGAAGAGTAAGTTCCCTTGCCGCGACCCTCAATCTTTGTAAGGTTTTGTTTCTGTCCTCACTTGTCGCGCTCCGGCCTTGCTTCCGCAGGGAGGAAACTTTGGCGGAGAGGACAAGGAAGAGAGCTAAGGTCTCGACGAGCAAGACCGTGGTGGTCGTCGAAGATGAGCCCACGGCAACCACCGGGAGAGTGTTTGAGACCGTCCCGGCCAGCTCGGAGCCCAGCCCTCGCTGCAGCCCCCAGCGCAGCCCCCAGCGTAAGTATTTCAACTACCTTTCGCTGGCGGTCGCTGAGGAACAAGCATTTTGTTACTGACATCTTTGGGCGTGTAGGAGAGGAGCAGCAAGTGGAGCCATCTGAAGGTGCTCCAGAAGTACCACCCCCCTCGACCACTCCGCCAAGGAGAAGATCTCCGGTAAGGGCTCCCACTAGCGAGCCAAGCCACGAAGAGGAGCCGGCAAGCGCCGAAGCGCTAAGCACCAGCGCTGGCGACCCCACCCCAACGACAAACGTTGACGGGGGATGGGAGCCCACCGCTCCTGAGCTCAACACGGGTAAACCCACTTGCCGCAAAACTCTTTTTGCTTTCTTTCTTTTGGCTTCTTGAATTTCTTCCTGAAGCTCTTTTTGCTTTACTTCTCGGGTTGGCAGAGCCCTCCTCGGTGGAGCCAATGAACATTGACTCTTCTGCCGAGGAGAACACCGCAGGGGCCGTCGACGACGAGGCCGCCAAGGTCGCCGCTGCCAAGGCCGACAAGCTGGCAGCCGACAAGCTTGCCGACGAAGAGGCTGCCAGGGCTGCCGAAGAGGCCGGCAAGGCCGCCGAAGATAATACCGCCAAGGCGCCCACCGATGAAGCCGCCAAGGCTGCTGAAGCTGAGGCCGCCCAGAAGGCTGCTGAGGAGGCCGGCGAGGGAGCCGGTGGTCGTACTGACGGCCCTGAGGCCACAGGAGCGCCAGGCGCTACTCCGACCACGGGTCCCTCAACCACTGACGAGGCGGCAGGACCCAACTCACCTCCGCCAAGCAAATACATCCGGGTCGGCGAGAACGTCTACGTCAGCCTCCCCTGGACGGTGGGCTCCAGAGCGTCAACCGAGGAGGATGTTGTGGACGAGGAGATCCTTGCCGCTGCCGGGCTCCAGCTTGTGGATGCGCCAGGCGCCAGCAGCAGCAGCACGTCTGAAGAGGAGCAACTGCTCCAAAAGCTGCTGAATCTTCATTGCGCCCGACGGGAGAAGCTAGCTTCCAGGGAGGCGCTCATCGAGAAGGCCGAAGCTGACATGTTGAGGCGCGCGGAGATCTTGGCGGATGTCCGCGCGCGATCTCTTAATGCGTTAGAGGCCAAGCGGGCACAGCTGGCCGAAGAACGACAGGCCCTCCTCCTGATGAAGCAAGACATTGAACAAAAACAGGAGGAGACCGCCAAGGAGTTGTCTGCTCGGGCCGGTGATCTGAACCAGCGGAAGGTGGACCTTGATGCCCACGAAGAAGAACTTGCCGAGCGCAAGAGGAAACTTGCCGAAACCCTCCGACAGAAAGACGAGGAGGTGGCAAGACTTGTCGCAGAGCGGACCCAGGGGCAGGCACAAAAACACCAGAAGGAAATCGAAGCCTTGGCCCAAGAGTACGCCAGCAAGTTGGTGGAGGCCACCAACGCTGTCGCTGCTGCAGAAGTGAACAGGAAGGAAACGGAGGAGAAAGTGGCAAGACTAGAGGCCGCCCTCAAGGCAAACGGTGACAAGCTCTCAACGCTCGAAAGTGAGAGGGCAAAGGTGACCCACACTTTGGCGGAGATGCAAGTTACCATAGCCAAGAAGAACAATCTGCTTGCCGCCGCCAATGACTCCAGAGCAGACCTGAAGCTGAAACTGACCACGCTGAAGGAGACGCTCGACACCACCAGAAAGCGCAAAGGGCTTCTAATGGCAGAGCTCCAGAAGGAGAAGGGTCTGCTTCAAGACGCTATTGCAACCCACAAGAAGTTCAGGGATAACGTGGGGATCTTCACAGACAGGCTTGCCAGCGCAGCCGAGGACATTGACAAGGAGCTGACTGCCCTGAAGGTTCCAGACTTCGGGTACTCCACCGACAAGAACACGCAAACTAGCGTCAAGCTAGCCGAGTTCTTCGACGGAGTAGTAGAAGCACTCCAACAGCTCCAAGTCAATCACAAGGCTCAACTGGCCGACGAGTCACGCAGGCTTTGCCGGGGAGTTCTCCGGAGGTTGCTGGTGAAGATAGCATACAGAAACCCGGGCGTCGACTTCAGCAACATCTTCAAAAGCTTGCCGAAGGGATACGACCCCGCACCACTAGAGGCCCTTGTCGCGCCCATCGTGGAGAGGGTGGACCAAATCCAAAGAGTCGAAGGCGAGCACCGCAATTAGAGAGCCCATTCTTCTCCCTCCTTGCCGCCGCTAGACATGTTAAAGAACAATCTGTTTAAGCCGCGGCAACTTATCTTGTAATATAACATGCAATATTTTGAAGTTAATGCATGTCATCTCCCTTGAGCAATTTCTTTCTTTATGTGTACTTGCCCTACGCTTATAGGAAACTTGCCGGTGCGCGCACCATCGCTGCGAGCGCTGGGTACGGGACTCCAGCAGCCTGCTGGCGGTGCCGCTGCCGGCAAGCAACCTTGTCGCGCTCAGTGCGGCCACTTAGGTTGTTGAGCGGACTCGAAACAAGGTAAGGGCGCGACCGATTACGCTTAGGTTCCGTCGCGCACAGGTTTTCCATACAAAGAGTAGTATCGTTCAAGGAAAATAACCTTGAGAATAAAAAAGAATTTGGTTATTCAAACTTTGGCACTTAGCTTTGTCGCTGATCTCTCCGCGGCAAGGTCTTGTCACTGCTTGCCGCTGCCTTCTACCCGGCAAGGCAAAGTTTCTTTGAACGACGCCTGGTCCATATCATTATCCCATCCCCCCCGGCAAACTTGTGCGCGAGGGAAGCTTCTGTGTTTTTGAGAAAAAGAAAGAAGAGAAAATAAAGATATAGGAGCTTGGCGGCTCGTTAATGCTTACCGGGGAGGCTGTACTGCACAGTATGTCAGATAATCATGCAAAATAAAAGTAAACATGAAATCGTCAAAAACTGCGAAATACAAAAGCTTTATGTATGCACAGGGTCTGCGCCTGGCTTTGTACAAAGGATTACATGCAACAGCGGCAAGACTTGTACAAAAGGTGGTTGCCGGGGAAGGGCCCGGCAACCGCGCCTTATGGAAAAAACTTACGGAGATGCTCAATGTTCCAGGAATTGATCACTGGAATGCCATCCCCGGTCTCCAGGCGGACAGCGCCGGGCCTGGTGACCCGTTTCACCCGATAAGGGCCTTCCCACTTCGGCGTCAACTTGTTTGAATTCTTGGCCGACTGAACGCGCCGAAGAACAAGGTCGCCTTCCTCGAGACTTCTGGCATTAACTTTGCGGCTATGGTAGCGACGCAAAGCTTGCTGGTAGCGAGTAGCTCTCACAGCAGCCTGAAGACGATCCTCCTCGAGGAGCACAGTGTCATCTTGCCGCAGTTGCTCTTGCTCAATCTCATCATAAGCGAGCACTCGAGGTGACCCGTATACGAGTTCCGTGGGGAGAACTGCCTCTGCTCCATAAACTAGAGCAAAAGGCGTCTGGCCAGTAGCTCGATTTGGCGTCGTCCTGATCGACCAAAGAACCACTGGCAGCTCCTCGATCCAGTTTTTGCCGCACTTGCGCAGCCTATCGAAAGTTCTCGTCTTGAGCCCACGCAGCACTTCAGCATTTGCCCTTTCAGCTTGACCGTTGCTTCGGGGGTGAGCAACAGATGCGAAACAGACCTTGGCGCCAAGGTCTTCGACATACTGCATGAAGGCGTGGCTCGTGAACTGGGTACCGTTGTCGGTGATGATCCTGTTAGGAACACCAAAGCGACAAATAATTCCCTTGAAGAACTTGATGGCTGATTGTGCTGTCACCTTCCTCACTGCTTCCACTTCTGGCCACTTCGTAAACTTGTCGATGGCCACATACAAGTACTCGAAGCCCCCGGTGGCACGGGGAAAGGGGCCGAGGATGTCGAGCCCCCTGGCCGAAAATGGCCAGGAGAGAGGGATTGTCTGGAGAGCTTGAGCTGGCTGATGAATCTGCTTGGAATGAAACTGGCACGCTTCACACCTAGTTACTAGTGCAGTTGCATCCTGGAGGGCGGTGGGCCAAAAGAAACCTTGTCGGAAAGCCTTTCCAACAAGGGCTCTTGACCCTATGTGGTGACCACATATGCCTCCATGAATCTCCGCCAACAGCTCCTGTCCTTCTTCCCGGGGAATACACTTCAATTTCACACCGTTTGGTCTTTTTCTGCACAACATGTCATCGACAAACTGATACATATTGGACCGTCGGGCTACTTTCTCCGCTTCTTCCTGCTCTTCGGGAAGTTCTCCTGTCTGAAGGAAACGGACGATCTGCTGCGCCCACGCTGGAGCCTGTGGCTCGACAACGAGGACTAAAGGCATTTCTTCTACTGCGGGAACATCAGGCCCTACGGGAAGAGCTCGTCGCTCTACCAGAGCCTGCCGTTCCCCGACGAGCTTGGCGGGAACAGCCGCCTCAACGACAAGAGCCTGGGGCCCTGCTGGAGCGTGCTGTCCTTCAACAAGCTTGTCGGGAGCGGTTGCTTCAACGACGGAAGCCCAAGGCCTCGTCGGAGCATCTTGCTCCTCAGCGCTTCGATCAGGAGCGCCTGCTTCAACGACAAGGACCTGAAGTCTTGTCGGAGCAAGTTGCCCCTTTGCCTCTAGCCTAGGAGCACCCGCTTCAACGACAAGAGCGCGAGGCCTTGTCGGAGCAAGTTGCCCCTCTGAATCTTTGGCGCTGGCTTTGGCAGCCTTCTCGCCGGCTGCTTCGGGGAGCTTTGCCGGGAAGTAGTCGCCAGAAGCCAACTTCCTCTTCCTGCCTTGCCCTACTGATGGCGTCACGGATGGCTGAGTTAGTTGGAGCACAAAAGTGCCTGGCTCCACAGGCAATTTGAGTGCGGCGCGCTTTGACAAACCATCGGCAATGTCATTCTCAGCACGTGGGACGTGCTCCATTTGTAGGCCGTCATAGCGTTCTTCCAACTTCCTCACCTCATCTACATAAGCTTCCATCAATGGGCATTGGTAGTTCTTGTTCACTTGCCTGACGACAAGCTGCGAATCTCCCCTGACAATAAGCTTCTTGATCCCAAGGTCTGCCGCGATCCTGAGACCGGCAAGCAACCCCTCATATTCTGCAGTATTATTCGTCGCCTGTTCCTTGGGAAAGTGCATTTGGACCACGTACTTGAGGTGCTCTCCGGTGGGTGCGACAAGCAGTACGCCAGCACCGGCGCCTTGCAGCGAAAAGGCACCATCAAAGTACATAAGCCACTCTTTGCTTGTCTCCTTGCCGGGGAGAGTCATCTCTGGGATTTCTTCGTCTGGCGTTGGTGTCCATTCTGCGATAAACTCTGCCAAAACTCGGCTCTGTATGGTTGATGTACTCTCAAACTTGAGGCCAAAGCTCGACAACTCCAACGCCCACTCGACAATCCTGCCGTCGCTTCTGGATTTTGCAAAATCCTTTTCAGCGGGAAGCGAGTGATGACGGTAACTTCATGTGCTTGAAAATAATGGCGCAGCTTTCTCGAGGCCATGAGAAGGCCGAAAAGCAGCTTCTGCACACCAGAATACCTTGACCTAGCTCCCTGCAGAAGAGAGCTCACAAAGTAGACCGGGCGCTGCACCATTTTCTTCTTTTGTATCACTTCACCTGACTGCGCAGACGAATCCTTGTTGGCAGCAAAACTTGTTGCCCCCAGCTTGTCGCTGGTCGTGCTTGCCGCAGTTACTGCCTCCTCATCCACCTCTCTCTCCGCTACCAGCGCAGCACTAACCACTTGATTGGTTGCCGCTAGATACAACAACAACTTCTCTTGTGGTTTAGGCGCGACAAGTATTGGAGGAGAGGAGAGGTATCTCTTCAAGTCTTGCAGCGCCGCCTCCGCCTCCGGAGTCCATTTCAATGGACCTGCCTTTTTTAAGATTTTGAAAAATGGCAGGGCGCGCTCAGCTGACTTGGAGATAAAGCTACTGAGGGCAGCAACACAGCCGGCAAGTCGTCGAACATCCTTGACGCGCTTCGGTGCTTCAATTTGCTCAATGGCTTTGATCTTGTCAGGATTGGCTTCAATTCCACGTTGAGACACAAAGAACCCGAGAAGCTTGCCGGAGGGAACTCCAAACACGCACTTCTCGGGGTTGAGCTTCAGGTTGATCTTGCGCAGATTTACAAAAGTTTCTTCTAGATCTTGAACCAAAGTAGCCCTGTCTTTGCTTTTGACCACTATATCATCCATATAGGCTTCCGCATTTCTGTGCAGCTGAGGCTCAAAAGCAATCTGGACGGCTCTTGCAAATGTCGAACCAGCATTTTTCAAACCAAACGGCATACGTACGAAACAGTATGTGCCACAGGGTGTGATAAATGCGGTCTTTTCCTCATCTTCCTCAGCCATGAAGATTTGATGATACCCTGAATATGCGTCAAGAAATGAAAGCAAATCACATCCTGCCGTGGAGTCAACAATCTGGTCTATGCGGGGCAAAGGAAATGGGTCTTTGGGACAAGCTTTATTGACATCAGTGAAATCAATACAAAGCCTCCATTTTCCATTCGCTTTGCGCACGACAACCGGATTGGCCAACCACGTAGGATGGAGCACTCCTCTAACGAGGCCTGCTGCTTCCAACTTCTTGATTTCTTCCGCAATAAACTCTTGCCGCTCCACAGCTTGCTTTCTGGCTTTCTGTTTGACGGGCCTCGCGTGGGGACAAACAGCAAGGTGGTGCTCAATTACTTTCCTGGGAACACCGGGGATGTCGGACGGTTGCCATGCAAATACGTCGACATTCGCTCGCAGGAAAGCAACGAGCGCGTTTTCCTATTTGTTGTCAAGTGTGGCACTGATGGTGAAGGAACCACCAGTGCCATCCTCCTTGGCGGGCACCTTCTTTGTCGCCGGCGGAGCGGCTTTGTTCTTCTTACACTTGCCGGTGGAGCTCTCTGGTGCGTCCTCGACGGTAGCGCAGCACTCCGAAGAGGTGCGCTTGCCGGAGTGGGCACAGGAGCTCTTGCCGGATTTCCTCTTGTTCTCCCGCCCGAGAGCTTCAGCGGCAAGTGCCTTGGCGGCAGTTGCGGCAGCTGCCTCCCGGTAGATCTTGTCGGCGCAGATAAGCGCATCCTTCTTGTCGCAGGGAACTGTGATAACACCTACTGGACCTGGCATCTTCAACACGTTGTAGGCATAATGAGAGGCTGCCATGAACTTGGCGAGCGCTGGACGGCCAAGTATCCCATTATAAGGTAATGGAATATCGGCAACATCGAAGGTGACCTTCTCGGTCCGGTAGTTCAGCTCGCCGCCAAATGTCACTGGCAGCGTGATCTTCCCTTTCGGCTTACTCCTTCCTGGATTGACTCCTTGGAAAGTACCAGTTTCCTCAAGCTCGCCGTCAGAGATTTGAAGTTTCCGGAGCACAGCGGGCGAAATCAGATTCAAGCCGGCCCCACCGTCAACTAACATCTTCGTGACCTTGAGGTTGCGGATCGTTGGTGAAACCAACATCGGCAAGCACCCGACCGCCGTTGTGCGGTCAGGGTGGTCCTCAATGTCAAAGACGATAGGCGTGTCGGACCACTTCAGAAGCTTTCTGGCGTCAACAGATGGTTCCACCGCATTGATCTCTCGTGCCCACTGTTTAAGTTGGCAGTGAGAAGAATGCAACGAAGCACCACCGTCAAGACACAAGACTTCTGCGGCTTTCTGAAATTCGTGCTCACTGGATTCTTCATCATCTAGATCATCATCATCATCATCTTTGTCGCGGCCACGAGGAGGCCTGTCTCTCTGCTGCTGCTTGGCCTTGCCGCGACGCCCTCCTCGGGCAGTGCGCTTCTTGCCGGACCCGCCAGCACCTTCTGGGGCCTTTTCCTTGTCACGCCTCTCATACTCAGCTTTTTGCTGTTCGACAAGCTGCTCGACTCGTCGATAGTTCTGGAGATCGTGCCCCTTGGTGCGGTGGATCTTGCAATATTGCTTGTCGGAGCCGTCCTGCTTGTCGGCGGCCGCCAAGGCCTGACAGTTGGCGCACGCAGCAATCTCCTTGCCGGAGCCCTCGACTTTGGCCTTGTCGGCGCTGCCGTTGCCGCTGGACTGCTCGACGGCAAGCACAGCTTTGCCCTTTTTCTTCCTGTTGTTCCGCCGCCGGCCCTTCTTTGCCGGGGCGGTACCTTCACTGTCAGAGCTCCCCCCTGCGCCAACACCTTCACCGGGAAGTTTCCTTCCCTCTTCAGCGTGCGCACACTTGTCGGCGAGAGCATATAGCTGGCCAATGTCCCTGACCTTGGTCATTGCCATTTCCTCCCGCATCTTGCGGTTACGCACGTTCTGATGGAACGCGCTAATAACCGCAGCGGGGTGAACATCTGGGATGTTGTACTGTACGCGGCTGAACCTTTGAATGTATTTGCGCAGGGGCTCTCCTTCCTTCTGGGGGATGAGGTGAAGATCACTCTCCTGGCCATGAGGTTGATGACCGCCAGTAAAGGCACCAACAAACTGATGGCACAGGTCCGCCCATGAAGAAATGGAGTTCTCCGGCAAGTGCATGAGCCATGAGACGACGTTGCGCTTTAACACGAGCGGGAAGTAGTTAGCAAGAATCTTGTCGTCTCGTCCCCCGGCAGCTTGCACCGCAATGGTGTAAATGCTGAGGAACTCCGACGGGTGTGTCTTGCCATCATACTTCTCCGGCACGTCAGGCTTGAAAGCCTTGCGATTGGGCCACTGGACCTGCCGCAGCTCACGGGTGAACGCCGGACAACTTACCGCGTACGGCAAGTCGCCAGGATCCCCTGGCGCATGCATGTCAACAGCGGGCCCTGCGCGTCTGTCGGACTGACGATGCGCTTCTCTCCTTCGCTCGATAGTGGTACGAGCGTCTTCTCCTCTGCGTTCTTGAAGAACGAGGCGCTGGTCGCGACGAGCTCGCGGGTCAGACGACGCCGTGGAATCGTCGCCACGGGCGTCGTTTCGACGTGTCGGCGATCGAGGCCGTCTAGGTGGGGAGTGTACGGTTGTTGCCCCCTCGCCGTTCTTGTTGGTGACAGCATCGTCACCAGTTCTCTTGTCGGCCGCGCGCACTGGGTCGGCATCAGCGAAGCTGAGAAGGCTCTGAATGGTTTCCCTCCACTCGTCAAGCTTATCTGCTGGTGGAGGGAAGTTCAGGAGCAGCTGCGCACGCGCCAACGCTTCTGCTGGTGAGGGAGGTATCGAGTGGCGTGAGGACTGTGGGATGCTCTTACTCCTAACGGTGTTAGAAGGAGCATCTCCACGCCCATGCGACCGCGCCTCGACCCCGCCAACGTGTTGTTGCGTATGGTGACCCCGCGCATCTCGAGATTGATGCGCAAGTTCATTATCCAGGGAGCGCCTGGCACCTGGGGCGTCAGGACGCTGCCTGTCACGGGCTTCTTGCGAAGGCCGCGGCGTCTGGACCGGCGCAGGCGTTCCAGAACGCGCAGCACCATTTCTAGAGCTTGCAGGGCCAGCAGCAGCGAGCAGCGCTGCGTTCCCAGACCCAGCAGCGCCAAGATTGGCGTTGCTGGCCCGGTTTTGGACAGGTGGAGGAAATAGGAGCTCTCGCTCTCCAGTCCCCCCAGCAGCCGCAATCACGTCGGCACCCTCCTGCACGGGAGCAGGCGGGTTGGATGTGGACGCACCGATGGCTGAAGTCTTCTTTTTTGGAGCCATAAGACGGAGAATGGCCCAAAAACTAGCGCGCAAATCGCTAGATTAGGTTCACACAACCTCCCCGGCGCCCCTACCTGGCGCGCCAAAGATGTCGGGGACGAATCCGCGATCACCTATGGGACCCAGAGAAGGACCCCTTTACGTTCGGCAGTGAGAGACGGTCGCGCGCAGAGCAAATCTAGCGAAGAACACGACAGTGCACGAGAGAGATTTACCCAGGTTCGGGCCGCACGGATGCGTAAAACCCTACTCCTGCTTTTTGGTTATTATCTGTATGATTGTTCTAGCTCCAGGAGCGCTACAGTACCGAGTAGCTGCGTACAATACTAGAGTTCTCCCTTTTTCCGTTCCTCCCCTTTCACGTTGCCCATGGGCCTCCTTTTATACGCACAAAGGGGTCTCCAACAGGTGGCAAACAGTAAAGGTAGAGGTGGAAAGTTGCTACAGTAAGGCCACTATTACCAGGATGACATGTCCTACCTACCACTGACGGCAGGGGACAAGGGCATTAAATGCCCATGCCTTTGCTGTCCAGATACATGTACCCGGACGTCATGGGCGTGGGAAAAGCCTATCCCATCTGCTGCTGCACCGCTATCTACAGTGCACCGCCGTCTACACAGTGCCCTGCCACGCACGCTTGGAAGGACCCAGAGCGCCACGCTGGCAGAGGCACCGGAGCAGCACAGTAGCACAGTGGTACAGTAACACTTGCCGCGGCAAGACCTTGCCGCACCTGACAGCTTGGCGCAGCCCATAGTTTGCCGTGCAAGGTAACTTGCCGGGGCAAGTACCTTGCCGCAGCCGCTATCTTGCCGCAGCCAATACCTTGCCGCAGCCAATGACTTGCCGGGGCAGGTACCTTGCCGCGGCAAGTACTCTGCTTCAGCAATGCCCAGGCTGGGCCTCAGCTGTCCCTCCCGGCAAGCTCCTCTTGCCGGGGCCTTAACTCTTGCTTTGTATACTTTGTTCTTGAATGGCTTAATAATCTTGAGCTTCTCTCTAGCTGTCCTCCCGCAAGCCTGGCCGCGGGATGCTACTACTGCCCGTGCACAAGTACGGGGTACTAGGGTACCCCTATCCTAGTACACCGACAATTGCACATGATGATTTTGATGAATATAATATGCATGTGCTTGCTGCTCCTACTTGCAATTATTATGAGAGAGGAACTATATCTCCGCCTCTCTATGTTTCCAACACGATAAAATTGCAAGAAACTGCTTATGCTATGTATTGACCTTTACTTGATGTGCATGAATTGTTCTTTTATGACATGTTGATGCATAGGAAGAGAGTTAGACTTCATCATTGCATGATATATGTTACTTCGTGTTCACTACTAAATTACAAATCATAGCTAATTAAAATTGGGTTTGATATACCTTGGGATCCGGGTGGATCCATTACTTGAGCACTTTATGCCTAGCTTTATGGTTTTAAAGAAAGCGCTGCCAGGGAGACAACCTGAAAGTTTTAGAGAGTCATTTATTTCTGTTGAGTGCTTTTATATAGTTTAAAAACAAAAAATATATATAGAGGGGAACTTAAAACTTTTCGACAAAAAGAGAAGCGATTGGAAGTTATGCATTGGAGAAGTGAGGGGCGACCTTGAACACTTGTGTTCATGCTCATGGAAACAATGTAGAATTTTTCTTGAAGATTCCCACAAAAATAATTATCCCCTTGTACAAATCCATTGTATTATAAAAATAATATGCCAGGATTTGCCTTTAGGGTGATTAGATTGCTTGTTGGTATGCGCGGTGTGAAAATAGAAACTTTGGCTGTAGCGCATGAATTTTAATTTTTTACTGGAATGTCAAACGTTTCTGAAACTTTTTGCACAGTATTACTATACAATTTTTTTGTTTTGTCCTAATTTTTTAGAATTTTTGGAGTACAGAACTATGGTAGATGTTCAGATTGCTACAGACTGTCCTGTTTAAGACAGATTCTGTTTTTGATGCATTGTTTTGCTTGTTTTGATGAAACTATCAATTCTATCGGTGGTATAAGCCATGGAAAAGATATATTACAGTAGCTACAATGCAAAAATAAAATATGAATGGATTTGCAACAATACTTAAAGTAGTGATTTGCATTATTATACTAACGGATCTCACGAGGTTTCTGTTAAGTTTTGTGTGGATGAAGTGATCAAAGATCGAGGAGGTCTTGATATGAGGAGAAGGATGAGAGGCAAGAGCTCAAGCTTGGGGATGCCCAAGGCACCCCAAGTAAATATTCAAGGAGACTGAAGCATCTAAGCTTGGGGATGCCCCGAAAGGCATCCCATCTTTCTTCAACAAGTATCGGTATGTTTTCGTCTTCATTTCATTCATGTGATATGTGTAAATCTTGGAGCGACTTTTGTGTTTAGTTTTCATTTTTCTTTTATGCACCATGCTGGTATGAGATAGTCCATGGTTGATTTGTAGAATGCTCATTGCACTTCACTTATATCTTTTGAGTATGGCTTTATAGAATGCTTCATGTGCTTCACTTATATCATTTGAAGCTTGGATTGCCTGTTTCTCTTCACATAGAAAACCGTTATTTGTAGAATGCTCTTTCGCTTCACTTATATTTATTAGAGCATGATCTTTTGTAGAAAGAATTAAACTCTCATGCTTCACTTATATCTATTTAGAGAGTCAACAGGAATTGGTCATTTGCATGGTTACTCATCAAATCCTACATAAAACTTGTGGATCACTGCATATGATATGCTTGATTCCTTGCAATAGTTTCGCGATATAGAGATGGAATATGTGGGAGGTACTAGTAAATGGTTGTGGTTAGTAAGAATATTGGTGTTAAGGTTTGTGATTCCTGAAGCATGCATGTATAGTCTCTCGTTATGCTATGAAGTTGGAGCATGATTTATTATTGATTGTCTTCCTTATGAGTGGAGGTCAGGGACGAGCGATGGTCTTTTCCTACCAATCTATCCCCCTAGGGGCATGCGTAGTAGTACTTTGCTTCGAGGGCTAATAAACTTTTTCAATAAGTATATGAGTTCTTTATGACTAATGCAAGTCCATGGATTATACGCACTCTTACCTTTTTGCAATTTGCTAGCCTCTACGGTACTATGCATTGCCCTTTCTCACCTCGAGATGTGGTGCAAACTTCGTAGGTGCATCCAAACCCCGTGGTATGATACGCTCTATCACACATAAGCCTTATTATATCTTCCTCAAAACAGCCACCATACCTACCTATTATGGCCCTTCCATAGCCATTCCGAGATATATTGCCATGCAACTTCCACCGCCTCCGTTTTGATGACTTGAGCATTCATTGTCATATTGCTTTGCATGATCATATAGTTGACATAGTAGTTTTGGCTCAGCCACCGTGCATCATTTTTTATACATGTTACGCTAGATCATTGCACATCGTGGAACACTGCCAGAGGCATTCATATAGTCATATTTTATTATAGGTATCGAGTTGTAATATTGAGTTGTAAGTAAATAGAAGTGTGATGATCATCAATTTTCATTATTAGAGCATTGCCCCAGTGAGGAAAGGATGATGGAGACTATGATTCCCCCACAAGTCGGGATGAGACTCCGGACAATGAGAGAAAAAAAAAGATAAAGAAAAAAAGAAAAAAAAAGAAAAAAAGAAAAAAAGGAAAAGAAAAAAAAACAAAGAAAAAAAACAAAGAGAGAAGGGGCATGGTAGTTCCACACCTGTGCTTCAAAGTAGCACCATGTTTTTCATATGGAGAGTCTCCTATGTTGTCACTTTCATATACTAGTGGAAATTTTTCATTATAGGATTAGATGCACACCCACTTAGTTTTCATATTGAGCTTTCATACACTTATAGCTCTTAGTGCATTCGTTGCATGGCAATCCCTACTCCTCGCATTGATATCAATTGATGGGCATCTCCATAGCCCGTTGGTTAGCCGCGTCGATGTGATACTTTCTTAATTTTTTTGTCTTCTCTATATTTACCCCTATCATCGTACTCTATTCCACCCGTAGTGCTATATCCATGGCTCGCGCTCATGTATTGCGTGAGGGTTGAAAAAGCTATAGCGTGTTAAAAAGTATGAACCAATTGATCGGCTTGTCATCGGGGTTGTGCATGATAAATACTTTGTGTTAAGAAGACAGAGCATGACAAGACTATATGATTTTGTAGGGATAGCTTTCTTTAGCATTGATATTTTGAAAAACATGATTGTTTGTTGGGATGCCTGAGTATTGATGTCTTTATGTCAAATTATAGACTATTGCTTTGAATCACTCGTGTCTTAATATTCATGCCATGATTAGATATATGATCAAGATTATGCTAGGTAGCATTCCACATCAAAAATTATCTTTTTTATCATTTACCTACTCGAGGACGAGCATGAATTAAGCTTGGGGATGCTGATACGTCTCCATCGTATCTATAATTTTTGATTGTTTCATGCCAATATTATACAACTTTCACATCTTTTTGGCAACATTTTATATGATTTATTGGACTAACCTATTGATCCAGTGCCCAGTGCCAGTTCATGTTTGTTGCATGTTATTTGTTTCGCAGAATATACATATCAAACAAAGTCCAAACGCGATAAAAATTTATGGAGAAATATTTTGGAATATTTGTGATTTTTGGGAGGTGGAATCAACGCAAACGGGGGCCCACAGGCCCCAAGATACACCAGGGCGCGCCCCAGGCCCCAAGCGCGCCCAGGTGTCTTATGCTCACCTCGTATGTCGGTTGCATCTCTACTTCGGTCTTAAGGAAGCTTATATCTGGAAAAAAATCGTGTTAAAATTTCAGCGCAATCAGAGTTACGGATCTCCCGGAATATAAGAAACGGTTTTCGGCCAGATATGGGGAACGCGAAATAGAATAGAACAGAGAGGGAGATCCCATCTCGGAGAGGCTCCCGCTCCTCCGCCGCCATGGAGGCCATGGAACAGAGGGGGAACTCTCCTCCCATCTAGGGGGGAGGCCAAGGAAGAAGAAGAAGAAGGAGGGGGGCTCTCTCTCCCTCTCTCCCGGTGGCGTCGGAGTGCCGCCGGGGCAAGGATCGGGACTTCGATCTACATCAACAATCTTGCTACCGTCATCACCAACTCTCTCCCCCTCTATGCGGCGGTGTAACACCCCTTCTCCCCACTGTAATCTCTACTTAAACATGGGGCTCAACTCCATATATTATTTCCCAATGATCTATGGTTATCCTATGATGTTTGAGTAGATCCGTTTTGTCCTATGGGTTAATCGTGATCTTGGTTGGTATGATTGTATATTTTATATATGGTGCTGTCCTACGGTGCCCTCCGTGTCATGCAAATGGAGGGGCCCCCGCTGTAGGGTGTTGCAATATGTAAATGGTTTGCTTATTGCCGGTGTTGCGGGGGTGACAACAGCCTAAATGCGGATAAGTGGGTTATGGCGTATGGGAGTAAAGAGGACTTGATACTTAATGCTATGGTTGGGTTTCATGATCTTAATGATCTTTAGTAGTTGCGGATGCTTGCTAGTGGTCCAATCATAAGTGCATATGATCCAAGTAGAGAAAGTATGTTAGCTCATGCCTCTCCCTCATGTAAAATTACAAGAATGATTACCGGTACTTGTTATCGATTACCTAGGGACAAATGACTTTCTTGTTGACAAAAGCTATCCACTTTTATTACCTTGCAATTTATTCGTAGTTTTATTCTCGCAAAGTACTCGTAGTTTTATTCTTGCAAAATAGTTTCATACTTGTTTTAGGTAAAGTAGACGTCAAGTGTGCGTAGAGTTGTATCGGTGGTCGATAGAACTTGAGGGATTATTTGTTCTACCTTTAGCTCCTCGTTGGGTTCAACACTCTTATTTATCGAAGAAGGATACAAACGATCCCCTACACTTGTGGGTTATCAGCCGACGTTGTGGGTGGACCACCCGGTGCGGTGGACGTCGTGGTAGATGAGGTAGCTCCGGTGCAGTGGTGAAGCGCGACCATCGTCTTCGTTGTCGTCGTTCGGCACAAAGGTGGGGAGGGAGACAAGGCGAAGGGCGATTCAAATTTTTCTTGGGCTGGCGGTGAGTTAGGGATTTGAGAGCTCTGTGCGAGGAAGGGGACGGTGGATAAGGGAGATTTTGCAGGGCTGGAATTGGGGCCGCCAGATATTTCAATTTGAAACATGGAAGCACAATTTTTTTTTGTCGTCGTTCTTTTTTTGGGGGGGGGGGGAGGGAGGGGGTGGGTGCTAGCGTTCGTACGACACACGCGACCACCACGACACGACCCTGGTCTGCGTGGTGCGCCTACATTTGAGAATGCAAACGAATCTTCTTTCATTGGCAAACGAATCTTGTACTATGTATTACCATGCCCATGTTTTCCTTGCAAATAATTAGTCCTTCGAAACGAGATACTATGAATTAATTAATGAGGAGTTCTTTGAATTAGAGTGTGTTTTTCACATAGTGATCTCCAATTCTAACATGGATTTCGCATTTCATGGTATCCATGCTACTTTTTTTAATACAAATTCATATATGTATAATATGAACACCATGGTAGTGAGAAAACTTTGGATGGATTCAAGCATATGACCACACACATACAAAATACCACAACAATCGAGTCAATATCAACTTTTCCAAACCTAGTATGGTACGAATTCGAAATAAATACGGAAGCCACACTACTGCAGGATGCTGCTAACGCGACACTACAATCAGAGACCCTTCGACGAAACTATGTGCGATGCATTAATCGCAAACGGTGATGTAAAAAAACCATAAAAAAGATGCAAAACGTTTGCGATGGCGGATACATCAAACACGGTTCGGATTTTAGTTGCGTGTGCGATGCGGAGCATACAATTCACTCGAATGAACTGTTTGCGATGAGCTTAACAACAAAAATGGGCAGCCAGATGAAGGTGTGTGCGATATAGGGCATACAGCCCACCCCGATGAACTGTTTGTGATGAGCAAAGACAATAAAAACGGTCAGCCAGATCAAGGTGTGTGCGATTGATGGCATACAGTTCACTCGGATGAACTGTTTGCGTTGAGCCAAGAGAACAGAAACGGTTCAATTTAACAGATGTGTGTGATACGCGGCAAACAGGTCTGTAATCAGAATTGTGTGCGAAGACCGATATTAACACAGACAATTGCTGTTAATAATACGTGTGTGTTGTGCGATGGGATTGCATACAGAACAACAACACACACATATATATATACACACACTTATAAGGACATGGCTGCATAACCAAATTAAACATCGAATTACATAGGTGGCTACTACACACATGATATAATTGCACACACCAAAGTAAACTATTACATGCATAATTACATAGGTGGCTACTACAGACATGACATTTCCACACACCAAAGTAAACTATATATTACCTGCATAATTAACTAGGATAAACGATCATCTAATCATCATCTACTTCTTGTGACACTTGCTGCTACTGCTCTGCTTGTGGCTCGATCCGGCCTCGTCGATTTTGGGAACGAGGCACTTCCTCACGTCAACAATCCGTCTGTGCATCTCGTAGCATGTGTACACGCTCTTGGCCGTGAACCTGATGTGAGGTTCATCCAGTTTCCGCATCCAGGCCCCGTGCCAGGATACGAGACTTGTTCTATTGCCATCCTGCTTCATCTTTTCGTAGTAGGGGTCGATGATGGCCGAGGCGAGTTCAAGCAGGGAGTCCTTCTTCGTGCTGCCCCAGACCCTATAGTCCTCATGGATTTCGACAAGGTTCTTGCAGGCCAAGCCCGTAACCATGAGCGCTTTTACATCGTTGGAGGTTTCCACCATAGCGAACTTGTAGTCGGTGCTGTTGACAAACCTGGCAAAATGGTCGCAAGGCTCTGTGGCCATGCAGTACTGGTAGATGAGGACATGATGGCGCACGCACAACTGGGCGATGGCAACGTTCTGATCTTTGCCGGGATGACCGCCGGTGTACTAGAGGTCGATGCCGACCACCTTGTACTTGTCTCGAGCAAGAAACTGCTCAACGGTGTTGATGTACTCCTCCACCACAGCCGGGTCGATGGTGTACACCATCGAGAGATCCGTCTCCCTCGCGTGGGTCTCCACTTTATGCTCGCCGAACTCCATTGGAGCGCCGCTAGATATCCTCTCTGTATATGTCGTCGTGGGAGTGCTTGTTGTGTTGTGGGGCGAGATCGAAAGGTTGAAGCCGGACGGCCTGGAATATCCGCACGCCCGGATGGCAGTTCTAATTTGCAGCGTGTAACTCCATCGCGCCGCACGTAACTGCATCATGGTGACGCGCGTGGCACAACCGCATGCATATGGCCCCCCAACGTGATCGTGCGCAGGCCCCAACTGCTGGCAGAGTGCGCGCGCAGGGACGCGAGCAGAGTTCTCCGCGGTGCCTCAACGGTGAGCAACCATATATGTGCATATAGCCATTGAACACGCAAGGAAAAGCTATCCACAAGCCGAGCGCATGGAGGTACACGAGTAGAGCTCGCCGCGGCGCCTAACGGCGAGCAGAGCGCGCCGAGGGACACGAGTAGAGGCCAGCACAGTGATACGTGGCAAATAAGATGAACTATGTGAGTGATGGCGGAGACATCAAGCTCGAATCAGATTAGAGTTGCGTGTGCGATACGTGGCATACAGTTGATCCATCCGACCTGTTTGCGATGGAATAAGCCGTGTGTGTTGTGGGCAAACGCTTGCTGGTATATAACCGTTTGCGATTGATGAATTCATAACCGACGGGTTACCTAGTGTGGTCCGTGTGCGATGTGATATGCTCTGTCTGCACAACATCTATGCTCTGTGTGCAGAAGAACAACCTATATATAGTTATAACAGGACATGATTGCAAAACCAAATTAAACATCCAATTACGTTATATAACAAATACCATAAATATTGCAAGGTTCAACTTCCAGCATTACAAGGCCCAAATTCAAAGATTACAAGGTTCAAACTATTGAGACACATAAAATTCATCTTCTTCATAATCTTTTTCATGCATTATTTCTGTGAAAGGATCATCCACCGAGAAGTCATATAGCAGTTCGATACAGTGACTTTCGAATAATCTATCATATAAAGTTACAAACTGAAATTCAGATTCTGCAGAGCCTTTTCCATTCAGTTGTAGATGCATGCGCTCTTTAGCAATCCATTCACTTATGCACAGTAAATATAGGGCAAACCTCATTACCTTGAGCAACCTTGCTTTCTCAACAAAGAACCTGGCGAATTTAATTTCTAGTGTGGTGCCTCGGTACTCGTTAAAAGTAATTTCTATGAGATGAAGATCAAGGCATTCAATGGGATTGTTATATTCCCCAACATTATCTACTTTCAGGCCTGCTAGTATCTGCAAAGGAAGACAACATATTAGTGCCTAGCTGCAGATTTGAACACTTCGGGCCTCTTTGATTTGCAGGATTTCTAAAATTCACGAAAAGAGTGAAATGCCACCTTCAATCTTTCATGATAAACTTTTATCACGAAAGCATGTCCGGCAAAGGAATAAAACACGTACAACACTAGCATCTCAAAAAATATATGTATTGAAATCCTCCAAATTTCCTTTAGAAATCATTCTACATTTGTCATTGTAATCATGGGTAAAAGTAACAAAAAATTGAGCTCCTTTGTGGTTAACAATTAACAGGAAAGGAGCATCACCTTGATGTATAGCTTCTCCGTGCATGGAAAGCATCTAAGGAATCTAACAACTACATCCAGGTCGGGGCCGACAGATTGTAGTGCCAAGATCTTCACTGTGCGCAGAGGCCGGGTCAAGCTTGTGGGAATCATTTTATGGATGACATGCGAACATATAGATCAACAAAAATTAGATAAAATGTGTTGTCCAATAATATATAAGAAGGAGAAGAAGAAGACAGTTATACCTAAACGGATAATGATCCAGTAACAAGTTCATTGAATTCAGCACACGAATAGCCCAACACTGTCAATTTCGGTGTGTGAATGACCCTGATTCTTGCTGGATCTAATTTATCAAGTACATACAATCTCTCAAGGAAAGGCGCTTTCTCAATGACCATGTCATGAAACACCTCAATTGACAGCCTTGGGTGGCACCAGCAATGCACATAAATCACACGAACATTCGTCGAGGTGATGTGGAGGCTACTGTACCCATCCATCGCCTGAAGACGAAGGTACTCGAGCACTGTACAGCCGACGAGCAGGCGCTCCAAATCCTCCTTTGAGATGCGGACGGCAATGAGCTCGAGGTGCTTAAGTTTAGGGAGATGAAGAGCGTGCGCGACATCAATCCGTGGGAAATGCACTGCCTGAATGTATCACGGCGCAGCATGGGCGCTAGGCGGATCGTGGACGGCGGTAGTGAGCGTGGACGCCCAACTATAAAGCTGAGCTCCTCTAGCCAATCTAGGGCTGGGGATAGGAACCAGTAGTGAAATCTGGGTTCGGCCTTGTAGTGCGGACGCCCAGTTATTTGCGAAGGTGCATAACGATAATCAAGGAGCAGCCTTTGGAGTGAAGGGGCAACTTTGATGATGAGCTCCTCTCCTTTAAAGAAAATTCCAATGCTTACAAGGTGAGGCGACTTTATTTGGAGACAACGGATACGGATTTCTTTTCCAAAAACAAGCAGCAAGCGCTCCAGGGCAGGGCAGCAGGAGTGGATGATGCTGTACAGTGAGGCCTCCGACAGATTGACCACCACAAGCGCGAGTTTTTTTAGCAGTGGGAGTCGAAGCATTTGTACCAGATTGTCTAGTAGATGACACCGGGCCAGGGTGGCGGTGTGGAGAGAGGAGGAAAACCATGAGATGGACATTAGTGGTGAGGGCACAACTACAACACTTGCTGGACAGCTATTTGCATAGTAATGGTAGAACTCAAGATGCTGGAGTTTTTCGAATTGACGGGATGTCAGCCAGGCGTCCACCGTGCAGGGTATGTGCAGCAGGCAGCATGCCGGGATGCATAGGCGTTGAACGGAGCCCTGGTGGGAGGAGATGATGACTCCGTGGAGTTCAAAAATCATGAACGACAGATAGCCGGCGACAGTCGAGATTAAGAGGAGCGGCGTGCCATAGAGTGCGCCACCGAGATGCGAGGACCTGTGTGCGGCAGCCATCCTTGGTGGGGAGAAGGAAGATGATCTCCCCAAGGATGGCATCCGGGAGATCGCTGATGCGGTCTGCCCGATATTCTACGGGTTCCTCGGATCTAGGGGGCATGGTCGCTTCTCCCGCGCTGCCGGGTGCACGATGTACAGCCGGCGGTGCCGCTGGCCAGAGCCTCATCTGTGTACATAGCAATCTGAAAAAAGGCAGAAACATACATGTAGGACATTCAAAATCAATTCTTAATATCTGGAAGAAAAAAAAGGCACAAACATATATGTAGGACATTCAAAATCAATTCTCAAGATCTGGCTATGAATTATTAGTATGCACGCTAACCCTAGTCGGATTATTAGCAAAAAAATCATTTGTACGCACGCACGCTACCATTCAAACAATCAATACACTGCACGGATCTACCGAATCTTACTCTGACTTCATGGATTGGGTGAACATAACCAAGGATATCTGTTCCCCAACAGAAGGGGCCGGGGGGGGGGGGGGGGAGGACTAACCGGTTGTCAGTCGGAGTCGGAGTCGTTGCCGGAGTAGCTGTGGACCGCTGGCTCCGGCTGGTGAGGCACGATGACGGCAACGAAGTCAAGGCCGCCGGTCTGCCCGTGCAGTTTACCCACCGATATACATACCCTCGCAGCCCTGAGTTTCTTAGATGACGCCTGCGAAACGCCCCCTTTCCCAGAGATCCCCATCCCCACCCCCTCCCCCAGTCCAGAGCGTCGCAGCCTCAGCCCGGCTACGCTTCCCGGGGAGCTCAAGGAGCGAATGGCCCAAACGAGCTTTACCGCGGCCTCTTCGCCCGACATCGGCGAGGTGGCCGCCGAGGAAGCTGACGACGATGACTGGACCTGGATTGAGCCTTTCAATCAGTGGGCTAGAGTATCCTGGTATGTCGCGGACGCCGGCTACGACATTGAGGTCATCGACAGCGATGGCTTGATGCGGGCTATGTCACATGTTAAGTTGCCCACCCCCAACCCTTCGGGTTCGACAGCCATCGATCTCATCGATGGCCCTGCCGCTGATCTCCTGCGACTCGTTATGAACAATTTGCCATCCTTCATCGCCAAGGAGCCCCTTTTGTCATTTCTGAAGGACACGTTATGCGACGCTGGCTTGGGATCGTCAGCTGGCAAGTCAGTCCTCATCGACGACGACCAAGAGGAGGAGCCAATCTGTGACAAGTGAGGAAACCCATGATCTGTTTTCTCGAACCCCTTTTGTAGTGAGAACCTGTCAGTTATTTATTGCTATATTTGGTTGTTTGCATTACGCCTTGTTTATTTCTATGGTTTATGGTTGTTCGGTTGTTTGTAGTTAGCATATGTCTCGTTTCAATTGTCATCTTTGGTTATTCGTAGTATGCCTTGTTTATTTCAGCTATTCACAGTGTGATGTTCTATATGTGCAAGTATGAACTATGCAGTTCAATTTCATCAATACCAATTTTAACAATAGCTCTATGAATGACTATATTTGGTTGCTGTTAAGCATGTTGTACTCCCTCCGAATCTTTTTAGTTCGCATATAAGATTTTTCTAAAGTCAAGCCTCGTAAAGTTTGACCAACTTTTTAGAAAAAAATACCAACATTCACAATATGAAATCAATATCAGTAGATGTGTCATGACTTAAATTTTCATATTGTATAACTTTAGCATGGTAGATGTTGATATTTTTTCATATAAATAAGGTCAAACTTTATGAAGTTTGACTTTAGACAATTCTTATATGCAGAGTAAAAGGACCGGAGGGAGTATTTAACATGCCTTTCCATTTGATTTAACAATGGCACTGTTTGGATACTCTAACTTACCTAGAGGTTAGAGTTAGTTTCTAGCTCATGATAGTTAAAAAGGAGAGAGAGAGATTGGTGGAATAGTTGATTGTATTGCTTGAGCCTCGTGGGCATATATATAGGAGTACATGGTCATCTTGGAGTACAAGTGAAGGTAGAATAAATCCTATAGTATCCTACATTTCCTAAATAACAATTATACTCAACAATGACTAACCCTAAACTAACTCTAGCCAAAGAGGTGTTTGGATGACAGGGTTAGATTGACAATAAATGCACTAGGAGAACTAGTCCCAATTAGCACCTCTTGGGTGGGATAGTTGTTTTGGCTGGGTTAGACGCAACTAGCTCAATCTAGACCTCATGTTTGGATACTTTAGGGCTATTTGACCCCAAACTAGCTCAAACTAACTCTAACCCATGGATCCAAATAGGGCCAATAACTAGTGTACATAGACCTGCACAAAACAAGTTTGAATGACTATGTTTGCTTGTTTTTAAATATTAGGCCTGTTGCAGTTAATAACACACCTTTCCACTTCTTGTTTTTAAATATTAGGTTTTTAACAATTTGGTCCTGCACATGTAGGTCCTGCTGTCAGAGGTTTTGACCCACTGTTCGACCCTTTTTGCATATAGGGAAATGAGTTGTCCATGAATATTAGTCAAGTCAAGAAACTCAGAAAGATTGTTAGGATAAAGAAATTAGCAACAAAAAACAAAAAGATCTTTGTCTGCACAATGAAGAAGACATCAGTTCACTACAGCATGGTACTAACTGTTATATCTTGTCTTTTTAATTCCTTTGCGCCATTTCAAATCTAGAGAAGATATTTATGCATATCCTTGTTTTCAGGCCTTTCCGAAGAAGTTCACTGATGATTACCTCTCAAACCACCTGTATGGTCAGGAGGCGAGGAAGGTATTCATACAACACCCACGGTTCAATATTGAAGTCTTCCTGAAGAGGATGAAGGATGGACGGTCAATCATCCACATGCACTGGCCTAAAGTTGCAAAGATCTTCAACATCATTGAAGACTCAATATTCGCCTTCCGCTTCAGCAGTTTTCCAGATGAGATTCATCTGTCTATGTACCGTCTATGATACTAATTTCCAAAGGTTATAGATGTTGCATGTGAAACTTGGTGCTGGTGCAGTTGTGTAATGGGGTAGCTGAGTGCTGAAGCTATATGATGTAGTACTCTGATGTATTTCAATTATGAAATCCTGCTTCCTTAATATGAAAATGAAATATATTGTGTGCTTAATATGAAATGTTAATTAGATTAATAAATGGATTATTAATAATTGGACAATTTGCCTGCTAATTGGGGTTTTCTATTGCAAACGGTTCTTGAGAAAACACCGTGGGCGATGACCTCAGGCAATGCACACAGTTTCTAGGAATAAACCGTGTTGGATCAATGAACAATCACACACGACATCCTCTTGAAAACTGTTTGCGTTAGGCCACCTTGCGCAAACGTTTATGACATAAAAAGTGTGTGTGATGGACAACCTATGCACACAGTTTCTTCTACCCACCGTGTGGGATGCATTCAATAACGCAAACGATTTAATGGGGAAAATTGTGTGTGATGTACGTGCGAATGGAAACATTTTCCTTGGAGTGACTGTGTGGGATGTATATACGAATGGAAAAATACTTCTTGGATTAACTGTGTGGGATGTACATACTAACAGAAACGTATTCCTTGGATTGACCGTGTGGAATGTACAGACAAACGGAAACGTTTAGCCGGGACTGACTGTGTGGGATGTACTTACGATCGGAAACGATTTGGCCTGTATAATTGTATTTTTTAGCACAACTGTACATATAACCGTATTTGATCGCTCGCCTGTCGCACACGACCTCATTTTGCTGAGCGTGTGTGCTAGGAGGGCCTATCCCCGACGGTTTCTGGGTCATGTGGGAAGGACCCTCCTATCGCAGTCACTCACTTGGCGACGGTTCAGAACACCGTCGCGGAAAGGGGTTAAAAACCGTTTGTATAGCACCTCGTTGTACCAGTACCATATGCATGGTCCTCAATTCAAATCTTACAATGTACACTAAATTGAAACATCAATATTAAGTCTAGTACTATCTACATTCAAATGTTGCTTTTAGGTCCCGCCGGCACACACGGTACATACTTCCTCTATTGATCAATTTTCCTCTCCTAACCACCTTACAAAGCTATTGGTTTCCACTCGTTCATTATTTCTCTCCATGTTTTGATCTCTAACTCTCACACACCTGCCATTGCACTCCATGCCGAGCTCTCTCTCTCTCTCCCCCTCCCACCCTCTCTCGGTAGATACATGCATTGCCTATCTAGACCCCCCTCCCTCTCGTGCGCACGCACGCACATTGTCTATCTAGGTCACTCTCGAGAGATCGTCTCACTCTTTCTTCTGCACAACGGCCCACACTCGCTTAATCTCTCTCTCTCTGTTTATCTAAGTCTTGATTAACCTCACATTCTTTCACACACAAATGATATATCTCCCTGTTCGGGCCTCGATTGACACACTCTATACTCTCTCACGTAGATTGTTTATCTAGATCAGTCTCTCCAAGCCGTTCCACTCTTTGGACCTCATGGCGGCCCATGCTCGCTCATTCTCTCTCTCTCTCTCTTTATGCATGTCTCGATTGACCTCGCTCTTTCTCACACACAAATGATATATCTCCATGTTTGGGCCTAATTCGACATATTCATAGTGTATACTCTCTCATGCACATTGTCTATCTAGGTCACTCTCTCCAACCTGTCTCACTCTTTCGATCCCATGACGACCCACACTCGCTCAATCTCTCTCTCTTTATCTATGTATTGATTCAGCTTGCTTCCTCCCACGCACAAACGATATATGTACCTGTCTGTGACTGGATCATCTCTCAAGCCCTCTCTTACAGCCCTCACCCTTCCCAAAAGCTCAATCAGACAATATCTATCCACAGCATATATATCTTTTCAATGAATGTCGGGGCACACTCACTTTGTCTCTCTATCTATGTCTCGATTGACCTCGCTTTCTCACGCCGTCTCTTCCACACATTGAAGCTACCTCTCCATCCCTCGCAGAGCCGGAGCTATTTACATTGCGAGGGTGACTCCAACCTTCGATTAATTTGTGAAGGCATTTATTCCGGTGGGTTTAGATTATATTTTTGTAGCATTCGCCCCACAACTACTCCAAACACCGTTGCAACCCCCGCCCCTCCCCCAATTGTTTTCCCTCTAGCTCGGTCACCACTCTCTCTCACGCCCTTTCTAACCTTCCACGTCACACCATGGTATTTTTGCAAAAAAAACTCTGGTGTTCTCTTTAATTATTACAAACCCGGAGTCCACCTGTAATGGAACAAATTTCGACCCAGAAATTAAAGTGCTACAAACTACACACCAGGGGGCCCAACTATCATGGAGCAAATTTGGACCCATATCTACACCCATATATAGTGTGCGAATAACTTTGGAAGATGGTCGTTGGATGAAGCCAATCCGACGGTGCAGAGATGGCAAATCCGAGCACCACTGGCCGTTGGATATCTTCTACATTCCACCACATTCTGCCACATGTACAATCTAGAAGACTGCATGGTTGAACTTAAGCATAATGCACAAACCTCAAAATACAAGCACTTCTCCTTTGTTCTAGAATCTTCTGTATCATAGTTGCCCAATTTTTTTCTAAATGAATCGCCATTATTTGTTTTTACTCTATGCTCTACAATGCACAATTCCTTGAATCTTAAAATAGATTAACTTTTTTATAAAACTTATTGATTTTGAATGAGATGAACTATAAGAATTAAACAAACATCTACATCATGCATATATGAACCAAAGCTTACATGCTATGGTGTGGTATTTATTCATAATTTGGTTGCCAAATCTCATGCATGCAATGCACGTGTACTTTACTAGTATAAATTAAAAATGAAAAAGGACAAGGATCGAACATGCGACCAGGGCCTTCAAGCCGCACGTCAATAGGCAACATAGTAGCAACGTTTGTTGTACTCCCTTTGTTGATACAATGTTTTTATATTACCAAAGCCTATTTAGTGGATAACATGTTTTTATATTAAATTTAGTACATTAGTGGGACCGGCTCGTGAGCACGTACTATTCCACTTCACTTACTGGTAGGTTCCATGTCTGCTCTCTCTCTCCTCCCCTTCTACGTTTAGACGTACAGGCAAACATGAAGAACGCGCGGGCGGTGTGGCCATTGACCGTATCTGGACGAGTTCACAAGTTACGGCACCAGTTTCACGTAATACTAGTACTAGTGTTATATGTAACAAGTTTAGGAACAAAAGTGACCGTGACGAACAAGTTAGGCTAGTAGTATCTACTAACAATTAAATGTGTGGATAAATAGATGTATCGCCTAGTGCTCGAACAAGGGGACTGCTCGCGCCCTACAAGTATTTGGAACTGACTTCCCTAAAAAAATACTTGGAATTGACGTGGTATTTAATATGAAATGTTTGCGATGAGAAGCAATACATATCGCTTGATGACGTTTTATATTTAATTTGATACGGCTCTAGCAGAATATTCAATCGATCAAACCATAGATTTCATTCAGTCTGACTGCGACTTTACATTCATACCACGATCGAACTAAAATAAGCACAAATGATAAATCCCAAATGTTCGGATTTAATTTAAGCACGGCAATCCGAACGTTTTTCATGGCATATTTAGACCATGCGGCGGCAGTGGAGGCATCTTGCGGTGGGAAACAGCTCCTCTGCCGTGCTCTGTGTGTCGTCAGGCCACTGATCGACGGCGACGGCGGTGTCTTGCGCCGTTGTTGGCATACTCCTGGACATTGGCCCTAGCTTCAAGGAAGGCCAGAATGTTCTGGACTTCGGTCTCCAGGAGCCAGTCAACTGGCGGGAGGAGGCGACCGGTGTTGGTGCAAGGAAGCGGTCGATGGCGGCGATCCATGCCGCTGAGGAGGGCACTGGCACTGGTGCCGTGACAGGCGCTCGCAACGGTGCGGCAGAGACATTCGTGTGCACGGGCACCATCACAGGCGCGCGCGTGAGTGCACGCGCAGGCGCATGCACTGGTAGGTGCACGGGCGCGTGAAAGTCAGCGGGGACCTCATGGAACCCCGTGGTTTCAAGCTCGGCGACAATGTGCGGCTCCCAGGCCATCAATGCCACGGGAATGGGCGTTGGCGCTGTCGGGGTGACGGGAGCTGGAACGGGAGCGGGGACAGGCGTGGTGTCTTCCCGCAAGGCCAGTTCAAGCTCGTCCCAAAGCGCCTTATATTCTTAAGACTCCGGCTGGGTGTCTTCCTCAGGAAACTGGAAGACTAAGGGCAGACCATCGTGATGCGGCATGGCGTACGGTGAGGTCAGGCTGGTTGGAGGTAGACGACAGGAGAATCCGAGAGGAAGAGAGAAGATTGTAGCGAGACCGGGGAGTGCGGGGGTGATTTAAACTGTGGCACCGGCGCCATTAAAAGTGGGGGCAGTTGGGAGGAAGGTGGGCGGCGGAGCCTTGTCAAAGGGCTCGCCTCCCGGTGAGCCTGCGTAGTGGCCTTCTCGGACGCCTCCCGGTCAGTCAGCGCAGCGGTCTGCTCACACGCCTCCCGTCGACTCACACGCTTGCTCGGACAACACCTGCCGATGAGAAGCGGGACTCATGGCGGCACATAGGTCTAACGCCCACGGTTTGAATAGTGAAACCGTTCGCATTAATGTGACATGTATTTGTTCCAAAATACCTTGGCTCTTCATTTGTGCAACTTTTCATAAGCAGCCTGTCTCAAATTGAACAAAAAAATACGACAGCCTATTTGTGCCATATCACGTGACCATGCTTAGTTTCATGAATTTCAGGTTAGTTTTGGATTTTCTGGAATTTAAAATCCAGGATTCAAAACAATATCATAACCTACATCATGAAATACATTTTCAAGCCATACATCTTTACTGTTGTAGATGTTAATATTTCTTAAGAAAGGATTTAGTCAAACATTGTGCTTAGTTATACTTCAGACAAGTTATATATGCAGAGTAAAAAGATAATCTCTCCGTACTAGTGCATTGCCTGATATAGTAACTCTACTAGGCACAAACAAAATCAACAAACAGAGCTCCATTCTGTGCTCATCCTGGTGTAGTACTATTAGTACTAGGCAATGGAGTTGATGGGTGACCTTGGGTAGCGGCGACCAAGGGAATTGAATCGTGTTCGGCACCGTAGGTAACGTGGGCTAGTTACTAAAGCATCCCTCCATTGTTCATTGGTTGTCATTATGGACCGGGGACATGAGGGGAATTTCCTAGGGCTGGAATTCTGGCTGCCAGATATTTCGACTTGAAACACGGAGGCTCAATTGGAGGCACGAAGTTTAATATTGCGGTTCTTTTGCTTGGGGTTGGATAATGTGTGTACCACACACGCCACCAGCAAGACACGAGCCCGGGTCTGGCTGGTACGCCGTCGGGTGCTTCCATTCGAGAATGCGAAAGGAATCTATTTTTCAATTACAGAACGAATCTATACGTATTACAATGCCCGTATTTTCCTTGCAAATGACTGGTCATTCCAAATGGCACGGTATAATGATTTATGATGAGTTCTTGAATTAGAGTGAGTTTGTGATATAGTGATCTCAACATGGATGTATGACCATGCATGTATGACACGAATTCAAAAATAAAATGTAAGCCATGCATGGTCCTCAATTAAATAAATGCACAATAAATTGAAACATGAATATTAAGTCTAGTACTATGTACATGCAAATGTTGTGTTTAGGTCTCTCCATCGACACCCCCCACCACACATACTTCATGTATTGATCGATCTTCATTTCTTTGTTCATAGAGCTATTGGTATCTGACACACGGGCGCTCATTATTTCTCTTCACGTTTTGATCTCCATTTATGTCACACCTGCCCACACACTCTCGACAAATGTATTTCTCACACACAACCTCGTCGTGCCCTCCATGACAAACCCTCCCTCTCTCTCTCTCAAGACACGTACATTGCCTTTGTAAAACACCTTCACCGTGCACGCACACACAAAGTCTATCTAGGCCACTATCTCGGTAACTATCTCCCTCCAGCCCTCACTGCAGCTTCGCCGCAAGATATCTCGGTGTATCGTCTTTAACATTCGAGTGTATGCTAGGCCACACTCACTCGATCTCTCCATCTATAAATGACTCGATTGACCTCGCTTTCTCGCGTCGTCTCTCTCACACCTAGACGCTCCCACTACAACCCTTGAATAGGCGAAGCTATGTAGATTGTCGGGGGGTAACCCCTCGACCTTAGATAAAATTGTGAAGCTCTGTTTAGGATTGTTTAGATTATAGTAGCAAACATGCCCATGCGTTGCAACGGGAGACAAAAAAATTACATGCTAGCCAAATAAGTATGACTCAATACCCCAAAATATGAGCGTCCTCTAGTTGAACACGGTGGCTCACCATGTTTCCACTTATCTTTCTTCCCACCCTCGTTGATGATGGACGCGATGTCCATGTGATCGCAATGCATTCGACGTGGTAAATCCCAAGGCAATGAGCTTGCCACTGCATGACACACTTGTCATTGTGCCGCGCAAGGGAATGTTAAAAACTTTAAAAACAAATTTCATGGACCACAAACTACTCCTAGCACCTAGACATATAAAGACTTTCCGAAAACTACCCAAATCCTAGACATGAAAGACTTTTGAATGGACGAACAGTTTTTCGAATCGACAAAAATTTGTTTTAAAAATTTGGGCATTTTTTTAAATACATGAACATTTGTTTTGTTCAGACGAACATTTTTTGAAATGCATGAATAGTTTTCGAATTCATGAACATTTGTTTTGTTCAGATGAACATTTTTTGAAATGCATGAATAGTTTTTGAATTCATGAACATTTTTTGAGTCAGCAAACATTTTTTGTATCAATGAACTTTTTATAATTGGGGATTTTTTTTGAAAATTTTAGATTTTTTTATAATTTTCGAACAGTTTTGTAAATCACCTATATCTTTTAAACTACGAAAAATTTATGATTTCTCACACATTTTTTGAATTCACAAACATTCTATGATTTCTCGAACATTTTTCTCCAAACTCGCAACCTTTTGTAATTTGGAAATGTCAAATTAATTTAAAGAAGGAAAAAACAAAAAAAGAAATGAGAAAAGAAAAGAAAAGACAAAAACGAAATGAAAAAAAATAGGGGCGTCACGCCCCACGGGCGGGCCCATGAACGCGTATGTGGGAGGGAGGAGGTGTGTGAGAAAAAGGAGGAGGAAAATTGGTCCAACCTCGGGATCGAACCCTGTTCTGCGCGGTGGAGGAGATAGGTTTCAGCCACTGAGCCGCGAGTGTGTCTCTGATATATGAGCGGTATCATCTATATAAAAGAACTGAGAGCGACGGTGACTTTGAAAAAAAAAGACGAATCATTTTCATGACTTATGGGTGGCATAGTGGGTAATTTACGGCAGTTTTGGAGGCAATTTAAATGATGAACGACCAGAAGCAGTCCGTGCTTTATTATTAGGGAAATATTTTTTGAACATTATATTTGTCCCCACCCTCCCAAACACCGATGGGTTGTGCACACCCCCGCGTAGAATATCATGTGCCCCCGCACCTTAGATGCTATATGGTGATACGAGTTCCTTGGAGCGTGTAGATCTGAGATATAGCGGCTCACAAGATGTCTTAATATTTTTACAAGAAACCTTAATGAGTTTGGGAATCGCACACAATTAGTACCAAAACTACTCAGATGCCCTTGGATCCCATATCCAGCGGCCTCGAAGCTTGTATCATCGTAGCGTCTAAGATGAGGGAAGACCTCATATTCTCTTGTATTTAACAATATCACGTGCTACCACACCTTAGATTATGTGGTGATACAAGCTCCTCGGAGCCGTTGGATCTGAGATCCAATGACTCCTTGGTGGTTCAAATGTTTTTTGCAGAAAAGCCCCCAAAGAGTTCGGGCACAACCCACAAGCACAAAGACTACTCAGATGCCATTGGATCTCAGATCAAACAACCTCGAAGCTCGTATCACCGTAGCATCCGAGCTGTGAGAGCACTTGACGTTTTATCGCACGGGGGAATATGAGGTGCTCCCACACCGTAGATTCTATGGTGATACGAGTTCCTGGGAGATCTAACGGCTCGCAGTAGGAGGTTTGAATGTTTTTGCAGTATAGGCCTCAAAGAGTTTGGGAATTGCGCAGAAAGTACAAATACTACGCACATGGCATTGGATCTCGGATCCAATGACCTAGATGCTCATATCGCTGTAGCGGCTAATTAAGCTATGGGGAGCACCTAATATGAGCTACTGGGAGCCATTGGATCCAAGATCCAGCGGCTCACATGCCTGAACGTTGTTTTTTTTACAAAAAAAGCCCTTGGAGAGTTTGGAAATTGCGCATAATTACAAAGACTATTCCCAAGCCATTGGATCTCAGATCCAACGACGTAAAATCTCGTATCGCCATAGCATCTAAGCTGCGGGAGCATGTGATATTCTATGCCGCTATCATTTTTGTTCCTAAACTTGCGAAATACGTGTAACTCGAGCCGTAACTTGTCTAACCGCGCAAAGTGTTTGTGCATAAAAACCATCCTACACTGAAATATCGGAACAACACACGGGAGGCCCACTTGTCATTGATCAAATTTGGACCTAAAACTAACAAATCTGAAGGATGAGATTCGAACCAGCAAACCTAGAGTACAAAGCGTATGTCGATAGCCTGAAACCGTAACGGTTGTTGGCTTTGTCGCATAACTTGATTTTATACAGTATTACATTGAGTAGAGTAGAGGGAGTGGCTCGTCAACACGTGCATGAACGTTGACTGACTTACTGGTGGGTCCCATGTCTGCCATCTCTCTCTCCTCTCCATCTAGTAGTACAACCTTTAGATGCACAGGCACACACGAAGAGCGGCGCGAGCTTGCCGTGGTGTTATTATAACTAAAAAATGCTTGAAAACTAGATGAATCGCCTAGAACAAGAGATGCTGTGGCTGGTCGAGACGGAGCTAACCACACCTATCCTCCGTGCCACGTTAGCATGATGAAGCTGTGCGGCTAGTGGGGTGTTTTCGACCAACTAGCTAGGTCCCGAGGTCGAACCATAGGTAGTTTGATACAGTTTATTTTTACACGCACATTTTTCCTCCGTGCCGATACATGGCACACCCTACCGCGCGGTTTCTGGGTCCTCCCGGGTGCTGCACGCATATTTTCTTCCTTGCCGAGACGTGGGACGCCCTACCACGCGTTTTCTGGGTCCTCCTCGGTCGTAGCACCGAAGAAAGTAAATGAGTCGTCAAATCACAAAAGCCCACCTTTCCCGCCGAGTACATCAGTGAAGCACGGTGGCTAGCTAGTTGGGCTAGTGTGGCCGATTAGCTAGGCCGCCGCCACATTTGTTTTTTCACCCCTTTTTTCTCTCCTTGTTGGTAGGTAAATTTAAACATCCACCGCTGCATTGCACTGGTCTTTGGGTGCGGCAGGCGCGGCAGGATTTTATTTTTTTGATTGACGGGAGCAGGCGCGGCAGCAATTAGTCATGATGACTCCGCCTATAAAACCCACTGCTCCCCGAAGTTTGCTACTTCTTGAGCTTGCATTGGTTTTTCCCTTGAAGAGGAAAGGGTGATGCAAAAAAGTAGAGATAAGTATTTTCCTCAGTTTGAGAACCAAGGTATCAATCCAGTAGGAGGTACAAGCAAGTCTCCAATCTATGCACCTACACAAACAATCAAACACTTGCACCCAACGCTATAAAGCACTACTGCAGGATGCTGCTAACGCGACACTACGATCAGAGACCCTTCGACAAAACTGTGTGCGATGCAATAATCGCAAATGGTGATGTAAAAAAACCGTCAAAAAGATGCAAAACGTTTGCGATGATGGATGCATCAAACACGGTTCAGATTTTAGCTGCGTGTGTGATGCATGGCATACGGTTCAGTTCAATGAACTGTTTGCGATGAGGCAGAAGAATAGAAACGGGCAGCCAGATGAAGGTGTGTGCGATATGCGGCATACGGTTCACTCGGATGAACTGTTTGTGATTAGGCGGAACAAAAGAAACGGTCAGCCAGATCAAGGTGTGTGCGATAGAGGGCAAACAGTTCACTCGGACGAACTGTTTGCATTGAGCCAAGATAACAGAAACAGTTAAATATAACAAGATGTGTGTGATACACGACAAATAGGTCTGTAATCAGAAATGTGTGCGAAGACCGATAATAACGCAGATGATTGCTGCTAATAAGATGTGTGTGTTGTGCATTGGGATTGCATACAGAACAACAACATATATATATATACACACTTATAAGGACATGGTTGCATAACCAAATGAAACATCCAATTACATAGGTTGCTACTACACACATGACATTTGCACACACCAAAGTAAACTATTACATGCAAAATTACATAGGTGGCTACTACACACATGACATTTCCACACACCAAAGTCAACTATATATTACATGCATAATTAACTAGGATAAACGATCATCTGATCATCATCTACTTCTTGTGACGCTTGCCGCTACTGTTCTACTTGTGGCTCGATCCGGCCTTGTCGATTTCGGTAACGAGGCACTTCCTCATGTCAACGATCCGCCTGTGCATCTCGTAGCATGTGTACATGCTCTTGGCCGCGAACCTAAGGTGAGGTTCATCCAGTTGCCGCATCCAGGCCCCGTGACAGGATACGGGACGTGTTCTGTTGGCATCCTGCTTCATCTTTTCGTAGTATGGGTCGATGATGGCCGAGGCAAGTTCAACCAGGGAGTCCTTCTTCGTGTTTCCCCAGACCCTGTAGTGCTCATGGATTTCGACAAGGTTCTTGCAGGCCAAGCCTGTAACCCTGAGCGCTTTTACATCGTCGGTGGTTTCCACCATAGCGAACTTGTAGTCGGTGCTGTTGACAAACCTGGTGAAACAGTCGCAAGGCTCTGTGGCCATGCAGTAGTGGTAGATGAGGACATGATGGCGCACAAACAACTGGGCGACGGCAACCTTCTAATCTATCTTGGGACGACCGCAGGTGTACTGGAGGTCGATGCCGACCACCTTGTACATGTCTCAATCAAGCAACTGCTCGACGGTGTTGATGTAGTCGTCCACCACGGCCGGGTCGATACACCACCGAGAGATCCGTCTCCCTCGCGTGGGTCTCCACTTTATGCTCGCCGAACTCCATTGGAGCTCCGTTAGACATCCCCTCTCTATGTGCCGTCATGGGTGTGCTTGCTGTGTTGTCGGGCACGATCGAAAAGTTGAAGAGACTAAGGTTATTATAATGGCCGCGGGAATTAAAGGGGAAGCCGGACGGCCTGGAATATCGGCACGACCGGATGGCAGTTCTAATTTGCAGCGTGTAACTCCATCGTGCCGCACGTAACTGCATAGCGTGGCGACACGCGCGGCGCAACCGCATGCATATGGGGCCCCTGACGTGATCGTGCGCAGGCCCAACCGCTGGCAGAGCGCGCGCGGAGGGACGCGAGCAGAGCGCTCCGCGGTCGCCTCAATGGCGAGCAACCATATATATATCTAGGAGTTGAACACGCAAGGAAAAGCTGTCCACAAGCCGAGCGCGTGGAGGTACGCGAGCAGAGCGCGCCGACGGATAGCAAAGCGCGCTGACGGACGCGAGCAGAGCGCACCATGGCACCTAACGGCGAGCACAGCGCGCTGCGGCGCCTAACGGCGAGCACAGCGCGCTGAGGGATGCGAGCAGAGGCCGGCACAGTGATACATGGCAAATAAGACGAACTGTGCGAGCGATGGCGGAGACATCAAGCCCGAATCAGATTAGAGTTGCGTGTGCAATACGTGGCATACAGTTGATCCATCCGAGCTGTTTGTGATGGAATAAGCCGTGTGTGTTGTGGGCAAACGCTTGCTGGTATACAACCGTCTGCGATTGATGAATTCATGACCGAAGGGTTCCCTAGTGTGGTCCGTGTGCGATGTGATATGCTCTGTCTACACAACATCAACATATATACTTATAAGAACAGCATTGGATGACCAAATTAAGCATACAATTACATAAGTGACTACACACATAACATTTCCACACACCATATTAAGCAATTACATGCATACTAAACTAGGAGAAACAAGCATCTAATCATCTACATCTTGTTGCAACAACGTTTGCCATTGCTCTGCTTCCGGCTGGATCCCTGGTCGTGAATGGTTAATAAAATCTAAGTCTATTGCATATTAAGGTCAAAATAGTAATACCAATCTACGAGTCTCATACGATGCCATTTCAACGATTGTACCACAAAAGCCCGAAATATTACAAGGTTCAAATTCCAGAGATACATGGCTCAAATTCAAAGATTACAAGGTTCAAACTAATATTAGAAATGAAATTCAGCTCATTCAGCTGCAAATGCCCGTGCTAATCAGCTGAACATGGATATAAGAGAGGTTCAAACTAAAAATTAAAATAGTAAGGCCGCTTTCCAAACCTCGTCATTTCTGCAAAGGGATCAGCCGCTGACAAGTCATGTATGGGTTTGACACAATGACTTCCAATTACTCTGTCATATGCTCTTCCAATACGAAGTTTAGCTTTTTTGGAGCCTCTTCCATTCTGTAGTAGCTGCCGGCTCTGATCAACAAACCATTCATCTTTCCTAATTAAATGCGTGTTCAACATCAGTACCTTCAGCACCCTTGCTCTGGCAAGAAAGAACCTAGCGAATGTAATCTCCGGTAAGGTCCCTCGGTAGGAGTTCAAAGTAATATTTGAGAGATGCAGATCCAGGCATTCGATGTGATTGTCGTTATAAAAATTATCCACCTCCGGGCCTATTATTATCTGCAAAAGAAGAGAACGTGTTAGTGCCTACATGCAGTTTTGAACACTACTACACGCCTATTTGGTTTGAAGGATTTGTAAAATGCACTAACGTGCCATCTTCAATCTGACATGATTAACATGAGCATTTGATTACAATCTAGAAAAATGTAGCCTTCTTCACAAGAGGTTGGATTGGATGAAAATTTCCCTAAGAAAACTAGTACAGATGAATCCAAAGGAGAAATACTTATGGATTGTAACCATATGAATCAAGCAACCAATATGGGGTGGGGGGTGTATGTCCTGAAATCCTCCAAAATTCCTTCAGAAATCGTAGTACATTGTCACTGTAAACTTGGGAAAAGGTGCAAAAAATTGAACTCCCTTATGTTTAACATTTAACAGGAAAGGGACATCACCTCGATATAGAGCTTCTTCAGGCACGGAAAGCATCTCAGGAAACTGACAACTTGGTCCAGGTTGGGGCCGACAGATTCTAGTGCCAAGAACTTCACTGTGCGCAGAATCTGGGTGAAGCTTTGCTGGATGACAGACGAACATACATCTTCAAAACTAGAAATAATGTTGATATCAAGAAGGAGAGGTAGAAGGCGACTGTTGTACCTGAAAGTAGTAGTATTTGACACACGAGTAGCCCACCACTGTCAATTTCGGCGCAGAAATGACATTGATTCTTGTTGGACCTTGTTGATCAACTACAAGTAATCTCTCAAGTGAAGGTTTGTCCTCAATGACCATATTGTGGTCCACCTTTTGTGATCTCTTGTTGCAGTACCAGCAACACACATAAATAGTTCGGAGAGTCCTGGAGGTGATGTGGAAGCTACTCGACCAATTCATCGCCTGAAGACGAAGGAACTCGAGTGCAGTATAGCCGCGGAGCAGGCGCTCCATGTCATCCTTTGGGATGCAGACGACGACGAGCTCGAGGTGCTTCAGTCGTGGTAGAAAAAGAGCGGGCGCGTCATTAAGGGCGGGGGGGAATGGCAGTTCATGAACTTGGCGAGGCGCGGCATGGGTGCGAAGCGGAGCGCGGACGTTGGCAGCGAGAGCATGTGCCCATCATTAAAACTGAGCTCCTTGAGCTGATCTAGGGCGCGGGATTGGAACCACTCGTCAAGCTAAGCTCGGTCCTTGCCATTGGAACGGAACTTGCCCGTGACAAGGCCTCTGATTGGGCCATGGTGACTGCCGAGGATCTGGGAGAACACATCCAAGCTTTTGCGATAGCCATGGCAGAGCTCGTGGGCGTCGAGGAAGTCGAGAGGGGTGGAGAGCCATAGGGGGCACCACCGCCGGGAAAGGGCGGTTGTCCTCGCCCCATATTTTATTGGGAGGAGGGATATGATGACTGTCAACATATCATCGGGGAGGCTACTGATGAAGTCTAGGCCTGCTGGAGTCGCTTGCGGTTCTTTCTCGACCCGCCTCCGCTTGTTGGCAGCCTCGTTCTCCACCTCGTCGTCGGCGACGGAAACCTCTATCTCCATATTCATGTCGTGCTCCGGTGCTTCAGCAGCCCCGGCGTCGCCACTCCCTCCGATGGGTCACTTCGGCGGCATCCTCAAACACTAACGGCTTTGAGGACTGAGAGCAGCGTCGAGGATGCGGGCGGAGAGAGAGGATTGTGTGTGTGGGGAGGATGGGGGGTGCCGGCTTTGAGGACTGAGCGCCGCGTCAAGGATGCGGGCGAAGAGAAAGGATTGTGTGTGTGGCGAGGATGGGGGGGTGCGGCCGCTCAGGCGCGCCATTAATACGGATCAGTGGGAGCGAGGCGGACGGCGGTCAAAGGCTATCTCGCTTCCCGGTGAGCCTGCACAGCAGACTTCTGGCATTCCTATACCATCATTTCACGGAGCGAGGCGGGCGCGCCATTAATATGGAGCAGTGGGAGCGAGGTGGGTGGCGGTCAAAGGGCTGGCTCGCCTCCCGGTGAGCCTGCGCGGCGGACAGCTGGCACACCTACCATCATTTCACACAGCTACTAGCACGCCCCACGATGAGTGCGTAGCGAACACGCACATGCCTCGGCCTCCCGATCTGCCTGCTAGCATGTGTCTCGTCAACTCACGCATGCTCGGACGGCACACGGGACACGTGCGCGGCACGTATTATATTGATTTTTTTCTTTTTGATGATTAATTCTGCCACTTTATTGCTTAACCGAAGCACGTCACTTACATTGGTGGTCTAACGCACATGGTTCGAATAAAGAGTTTGTTTGCGATATTGGTTGATAATTATTTATAATTTCTTGTATGTAAGAAGATTATATTAAAACTTGTCTCAAATTTGAAAAAAAAATATCACAGTCTATTGGTGTCCATATAACACCACGATAAGTTTCATGAATTTCAACTTAGTTTTGGATTTATTGGATTTTAAAATCAAGATTCTAGATGTTAGAAATTTCTTGCATGGGGAATAAACATGCACCCAGGGACACATACACATATGATTTTGCAATCCATTTTCGTGCACTATCACGGGTCTCATGTAGATCAAATTTGATTTTGCACATTTATATCCCTGGGAAATCAATCAATGTATAAAAAACGGATAGATGTTATCTATTTTTGTCAATTTTCAACACTAAACTCCTTTGGTCGCATGTTCGCTGCAGAAAAAGTTTGACATGCATCTTTGGGCCACATGCACGCGGTGGTCCTAGGACACTCACTCGCGAGGGCCCGCGAGGTCGCCGTCCAGCCCTATGACATGCGATGAGAGAGGTTAATTTGACCATCACCCCCTCCAATTCAATTGGCTGATAAACAAGAAAAGAAATTGAACGTACAGACATTGTATGATAGACAGATGTGGTAGTTCACATATATGTTGTGTAACCAAACAGGACAGCATGATACAATTTCACATATATGATGGCTAACTAAACAGGATAGCATGACACAGTTTCAGATATATGATGGATAACTTAACAGGATATAATGGCATAATTCAACATATGATGAGAATCTAAACAGGATGACATGAAAAAACTATATGATATCTTTCTAAAATAGGTTGGGATGAAATAATTCACATACATGTTGTCTAAGTATACAGGATGGCATGATATAATTGACATAATTGATTCATATACTAAGCAGCTGGCACTCGCATGTATGATCTCTAAACTAAGCAGATGGAATTGAATATTGTGCATATGATGTCTAAACTAAGCAATGCAAGACACCATATGCATGATATGAGAAATATAAACATTGCAAGTTAGAGCATACACCTCAGGTGGGATATAGGACTGGTCATCTGTCTCTGAATCCTCCTCTGAGGAGCTACCTGTAACCATCGAGATATATGCTTTAACAGGTACCATTGCCTGCTCTGAAGACCTTGTTTTCACTCTTGAGTTTTCCATAACCGGCTCAAATGGCTGATACACATGAAGAGTAGCTCAATATACGTAGATTGTCGCAAATGGAATACGTAATGAAAAAAAAAGGATGGCATGAGATAATTCACATATATGATGCCTGGCTACATGGCGGTGCATAATTCACATATATGATAACTGGCTGAAAAACATGGCATTGCATAATTCACATATCTGATATAGAAAGCAAACAGGAGGCATTCACACAAAGCATGTCTAATCTAAGCAGATGGCATGGCAATGCAAGACACCATATGCATGATATGACAATATAACCCTGCCAAGTTAGAGCATACACCTCGGGGGGGGGGGGGATACGACTGGTCATCTGTCTCTGAATCCTCCTCTGAGGAGCTATCTGTAACCAGCAAGAAATCTGCATCGACAGGTAGCACTGACTGCTCAGAAGACCCTGTTTTTACCCCAGATTTTCCTATGACCGACTCAAATGGCTGATGCACAGGAAGAGTAGATGAATGTATAAACATTGTTGACAAATGGAATACATTATGAAAAAAATATGGCACAATACAAATCACATATACAATGACAGGCTAAATAGGATGGCATTGCATGATTCACGTATATGATGCCTGGCTAAAGAAGATGGCATTGCATAATTCCCATATACTCCCTCCGTTCCTAAATATTTGTCTTTTTAGAGATTTCAAATGGACTACCACATACGGATGTATATAGACATATTTTAGAGTGTAGATTCACTCATTTTGCTCCATATGTAGTCACTTGTTGAAATCTCTAAAAAGACAAATATTTAGGAACGGTGGGAGTATGATATAGAAACCAAACCGGTGGCATTCACACAAAGCAAATCTAAACTAAGCTGATGACATATAAGATGTATAATGTAAGCAATTCGAGGTGCCATATGCATGATATGACCAACATCAGCATGCCAGGTTAGAGCAAACACCTCAGGGGGTAAATAGGGGTGGTCGGCTCCCTCTGAATCCCCCTCTGAATAGTTATATTCCTTTGGAATACAATCTTGAATGGCGGGAGGGGGGGGGGGCCACTTCGCCCACCATGGAGTGGCATCTGCATGACATTATATTCCCACGCAACGGTCTTCTCTTTTTCTCTACATGTTCAGTACGATTGTGTACAATAACTGACATGCATAATAAAAAAAACATAGTTAGATTAGGTAAGGCCTAAGGGGTGAATGCAGAAATCAAGACTGATGGTAGCAAACGAGTGGATAGATCCAAAACTAATGATAGCAGGTAGATTATAGCTTCAGTTTAAAACGATAGATGATGGATCATCTACTGTTTGTTGCCCACCCAACATGAACCACATAGAAGATCCCAGTTGAAACAGATAGTAGACAGATACTATTCATTGCTGCCTCGATATGTGCCCCACAGGCATTTTAAAACTCAAGTTTGAACATTAGTTTGGACCTGACTCGGAGTCTAAGAGGTGAACAGGACGATAAAGTAGCAGGTAATAATAACCGATGTATAATGTAAGCAGACACAAAAGAGTGCGACCTCTCTTCCGGAACTGTGTAGTCCTCAGGTTCATCTGCTCAGTCGATGATGGTAATGGAGTTGGCGTGGCTGCCGACAACGGGGAAGATGATCTGAGGTGGCAAATGAAAGTCTGCAGGGGGAATCTCTGCTGCAGTGAACGCTTTCATCGATGGTGCACCTCAGGTGGGGTGGATGACGGCACGGCAGGAGCAGGACATAACACACAGAGTTTTCTTTGACACCTAGCTGAAAATGAAGTAAATCTGTAAGGGCTCCTTAGAATTGGATGATTGTATAAACGCAGGGATAGGAAAAACACAAGAATAGGATAGGAATGCACGTGCAAAACAGAGCATTTGTAAACATAGGATTTCTGTCAACCTGGGTGTTTGGTTCACATGAATTGGAAGAACACAGGAATGGAGAAACATGGTCAAATTAAAGTCAAACCACATGAAAATGAAAAAAATAAGAATGTTATTATCCCAGTAATGCAATTAGTTCTGTTCTTCATGCATATTAATTTGAAAAGGACGTCCAAGTGGATATTAAAATTCCTATGTTTTTTCTTTGAAAGAGACACCAAAGGAAAAAAAATCCTCTAGTTTTGCTTTGCTCCATTCCTTCTAACCAAATGCATGAATAGTAGTACCGTAGTAAAGTTTCCAATTCCTATGTTTTCCTTCACTTTTTCTTTGAACCAGTGGCGATTCTAGTAGGCAGTCTTCAACAGGCTGAAGCCTGCCCTCGAAATATTTTGTGAGCTTAGATTTGGTCCACATGAGTATCATATAATGGCTATCTTGCTAAACCGATTCAAATTGTGGTTCAAAAGAGCATTTAGTTTTCTCTCTGTTAACTTTGTGACCATGATTCATTTATTTCTAGATTTGCAACTGCTTTGAACGAAAGGATCCCTGAGGGATGGACATGAATGCAGAGTAACAAAGTGATACGACAAGTGTACAACCTCTTTGGCATAGCATTGTCGACCTCAGCATCATTGGGTTGGACGTGGTGGATGGTGATGCTGGTGTGACTGTCGGAGGCGGGGAAGAAGATCTGAGGCCTCTGGAGACGGCACTGAGGGTACTAATCCGCTGTGATGGACGATTCCGTCGTTGGAGTAGCTCCGGTGAGGTGTAAGACGGCGAGGCTGAAGCAAGACAAGACAGACAACGTTAATATGAAGTGGGACTCTAATAGCATCTGCAATAGATGATGTAAAATACATCACCAAAAAGTGCTAGATGTAAAATGCATCAACCGCGCCATGACCGCTCTGACAGATGCTGTAAATACTGTTCACTCTGAACTTAACCGAAGAAACTGAACTTTACAGTCGAAACTGAATTTTACTGTCGAAACTGATTGAACTAGTAGCAGAACATTGCAATAGAAGTTTTGGGCGTTCGAGCAATAGTAGCAGAGAAGCAGTGATCTAAATTAGTAGCCGCTCAAGCAGGGAACGCACTAGCAGAGAGCAACTCGTGCAGCAGCACCGCGAGCGAGTGCTAAAGCAGCAACTCCTGTAGCTGCCGTAGGTCGTGCAGTAGCAGCAGCAGCAGCGCGAGCGAGAGCAAGAGCAGAGCAGAGCAGCAGCACGAACAAGAGCAAGAGCGGAGCAGCAGCACGACCGATAGCAATAGCAGAGCAGAGCAGCAGCACGAATGAAAGCAAGAGCAGTGCAGTAGCGCGACCGAGAACAAGAACAGAGCCGCAGCGCGAGCGAGAGCCAGAGCAGCAGCGCAAGCGAGAGCCGGAGCAGGAGCAGCTAGTGCTGGTGTGGAAGTCGCCGCCGATGAAGCAACGACATGGGGGAGAGACACCGTGGAGGAAGTGGCTAGCGACAGCGCCGTCGATGGAGACCCGCCATGGCTGCTCGGTATCGAGCCCCGGCAGCCCCGTGAGATCGAATAAAAGATAAAATGCAGCGGTCAGTGCAGAACCTCCTTGGTGGTGCCAAGTAGGCCTCAGCTTCATCGAAGGAATTGGTGAGGGTGCTACGGTTCTGGTGGGGCGGGTCAAGACGGCGCTGTGGGGATGGAGGTGGCGTGATAGACGAGGCAAACATCTGGGCAGCTCCTTAGAGGTGGAGGACGGGGCGGCTGATCCGGCGGGACGATGAAATCGACGACGGATCCTCATCTGGTGCGGTGGGTGAGGGACGGCGAGCTGTTGCTCTAGACGACATAGTCGGGTAAGAGTCTCAGGCTGGGCGGCGGTCAGGAGGCCGACGGAGGAGCGTGGGGTTTCGCGGGTTTTGGTGGCCTCATTGTACGAATGTGGGGGACGAAGGGGAAGGTAGGGGGAGCCATGGCTTAGGGATTCACTTTTCCGAAATATAGGGTAAGTTACGAACATACCCCCACCGGTTTTGACCACGCGACGTCGAGGCGGCATTTCTGGCTGAGGGGTAGAAGGAGGATTTCGCATGTCTGGGCTGCGGGACCGATTTCGGATGAGGAGGGAGTTTTCGCGCATGTCAAAATTTCAGGATAACAAGGCGTGGCGCGGGTTGAAGAGGCGGGAGTTTCACAGCAGAAGAGACAAAAGATACTCGAGCTTGAAAATTTTGGGATAATAAGGCACGGATTCCATGTTCGGCAGAACAAACTTAACGTGTACAAAAAAATTAAATTCATACAAGACACAAGAGAGTCATGTCCCCTTTTACTATATTGCTACAAATGCCAATGAAAAAACTACAAGAAAAATGTTAAAAAAAATCGGGAGAACAAGATTAGCCTGTACAGTACCAAATCAATTCGCACTTCCCTCAACAACAATAAAAAACAAATCAATTCCCACCACAAGAAAGAGTCATGTCCCTTTTATATGATTACAAATGCCAGGATCTCGAATTTCAATTTTTGAATCCATGTTATGTTGAATTTGAATATATCGTTAGGTGATCTTGCGGTTTATAATGGATGTAGTCTTACATTTAGATCTTCAATCTTATATGAACATTTTACTCCACCCTATGAACATATATATTGTCGTCTACCATATGGACTACATTTGAATCAATTTTCCTTATTTGAATACGATTGTTGTCAAGTTATACCATCATTTAAATATTATCTTGATAACAGAAAACATGCATATAGTAGTAATCATATTTCACTATGAACTACATGTACCATATGATCTCCAATTCAAATATTTGTATCTATTTTATGTTGAATTCAAATCACAGTACATTGGTCTAGGTAGCGAGATGTTCGGGATAATCTAATCCTTGTTTTCATATGTATATTTTTGGCCGAATTGGGACAAGTTTTGGTATAAGCTTCTTGCAAACCGGAGATTCTCTCAACAAGCATCGTGGTTCCGAGAGGGAACGTGCCACCTTTGTGTGCAAAACGATGTACGCTGCCTCCCCCCTGATTTTCTTTACATAGGCAACATAGAACTATATGAGTGCCCTGTTAAATTTTGGAATTATTCCGGGTTCGTTTGGCCTTTTTTATACATTAATTGAGTTTATGGACATTTAATGTGCATAATTAAAATTTGAACTGCAAGCACAGGCTCTGGTGCACCAAAGTTGGTTGAAAAATAACATGTGTGTCCTTGGGTGAATTTCTAGGTCCCATGCAAGAAATGAGAATGAAATTCAAACATCTGGGCGTCGTGACTCGACCGAGAACATTGAGAAACTTGGTTTTTAAATTCCTGTAAATCCAAAACTTGCCTGAAAATCATGAAACTTGTCATGGTGTCATGTCATGCCACTAACATGCTGTGGTAAATTTTTTGGCCGAATTGGAACAAGTTTTGGTATAAACTTCTTGCAAACCGGAGCTTCCCTCAAGAAGGCTCATGGTTCTGAGAGAGAATGTGTCACCTTTGTGTGCGAAACAATATACGCTGCCCCCCTTGATTTTCTTTACAGAGGCAACATAGAACTAGATGAGTGTCGTGTTAAATTTTGGAATTTTTTCGGGTTCGTTTGGCCTTTTTTATACATTAATTGAGTTTCTGGTCATTTAATGTGCATAATTCAAATTTGAACTACAAGCACATGCTCCGGTGCACCAAAGTTGGTTGAAAAATAACATGTGTTTCCTCGGGTGAATTTCTAGGTCCCATGCAAGAAATGGGAATGAAATTCAAACATCTGGGCGTTGTGGCTCGGCCGAGAACATTGAGAAACTTGGTTTTAAAATTCTTGTAAATCCAAAACACGCGCTGAAAATCATGAAACTTGGCATGGTGTCATGTCATGGTACTAACATGCTGTGGTAAAAAATTTGGCCAAATTGGAACAAGTTTTGGTATAAGCTTCTTGCAAACCGGAGCTTCTCTCAAGAAGGCTCGTGGTTCTGAGAGGGAACGTGTCACGTTTGTCTGGGAAACGATATACGCTGCCCTCCCCTTGATTTTCTTTACAGAGGCAACATAGAACTATATGAGTGTCGTGTTAAATTTTGGAATTATTCCGGGTTCGTTTGGCCTTTTTTATACGTTAATTGAGTTTCTGGTCATTTAATGTGCATAATTCAAATTTGAACTACAAGCACATACACTAGTGCACCAAAGTTGGTTGAAAAATCACATGTGTATCCTCGGGTAAATTTCTAGGTCCCATGCAAGAAATGGGAATGAAATTCAAACATCTAGGCGTCGTGGCTCGGCCGGAAACATTGAGAAACTTGGTTCTTTAATTCCTTTAAATCCAAAACACGCATGAAAATCATGAAACTTGGCTTGGTGTCATGACATGGCACCAACATGCTGTGGTAATTTTTCTGTCCGATTTGCGAAGGCGTACACATTAACAATCAACAAAGTCATTTCAGAAGAAGTGCTATCATGTTACAATCGGAAACACAAGTATTATTGAAACCATGGACGTTCTACTTACCATTTACGTGCCACCACACATCCCCTTCTTTTATTGGCTAGGAGGCGCCGTGCGGGGTAGCTATTTGAGTACGGGAGGCGTGCGATCAGACCCCTGCGCGTGCTTATCGGGAGGAGAGCTCTTTGACCTCCATCTGCCGCCCACCTCTATCCTAAGGTCACCATTAATGGCGCCAGAGCCCCTGTTTAATGGCGTGCCTATGTCTCACTCAACAAAGAATTAATTGAGAAAAAAAATCTGAAAAGAAAATTTTGCACGGATCTTGATGTAAGATCCGACGGACCTATATAGCATCTACTGCGACTTATAGCAAGACTGATGAATATATAAGGACGACGACAGTGGATAATAATTGTATTACATATTTAGGAAGATAATTTAAAAAGCCACATGCGGCTACGCCCGAAATACACAAGGGCAAAAGAAGAAGGAAGACGCATACAACGATCTGGCTCACTGATCTCTACTTTCTTGATGCGCTGTAGGTCGCGGAGACTAGTTCTCGCGGCGAGCGGCGATGATCTCTTTCATCAGTTTCATGTCCTTAATACGCTGCTTGGCAGCATCCACGGATTCCTCCACCAGCCTTTCGCGCTCAATGCGGAGCATGGCATTCTCGTCCATAAGTTTCTTGACGATGACGCCCGTCCTCTTCAACAAGGCAGCGGTCTCCTCCACCTGCTTCGCCCTTCCGGCAATCTTCGCCCTCAACAGGTCGCGCTCGGCCCGGAGCTTCGCATTGCCCTCCCCTAGTTTCCGGATGACGCCGGTAGCCTGTTCAAACGAGGCTTCCATGTCGTCCTGCAACCTCACCCAGCCGGAGATCTGATCCATCTAGCTATGGACGATCGCATGCATGCGCTTGTAAGAGTCCTCGCCTACCTACGAGACATTTTCCCAGGCCGCCGCAGCACGGGAGGACATCTCTGCTACATTCGCGGCACGGCGGGACATCTTTGCTGCTTCCGCGGCGCGGCCAGACTAGTCTGCTGCATCGACGGCACGGCGGGACCTCCGTGCTGCTTCGGCGGCACGGCGAGAACTTTGTGCTGCTACGGCCGCACGGCGGGACATGTCGGCTGCTTTCGTGGTGAGGCGGGACATCTCTCGTGCTTCCGCTTCCATGCTCGCCTCTCCCTGGTGGTAATCTCTCGACCCAGAACTCACGCTGGCCATGGCAGACGCAAGGGAACGATGATGAATGACTTGTTTGTTTTTGTGGATGAGAAGTTGAGGAGGAATGTGCAGTCATCTTGGCATAGTAGTATTTATAACCGAGTACTAATATGCTCCTTAGTGGGAAACCGTTTAGGTTGTGATCGGTGTGAACAGGTTTGCATTAAATATAGTGAGGTAGTAATTTGGAATGTGACGAGACGCAAGCTCAAAATTTATTGACGGTTCTAGTTTCGAAGTGCGGCACTATTCTCGGATGGCGTAACGTGGGCACGCGTTCTCGGCCGTGGTGTAGCAGTTTTGTAATATGCCATGGTACTTCTTTTTCTACTGCTGTGTACGTGCAATAACTGACACCGTCGAATACATATCTTACGGTTATTGGGGCGTTCGACAGGAATAGCCTCGTGGCGAGCTATAGACTAGTATTTTTTTCACACGCATTACATCGACACATATCATCTCTCTCCCTCTTTCCCACGCACACACCTAGTCTCTCCGGACTTCTCGCATGCACCATCTCTAGCTCCCTAGGTCGATACCACCCACATACACTAGTACTCTGAGTTTAGTACGTTATACACGAAGAGAAGAGGTGCACGCACGCACTCGTCCTCTCTCACACACGCATCTGTAGCTACGAATTGTAGTGTTCTCAACCATCCGATTGGCTCTATCATAGGTTCCTGTTGCTCCTTGGCCTTGAGATTGAGAAGTTTAAAATGCGGAGGCTAAGCTGGAGGCGCGAGGTTTTGGTTAATGTGCGGGCCGCACACGGCACCAACACGACACGAGCTTCGTCTGCCTGGTGCGCAGTCGGGTGAGTACTACTAGTAGTAGTAGTACTTTGACGTGTCGCGTCAACTCGCAGAAATATGCAACACTTTCTCAACAAACAAGCATATAAGCTGCTTATACTTCTTACCCAAAGGATCTTTATATCCAATAGACACAAAATATCCATTCGACTATTGGAAATTACTTTAACTGCTGATCTGATGTCGAAGTAATTACTGCATCGCCACCAAAACCCACCATCACTTAATCTAAAGTAGACCATGCTAACCCATATATTAGCATATTACTAAGATAAGCAGAAGGCACTGTAGAATCATTTAGGAGGTGAGCTTGTCAATCTGAATGTGGAGGCACACCGTTCTTGACAACCCAACCCCGGCCAGCAGCTTGGGCGGAACTGTGAAGAAGGTCAGCTCCTGCACGGCGACGTCGTCGGGATCCTTGCTGCTTGTCACCTCAATTTCCACCTCGACAGCGTTGGTCCTTGCTTTGGGCTCTCCCGGCGGGCCATTCGCCCACAGCTTGGCCGCGTAGTGCGGCGGTGGGGATGCCCCCGCTCTGATGCAGATGATCGACACGGCGATAGGCGCGCCGATGTCGAGCACGCCGCCGACCAAGAAAAACGCATGGCCGTCCTCCTCCGTGAACAGCAAGATCTGCGGCTCCGACACTGGCACTTGCAGCTACAGCACCTTGCCGTACGGGATCCTGTGCATGGGCACGGGATGCACGGTGCTGATGTGGTGGGGGAGCGCCGGTGGCGGGCCTTCGTAGCCGCAGACGGGCATAGGGCATTTGCAGGGTGCGAGCGGACACATGCTCTGGTGATCGGCGATCTTGTGGCAAGTGACGTAGAGCCCACAGCCTTCATGCGGGCACTCCACCCTCACCGAGGAGAGGACAGCGCCCATCGCCATGTTCCGCACATCGAAGCCGCCGCCGCGCTTGCACTTCTGGCACTGCCGCTGGTTCCCGGGGTGCTCACCACGGTAGTCCACGCAGGCCAGGTGCCCTCCCTTGCACTGCACAAATCAATCGAACAACACATCAATCAAGAAACCTACACCTTGCTCGATCTGCCGAACGGACAAGGTGTATTCGAACCTCATACACTGGAGGTTTCAAGGGGCGGAGGCACAAGGGGCAGTGGAGCAAGGTGAGGACCATAGAGACCATAGAGAGCTCCATCGTCGGGTCCTGTTCCGTCAGCATGATCTCGCCCTCCTCATGCACAACCATCTCTCGCTTTAGGGCCGGGGCATTATAAAGTTTTACCATCATGTATTCATACTACTTGAAGGTGCATTAAATCAACACATGCAAGTATCAAAAGGAAAGCCACGGCATGCATGCATGCGTTGTAATTAATGCATCGGTAAACGCAAATTATTGAAATATATCGAGTGCGTTGCTTTGATGTGTCACGTCAACTCGTACAACAAGCAGAAGTTTGATTACAACGCCCTCTCCCTCGCCCATGAGCGTGGTGGCTCGCAGGACTAGGAGAAGCTTTCACTACACGCTCTCCCTCCCGCACGCGGTGGACATGCAGCAGTTCATTCGGTGTCAGATGGCCAGAAGCATACTAGTAGTACTCCACTGTAGTGGTACCATCATTGTTCGACTTCCCGAAGAGGCGAAGAGCCAAGCGCAACCCGAACGCTCGTGTGGCAGTTTCGTGTGTAGGGGAGGTAGTATAGTGACATAGTCTAGGATAGCGTGTACCGTGCCTCTAAGCTTAAAATCGTTGGAGTCGGCTCCATGCTATGAGGCCGTCTCGAAGCATTTTTTTGATTAAAATAATCTTCTGGCCCTACCTGTCATCCTGGTGATTGTAGTTTGCACGCTGACCTGGTCAAGACAGGAATATATATTTTAATTTGTGGTGGGGTAAATTTTAGAGGTTGCAGCAAATATATTGTACACTACGGGTCTTTTAGCCAAGTTTAGAGGCAAGCATGTGGGGCTAGTGCTATGATGTGTCGCATCAACTCATACAACAAGGAGAAGCTTGATTTTACTACTAGTATGCCCTCTCCCTCGCCCATGCACGCGGTGTCTCGCAGACGAGGACATGCTTTTGCTTACTACAACAAGCTATCCCTCCCGCACGCGGTGAACGGACATGCAGCAGTTGATTCAATACTGTAGAAGTAGTAACATCATTGTTCATCTTCTCGAAGAGGCGAAGAGCCAAGCGCAACCCGAACGTGGCAGTTGCGAACGCTCGTGTGGCAGTCTTTGTGTAGGGGTGGGGCGTGGTGTGGCAGTTTTGTGGCAATTCTTTTCTACTGCTGTTCGCATCCAATAGGTGCCACCGTCGGATGCAGATCTTACGGTTATTGTGGCGATTGCTAGTGTTGCCATATCATTTATAGCCAACACATATACAACAAGCTTAGCCTATCATCTTCTCTCTATCTCTTTCCTCACATTTATTGCATGTTCCTTGGAGCACGCATATAGCCATGCTCTTGCATGAGATTAGACTAGCCACAATGGAGAGTAACATACACTGGTAACATAGACATATCCCTAGACTATGTTACTATCTTCATAGTGGGTAGTAACATAAGTGTGGTGTCATGCAAAGCTTCATTTATTAGGTTATAGACTCAAATTGCATTGGGACATGTGATGTTACAGTAACTAGCTAAGTTACTCAAACTACCTCTCTCCTCATTAACTCATTGCCACATAAGCAAATTTGCTGAGTTGGACTCGATGTTACTGCTGAAGTTACTCCCACTATGGCTAGTCTTACTTTTTTATGTCTCTCTCCTACACATAGACAAAATTGCCATGTGAGCAGGCTATAAGCCCACTATTGTACTTGCTCTTAATAGTATAGCCCTGTAAACCGGAAAGGAGGGACTACTCCCTCCGTTCCTGAATATTTGCCTTTCTAGAGATTTCAACAAGTGACTACACCATAAATGAGTACATACGGAGCAAAATGTGTGAATCTACTCCGTAAATAAATACGTAGTTCTCTCGTTTTCCTCTCCGCCTAGGTCGTGGTGCACAATACTACTACTGAATAGTCTCTTTTTGACACGCATTTACGTTGATATGGCTTGAATGCCAACGAGGCAGAGGGTAGCGGTTCCCGAAAAGTTGAACGGTCAATGATGCCTCCCATTCAATTAGCATGCAGAGGTAAGTAATTAGAGAAGCAGAATGGAGCCAGCATGATGTGAATGCAACGCAGTTTGGACTCTCATATAAAGGTGCCCCACCACTCCAATCCATCTACTCCTAGTCTCTGCGCAACACTGCCCACTCCAATCCAAGACCAAGACCAAGTGACCAGAAGCCACAAGCACCCACGACGTTGATGGACGCGAGCGACAGTCGGCTGTGCCGGATCGTCCAAGACGTCGGTGTGGCACCCCGGCTTAGAGCAACCGGTTTACCTTGCATTGCCAGCCCAGAGATCAAGTCTTCTGGCAACACACAACAACTTGGTAGAGAAAACATCCGCTTTATTAATGCTAGCGGAAACATAGGTGCGATATTACATCAAGTAGAGAGGACAAGCGGAACACCCGATGCGGCTGAACAATATGTACATTATTTAATAAACATGAAGGGGGCCTTGATCACGACAACTACATGGCAGCGGAACGACGACGAAGTGGAACTCCATAGCACAGGGACACCAATGTGGACACGATCTAGACACGGGAAGCATTCCGATCCGGTAAGACTTTCCTGAAATCTGGCATGACACGCCAGGTCAGTACATTGAATGTACTTGCAAGCTCACAACAAGCATAAGCATAATGGCAAACAATATCATGACAAATTAAGCAGGTTAAATGCAATGCAACAACATGCTACGAATGCAGTGAAACAAACTTGTGCTCTGAGTCCGTCGGACTCTCTTACCGAACGGGTTATCTCGTAACCATCATCATCATACGGTGATCACTCTCGGATCAGAAACGAACCAACACTTTGGTTCCCACGATAACGACCATCTTCATGGTCTCACAAATCTCATCACTTAACCAGTTCCAAGCATAATCATTTAGTGTGCAAGATTACTTAATCATGTTGATCCATGGAGTGACTTACTCATGAGCTATGTCTGTAGCCGAGGACACGGCTATCGATAGATTAGTAAACACTCTGCAGAGGTTAGTACACTATACCCACATCACGAAATCCATGGCCTCGCACTCCCATTCGGGAGGACCAACGGCATTCCGACAGAACCCTCCCATTACCATGACACTCTCCTGGCCACTCCGACTAACTCCCCACTGAGCTAAGTCATGGGTGGCCCCATGTCTACCAAAGACATCAACGGCCACCGTCGTGGCAAAATAACGGTCCCAAATGGGGACAAGGTACCATAACAACAACGGGCGCACAAGGATATGTCTGCTTACCGGGCCAGGGTACCGCACGCCCATAACCTTCCCTCGTTGGAGGTACCGACCAGAGGCATGACAACGGGCCGAATAATGGCCTTCCCATAAAGGCAAATGTGGTTGCACTGGGAAAACTCGATTCAGTGGCACCATGACTCGATCAACATTATGTTCAAGTTGGATTAACATCAAGTTTAACTTTGAAATTAAAAAAATAACTCGAGTCACAATATGCCATGAACATGCAGTTATCCGACATGCATCATATTCACATATCACTAAAAGTAAACGGATCAACATCATACAATCATTCTACTTGCACTACTCATCACTTAAACTCACTGGTTTCAACTTACTGGTTTTAAATGTCATCATTCTAGTTATGCCTTTAACATATATAAAAAAATCAATAACTCAAATATGGACATAATACCGATCATACCCATATCACAACCATACTTTCAAAACTAACTATACTAACTCATATTAGTCCATGCATTCAAACTCTACTGTAAACTAAGCATTCCTAACATGACAAAGTAACTAACATGAACCATATTCATTAAATAATTAAATGCATGAAATAACTCATATTTAAGTTGGAAAAATCATAAATATCAAAATGACACCATGCAACTGTTGGTGTGGCTTGCCTTAGTTCAGAGGAGGGTCACACTCCTCCTGGTTCTCTTCAAGACAAGCTTCTCCCTCTGAAAACAATTAAAACAATAAAAAGAAAACATCAAGAACACTTCTGAAATTCACCAGAAATTCCAGGCAGTAGAGAAAAATCTCATCTTTGGTGTGCTGCTAGAGAATTTCAACACAAACACAATGCAAAAAGAATCAATTCATTTGGACTTATGGTTTAAAAGTTGTGGCTGGTCAAAGTTTCTGGTCAAAATATTTGAATTAAATTCAAATAAAAGAAACCGGGGGGGGGGGGTGACGTCGAACATGTATTCTGAGAATACGCCTCCACTCGTACCGCTTCGGGTGCGAGTGGAGAGGCTGACAGTGGGCCCCGCCTGTCGGGTGTGGAGAGAGGGAGAGAGAAACAGAGGGGTGGCGGTGCTTCGCCGGAGCTCACGCCGGCGAGGAGGCCTCGTCGGGCGATTTGAGGGGGAGGGATGGCTAGAGGGGGTCACGGCACACCTGCCTGTACCCGTGGCACGTCGAGAGATGGCCGGAACAGCTCAGAATCTTCCTCTCCAGCGGCGGCTGCGGTCGGGTCTCACCGGAGTTGAAGAAGATGGCGGGAGGGTTCAATTCCAGGGGCTCCAACGGGGTCAGCTGGCACCAACGGACCAGCAGGGAGTCGCCTGAAGAGAAGCTGTAGCTCGAGGAAGGGTGGAGAGGTGGGGGTAAGCAGAGGGGATCGCCGGCGAGCTTGAGCTTGAGGACGGCGACCCGAGGCCTACCCGGCCGGGCTGCGGCTCATCTACTGCTTGTGGTGGATGGCGGAGTTGATGGACGAGCTCGGAGAGGCCAGGGGTTCAGTATTTATAGGCGGAGGGGATTGGGGGTTCTCGGCTCTACCGGAGCTCTCTGGAAGGCGGCGCACGACGACAAGGAGTACCAGGGAGGGGTGGAGAGGGCTTAGCGATCAAGCGGCAACTGTGGAGCTCGCGGACAAGCACAGGAACGCGGGCGCGGACGAAGACAGTGGCACCAGTGCACTGTGGCTTTGGCCGCGTCGTGCTTGTGCTCGCTGCGGCGGCTCTAGCGTCGGCGAGCGCCAGGGAGAGGTCAAGCGCGATGAGTCAAGGCTGGTGGCGCGGTGCGGCAGTCGGCGGCGAGCGCTGAGATGGGCACGCGCTGAACAGGGGCTCGGGCGCAGCGCAGAGCACGTCGAACGTGTGCCAGAGCCCGTGTCCACATGCGGTCACCATGCTAGCTAGGCCAAACTAACGCCCAAGCGATACCAAACCATGTCCATTGTGTTGTCCGTGCAGTGTTTAGTCTAGGAGATGAGATGGCACACTGCCAGGCCGACCGGATTGAACAAGAGATCATTAGCAAGTTTCTGGACAGAACTTTGGGCACTATTTTTGAGAGGTTCTGCAAGGAGTTTAGGGCTGATCCCTTGGGGTTAAGGTTTTCTTAGGAGGATAATGAAGCTCAAGAAAAATCAGCTTCATTGGAACAAGGAATAATATACTTGGTGTAGAAACTGCATTTTGAGGACACAACAGAAAAGATTTTCTGTAGAAAAAATATTCCAAATAATTATGAAATATTTTTGCATAGGAAGGTGTGCCAAGGTTCAAAGAATATTTGGGAATTTTCTCAGATTTTTGTGGGCAAGAAAAATGAGGGTTGCTTTGGAGCATATGTTGCTGAGGTGATTTTCAGAGATGGAAATGAATATTTTTCATTTATGAAAAATATTCCTTGGGCCATTTTGGGATATATCAAAGAGGAAATGATGGTTTTTGAGAGAGATGGGTCAGTTGGGTGAAAATCAAGGACAAGCCCAAGTGATTAAGTCCAAGTGAGTTGATTCAAAAACCCAAATTCAAATTCAAATGGCAAGAAAATCCAGAAAAAGAAAGAGGGCAAAAACCAGGCTGTCACAAACCTCCCCCACTTAGGATGAATCTCGTCCTCGAGATTCGGCTGCTTGGGAAAACAATTCTGGATAGGCTGCCCTCAAAAATTCCTCTCGTTCCCAAGTCGCTTCTTCCTCGGTATGATGCTCCCACTGAACCTTATAAAACTTTATCACCTTACTACGAGTGACTCTTTCTGTCTCATCCAATATTTGGAACGGTCTCTCCTCATAGGTTAAATCCTTAGCAAGCTCTATCTCTGCCATATTAGTCCTTTTCTCGAGTGGCGAGATACACCTTCTCAGCTGTGAGACATGGAACACATTGTGTACTTCTGACGATTCCGGTGTCAATTCCAACTGATATGCAACGGTACCAACTCGGGACATAACTGGGAACGGACCAATATATCTGGGTGCCAGTTTTACTCGGGTCTGAAATCTCTTGACTCCTTTCATAGGTGTGACTCGGAGGTACACATGCTCTCCGGGTTCAAAGCTGATCTGACGGTGCTTTGCGTCATAGTAACTCTTTTGTCGTGACTTTGCTAACTGCAGTCTGTCTCGAATCTCCTTCACTTGCTTTTCAGCCTCCATCATTAAGTAAGTTCTGAAAATGCGACTATCTCCGGTTTGAGACTAGTTTAGCGGAGTGCAGCACTTACGGCCATACAAAGCTTCGTATGGTGACATCTTCAGACTGGTCTGGAAACTATTGTTGTAGGAGAACTCAGCATGCAGCAGACAATCTTCCCACTTGGGTCCTTGGGCGAAAGCACATGCTCGGAGGATATCTTCAAGTATTTGATTTACTCGCTCAGTCTGCCCGTCTGTCTGAGGATGATAGGTTGTGCTGTACTTTAGGGAAGTCCCCAAAGCTTGATGGAGACGTGACCAGAATGCTGAGGTAAAGAGAGAACCTCGGTCTGAAGTGATAGTTCTTGGCACTCCATGCAAACTGACTATTCTGGACACATACAGCTGTGCGAGTTGATCGGCTCGATAAGTGGTTCGGATGGGAATAAAGTGAGCTACCTTAGTCAGCGTGTCCACCACAACCCATACTGCATCATTGCCTCGGTGAGTTCTTGGTAGACCGGTGAGGAAATCCATGCAGACATCGTCCCACTTCCATTGTGGAATGGGTAGAGGTTGAAGTAGTCCAGGGGGTTTCTGGTGTTCCGCTTTCACTTTGTTGCATATATCGCAGCAAGCAACAAAATAGGTGATGTCTTTCTTCATTCCATCCCACCAAAATATCTGTCGCAGGTCTTCATACATTTTGGTACCTCCTAGGTGAATCAAGTACGAAGATTCGTGTGCTTCTGCCAAGATCTTCTTTCTCAGGTCTGCTTGCTCAGGTACGCAAATCCGCCCTCGAAACCTTAGAGTACCTTTCTTATCCTTAGAGAAATCCTGGGTCTTGCCTTCTTGCATACGCTTGACATGGTGTTGCAGGGCTGCGTCATCTTGCTGGGCCATGCGGATTTCATCCACGAGGGTAGGAGCAACTTCCAACATATTGGCAAGATCAGCATCAACGATATCCAAATTAAGCTGAGCGATCTCTTCTTGGAGTTCGGGAGGCCAGGACTCCATCAAGGCGTTCAAACTGGCAGGCTTGCGGCTGAGAGCATCGGCAACAACATTGGCCTTACCGGGATGGTAATTTATTCCAAGATCATAATCCTTGAGCAACTCGAGCCATCTTCGCTGTCGAAGGTTTAAGTCTGGTTGAGTGAATATGTACTTGAGACTCTTGTGATCGGTAAATATTTGACACCTTTTGCCAATAAGGTAGTGTCTCCAAATTTTATAAGCGTGCACAACTGTGGCCAATTCCAAATCATGTGTAGGACAATTCCCTTCGTGGGGTCATAGCTGCCGAGATGCGTAGGCTACAACTTTGCCATCTTGCATGAGTACACATCCAATACCTCTCCTGGATGCATCACAGTATACATCAAAGCTGCGGTAGATGTCTGGAAGGGTCAACACAGGCGCTGTTGTCAGTCTGGTCTTTAGCTCATGGAAGCTTTTCTCACAGTCCTCAGTCCATTCAAACTTCTTATCTTTCTTGAGGAGTTCTGTCATTGGCTTGGCAATCTTAGAGAAGCCTTAAATGAAGTGGCGGTAGTATCCGGCTAATCCAAGGAAACTCCGGATCTCTGTTACTGTCGTGGGTGCCGTCCAATCAAGCACGTCCTTCACCTTACTTGGATCTACGGCTATTCCTTCTGCTGAAAGAACATGCCCCAAAAATCCAACTTGCTTGAGCCAAAATTCACATTTGCTGAATTTCACATATAACTGATGGTCACGAAGCCTTTGGAGGACTGCTCGGAGATGTCCCTTGTGTTCTTCCTCACCTTTCGAGTATATGAGAATGTCATCGATGAAGACCACCACAAACTTATCCAAGAAGTCCATGAATACCTTATTCATCATATGCATGAAGAAGGCAGGGGCATTGGTGAGGCCGAAAGACATGACTGTATATTCATAAAGACCGTATCGAGTAGTGAATGTTTTCTTAGGAATATCTTCCTTCTTGATTTTGAGCTGGTGGTATTTGGTCCTCAAATCAATCCTGGACAATACTTTTACCCCACTGAGTTGATCAAACAAATCATCAATCCTCGGAAGTGGATATTTGTTCTTAATAGTGACATTGTTCAACTGACGGTAATCCACACACATACGGAGACTGCCGTCTTTCTTGTCCACGAATATTGCGGGTGATCCCCATGGTGAAGAGCTTGGACGGAGGTATCCTTTCTGAAGCATCTCATCAAGCTGTTTCTTTAATTCCACTAATTCTGAGGAAGGCATCCGATAATACTTCTTGTACAACGGTGCGGTCCTGGGCACAAGGTCAATTGCAAACTCAAGCTCTCGGTCTGGCGGCATTCCTGGTAATTCCTCAGGAAATACATCTGGAAACTCACTGACCACAGGAATTAATTCCAATTCTTCCGCTACAGCGGTAAAGACCATGTCTTTCTTGGGTATGCTTCTTCGAGGAAAGAATTTTGTAGTCCAACCTTCCTGATTTGTCAATGTGACTTCTCTGGTCACACAGTTGATGCACACTTGATTCTGGGTCAACCAATTCATTCCCAAAATAATATCCAACTTGGCAGACTCAATGACTATCAAAGAAGCTGGGAAGGTGACTCCCTTGATACCAATCTCCAAATTTCGGCAGACCAGATTGCTTCTGAGCACGGATCCCGGGGATTGGACCATCATACTTTTTCCCAAAATTGAGCAAGGAAACTTGTTTTGGGCAACAAAACTCCATGAAACAAAGGAGTGGGAAGCCCCAGAGTCGAATAAAATTATTGCAGGTATGCTATTAACAGGAAACATACCGATGACGACTTCTGGGTCCTCTTGGGCTTCATCTGCGGAGAGGTGGTGAACTTGCCCTTGGATGGTCTTCTGGCCATGATATGGTCCCACGTGGTTGACTTGCGGCCTGAATGGAGCATTTGACTTGCTGCCCTTGGGACACTATCTGGCATAATGTCCGGTTTGCCCACAATTGAAGCACGAATTGTTGTGTTGACATTCTTCATGCACCGGGCTGGTTACAACATTCTTGACTTGAGTAGTGGTCTTGTTCATGTTCTGCTGCCAATTGGGCTTGTACTCAACTTGAGTCTGCTGCCAGGTACGAGCCTTCTGCACTGGTTGTCCATCCTTCTTAGGCTCGAACTTGCGTTTAAGATCATTATTGGCGGGCTTATTGTCGTGCACGAGCTTGTGTTCTCTTTCTGCAATGAGGGCTTTTTTTACTAGAATTTGGAAATCTGGAAAGTCGAGCATACTGAGCGTGCACCTGAGGTATTGATTCAGTCCTCCAAGAAATCTGTCGATCTTCCTTTCTTCCGTAGCCACGTCATATAGAGAATAACGGGCCAAATGATTGAACTTATGCAGGTACTCACTTGCTGACAGGCTTCCTTGGGTGAGAGCAAGGAATTCGCGCTGCTTGACCTTCATAATACCGGCGGGAATATGGTACTTGCGGAAATGATCCTTGAATTTAGTCCAAGTAATTTCTTTGTCCGCAGGCCACATAGCTTTAGCATTATCCCACCATATATTGGCAGCTCCCTCAAGATAGTTTGTAGCAAATGGAACCTTGTCAGCTTCTTCAGTGCGAGCAATCTCAAGCTTTTTCTCAATAGTCCGCAACCAATCATCGGCTTCTAAAGGATCAATAACTTGACTGAAACTGGGAGGCATGGTCCTCTGAAAGTCTGACAGCTTGGAGTGATGACCATATGGATTTCCATTCTTCCCAACCATAGCTTGCACACTTTTCAACAGCACAATCAGATTGTTGTTCCTTCTTTCTTTGAACATGCACATGATTTGTTTAGTGGATGGCGGATGTGGCAGTGGAGGTGGTGGTGGAGGATACAGCTCGGGGGAATGCCCTGCCTGCCTTGCCGAGTGACGAACAGGGACATCCTCACAAGCGTGACTACTGCTGCCTCCCCGCATCAACCTACTATTTGTTTTTCCCCATATAGAGCAACCGAGATGAGCAACATCCAAAAATGTGAAGAGAAGCAAGCGACAAACCCGAAAGAAAGCAGCGAAAACCAAGGCAAATAAAAAGCTCCAACATAATTATACATAGACTCATACATGAAAGGTAAACATCACGACGGGTTCGACTACTCTCATACATGCAACGAAACATCATGACACGCACGGCTACACCCGTACATCAACCTCATGACAACTGCGGATACACTGATGCTCTAGTGCTCTGCTGGTTCCGCTGGCTCTGCTGGGTCCTCTCCTTAGCCGGACTCGGATCCTGAACTGATAGTGGAAACCTCCGAGTTAAAAGTGACACGACGGCGCTGCCTCGAGGACTCTCCCTCAGGGGTAGGTGCGGGGTGAGACTGGAGCATAGGGGCTGCAGGAGTAGCGATAAGGGAAGCCCACGCAGCAGGGGCAATACGAGGAGTCACGGTCAGAGTGGTTGTGGCACTCTGAGTGGTATCCGGGGTAGCAGGGGAAGCAAAGACTGGAGGAACGAACGGGGTAAATCCGACAGCAGGTGGAAGGTTCCTATTACAAGCGGCGGCAAGAGCTATACGGGCTCGGGTTAACTCTCGGGCCAACTCGTAGATGAAGAGGTAGCTGGCGGTGATATAGCGAGAAAGGTGGCTAGAAGGATGATCACACGCCGGATCAATAAAAGGGAAGTGGATACGCCCGTTCTCGTGCAGAGACGGGTAGAAGTAGAAACCTGGATGAGTCTGCATTCGAACCTCATTGTAGCGCAGGTCTACAAGAGCCTCGATTGCAGCAAACTGGATGGCCTGAGATGGCGTGGAAGTGAAACCACCCTTAGAGGAACGAGTGTAAGCGCCGGAAGGGGAACTGTGGTCTAAAGTGACCTCCGCGTAATACTCGTACAATGAGCCTGCCAGGTGCTCCCGATACACCTGGTATACTGGATCAGCACAATCTGGGTAGAGTCGACGCCACACGTTCTGAAGAAGATGCGGCGAGGTGTAGGGCGCTGGCTCGAACTGATACCGGTACGGAATCGGAGCCATCTACACTCACAATCATTAGACAGTTAGTAACAACAACAAATAGAATGCATGCAATGCAGCAACCAATTGCTACTACTACCGGCACTCAAAACTAAACTAGCTACCGTTCAAACTAGCACGTCAACGGTCTAGCATGTCCTACAGTCAGCACGGCTCTGATACCAAGCATTGTGGCACCCCGGCTCAGAGCAACCGGTTTACCTTGCATTGCCAGCCCAGAGATCAAGTCTTCTGGCAACACACAACAACTTGTTACAGAAAACATCCACTTTATTGATGCTAGCGGAAACATAGGTGCGATATTACATCAAGTAGCGAGGCCAAGCGGCACACCCGGTGCGGCTGAACAATATGTACATTATTTAATGAACATGAGGGGGGCCTCGATCACGACAACTACGCGGCAGCGGAACGACGACGAAGCAGAACTCCATAGCACAGGGACACCGATGTGGACACGATCTAGACACGGGAAGCATTCCGATCCGGTAAGACTTTCCTGAAATCTGGCATGACATGCCAGGTCAGTACATTGAATGTACTTGCAAGCTCACAACAAGCATAAGCATAATGGCAAACAATATCATGACAATTAAGCAGGTTAAATGCAATGCGACAACATGCTACGAATGCAGTGAATCAAACTTGTGCTCCGAGTCCCTCGGACTCTCTTACCGAACGGGTTATCTCGTAACCATCAACATCATACGGTGATCACTCTCGGATCACAAACGAACCAAAACTTTGGTTCCCACGATAATGACCATATTCATGGTCTCACAAATCTCATCACTTAACCAGTGCCAAGCATAATCATTTAGTGTGCAAGATTACTTAATCATGTTGATCCATGGTGTGACTTACTCACGAGCTTTGTCCGTAACCGAGGACGCGGCTATCGATAGATTAGTAAACACTCTGCAGAGGTTAGTACACTATACCCACATCACGAAATCCATGGCCTCGCACTCCCATTCGGGTGGACCAATGGCATTCCGACAGAACCCTCCCATTTCCATGACACTCTCCCGGCCACTCCGACTAACTCCCCACTGAGCTAAGTCATGGGTGGCCCCATGTCTACCAAAGACATCAACGGCCACCGTCGTGGCAAAATAACGATCCCAAACGGGGACAAGGTACCATAACAACAACGGGTGCACAAGGTTATGTCTGCTTACCGTGCCAGGGTACCGCATGCCCATAACCTTCCCTCGTTGGAGGTACCGACCAGAGGCATGACAACGGGCCGAATAATGGCCTTCCCATAAAGGCAATTGTGGTTGCACAGGGAAAACTCGATTCAGTGGCACCATGACTCGATCAACATTATGTTCAAGTTGGATTAACATCAAGTTTAATTTTGAAATAAAAAAATAACTCGAGTCACAATATGCCATGAACATGCAGCTATCCGACATGCATCATATTCACATATCACTAAAAGTAAACGGATCAACATCATAGAATCATTCTACTTGCACTACTCATCACTTAAACTCACTGGTTTCAACTTGCTGGTTTTAAATGTCATCATTCTAGTTATGCCTTTAACATATATAAAAAATCAATAACTAACATATGGAAATAATACCGATCATACCCATATCACAACCATACTTTGAAAACTAACTATCCTAACTCATATTAGTCCATGCATTCAAACTCTACTGTAAACTAAGCATTCCTAACATGACAAAGTAACTAACATAAACCATATTCATTAAATAATTAAATGCATGAAATAACTCATATTTAAGTTGGAAAAATCATAAATATCGAAATGACACCATGCAACTGTTGGTGTGGCTTGCCTTAGTTCAGAGGAGGGTCACACTCCTCCTGGTTCTCTTCAAGACAAGCTTCTCCCTCTGAAAACAATTAAAATAATAAAAAGAAAACATCAAGAACACTTCTGAAATTCACCAGAAATTCTAGGTAGCAGAGAAAAATCTCATCTTTGGTGTGCTGCTAGAGAATTTCAATACAAACACAATGCAAAAAGAATTAATTCATTTAGACTTATGGTTTAAAAGTTGTGGCTGGTCAAAGTTTCTGGTCAAAATATTTGAATTAAATTCAAATAAAAGAAACCGGGGGGGGGGGTGATGTCAAACACGTATTCTGAGAATACGCCTCCACTCGTACCGCTTCGGGCGCGAGTGGAGAGGCTGACAGTGGGCCCTGCTTGTCGGGTGTGGAGAGAGGGAGAGATAAACAAAGGGGTGGCGGTGCTCCGCCGGAGCTCATGCTGGCGAGGAGGGCTCATCGGGCGATTTGAGAGGGAGGGATGGCTAGAGGGGGTCACGGCGCACCTGCCTGTACCCGTGGCACGTCAAGGGGTGGCCGAAACAGCTCGGAATCTTCCTCTCCATCGGCGGCTGCGGTCGGGTCTCGCCGGAGTTGAAGAAGACGGCGGGAGGGGGCGATTCTAGGGGCTCCAACGGGGTCAGCTGGCACCAACAGACCAACAGGGAGTCGCCTGAAGAGAAGCTGGAGCTCGAGGAGTGGTGGAGAGGTGGGGGCAAGCAGAGGGGATCGCCGGCGAGCTCGAGCTTGAGGACGGCGGCCCGAGGCCAGCCTGGCCGGGCTGCGGCTCTTCTACTGCTTGTGGTGGATGGCGTAGTGGATGGATGAGCTCGGAGATGCCAGTGGTTTGGTATTTATAGGCGGAGGGGGTTGGGGGTTCTCGGCTCCGCCGGAGCTCTCTGGAAGGCGGCGCACGACGACGAGGAGTGCCAGGGAGGGGTGGAGAGGGCTCAGCGATCACGCGGCAACTATGGAGCTCGCGGACGAGCACAGGAATGCGGGCGTGGACGAAGATAGTGGCACGGGTGCACTGTGGCTTTGGCCGCGTCATGCCTGTGCTCACTGCGGCGGCTCTAGCATCGGCGAGCGCCAGGGAGAGGTCAAGCGAGATGAATCGAGGCTGGTGGCGCGATGCGTTAGTCGGCGGCGAGCGCTGAACAGGGGCTAGGGCACAGCGCAGAGCGTGTCGAACGCGTGCCAGAGCCCATGTCCACACGCGGTCACCACGCTAGCTAGGCCAAACCGACGCCCAAACGATGCCAAACCATGTCCATTGTGTTGTCCGTGCAGTGTTTAGTCTAGGAGACGAGATGGCACACTGCCAGGCCGACCGGATTCAACAAGAGATTATCAGCAAGTTTCTGGACAAAAGTTTGGGCACTGTCTTTGGAGAGGTTCTAGAAGGAGTTTAGGGCTGATCCCTTGGGGTTAAGGTTTTCTTAGGAGGGTAATGAATCTCAAGAAAAATCAGCTTCATTGGATCAAGGAATAATATACTTGCTGTAGAAACTGCATTTTGAGGCCAGAACAGAAAATATTTTCTGTAGAAAAAATATTCCAAATAATTATGAAATATTTTTGCACAATGAGGTGTGCCAAGGTTCAAAGAATATTTGGGAATTTTCTCAGATTTTTGTGGGCAAGAAAAATGAGGGTTGCTTTGGAGCATATGTTGCTGAGGTGATTTTCAGAGAAGGAACTGAATATTTTTCATTTATGAAAAATATTCCTTGGGCCATTTTGGGATATATCAGAGAGGAAATGATGGTTTTTGAGAGAGATGGGTCACTTGGGTGAAAATCAAGGACATGCCCAAGTGATTAAGTCCAAGTGAGTTGATTTAAAAAGCCAAAGTGAAATTCAAATGGCAAGAAAATCCAGAAAAAGAAAGAGGGCAAAAACCAGGCTGTCACAGCCGGCCTGCGGCCCCGCACCGCGCAGTGTTACCAGACGGTGCTAGCGACCACCGGCATTATAGCCCTCGTCAACGCCGGCTTCACCTCTCGCATGTGCCAGATGATGGTCGACTCCATCCGCAAGTTCACCACCGTCAAGAAGCGCGCGGACGACCTTGCCGTACTACTCCAGCCCGCGCGCCCAGGCTCCTCATTGCCTGCCACCCTCATCGGCCTCCAAGGTGACGAACTCTTTGAAGCACTAGTGGCCCTGCAGCTGCCAGAGGTCGCGACGAAGAATGTGCACCTCGAGGCCGCGCTCGCCGCGCAGCGCCTCGCCATGCAAGAAACCGTCGACCTGCACATCCACGTCTCCGAGGAAATCGTCTACATAGGCCACTACAAGGCTAGCGAGGACAGAAAGACGTTGGCCTTCTTCCAGCGGCTGGAATCTTTGGACGCCATTGTTCAGAAGCACGTTGACCTGGCCACAAAAGCCGCTGCTAATTAGCCGCCGTTCGGTGGGCGGGCGCCCTGAGTTGAGGAGGTGGACGTCGTCGATGGATGCATCTTTCTTCTTGCCTCCTGTAACCAGCACTGCATCGCCTCGTGGCCTTAATGTTTTATTAGTGTATGGCATTTTTATTTCAGTCGCAAATGACATGTGTGATCCCTTGCTCTTATTTGACGTTAATTATATGTAGTATCACTGTCTTCGTCCTGGTGTACTACCTAGGTCCTGGTTTATTAGTCCCTTTTGTAATTTGTGCTAAATTTTGACCAAAGATTTAATTTACAAAATGTTAGTGCATGTCAATAAAAATTATATCGTTTGATTTGTATTTGAACATAGTTTTCAATGATATAGTTTTGGTGACATGCATGAACCTTTTGTTAGTCAAATTTATGGTCAAAATTTGGCATAGATTACGATGGGGAGCAATAAACCAGGACGGAGGTAGACTGGTCCGTCACCATCGTGTTTTGTGTCTAATTTTGACTTCAGCGACCCAAACTACATGAAGGGAGTACTGTATATATTGGCGCGACAACCAAAGTTATGGAGTATATTCAAAACTGAGCATTACTACATGTCACGAGTTCAAAACGAGAAAGTGGAACAAGTACAGCATGCCTGTGCCGTTCGCGTCGCACCCCCACACGCTCTGTCCGGCATGCCGCTCAAGCTAGGGAACGCTTGTTGTCTTAGCATTTTCACTGTCAGGTGGGGCCGCAGTTGAGAAAACTGACTATCGGCAAATCCCCACACCGCCCACTGCGCATAGGCTGAGTTAGAATTAGAAGAGAGAAACTCTTATAAAAACAGAGTTGGTGATGATGGTGCCTGCCATCCTGCAATATAGGCCGTCCGATTTATATCTGACGGATAGGAAGGAAACTATGGCAATTTTGCAAAAAGGTACCCACACCCCTCTCCACATTTGCAAATAAGGCCTTCCCTCGTTCATCCTTTTCTCTCACAAGATAAACTACTCATAGAAATGCATCTTGATGTTACGTGCAACGCACGGGCATCTTTCTCGTAGAAGAGAGAAATGAGGGAGAAGAGCTAGCTGTAGCACGGACGCTGTTGTCAGATGGGACTCGTGTTGATAGAATAGGAGTACTAAGTACTCGTACCTCTTTTTTTTTAGGGAAAAAGTAGTCGTACATCTAGTACCACTAGTTGGGTGCGTGCGACCTATACCTGTCATCACTTTAGGTCTCCTTTTCGAACCGCAGCTATGCTTCATAGTACATATTTTTTCATGCATTTATCCTCGTGTATGTACTCCTAGGCTACTTCCACGTGCTCCCTTTCGCCGACATGTGGGACATAGAGCATCTGGGTCGTAGTGCATGTACGACTCGGAGCATATGCAACCATGCCGGCGTACTTTACATTCCAGACCTCATGAATTACATGCAAACCCCCCGCAGAAGAATAAATAAATAAATGAATTACTACATGCAAACCGGATTATTTTCATAGAAACCGGAGCACATTCATTAAATTTTGGACATAACACATTTATAAAAAAATGACCGGACCTAAACCAGTCTAAGGGCCTCTTTGATTCGCAGGATACTGAAAACACAGGAATGGGGAAAGTATGATGGCGATGAACCGAGAGGAGGAGGAAGAGGAGGAGTACTTTACATGCTAGAGACTGGACTGTAGCACATTGTTTTTTATGGCCATATCACCACATTGTTTTCTATAGCGTATCGTCTGCTGGTTCACTGGCCCGCCATGGTTCACACTCCTCCGACGTGAGTAGTAGTACTTCGCTGACATGTGGGAGAGCCAGCATCTAGGTCGACGTGTCATCCACCAGATTAGAGTGGGGAACGGAAGGGGGGGCATCACTCCGGTTGTAGCGCCAGTAATTAATGACTATAGTAAGTAGTCATATAACAAGACCCCGTCTTTCTAGCAGTAACGCACCGTCAAATCGCATAGCCCTACCTTTCTAGCAGTAAGTTGAATCCGCTACTCCCTCACCCTCCTCGCCTCTCTGTCAAACCGCCTACGTGAAAACTGCTGCGCGTAGTACCAGGGAAAAGCCCCGCCCTCAACTTTTAACTACTCATAGTATAATTTTGTATCGATGAATTGCGCCATGGAGCAGAAAACCAAAAGAAAAAGGTGGTACATGGAAATAAATACAGTTCAAGCTCTAGCTAGCGATTCGGAATGTAAACCGTGCATGTGTTTATACGTATAGGTTACTTCAAAGTACTGAGTCCATTGATGCAATGTGGTCAAACTGTACCATCGATATCTCAAAGCCAAAATAGTTCGAGCTTGTTCGTTCTATATAAATACTAGTACTGTATGTTTATTCACCCGTGGGGTTTTTCAATGAATGGAGGGCTGGGGAGCACAAGTGAACAATACTACTACTAGTAAGTAGGAGTCGTACAGTTAGTCACGTTAAATAGAGAGTTTCTTTTCTTTAATGCCACGTACACAAATTGAAACGCTTGTTGTGGAGAGAAAAAGATAATCACTCCACTATATATATAGGCAGGGGCCTGAGCGCTTGCTTTACTAGGGTTGCTCTCTTCATTCTCTCATCCTCTCTAGATCTAAACAAGACAGCGGTAGCGACATTTTCTCTCTGCTCACCGCTGGTCACAAATCCGGCCGGATCCGTTCGGCTGGTGTGTGTAGAGGACTAGGTGCATCATTCACGCGGTCATCGGCGGCGAGGGAGGAAACCCACAGCTGCCGGCGGGTCCCGATCCTTTGCCCGTGCCGTTCTCTCCGACACAGCGCCGGCTCGGGAGGTCCTCCGACCCTTCTTCCTCCCTGCCGTATTGTGCGTAGATCCGACCTGCTGCCGTAGACATCCCGATGACCCTCAGGTATAAGTTCCTTCGAAAGCGGCCTTGCTCTACTGCCCCAACTTCCCACGTGTCTGCATGTGGATCTTTTTCTACTTCCATCAGCTCTTCCAAAGCCACCTAAATTTTTAGTATTATTGGAGGTAAAGCTACTTCATGCAGTCGAATCTAGGACTTGGTTCAAACAACAAAGAAAGGGGGGAAATTCATAGCATGAATCTAGGACTTGATTCAAAGAGGAAATAACAGGGGGAAAGTAGTAGAGACTGGATACCCAACCGGTCTCTTGGTTGAAAAGGGAAATAAAGGGAAAAGGCAGTACAAACTGGATAAGGAACAGATCTATTATTGGTTGAAAAAGGATAGAAAATGGCGGCTGGTGGACAAGTCAACAGAGTATGTCTAGGATTAGATTTGCTGCCCTCACATAGTAAAAGGTCTCCAGGATTAGATTTGCTGCCCTCACAGAGTATGAACAAACTCGGCATCACCACTTTATGCCTCCTTGTAGGTACATTGTGCTGATGCGTCCACTGTCGGATGTCCTTATACCAACTTTTTGCGGTTGTTAATGTAAGGGCGTATGTAAAATGAAGCGATCACACTGTTACCTTAAGGACATGTCTAACCAGTGTTATTGTTAATCTAATGCCTCCAGTGATATGATGCAATTAAACTGTGTTACAAATGGTACTCCTGCTGTTTTCCCCAGTATGATAAGTAAGTTGCTTCTTTACGCTGCTGAGTGTCCTGGTGTCCCCACGGTCCCATGCCCTTAAACCAACTCTTTAGCTACTGTTGATCTACTGTATCTGGTAAACAAGCAATGCCACCATTAAAGTAATCCCATATTTGACGAATGTCATTGTTGATCGTAATGCTTCCGGTAACATGAAGCAATGCTGCCATTTTAAAATTTCTACTGTCCTTGCATGATTGCCATGAACATAATCAAGATGTTTCTGTTCATTTCATGTATGTTTCGTATCTTGTTATTGACTAGCAACTATTTTCTTTCTATCTTTTTGTGCAGATAGGGATATCCATTTCACCTTGTTGCTATTGTGACCTTTTGGTGAACTACACAAAACACTTTTTTTTGGAATGAGTGTCTTGTGTAGTTCAACTAAAATGTCACGTGGGAAACATCTCTCAATTTTGGTGGAACTGCACAAAATGGTGATTGGAGTTTCCAAAATCTTCGTCAAAATCTGCTGGTAATCTCGTGCAACATTTTATTAGCCTTTGCAAGATGAGCCATCACTATCACCACAATGGCACTTTATTTTAGTGGAGCCGCACAAAAGGATAAGAAAATTATAGTTGCACCTTACATGAGCAGGACAACCAACCTTAATGTTGCTCAATTTTAGTGCAACTACTAAAGAAGAACCTGCCAGCTCACGAGAGCAAGTACTTCTTGCTGAATGATGCAATCTTTGCTTCATTTCAGGTGAACTGCAGAAAAAGTCGCATGAATTGAATCATCGAGTGGAGCTGCAGGTTAACCACATCGAGTCGTGGCAGCGTAGGGCCCCCTTTCTCAGTTATGGTTCCCATGACCCGATATATTCCTTTTTGGTTGATTTTGACTCTGCATCCAGCTAGTGATCTTGTGCTACTGTTTTGGCACTGCTACTGCCACTAATAAAATGAAGTAATAATACATTTAAAATAGAACTACTGTCTTCGCTACCATTTCATTACCAATGTAGATAATTTGCAGAAAAAAAGTGATTGAAATGAGTCGATGCTCCTCCTCTCTAACTGGCAGACGCCATAATTTTAGTTGAACTGCACAAAAAAAGTGATTGAAATGAATCGACGCTCCTCCTTCTACTGCCACACTGAGGTGTTAATGAATGTCAATGAATCGCTTTCATAGCAACATATGGGGACATGAAGAATAACTTGATCTCCCAAAGTCATCTCACACCGGTCAGTACTGTCCTTTATCAACATGATTGTGCTTTGTCATACTGTGCTAATGTTGTATTTTTTAAATAAAGCTATTCTATCGCAATCTTTTCTCGTTTTGGAAATAAAGTTTGCTTCAACTAGTGCCACTATTATAGTAATCATGCTCTTTCTTATCTGTGCAAACAGGAATACTCAACTACAGATGTTGTGATTGTTAAGAGCATTCGCCAAGTTCTTGGGTTGTATGACACGGCTAGCCAAGATGGATTTAATCCTGATATTCACTTTATCAAAAGGCTCTAATGGGTTGGTTCTAAATCTTGCAAGCTGGGAATCAATGAGATGTGTAGGCATCTTTGTTGTACTTATTATTTGAATCTTATTTGTTGGTTCTGAATCTTGCAAGCTGGGAATCAATGAGATGTGTAGGCATCTTTGTTGTACTTATTATTTGAATCTTATTTGTTGGTTCTGAATCTTGCAAGCTGGGAAACACGGCATGATGATGTAGGGGACAACAACTATAACAAACTGTTCAAACTTGGTAGTATTGTCTGTGTGAAAGTGCGACAAATGTGTTGATCGTGTGCGTCCTGAGAATAATAATTCTAATTGTTGTGCATGTTGATCCTGTGGCACTGATAGAATGAGCCAATGCATTTCTTGTTTTAAGAATAAATTTTAATTAAAGCTAATTAAATTTAAGTAAAGTGACCACTAACACTTGTTATTACAGTACCTATACAGACCCGCTCGTGAATCGACGTGTGGCTGGAATAGGTTTCTTAATGGAGGCGTTTGAATGCGCCGAGGGTGCATGTTCTGCCGGGCATGCAGTGGGCGAGGGAGGGGTAGTAACTGTTGTCGCCTATACACACTCAGTTTACTGTTGAATCCAGTTCCCCAAGAGATGAAAAACGAACTGCTGCCGCCGCCTACCCACTCGTTCACTTGAAGAGACTCCAATTGCGATCCGAGGGCTGAGCCTGCTGGATATGGACTTCAGCTAGGAGTTCACCTTTGAGTTCGCCGTTCAGTCCCATGGCTGCACCAAGTTGAATGTGATGTACACCAACGATCTGAACTCGGTGAAGCTCTGCCTCGCCGAGTTCAAGCAGTACCTACAGGACGAGAAAGCACAAGGTCACAGGACTAGACCTTGTGCCCATCCATTCGTCTCCTGACAGGGACCAGCGGATCGCCGTCGCCCACGTATGCGTGCGGGACGAGGTTCTCATCTACCACTACTGTAGGGCCATCAGAGGTTCTGGAGCATTCACCCGTTTCATCGGTAGTGCCGACTGCACCTTCTCTACGGTGGAGAGAAGGAAGAACGCGACGATTCAGCCATCTGGTGCAACAAGCTTGTCGACATCCAGAAGCAATACAAGATCATCGACAATGGGCAGGAGAAGGACTCCGTGGTTGACCTCGCCGAGACCATCATCGACCCCTGCTACACCAACATGAAAGAAGACAACGATACCAAGGACCTGAACATGTGGGAGGTACCTCTGAATCTAGCCTACATAACCTACGCGGCCAAGGATGCATATGCATGCTACGACATGTACATGCGGATCTTGGACATGAGGGCGTGTCTGCTTCCCGTAACCGACGAGCACACGGACAGCCGCAGTGTCATGATCAAGCGTGCCAGAAATGTCTAGATGATGTACTTTATCTGTTTAAGCACCTTTATCATCTGAGTGTTTCATGCATTAGCCTATGTGTCGTAATTATCTATTTTGTCCGAAATATTTCGTCTAAGAACCCATTAACCTGTTTGCTTTTTTTAGTGGCTATTTGCTTATGTATGTAACTAGTTCACTGGGCTGCCGTGCTTTGAATCTCCTTCCTACCAACATATTCCCCTTCTCAGGTGGACCCAGCAGGTCTCGTACATAGACATCTGGGACCAACCACCTATCCATTTGTATTTCTTTATTTTGTTCAATCTTTCGTCCACTTCATACAGCGACTGGTGGTGCTACCGCGCACGCCTCGGTGACCCATCATAGCCTATGGCATTGGCTAGGCCATCCCTCTACTCCCACACATTGTCCGGCGGCGGCAGCTCCACCGGCCCACCCTGCACCCAAACAAGTCAACCCTCATACTCCCCTCCGCCTGCATCTTCCCCCACTCCGGTTCGTTCGGTCCGAGTTCTCGACGTCATCCTCCGCCTTGGTGCTCTCGCCGCGGTGCCACCGTCTATCGTTCCCAACATGGTCAGCAAAAGAAGAGGAATCGGGAGACGACTGTTCGTCGAGAGGCTGACAGTCCCGGGCCCACCAGGTCCATGGCCTAGGTTTTGTTGTTTAACATGCGCAGCCCACGACATGTTTCAACTTTTTTTTGGATCCAGCAGGTATCAAGCGGCCTCTGGGCCTCCCAGCCTAGCTTGTCTATAACATCAGCAGCCCAAGTTATGTTTGTTTTTTAAAGACGACGCACAGCTCAGCTCTATTTTTCTATAAGAATGCAAAACTGAACCTTGTTTTCCCTTCTATAATAGTATATATATTTATATTTATATCTTATTTTATTACATATATATATAATAGAAACAACATAAGGTTCCGTTAAACCTATCGTTCGTCTAACCATTTTATAGACCTTCCCACTTCCTTTATTTTTCGTTTTTATTAATCCTATATCTGAATTTTCTCCCACTTTCTTTTTCGATGTAATCTGAGTTTTCTCCCAGTACTTTTCCCTAGAACCAACTCAATTGTCCCACGTCTAGCCTAAAAAATAATAATACCCCATGTCCTATTAACTCATCAAATGAAAATGATATTTTATTTCGTAAATCGAAAGTTCTTACAAAATAATAATAATAATTGTTTATATATAACTTGGCAAGTTAACTCCTGGTGATTGCGTACATAAGCTTGCAAAGATTTTACTGACCAATGCGGTAATAGACGTGCAATCATGTGTTTATGTTTTTATAACATTTCTCCGTCCAGCCCAACATGATATTTTCACCCAGCCCAGCAAATGGACTAAAATAAACGGGCTGCATAGACGCTAGATCATTGTTTCACCCAGCCCACCAAATGGACTAAAATAAACCAAATGGACTGGCTGACATGTGGGCCAGTAGGTCGAAGCCTAAGCACTTTCGCAAAAAATAAAAATACAAAGGTCGAAGCCTAAGCAAGGCGTTGGATTTACATCCAACGGCCGGCATTCTTCTTCAATCTCTCGTCTTCTTCCCCAGCACTGCCGGGACCGCCTGCTCCAGCCTCTAGCGTCCAGCGGCGCTGTTTTGCGTGTCTCGCAGCGAAACGCTACCCCACCGACGGCCAAGCCATACCTCCACTCCTCCGCACCTCCTGGTATTCTCTGTCGAGTGTAGGCCCACCCCGCACCCGAACCAGTCTAGTTTCCCACTCCTCTCCATCTGCGACTCCACTTCCGCATCTTCCCCATCTCCGGGGTGTTCCTGTCTAGGGACTCAGCGTCGTCCACCGGCCTTGGTGCGCTATGCATGGTGTGGTCAACAAACGAGAGTCATCGAAAGATGACTGTATGTGGAGAGGCTGACAGTGGGGACGCACCACGCCCATGGACGCATGCATGCAACTGCATCCTTTTTACCCTGAAAAATAATGTTTTCTCCCCCTGACGGCTGGGACCCACCAGCTACATCTTCGCACGCAAGGAAGTGCGTCCTTATTACGGGCAAAAAAAAATGATTCTTCCCCCTGACAGCTGGGACCCATCAGCTATATCTTTGCACGCAAGGAAGTGCGTCCTTATCCTCCCTGATAGCTGGGACCCACCCGGTCGAAGCGTACATAGCGTTGTCTGTGTACATACCGGTCGATCGGTCTGTCTGCCACGATGAACCATGGTCGAGTAAGGAGCGGTAGCAGTTCAGGCAGTCCAGTCAAAATCGTGTACACTTACGTACAACCAGATGCCAAAAAATACGACCACATACGTACATACGGGCGGGGTCTCGAACACGTACTCGCGTAGACGTACGGCCAGGGCTCATGTACATGGAGAGGCAACAGACGGCAGCAACGGCGTCCTATTCATCAGAAGCCAACCGGCCGGGTCAGAACGGAGAAACTGCGTCATGTTCATGGGGAGGCAATGGAATGCGTCATGTTCATCGGGAGGCAATGGAATACGTCGTGTTCATCGGGAGCCAACCGGCTTGAACGGACCAGCCGAAACGAGGTCTGGCGTACCGCAAAACGGGCCTTCTGTTCGACCGCGTACGGTAGAAACGGGGCCCTGTTCATCAGGAAGGGTCTGGCGTACCGCAAAACTGAGGAAACGGACTTGTGTTGGAGTGCCTACGGTCGAAACGGGGTCCTGTTGATCGGGAGGGGTGTGGCGTACCGCAAAACGGAGGAAACGGACTTGTGTTGGAGCGCCTACGGTCAAAATGGGCCCCTGTTCATCCACCGTCTACTGCCTTGCTCCAGCCTCCACAGGCTACTGTTCATCCACCATCTACTGCCTCGCTCTGGCGTCCATGGGCTACTGGTCATCCACCGTCAACCTCCTCCAGCCTCCACGGGCTACTGTTCATCCAGCCTCCACAGGCTGCTGTTCATAGAGCCTCCACGGGGTCCTGTTCATCCACCCCCAACCGGCTGGGGTGTGGCGGCCTCCTCGGGGTCCTGTTCATCCAGCGGCAACGGCCTACTACCACGGGGTCCTGTTCATCCAACCCCCACCGGGAACTGTTCATCCACAGCCAACCAACCGGCTCGACTCACCATATCTCGACTCGTTCTACGTACCACGGGGTCCTGTTCATCTAGCAGTAACAACCTCTACTACCACGGGGTCCTGTTCATCCAACCCCCACTAGGAACTATTCATCCAACCCCCAACAATGCTCACTATTCATCAAGAGGAAGCAGGTTCGATCGGCTTCAGTTAGCAGCAGTAGTGAAGGAATCGCTCGATCGGGTTCAGTTAACAGCCAGGGATCGGTCGATCGCTCGGGTTCAGTAACGCGTAGCCAGTGCAATCGCTCGGGTTTCAGTAAGCGAACGCCTCGAACCCACGCGCGTACGTGTATGAGAGAAACGCGCAATCCCTCCGTGCATCGCTCGGCCCCGACCACCCACCGTAACCGGGAACTCCCCAAATTTCCCGTCATGGACGGCCCAAAGAATGTCATGCAGGTGCGTCCCCGGCCCACCCAGGACGACAAGCCCATTTTCTGTCATGATTTTTTGTCATAGAAGTAGGAGCCCACCACATCTATGATGATATGTGCTTTTGTCACAATTATCGTCATAGAAGTGTCATAAGCATGACAGAAAAAAAAATTGTTCGGCCCAAAATGTCACGGATGTGTCTTTTTTTTGAAGTGTTATCATCGACGGCCTATATATTCGTGGGCCTGCGTGGACGTCTCCATCACTTCGACCAACAACACGAGAGAGGTTACCAGGGTGGATTCTTCTTCTCTTGGTTCGCGTTACCGTATAGTCGTACGTCGATCATGGTGAGATTCGAGACCTAAGTTTGAGGGCTCTCATACACATGAATCAAAGCTGTGCATTGGGTATATTCAAACACCACATGACACTTCATACATATGTTTGGGCCACATGCACGCAGTGGTTGTCTTCAGGCACTCCCTTGCGTGGTTATCGGTGACAAGCTAGCCTATTTTGTGGGGCCGCGTGTGGAACGTCAATGCATGACTTTGACCCAACAAACAAGAGAGGTTATACGACCAAGGTGGTGATTCTTCTTGGTTAGTCTTACAATACGCCTTGGTGAGATGCCCTCTCCCACAGACTCAACGTGGGTGTGTGTGTGGGGGGGGGGGGGGCAAGTACTACTTCGTACTAGATGAACCTCGTGGGGTTGGGGATGCCTGGTTAATTTGCGATGCACATGTGCCACATCAAATTTGTGATTTGGTTATTAAATATCATAGCACATCGTTTTCACACACACACACACACATCGGGCCACCCGCAGGTGTGGTTGGTAAGTGGTGTCACCCATCTAACGCCAGAAGAACACATCTGTGGGCCCACACATGGTCCACATTTGATCGGAAGCAAAGGGGGGAGGGGGGTTGATGTACTCCTTTAGGTTTTGTGTTACGGTACGGTGAGATGTCAGACCTAGCTATTTGGGGGCATATGTTCATAGCTAGGATTCCCCTCCCGGCAACACTAAGTGTGTGTGTGTGTGTGTGTGTTTGGGGGGGGGGGCTAGCAATAATAACGTGCGCTTTGTGCGACAGGTGCCACATCAAAGTTGTGCATTGGGTATTTGAACATAAAACCACCCTTTTCATACATATATTTGGTCCACATGCAAGTGTGTTCGTGTTCTGACCCTTTCCCGCATTTTTTTGGCCAAATTTATAAACAGCAGATGAATCGGACGCAGCAACAGTCTACGATCGGGTATGAAACAGACACGATTCCCTAGGACTACCCGTGTGCCGTGCCCCTGCCCCTGTCACCCACATGATCACAGTAGATTGGGCTCCACAAGGCTTCCCTCCCCCTCTCAAAAATATCTACTCCCTCGCAATCTCGAAAATATCTACCCGCGTCCGCGTAGATGGTTTTTCTGTTTGATAGCACACGATTAGTATGTCTAGACGATGTGCGATGTCTATTACTCCAGCTCTGCTTCAATCAGTAGATCCAAATTTTCAGTAGCCCCGGCATTTTACTCCCGCCTCGCTCTGCTTCAATCCAATGATCCAAATTTTCGGTAGCCCTGCCATTTTACTCCCGCCTAGTAAAATTTTCAGTACCCGCGGCATTTCCTCAAACACCACCTTGGACCCCCTCCACACACACACCCCAAATCCTTCGCTCACCCTAAATCCCCCGCTCACACACATACACAACACCCCTCCCTCACCCCAAACCTAGCTAGGTCGCCGCTGCTGCCTCCATCATCAACCTCTGCTGGTCTGCCCGTGCAGTTTACCCACCGATATACATACCCTCGCCGCCCTGAGTTTCTTAGATGACACCTGCAAAACGCCCCCTTTCCCAGAGATACCATCCCCACCCCTCCCCCACTCCAGAGCATCACAGCCTATGCCCAGCTATGCTTCTCGGTGAGCTCGAGGAGCGAATGGCCCAAAAGAGCTTTACCGCGGCCTCTTCGCCCGACGCCGGCGAGGTGGCCACCGAGGAAGCTGACGACGATGACTAGACCTGGATTGAGCCTTTCAATCAGCGAGTTAGAGTATTCTGGCATGTCGCGGACGCCGGCTATGACATGGAGGTCGTCGACACCGATGGCTTGACGTGGGGTTATGTCACAGGTTAAGTTGCCCACCCCCAACCCTTCGGGTTCGACAGCCGTCGATCTCATCGTTGGCCCTGCCGCTGATCTCCTACGGCTCGTTATGAACAATTTGCCATCCTTCATCGCCATGGAGCCCCTTTTGTCATTTCCGAAGGACACGTTCTGCGATGCTGGCCTAGGATCCTCAGCTGGCAAGTCAGACCTCATCGACGGCGACCACGAGGAGGAGCCAATCTGTGACAATTGAGGAAACCCATGATTTGTTTTCTCGAACCCCTTTTGTAGTGAGAACCTGTCCAGTATTTATTGCTATATTAGGTTGTTTGCATTATGCCTTGTTTATTTCTATGGTTTATGGTTGTTCGGTTGTTTGTAGTTAGCATATGATCAGTTTCAATTGCCATCTTTGGTTGTTCGTAGTATGCCTTGTTTATTTCAGCTATTAACAGTGTGATGTTCTATATGTGCTAGTATGAACTATGCAGTTCAATTTCATCAATACCAAATTTAAAAATAGCTCTATGAATGACTATATTTTGTTGCTGTTAAGCATGTTGTACTCCCTCCGAATCTTTTTAGTTCGCATATAAGATTTGTCTAAAGTCAGGCCTCTTAAAGTTTGACCAACTTTATAGAACAAAATACCAACATTCACAATACGAAATAAATATCAGTACATGTGTCATGACTTAAATTTTCATATTGTATAACTTTAGCATGCTAGATGTTGATATTTTTTCATATAAATAAGGTCAAACTTTATGAAGTTTGACTTCAGACAATTCTTATATGTAGAGTAAAAAGGATCGGAGGGAGTATTGAACACGCCTTTCCATTTGATTTAATAGTGGCACTGTTTGGATACTCTAACTTAACTAGAGGTTAGAGTTAGTTTCTAGCTCATGACAGTTAAAAGAGAGAGAGAGATATTGGTGGAATAGTTGATTGTATTTCTTGAGCCTCGTGGGCATATATATTGGAGTACATGGTCATCTTGGAGTACAAGTGAAGGTAGAATAAATCCTATGCTATCCTACGTTTCCTAAATAACAATGATACTCAACAATGACTAACCCTGAACTAACTCTAGCCAAAGAGGTGTTTGGATGACAGTGTTAGATTGACAATAAATGCATTAGGAGAACTAGTCCCAAACAGCACCTCTTGGGTGGGATAGTTGTTTTGGGTGGGTTTGACGCAACAAGCTCAAACTAGCCCTCATGTTTGGATACTTTAGGGCTATTTGAGCCCAAACTAGCTCAAACTAACTCTAACCCATGGATCCAAACAAGGCCAATAACTAGTGTACTTAGACCTGCACAATACAAGTTTGAATGACTACGTTTGCTTGTTTTTAAATATTAGGCCTGTTGCAGCTAATAACACACCTTTCCACTTCTTGTTTTTAAATATTAGGTTTTTAACAGTTTGGTCTTGCCCATGTAGGTCCTGCTGTCAGAGGTTTTGACCCACTATTTGACCCTTTTTGCATATGTGGAAATGAGTTGTCCATTAATATCAGTCAAGTCAAGACACTCAGAAAGATTGTTACGATAAAGAAACTAGCAACAAAAAACAACAAGATCTTTGTCTGCACAATGAAGAAGACATCAGTTTACTACGGGATGGTACTAACTATTATACCTTGTCTTTTTAATTCCTTTGCGCCATTTCAAATATGGAGAAGATATTTATGCATATCCTTGTTTTCAGGCCTTTCCAAAGTAGTTCACTGATGATTACCTCTCAAACCACCTGTATGGTCAGGAGGCGAGGAAGGTTTTCATACAACACCCATGATTCAATATTGAAGTGTTCCTGAAGAGGACGAAGGATGGATGGTCAATCATCCACAGGCACTGGCCTAAAGTTGCAAAGACCTTCAACATCAATGAAGGCTCAATATTCACCTTCCGCTTCAGCAGTTTTACAGATGAGATTCATCTGTCTATGTTCCATCTATGATGCTAATTTTGAAAGGTTGTAGATGTTGCATGTGAAACTTGGTGCTGGTGCAGTTGTGTAATGGGGTAGCTGCGTGCTGAAGCTATATGAAATCCTGTTTCCTTAATATGGAAATGAAATATATTGTGTGCTTAATATGAAATGTCAATTAGATTAATAAATGGATTATTAATAATAGGGAAATTAGCCTGCTAATGGCCAATTAGTGGTTTTTCTATTGCAAACGGTTATTGGGAAAACACCGTGGGCAATGACATCAGGCAACGCACACAGTTTCTAGGAATAAACCATGTTGGATCGATGAACAATCACACACGACATCCTCTTGAAAACTGTTTGCGTTAGGCCACCTTGTGCAAACGTTTACCACATAAAAAGTGTGTGTGATGGATAGCCTTTGCCACACAGTTTCTTCTACGCACCGTGTGTGATGCATTCAGTAACGCAAACGATAAAATTGTTAATATCGTGTGTAATGGCAACGCTATCACAAACAATTTAATGGGGAAAATTGTGTGTGATGTACCTGCGAACGGAAACGATTTCCTTGGAGTGACTGTGTGGGATGTATATACGAATGGAAAGGTACTTATTGAATTAACTGTGTGGGATGTACATACTAACGGAAACGTATTCCTTGGATTGACTGTGTGGAATGTACATACGAACGGAAACGTTTAGCGAGGACTGACTGTGTGGAATGTACTTACGACCAGAAATAATTTCGCCGGTATAATTGTATTTTTTTAGCACTACTGTACGTATAACCATATTTGATTGCTCGCCGGTCACACACGACCTCATTTTGCCGAGCGTGTGTGCCAGGAGGGCATATCCCCGACGGTTTCTGGGTCGTGTGGGAAGGACCCCCCTATCGCAGTCACTCACTAGGCGACGGTTCAGAACACCGTCGCGGAAAGGGGCTAAAAACCGTTTTTATAGCACCTCGCTGTACCAGTGAAGGGGTTGTGAATCCCTTCACGGTCACTTGCAAGGATGAGATCTGATACAGAAGGATATAAAAGATTACTAAAACGTAAAATAAAGTAAAAACAAACAAATTGCAGCAAGGTATTTTTGGGTTTTTGGTTTATAGATCTGAAAATACATGATGGAAAATAGACCCGGGGGCCATAGGTTTCACTAGAGGCTTCTCTCTTTAAAGAAAACAACATGGTAGGTGAACAAATTACTGTCGAGCAATTGATAGAAAAGTGCAAAGTTATGATGAGATCCAAGGCAATGATTATGAATATAGGCATCACGTCCGTGTCAAGTAGACCGACTCCTGCCTGCATCTAGTACTATTACTCCACACATTGACTGCTATCCAGCATGCATCTAGAGTATTAAGTTCATAAGAACGGAGTAATGCCTTAAGTAAGATGTCATGATGTAGAGGGATAAACTCAAGCAATATGATGAAAACCCCATCTTTTTACCCTTGCTGGCAACCATACAATACGTGCCTCGCTACCCCTACTTTGTCACTGGGTGAGGACACCACAAGATTGAACCCAAAACTAAGCACCTCTCCCATTGCAAGAAGAACCAATCTAGTTGGCCAAACCAAACCGATAATTCGAAGAGAAATACAAAGATATCAAATCAAGCATATAAGAATTCAGAAAAGACTCAAATAATATTCATAGACAATCTGATCATAAATCCACAATTCATCAGATCTCAACAAACAGACCGCAAAAGAATATTACATCGGATAGATCTCCAAGAACATCGAGGAGAACATTGTATTGAAGATCAAAGAGAGAGAAGAAGACATCTAGCTACTAGCTATGGAACCGTAGGTCTGTGGTAAACTACTCACGCTTCATCGGAAGGGCAATAGAGTTGATGTAGAAGCCCTCCGTGATCGAATCCCAGTCCGGCAGGGTGCCAGAAAAGGCCCCAAGATGGGATCTCATGGGTGCAGAAGGTTACGACGGCGGAAAAGTATTTTTGTGGACGCTTCTGGTCGTTTGGGAATATTTGGGAATTTACAGACATAGAACTAGGGTTAGAGGACCTCCGAGGGACCCACAAGCCCTCAGGGCACGCGCCCCCCTAGGGCGCGCCCCTGAGGCTTGTGGCCTCCTCGGGGATCTTCTGGCCCTCTCTCCAAGTTACGTGGGTGTCTTCTGGTCTAAGAAAAATCATCGCGAAAGTTTTATTCCGTTTGGACTTTGTTTGATATTCCTTTTCTGTAAAACTCAAAAACAAGGAAAAAAACATAAACATAAACTGGCACTGGGCTCTAGGTTAATAAGTTAGTCCCAAAAATAATATAAAATAGCATATTAATGCATATAAAACATCCAAAATAGATAATATAATAGCATGGAACAATAAAAAATTATAGATACATTGGAGACGTATCAAGCATCCCCAAGCTTAATTCTTGCTCGTCCTCGAGTAGGTAAATGATAAAAATAGAATTTTTGATGTGGAATGCTACCTAACATATTTATCCATGTAATTTTCTTCATTGTGGCATGAATATTCAGATCCATAAGATTCAAAACAATAGTTTATTATTGACATAAAAACAATAATACTTCAAGCATACTAATAAAGCAATCATGTCTTCTCAAAATAACATGGCCAAAGAAAGTTATCCCTACAAAATCATATAGTCTGGCTATGCTCCATCTTCATCACACAAAGTATTAAATCATGCACAACCCCGATGACAAGCCAAGCAGTTGTTTCATACTTTTGATGTTCTCAAACTTTTTCTACTTTCATGCGATACATGAGCGTGAGCCATGGATATAGCACTATAGGTGGAATAGTATATGGTGGTTGTGGAGAAGACAAAAAGAAGGAGAAAGTCTCACATCAACTAGGTGTATTAACGGGCTTGGGAGATGCCCATCAATAGATATCAATGTGAGTGAGTAGGGATTGCCACGCAACGAATGCACTAGAGCTATAAGTGTATGAAAGCTCAAAAAGAAACTAAGTGGGTGTGCATCCAACTCGCTTGCTCACGAAGACCTAGGGCAATTTGAGGAAGCCCATTATTGGAATATACAAGCCAAGTTCTATAATGAAAAATTCCCACTAGTATATGAACGTGACAACATAGGAGACTCTCTATCATGAAGATCATGGTGCTACTTGAAGCACAAGTGTGGTAAAAGGATAGTAACATTGTCCCTTCTCTCTTTTCTCTCATTTTTTTGTTTGGGCTTCTTTTGGCCTCTTTTTTTTTGTAAAGTCCGGAGACTCATCCCAACTTGTGAGGGAATCATAGCTTCCATCATCCTCTCCTCACATGGGACATTGCTCTAATAATGATGATCATCACACTTTTATTTACTTACAACTCAAAAATTACAACTCGATTCTAGAACAAAATATGACTCTATATGAATGCCTCCAGCAGTGTACCAGGATGTGCAATGATCAAGAGTGACATGTTTAAAAAAATATGAACATTGGCCTTGCCACAAATACTATGCCAACTACATTATCATGCAAAGCAATACGACAATGATGGAGCGTGTCATAATAAACGGAACGGTGGAAGTCGCATGGCAATATATCTCGGAATGGATATGGAAATGCCATAATAGGTAGGTATGGTGGCTATTTTGAGGAAGGTATATGGTGGGTTTAATGCACCGGCAAAAGTTGCGCGGTACTAGGGAGGCTAGCAATGGTAGAAGGGTGAGAGTGCGTATAATCCATGGACTCAACATTAGTCATAAAGAAATCACATACTTATTGCAAAAGTCTATTAGCTATCAAAACAAAGTACTACACGCATGCCCCTAGGGGGATAGATTGGTAGGAAAAGACCATCGCTCGTCCCCGACCGCCACTCATAAGGAAGACAACCAATAAATAAATCATGCTCCGACTTCATCACATAATGGTTCACCATACGTGCATGCTACGGGAACCATAAACTTTAACAAAAGTATTTCTACAAATCCACAATGAGTCACTAGCATGACTCTAATATAACCATCTTTATATCTCAAAACAATATGCAAGGAATCAAACTTCTCATAGTATTCAATGCTTTTTATATGAAAGTTTTTATTATATCCCTCTTGGATGCCCATCATATTATGACTAAATTCATAACCTAAGCAAATTACCATGCTTTTTAGAGACTCTAAAAATTATATAAGTGAAGCATGAGAGTTCAACAATTTCTATAAAATAAAGTCACTGCCGTGCTCTAAAAAGATATAAGTGAAGAACTAGAGCAAATTGCCTAGCTCAAAAGACATAAGTGAAGCACATAGAGTATTCTAATAAATCATGATTCATGCATGTCCCTCTCAAAAGGTGTGTACAGCAAGGTTGATTGTGGCAAACTAAAAAGCAAAGACTCATATCATACAAGACGCTCCAAGCAAAACACATATCATGTGGTGAATACAAATATAGGCTCAAGTAAATTTACCGATGGATTGAAGACGAAAGAGGGGATGCCATCCGGGGCATCCCCAAGCTTAGATGCTTGGTTGTCCTTGAATATTACCTTGGAGTGCCTTGGGCATCCCCAATCTTAGGCTCTTGCCACTCCTTATTCCATAGTCCATCAAATATTTACCCAAAACTTGAAAACTTCACAACACAAAACTCAACAGAAAACTCATGAGATCCGTTGGTATAATAAAATAAATCACCACTTTGGGTACTGTTGTGAACTTATTATTTATTTATATTGGTGTAATATCTACTGTATTTCAACTTTTCCATGGTTCATACCCCCCGATACTACCCATAGATTCATCAAAATAAGCAAACGACACATAGAAAACAGAATCTGTCAAAAACAGAACAGTCTGTAGTAATCTGTAAAGTTCGTATACTTATTTAACTCCAAAAATTCTGAAAAATTAGGACAACAGAGGAAATTAATATATCAATCTTTTTAAAAAAAAATCAGGACTTTATCATCCTCCAGTGAATTTAAACAATTTTGTTATTGGACGCAAAAGTTTCTGTTTTTCAGCAAGATCAAATCAACGATACACCAACGTATCCCTAAGGCTTTACTTGGCTCAAATACTAATGAAAACACCAAAACACAATTAATACAGAGGTAATAATGTGTAAACTCATAAAAACAGGAAATAAAAATATTGGGTTGTCTCCCAACAAGCGCTTTTCTTTAAAGCCTTTTAGCTAGGCATTGATAATTTTAATGATGCTCACATGAAAGACAGGAATTGAAGCACAAAAAGAGCATCGTATAGCATGTGAAAATCACATCTAAGTCTAACATACTTCATATGCATAGGCATTTTATAGGAAAACAAATTATCAAGACAAGCAAAAACTAGCATATGCAAAGTAGGAGGAAGAAACAATAGCAATCTCAACATAACAAGAGGTAATTTAGTAACATGAAAATTTCTACAACCATATTTTCCTCTCTCATAATACTTACATGTAGGATCATAATCAAATTCAACAATATAGCTATCACATAAAATTTTCTCTTCATGATTCGCATGCATGTAAAGTTGACACTCTTCCAAAATAGTGGGATTAACATAAAATAAAGTCATTGCTTCTCCAAGCCCACTTTTATCAAAAATTTCATAAGATTGATCATACTCCAAAGTAGTGGGATCATTATTACCTAGAGTTTACACTCTTCCAAACCCACTTTCAATATTATCGCAAACATATTCATCATGAGGCTTAAATAAATTTTCAAGATCATAAGAAGAATCACCCCAATCATGATCATTGCAGTAAGTAAGTGACATGGCAAAATTAGCATTCCCAAGCTTAGGGTTTTGCATATTTTTAACACAATTGAAATTAATAGAATTTATAATAACACCATTGCAATCATCCTTTTCATTCAAGGAGCTATCGTGAATCACTTCATAAATTTCTTCTTTTAACACTTCATCACAATTTTTAGATTCACGAATTTCAAGCAAAACTTCATAAAGATAATCTAGTGCACACAACTCACTAGCAATTGGTTCATCATAATTGGATCTCTTAAAAATATTAGCAAGTGGATGAAGATCCATAAACTTTTTGCTTCTGATTTTCAATAAATACACAATTATTCGAAGCGAACAAGCAAACACACCAAGTAACACATAAAGGCAAACGGAAAGAAGGCGAATAAGAAGGCAAACATTTTTGTATTTTCTGAAATCGTTTTAGAAGTGGGGGAGAGGAAAACGAGAGGCAAATGGCAAATAATGTAATGCAAGAGATGAGAGTTTATGATGGGTACTTGGTAGGCATGATGTAGAACCTCCCCGGCAACGGCGCCAGAAATTCTTCCTGCTACTTCTTGAGCTTGCGTTGGTTTTTCCCTTGAAGAGGAAAGGGTGATGCAACAAAGTAGAGATAAGTATTTACCTCAGTTAAGAACCAAGGTATCAATCCAGTAGGACAAGAACGCGCAAATCACCAATATCTGCACAAACAATCAAACACTTGCACCCAACGCGATAAAGGGGTTGTCAATCCCTTCACGATCACTTGCAAGGATGAGATCTAATAGAGAAGGATATAAAAGATTGCTAAAACGTAAAACAAAGTAAAAACAAATAAATTGCAGCAAGGTATTTTTGGGTTTTTTTGGTTTATAGATCTGAAAATATATGATGGAAAATATAGGTTTCACTAGAGGCTTCTCTCTTGAAAGAAAACAACACGGTGGGTGAACAAATTACTGTCGAGCAATTGATAGAAAAGTGCAAAGTTATGACGATATCCAAGGCAATGATTATGAATATAGGCATCACGTCCGTGTCAAGTAGACCGACTCCTGCCTCCATCTACATCTATTACTCCACACATCGACCGCTATCCAGCATGCATCTAGAGTATTAAGTTCATAAGAACGGAGTAACGCCTTAGGTAAGTAACATGATGTAGAGGGATAAACTCAAGCAATATGATGAAAACCCTATCTTTTTACCCTTGTTGGCAATAATACAATACGTGCCTCGCTACCCCCTACTTTTTCACTAGGTGAGGACACTGCAAGATTGAACCCAAAACCAAGCACCTCTCTATTGTGGGAAACCACAACCACCTATGGGACCATGAGCCCCTTGTGGTTCGGCGGGGGGGGGGGGGGATGAACACATTGCACAAAGTGCGAAGAAGCGTAGCACAGCCCGACAGAGATCACACGAGCGATTTTACCCAGGTCCGGGCTGCCGGGAGGCGTAAAACCCTACTCCTGCTTTGGTGGATTGATGTGAGGAATGTGGTGGAGACACAGTGCTCTTGCCCGGCAGGGTTGCCTCGGGGCAAGAGCATTTACGCACGTATGAGTGTACAAGGTTCCGAATCCTTTCTATGGTTGCCACGGGCCTCCTTTTATAGATCAAGGGGTCACCACAATGGCAAATTAGTCATTGTGTACTGATTAGATAGCAAATAGTGCTATCATACCTAACTTTGCAGACAGGGCAGAGCGCATTGAATGCGCCGCTTAGTGTCACATCATGGCATGCCCGGCAAGCCTCGCCGGGCAGTTCGGCCACCTTCTTGTCTACCTGCTTGACACGTTGCTGGACGGGTGTCATTTGGAGGTGATTTCCATAGGAAGTGGCTGGCATGTGGCGAAAAACAGCCACTTAGTCACTTGGGGGCTTGACACCGCACTGATCAATGACTTGCGTCGCTGTGAGGTGGAGCGGTGAAGCCTTGGCGGGGTAGTTTGCCTTCGTAGGGCCCGGCAGGCCTACCAGGACGGTCTTGAGGCTTGTCTCCGGGGTAACCTTGACCTCGCCAGGCCCGCCTGCCCGGCAAGGGAGGTTTTCCCTTGGTGATATCTTGCTTCCTTCGGCTTGACTTGGCCTTCTTGATCCACCCTTTGGTTCCTCAAAGAGCTGATCTCTTCTGCTTGGTCTGGTCTTGGATGTTGCAACCTTGCTCTTAGGCATGTGCATGGTCTGGGCAACGGACCCAAGGTTTGTTGCACCAACAGGAGCCCCCAGGCCTGGCCCGAATGCGCTGCCGGGCATCATCGGGGTAGGCCCTATCCAGTGTACAGGCAAGAGTGTAGTAGTTGCTTGTCCTTTGAGATTTTCTTTGCTTCTTCATTAACCTTGATTCCAGGTCAGTTTCCGGTTCTCCCGCACATCGCGTAACGCCAGTTGCTGTGGGGCCACCTTTGTAATGGCCCGTGAATGACTTTAACGCATGGGCGGGTAACTGCCAATTAACTCTTCCCACCACGCTCTTATCCTTGGCCATGTATGCTGCATGAATTGAGTGGGGTAGGTAACGGAGGCGCGTGGTGCGGGAGAGCATCAAGGCAGGGGCCCGGTCTTCTTGGATTGGTGGAGGAGAGCGGCGGTTACCCACCGAGGGATCAGCTCCCGGCCTTGATCGGCCTATAAAAGAGGGGGTGGGGAAGCAGCGGGAGTGTTCATCCACACACATCTCCTCCTCCATTCCCTGCTTTCTTCTGGTTATGCTGAAAGGGAGAGCCCGGGGCCAGGCCCCGGGCCCTAGCTTGGGGTTGATGATGTTGAATGCTTGTGTTGATGTTTGGGGAGTGAGTCTGCTCTAGGCCCTGAGGAGATGCGGCGGGCGAGCCGCTCGTAGTGTAGGAGACATCAAGCTTTCCCATTATGGTGGGATGCTTGTCTCCTCCACTCGGGACGGCCGTCAGGTGGGAAGCGCTGGATCTTGCTGCGAGCCGCTGTGGCTTGGCGCTCCAACGCCGGAGCCCCTGGGGTTCTCAGTGCCCATCTGGGGTGCGGCGCTCGGGGCTTGTGGTAATCCCAGCACTGCTCCCTTTTGTGGAGTTGGGGCAAATGTTGAAGACAGTGGCACCTCCCCGCCCCTCAAGGAGGGGAGCGATGCCCCTCGCGTGTCTCGGACACCGCCATCGCCTGTGGCTTCTTCGGGGGAGGTGACGGCTCGAGGAGTCGGCGTCCTCCCGGAGTGGTGGTGATGAAGAAAGAATGAGGGAAGACAGAGAAGGCGGGTGGCAGGGCGTCAGGTCGGAGTACGATGGCACCGACGCCTTCGTCTCGTATTGGTGACCTGCCGCCTCATATTTCCGCTCTTCCACTCCCTCCTCAGCACCATCATCACCGGCCTCCTGGTTATCGGGGAGGGGGCCGCTCTCTTGGTGCCTTCGCCTCCTCCAGCAGTCTTCCAGCTGAGCCCCGCCGGTGCTCGCGCTGGGGCTTCTCGCTGGTCCTGGAGGTGGTGACTAGGGCACCGCTGAGCTGCTCCTTCCGCCCCTATCCTTTGCAGCCTTGCCACTCCCGATCTTGTCAGGCTGCGCCTGGCAAGCTCCTGACGGGATCGGGTTGGGCATCTGCTCAGGCACTCCTTCTGCCCTCTTCACTTCCCACCGCAGTACCTGGGAGAAGAAGGACCGGAAAGGGGGATTACGGGGCACTTATCTTTTTTCAATCTAAAATATGTAGGCTCTTGCCAAACTTTAGTTTAAATTATGTAATCTTCTCTACCCATGTTTGTGTTCTGTAAGGTTTGTACTTTTTGATCAGCATATTAATGAAAAAGACAAACCTTGCCGGGTACTTGTGCATGTAACATGTCCATGCAGAGGTGAAATGCCTCTATACATTCAAGTAAACAAGTTTCCCCGGCAGGCTATCCTGCAGGTGCCCTCAGTTTGCTGTCGCGGAGCTAGGCCTGCCAGGCGCAAATCGCAAAGAGGGACTAGCCCCCCGCCAAACCTTTTCGCCAAAGGCCACTGCAACCACTCTGACCGAAGCAATGTTCGAGTCAAGGGATGGGAGCACCTAAGTTTCGAAGGTGGCGAGGTTTTCATATGCACAGGTCTCTGCTTACAGAACATGTATGGAGAAGAGAGAAAACTTATCTATTTGGCTTGCCGGACATCGCAATGTAGGCTTGTCTTCTCTTCTCTTCTTCGGGATTAAGTCCACGGTAAGAGCCTGCAGTTTAGTGCAGATGAAAATGATGCCACATGCGATCTTATCTACATGAACATGCTATGCTCATGATATGCTTATGCATACATGCAATTTGTTGGGGGGCCCTAGCGCTTCATTTATTTCTCTGTTGCTCAGAGTCTGTGCCTGGCTTTGTACAAGGGGTTACATGCAACACCGGCAAGGCCTGTACAAAAGGGTGGCTGCCGGGCAGGGCCCGACAGCCGCGCCTTACGGGTAGAACTTACAGAGATACTCAATGTTCCATGAGTTTTGCAATTGAATGCCATCTCCAGTCTCCAGACGGACTGCGTCAGGTCTAGTGACTCGTACTAGCCTGTAAGGTCCTTCCTAGTTCGGCGTCAACTTGTTTGTACCCTTCGCGGACTGAACGCGTCTAAGGACAAGGTCGCCTTCCTCAAAACTCCAGGCATGAACCCTGCGGCTGTGATAGCGACGCAGGGCTTGCTGGTAGCGTGCAGCACGCGTAGCAGCCCAGAGACGGTTCTCCTCGAGTAGCACAACGTCGTCACGCCGGTGCTGTTCTTGCACTACTTCATCGTAGGCAAGCACTCGAGGTGACCCGTAAATGAGTTCCGTGGAGATAACGGCTTCTGCCCCATAGACTAGGGAGAAGAGAGTCTGCCCGGTAGCTCGATTTGGTATCGTTCTGAGGGACCAAAGAACCACCGGCAGCTCATCGATCCATCGCCTGCCACACTTCTGCAGCTTATCAAATGTCCTTGTCTTGAGTCCTCACAACACTTCAGCGTTCGCCCTCTCAGCTTGCCCGTTGCTCCTTGGATGAGCAACAGAGGCAAATGAGACCTTGCTTCCGAGGGCATGAACATATTGCATGAAGGCGTGGCTCGTGAATTGGGAGCCATTGTCAGTGATGATCCGGGCAGGGGCCCCGAAGCGGCACACCAACCCTTTCAAGAACTTGATAGCTGACTGAGAAATCACCTTTCTCACGGGCTCTACTTTCGGCCACTTTGTAAACTTGTCAATTGCAACGAACAAGAATTCAAAGCCCCCGGTAGCACGGGGGAAGGGGCCCAAGATGTCGAGCCCCTAGACCGAAAACGGCCATGATAAAGGGATTGTCTGAAGAGCTTGGGCAGGCAGATGGATATTCTTGGAATGGAACTGGCAGGCTTCACATTTGGTGACCAACTCAACTGCATCTTGGAGGGCTGTGAGCCAGTAAAATCCTTGCCGGAAGGCTTTTCCAACCAGAGCCCTCGATCCAATGTGTGAGCCGCACATACCCTGGTGTATCTCTGCCAATAGTTCCTTTCCTTCTTCCCGGCAAATGCACTTCAATTTCACACCATTGGGCCTTCTTCTGTACAGCGTGTCGTCAACGAACTGATACATACTGGCCCTCCGGGCTACTCTTTCAGCTTCATCTTGCTCTTCAGGAAGTTCTCCAGTTTGAAGGAAATGGACTATGTGCCGGGCCCAAGTTGGAGCCTGAGGCTCGGCAACGAGGACCAGCGGCACCTCCTCATTTGTGGGAGCGCTCTCCTCGACCGCGGGGGACGGTGGTCTGGCAGGAGGGTGCAGCTCAGCGTCCGAAGGGGAGTCGTTCCCGCCAAGCTCTCTGCTGGGAGCCTCAGGAGGTTTTATCGGGAGAGGCTTGCTGGAGTCCAGTTTCCTCCTCTTTCTGGCCATTGTTGCCGGGGATACGGAGGGCTGAGTCAGACGGAGAATAAAAGTCCCTGGTTCCATAGGGAGTTTTTCCGCAGCGCACTTTGACAGATGATCAGCAATGCTATTTTTCGCACGGGGCACGTGCTCTGTTTGCAATCCGTCAAAACACTCCTCCAACTTCCTCACTTCCTCAACGTATGCCTCCATCAATGGACTTTGGTAATCCTTATTCACTTGTCTCACTACAAGTTGTGAGTCTCCGCAGATGATTAGCTTCTTGATCCCCAGTTCTGTTGCAATCCTGAGCCCGGCAAGGAGCCCTTCATACTCTGCAGTATTGTTGGTAGCCTTCTCCCGAGGAAAATGCATCTAGATGACGTACTTAAGGTGTTCCCCAGTGGGAGTAACAAGAAGCACGCCAGCCCCCGCACCTTGTAGGGAGAAGGCACCATCGAAAACATAATCCATTCTTGGGGCACTTCCTTGCCGGGGATAACTGTCTCCAACACTTTTTCATTAGGGGTTGGCGTCCACTCTGCAATAAACTCTGCCAATGCTCTGCTCTGAATGGTTGATGTGCTCTCAAACTTCAAACCAAAGCTAGATAACTCCAAGGCCCACTCCACTATCCTGCCGATGGCCTCAGGGTTTCTGAGTATCCATTGCAAAGGAAAGCGGGTGACAACCATGATCTTGTGGGCTTGGAAGTAGTGGCGCAGTTTCCTTGAGGCCAAAAATCAACTTTTGCACGCCATAGTACCTTGACCTAGCCCCCTGCAACAGGGAGCTGACGAAGTACACTGGGTGCTGCACCACTTTCTTCCTTGCCACGACCTTGGGACTGTCTCCACTGCTTTGCTCTCCTTTGTCTTGAACTACATCTAACCTTGCCGGGACATGTTCACTTTCCTCCCTAGAGGGGACAATGGCTGTGGCTACCGCTTCATCCACTTCCCGCTGCGCCACCAGCGCCGCACTAACCACTCGATTAGTCACCGCTAAGTATAGCAGCAACATCTCTTGTGGTTTGGGAGCGACCAAAGTGGGCACAGAGGAAAGGTAGGTTTTCAATTCTTGCAGCGTAGCATCTGCCTCTGGGGTCCACTAAACAGGCCCTGCCTTCTTCAAGATTTTGAAGAACGGCAAGGCGCGCTCGGCAGACTTGGAAATGAACCTGCTAAGCGCGACAACACATCCAGTCAAACGCCTCACATCCTTAACTGGCTTGGGTGCTTGAATTTGCTCGATAGCCTTAATCTTGTCGGGGTTGGCCTCTATCCCACGATGGGACACAAAGAAGCCAAGTAGCTTGCCGGAAGGAACGCCAAACACACACTTCTCCAGGTTCAGCTTCAAGTTGATCTTGCACATATTAGCAAACGTTTCTTCCAAATACTGAATGAGGGTTGATCTGTCCTTGGTCTTGACCACAATATCAATGTTTCTGTGCAGCTGGGACTCAAAGCCAATCTGGACTGCCTTTGCAAAAGTGGATCCGACGCTCTTCAACCCGAAGGGCATCTGTACAAAGCAGTACATGCCACACGGGGTTATGAACGCGGTCTTCTCCTCTCTTCCTTGGACATGAAAATCTAATGGTATCCAGAGTATGCATCCAGGAAAGAAAGCAGGTCACACCCGGAGGTGGAATCCACAATCTAGTCGATGCGCGGCAAGGGAAATGGGTCCTTCGGGCATGCCTTGTTCAGATCCGTGAAATCTATGCAAAGCCTCCATTTCCCATTAGCCTTGCGTACCACCATAGTATTTGCTAACCATGTTGGATGCAGTACTCCTCTGATTAGACCGGCTGCCTCAAGTTTCTTAATCTCCTCGGAAATGAACTGCTGCCGCTCCAAAGCTTGCTTTCGGACCTTCTTCTTGACGGGTTGGGCATGTGGGCAGACAACAAGGTGCTGCTCAATTACCTCCTTGGGAACACCGGGGATATCAGATGGTTGCTAGGCAAACACATCAATATTCGCCCGCAGGAAGGCAACGAGCACGCTTTCCTATTTGTCATCGAGGCTGGCACTGATAGTGAAAGTACCATCAGCGCCAACCAGCCCTGCCGGGACCTTTTTCACAGCGGGTGCAGCAGTCTTGGATCTCTTGCTATTGGAACTCTCCGGCAAGTCATCAACAGGTGCAGTGTACTCTGAAGAGGTATGCTTCCCGGATTCCTTGCTGGTGTCCTTGTTAGCTTTCTTCTTTCCTTTACTTTCTTTGGCGAGAACAGTGGCTTCAGCGGCCTCTGCCGCGACTGCTTCCCAGTACATCTTGTCCACACAAATGATTGCATCCTTCTTATCTGATGGAATGGAAATGACGCCTATCGGCCATGGCATCTTCAAGGTGTTGTAGGCATAGTGGGATGCCGCCATGAATTTGGCCAGGGCTGGGCGGCCAAGGATTCCATTGTATGGTAGGGGGAGGTCAACCACATCAAATACGATCTTCTCAGTCCGGTAGTTTAACTCCCCCCCGAACGTCACTGGTAGCGTGACCTTCCCTTTAGGATGACTCCTGCCGGGGTTGATCCCTTGAAACGTGCCAGTAACCTTGAGATCTTCCTCTGCAATCTGAAGTTTGCTGATGACCTTTGGAGAGATCAGATTCAACCTGGCCCTGCCGTCAACCAGCATCTTTGTGACTTTGAGGTTGCAGATTGTTGGTGAGACCAACAACGGCAAGCACCCTACCGCGGTGGTACGGTCAGGGTGATCCTCCTCTTCAAAGATGATGGGCATGTGGGACCACTTGAGCGGCTTCTGAGAATTTGCCACTGGCTCCACGGCATTGACTTCACGTGCCCACTGTTTAAGTTGGCGGTGAGAGGAGTGCAGAGATGCACCCCCGTCAATGCACAGGGCGTCAATGGCTTTCTGGAACTCCTGCTCACTGGTCTCCTCTTCACCTCCTCCATCACTCTCATCATTGCAATCCTCCTTCTCATGGCCTCTGGCGGGTTTTCCTTGATTCTGAGGAGCCTTGCCGGGGCGGCTTGCTCCGCCGCCTCGGCCTTTCCCGCCAGCGCCACTTTGACCTTTCTCCTTATCACGTTTCTCATATTCAGCCCTCTGCTTCTTGACGAGCTGCTCAACCTGATGACACTCCTGGAGATCGTGGCCCTTGGTCCGATGGATCTTGCAGTACGGCCCATCACCTTTCCTAGCCTTCTCGGCAGCCGCAGCTTCCCGTCAATCAGTGCACGCGGCAACTTCCTTGCCAGGAACCTCGGTCCTAGCCTTCTTGCTGGTACTAGGTGTGCTCGACCCCTCAATGGTCATCACTGCCTTATCCTTGCGCCTTTTGTTGTGCTTCTTGTTCTTCTTCTTCTGATTGGTGGCTTCGTCGTCATCCTCTGAGTCAATGTCGATGCCATCCTCTTCACCGGGCAGCCGCCTCCCCTCCTCTACCCGAGCACACTTATCCACCAGAGTGTATAGCTCCTTCACAGTCTTGGGCACCCGAACATTCATCTTGGAACGTACCCGACGATTGAGCATGTTGGACTGGAACGCAGCTATCACAGCTGCCGGGTGGATGTCTGGAATGTTCCTGTGTACTCGGCTGAACCTCTGCATGTACTTCCGCAGAGTCTCTCCTTCCTTCTTCGGGAGGAGCTGTAAGTCACTGGGCCGCCCTGGTTCTTGTTGGCCGCTCGTGAAGCGCCAACAAACTCATGGCACAGATTAGCCCAGGTCAAAATGGAGTTCTCCGGTAGGTGCATCAGCCAAGACCTCACATTGGGCTTGAGCGCCAAAGGGAAGTAGTTGGCGAACACCTTCTCGTCTCTTCCCCCGGCAGCTTGAACAGCGATGGTGTAGATGCTCAAGAACTCTGCCGGGTTCAGTCTACCGTCGTACTTCTCTGGTATTTCCGGCTTGAACGTGCGAGTGGATGGCCAACGAACTTGCCGCAACTCACGGGTGAAGGCGGGGCACCCAGCCTCGAAAGGTAGGTACCCACCTTCGCCGGGCGTAGGCTCGTCGACGTCGGGGCCACCACGCCTATCGGACTGGCGGTGGGTGTCTTGACGTTGCTCGATGGTGACGCACAAGCCTTCCCTTCGCCTGTCCTCCAGGACTCGCCGTTGGCCTTGACTTGCCCGAGGGTCGGACGAAGCCATTGAGACGTCTTCGGGTTCTTAGTCGCATGGTCCCCGCACTAGCTGTCGTGGAGGGGACTACACCGTGGGGGTGGCCCCTTCCGCACGGCCAGTAGCGTGGGCCGTTGTCGTCGCCTGGGGAGGCCATGGCGGGCCAGCTCGCTGTGATCCTCCTGCCTCGGCGAAACCAATCAGGCTTTAAATGGTGGCTCTCCACTCATCCATCTGATTGGCTGCCAATGGAAATCTCAACAGCAGTTGGGCCCACGCCATGGCCTCCGATGCGGTGCTTGGCATAGATGACGACTTAGACCGTAACGTCGCCCGGCTCCTAATGGTGCCGGTAGTGGCTGCGCCGTGTTCTCGTCGTTGTGAGCCAGTCGCCAGGATGGTGTGATGACGAGGTGGAGGTGCTTGAGGACCAGCGGCTCCGTTTGGTGCATTGGCTGGGTCAGCTCGCTCCGTGGGTGGCGCATGCCCTATGGCCGCGCCCGTAGCGGGAGCGGCCGGAGGATTGCGATTCGCCCCAGAGCGAGTGCCACCGCTGTGGTTGTGCCCTTCGGCCGGGCGAAGAGGTGCAGACAGAATGATCTCTCCAGCCATACCTCGTAGAGCGTGTCCGCTGGGATGTTGTTGGTGCTGTCCTTCTCCGGTGCCTCCTGCTCCTGTTTCGGCCGCAGGGGAGGTGGTGATGACGCCGCCTGCGCTGACCACGTCCCCCGCAGCGTCCACATCCCCGTGCGCCCCAGTAGCCCCCGCGGCGTCGACGGTCACATGCGACGGGGCCATCGTGGCGGATGGGTGGGCTGTGGCACCGGGCTTCTTCTTGGGCGCCATGGACGATGGAGCCGTTGATAAAGAAAATGACAATGAAGATGACGCGCTGTGTACGCTTCTCGGGTTCGCGCAAGCGAGACCACCTACCTAGCGCGCCAAAGATGTCGTGGGAAACCACGGCCACCTATGGGGCCATGAGCCCCTTATGGTTCGGCGGGGGAGATGAACTCATTGCACAAAGAGCGGAGAAGCGTAGCACAGCACGACAGAGATCACACGGGCGATTTTACCCAGGATCGGGCCGCCGCAATGCGTAAAACCCTGCTCCTGCTTTGGTGGATTGATGTGAGGACCGTGGTGGAGATGCAGTGCTCTTGCCCGGCAGGGTTGCCTCGGGGCGAGAGCAGCTATCCGCGTATGAGTGTACAAGGGTCCGCATCCTTTCTATGGTTGCCACGGGCCTCCTTTTATAGATCAAGGGGTCACCACAATGGCAAATCAGTCATTGTGTACTTATTAGATAGAAAACAATGCTATCATACCTAACTCTACAAACAGGGCAGAGCACATTAAATGCGGCGCTTAGTGTCACATCATGGCATGCCCGGCAAGCCTCGCCGGGCAGTTCGGCCACCTTCTTGTCTGCCTGCTTAACACGTTGCTGGACGGGTGTCATTTGGAGGAGATTTCCATAGGAAGTGGCTGCCATGTGGCGAAAAACAGCCACTTAGTCACTTGGGGGCTTGACACCGCACCGATCGATGACTTGCGTCGTTGTGAGGTGGAGCGGTGAAGCCTTGGCGGGGTAGTTTGCCTTTGTAGGGCCCGGTAGGCCTGCCGGGACGGTCTTGAGGCTTGTCTGATCTCGCCAGGCCTGCCTGCCCCGCAAGGGAGGTTTTCCCTTGGTGATATCTTGCTTCCTTTGGCTTGACTTGGCCTTCGCCGTTGCCGGGCGAGTCCTCTCAGGGCTTCGTCACCAGAATCCATTCGTGCCATTGGACGCCGTCTTTGACGAGCTAGCTCCCGTCGATCGGGAGCGGGCTCTGCGGGCGGTGGCACCTTGCATCACCACCATCGTGCGCCTCCAGAAGCAAAGGGACTTCGGTGGTGTTTAGGCGTTCTATGCCTGCGCATGTCTCGGCGCAACATGACTGTTGGATCCAACTCAGACAGTGCAGATTAGTCACTGTAGCACAAAGCATGCGGGTGTGTTTTGTTGCATTCTCATCTCAACATAGATGTTCCCTCTTCGTGCATGCTCATCTCAGCACCCCTCTTCATGCATGCTCCTAGTTTATTTGTGTTAACCTATTGTGGGCTCATGCACCCTTCATGCTCATCTCAGATCCCATGTTTCATGGAGTACTGTAGCACAGTGCTCTCTGTGCACTATAGTTTTAGTTCTGTTAACATTGATCTCACCGTTCATTCTCGACCGGACAGTCAAAAAAGGGGCATGTTACATTACTATTCATATAGTTGACATGCGGAGAACATCATTTTTATCGTCATATCTTCCTACACTAGCAACAAGATTATAGTACTAATATATGAACCACTGCACATGCCTAGTAGTAGGAGTACCGTTTAAGTTCAAGTGGCTGTCGTGTTTCGCACTCCATCGTAATAGTGGAAACACTTGCTGTAATCATTTTTTTCAGAAACAGTGGACACGCTCTACCGTGCGGATCCTCCTCGACAGTTGTCGGGAACCTTGCTACTCACTTTCGATGACATGTGGGACAACCAGCATCGGGGTCCACTTGCCATGCACTAAATTACTCCATACTAGAGTGCACAACTGCACGGTAGACTACACCGGTCGAAGCGCCGCAGTAATGCCCAATTAGCCGACAAATCACAAAACCCCCACCTTTCCAGCAGTAAGTTGGACGGACGAAGCAACCATCATTTCACTCTTCTCCCTCATCTTCCTCTCTTGAAGAAAACCCCAACTCGGTTCTCCCTCATCTTGTTCCTAATTTCTTCAAGAAAACCCCGACGCGCTTCTGCCATTGTTCTTCTATCCCAAAGAAGGAAAGGTGAGCGCATCAATGGTGTTGCTTCTGGCCAAGGCCCGGTCTTGCAACCCCGCGACTGATCCTATAACTCCCTCTCTGTTCTTCTTTTTGGGTTTGTGATTATTGTTTCTTTTCTTTTATTTCTATTTGACAATTTCTTGATGGACCCTGGAGCACCGGCCGAAGTGATGTCTATGGCTCTAGCCAAAACCGTCGAGGCTTAGGGTACGAAGAAGCGCAAGCACCCCACCGAGACTACCGCAGACAAGATCAAGGCCATCGCCCTGTCCAAGCCCCCCTCTATGAGATCCCTCGTTAAGCCAGTCCAGGTAATATTTCTTCTTGATGATCTTTTTGGTGATCTTGATCGTGTTTTTTCATCTAACACGCAGTACTAGTACTAGTAGTACAACTTTCTAGGTGATCTTGCATGTGATTTTTGTGTGCCAAATGACGGTTCTAAATTGCTCTTTTGACCAACACATGCGAGAGGTTGACATACATATGATTTTTGCACATAACGCTGATTTCTTATAGATTACTTTCAACTACTTTATGAACATCAATGCTAGCTATAGGAAATGCAAGATTTTAGCTCTCATGCCTTTGAAGAGAGTATAGTAGCCTCAGTAACTTGTGTTATGGATATTGCAAGTAATCCCTCTGCTCTCATGCCTTTGAAGACATGTTCTAGTGTCTTTGTTCACTCATTTTTGTGCATATATGTAGTCTTATATGGAGTAAAATGTCAAAAATCATCTTATATTTCTGAACGGAGGTAGTAATAAAATTTTTGGTTTCTATTTGAATTAGAACCAGGTCCACGATGGAGATGAAGTTCTCAAAGTCATGCCGCGTGAACTGGAAGACCTGAGGATGAGTTCTACTACTAAACTATCTAGCTGCTGTGTCCTTGCCGTCACGTGTCATGAACAAGTGTTTTCCTTTAGCATTGTTGTCAGGCGTGTTCTAGAGGGTGTACTTCACGACAACAATTTCCTAGTTGTGCCTTTGATTATGAAGGTTGTGGTTCTTGTAAAGCTTCCCGACAAATCTGATGCGGACTGCCGTCATCCTCATGTTTATGAGTGGAAACACCACTCTATTAGGTTCTCCAAGGTTGACGAGATAGTGATGGTGCCGGTAGACATCTCTCACGAAGTCCATGGCCTAGTCAGTTATGTGGCGTACATCCCGTAGGTCAGCGGCAAGAAATAGTCTGTAGAGTTTAATTAGTGCAACTTTGCTTGTCTATAGAGTTTAATTAGTGCAACTTTGCTTGTCTGTAGTAAGTACTATTGTTCAGTACTTGACTTGTGTGTGTGAACCCTATATTGTTTAGTACTGCCTCTTTTGTTGTGTGGTGAGTCCTGAGAACAGTCTATGTTAATGTCTATCCACTTAATTTAGTCTGTATATTTTGAAGTATCCAGATCATCTTTTTTGTGAGGACGGTTTATCAATTATGGTTACACTCCAATATCTATATGCATTGCAGGGTTTATCGCACCCACCAGGTTTTCCAGTCCCATGGATGTTTGCTCCATACGAGTTGTCACAACCTTTGGACTCTCCTGCTTGTGGGAGTAAGCGGGGGCCCTGCATGCCACCCGTAATTGGACGATCAACCTTCAATTTAGAACTTGAACATAGTGATATCCTGGTAAGGATTCACTCGTGTCACATCAAGTAAATCTGATTGATTTATTGTCTAAATCTTATTGATTTGCTGCATGTTTTCTTACTTTTGCTGCAATTTTACGATGCAGGTTTTGCCATGTCACATTCGTTACAGAATAAACCGTTTGGTTTGTTCTATGATGGTTATTTTTGCAGGTTTCACTTCTTATGTCGTATCAGTAATGAAGGCACTATCCATCACTTATATTACTGGACACAATTGGATCAGTCTGTTGTCTGAGTACAATCTGAAGCCATATGATGAACTGTAGTTTGTTTTAACAAACACGCCACAATTAGTCCTTCTCGCATTTAAAAGAAGTGAAGAAAAAGACTGGATCAAGATCACGGAGCCTAGTGAAGTTAGAAAGCTGAAGTATGAAATCATAGTAGACCAAAGACGATCGCTACTGTCTCGCACAACGATACCGCCTTCAGCATTGGATCGAGCACTAGCACCTGCTCCGGCGGCACTAGCTCTAGCACTAACAGCGGCAGCAGCTCAGTCTGATCCACCAGAGGATTGGGCACCGACCGCGTCAGCGGATCAGGCTGATCTACCGGAGGATCAGGCATTGACACGGGCACCTGCTCCAACACAGGCACCAGCTACACAAGGAGCACCATCTCCGGCAGGAGCAGTGGCACTACCAGTCGCACCGGCACTGGCACCAGCAATGGCTCCGGCACCTGCACGAACACTTGAAGTTGCACTTGCATCTGCTGCGGCCCGTGCAGTGGCAACGAAACCAGCACTTGCACCGGCAAGAGACTGGGCTACAGTTCGCACTGCATATACCAAAGTCCTTACAAAAACTGACATCTCCACCTTCTTGGTAAGCATTGGCATCGCAAGTGCTTCATTCTTTTTTCTTTCCATGTTGTTTCACATGGTTCACTGTGTTGATCTCACTGTTTGTGTATGTCTTCTTGTTTGCAAACAAAGAATTCCTAGAGCAACGAGGGAGTCGTTCAATAATCCGGGCGACCATGACCAAGTTTCTCTTACCATGCGCAGCCTTGGTGTGAATGAACCTGCTCAATATACCGTCAGTATAAAGGATGGTCGCATGATGGTTGATGCTAAAGGATGGTCAAGGTTCAAAACTCTATCAAATCTTGCGGTAGGGGATGATGTCAAAATCAAACTTTCTTGGCAAGGAGAGCTGGTCCTAATCAACTTTGAAATTCTTCAGTAGCAGCACGCAACTGCCGAACTGATCTATCCTCCGAGAGCTTTTGATGTAATAATATGGCATGGTGAAACAAGTGTCCTGTGTGTATAAGTAGTACGACGGTATTATTTATCACGTAGGATATCATGAAAGAATTGCAACTCTGATTGCTAGTTAGGAATTGTCGTTCGATTTCATTCTAACACCTGACGTGCTTTATTTAATTTTCTGTATTCGCCTTGCGACAACATCTAAAACCAGCGCCGTACCGATCGCTCGCAATATGAAATGCGCTGAGTTAGAACACATGGGCCCCAAACATGCAGGCCCACCGGCCTGTGGCCCAAAGTCCAGAACCGTCAGCCTATCTGAGTATTATATTCTCATCTGAACCCCCATATTATGTTATATATATTCCCTTTGATTTTTCTTATGTATAAAGTTGTGATATAAAAGATTTTTATATTTCTTTACAGAGGGAGTATCTCTCTATCAAAAATATATTTATGTGTAACTAGTTACTCCTGCCTTTCTACTTCCTTTTGCAGATATGCGGGCATCCGGCAACGGGGTCCACATGCCATGCACCAAATTAGAGTGCACAACTGCACGGTAGACTCACCCCGATCGTAGCACCGCAGTAATGCCCAATGAGCCATCAAATCACAAAGCCCCCACCTTTCCAGCAGTAGCAGTAAGCTGGACGGACAAAGCAGCAATATTTCACTGGGCCTGAATCCCCTTCTCCCTCGTCTGCTTGTTCAGACAAAACCCCCTCTCGGCGATTGCATAGGGTTTTCTCATGGAGAACCAGGTACGAATTCTTCATCCATCCCCGATAAATCCAAGTTCCTTGGTCGCGGGTAATCCTAGGATGGCAGCCGCCGCCGTTGATGCATTTTTCTTCCTACTGAATCTAGTGTGTTTCATTTGCAGTGCCCAAAGTGCGAGGACCCTACAGGTTTCTGCGCCCTCGGTGAGACGCCACACTTGTTCCTTCTCATCCTAACACAGGATTTTAAAACGCACACAGTATGTTCCTAGAATCCTCTTTTCTATCCGGGAGGGTGGGAGTTTTTGAACATGCTGTCAACTAATTTGGAAATTTGGATTGCTATATTTGGATAAAAGGTACTAGTACCACTACAAAAAAATACACTTCTGTGATGATACGTGTTTGTCACAGTAGGTCACGTTTTCTGTCATGCATGTACATCCATGACGATTTTATGACAGAATCAAGATAGTCATACCTGTGCTGTCGTAGAAGTCTTCCATGACATTACCAAAATTATCATCACGGAAGTGTCCACTGCCATGACGATAAATCACGCGTCTTAGAATTGCTTTCGTCAAGGGTAACCGACACGTGGCATCCACCATAACGGGTCTCCGTTAAGCTATCGGGTTTCGGTCTGGATCCAATAACCCGTTAACAGCCCAGACCAATGGGGATTTTCCACGTGTAAAATTCTCAATGGCCAGAGGAACCACGTGTTGGCTCACCGTTGGGACAGATGTCATCCACTCATTGGACCAAAGGCGCCTATGATATGTCGACATGTGGCACGGCCCAACAGAGGCCCATTCCAGTGAAAAGGCCGGCCCGTTTGACTTGGTCAAAATGTAGCGGGCCGGCCCATGGAAAGCCTGTTAACGGCCTGTTCGCATATAGCCCATTTACAGCCCGCTAACTCCCGGCCCATTACGGCCTACCCGAATTTGGCCCAGTAGCGTCATCTGGGCCGTCCAATATGATTCCAGCCCGTTGTAACTTTTGGCCCATGTATGGCCCATGTCGTCTTTCATCCCATAGGAGGCCCTTTGTAACTCTGGGCCCATTAAAGGCCCGAGATGAAACTGGCCCATAATGAACAGTGTATCGCTTTATACCCATTAATGGCCCATTATTCCGTCGGCCGTTTCCAGCCCGTGTTAACTTTCGGCCTTCTAAGGGCCCATTTATTCTTGGGCTCATTTCTAGAATTCGGTTACTTACGGTCCGTTACTGGCATGTTCCACTTGTGGGCCAAATTCAGCCCGTGGTTACAGTCGGCCTATTTGTGGCCCGTTAACCCGTTGGGCTGTTTTCATAGCATCATCAAATACGGCCTATTAATGGCCCATTATGGTCGGGCCATAAAATAGACGATTTCCGCTCTAGCCCATTTACGGGCCATTTTGCAGACCATTATTGGTCCACGAATAGTACGGCCCATTTTTGGCGAAATGATTATACGGCCCGTAGAAGGCCCATAGATTAGACGGCCCGTAGAAGGCCCATGGATCGTACGGCCCATAGGAGGGCCATGGTCACTATAGCAGGTAGCAGGACCATGGTTACAACAGTCCGTGTGTTGCCATGGTTATTGTGGCCTAGTTATAAAAATAGGTTATTGTGGCCACTAGAAAAACGCGGAAAAAGAACTACAGTGACTACAATCAAACAACTAAACAAGACAATAAGGAAATAAATAAGCAAGCAACTAACTGTAGGCTATTATGGCTATTACACATATTACATCCACTGGGCATCAAAGTTCGCCACCAGTGCAAATATAGGGAACAAAGCATCATATTACATACACTGGCCATCTAAATTGGCCACCAGTGCAAATAAACGCGGCAGCAAAACAAGTCCATAACTGAAACAACTTCAGAAGAGCTCAAGAAACGTTATCCTGGGTATCCACCATGCTGGCAATAAGCTTAGCAAGCTTATTAGCTTTGTCCTGTTTGGCGCTAAAATCCTCCAACGCTTGATGTTGCACCAGAAAGTATGCATCTGAATGCTCCAGGGACTTCCGCAGTCCTTCGGCTTCTTGTCGCAACACAGCTGATCGATGTCTTTCAGCTTGTAGTTGACACTCAAGAAACGGAACTGATTCAGCCAGTGAGTTTGAATAGCTTGTGCCAGCAGTAGTGGCCAGTAACTCGAACACTAAACCAAGACAGGACTTTGGGGTTGTCTCACTGTCTTCAAGATAGTTTTCCTTAGCTGTTTTATCAGCTTTGTTGGAGACCAACAAGGATGTCTCACTATCCTGAACCTTATCTGCATTACTTCCTTTACCATTTCTTAATAAGGCACTCTTCCCCAATATTCTGTTAGCATTCTAAAAGAAGAAACAAGCAGACACATAACAGGTTTAGCATGTACTAGTATATGAAACTCATTTCGGTGAACCAGTTCATTAGTAAGGTGGACAGGATTAAACTACCAAGTCTTCTATTGCCAAGTAGTAAATAATAAAAGCATCAAACAAACATATATCTATGTCCTATGGTCACTGCATTGTCTTGCCAAATCAAAATAGAGACATGGTTCAAATCATATCAGTTCAAGACAAAGCAGCACTGAAAGAATACAAAATGTGGGAAACTACACGACACAACAAGATTTTAGATGGGTACCATGGGTCTACATGTACAACAACACTATTGGCTCTGTTGTGATGCTAGTAATGTGCATGATATGAGAAGTCAACTGTATACACAATTGAAATTGAAATCAACAGAGCTATTTATAAGAGCAAATCTGTTAAAGAAACATGCGTAAACATACCTGTTATGCCATTGGAGTTTCGATTGGAACCTTCAATTTAAAAATAAGTTTGTATGAGTAAATACAGTGATACAAGAGCAAAGCAGTATGCATGATAGCAATGGAATCTTAAATGAGAACAATTGTTCTTCAGGTTTAAGCACTTGTTCTACATGAACAGAGTACAGTAAGACGCAGGCATATAGTACTTAAAAATAAAAAATGAGCTGATAGACCTTACCACATTCTTGGTTCGGGACCAGTACAGAACAAGGCATTCCCAGTCATCGTCCAGTAAATGTGTCTCAGGAGAATGTAAGGGAACTTGATGAGTTTCTTTGCCAGTGAAGTATGTTTTCTTCAGGTAATTCTAATACTGCCACCAAGCATTCTTGAGGATAGCAGAGGTATTAGCACAGGTTACCTCATCCTGAGTTTCCTTCTCTATAGAGAAAAATGGGAAAATTTGCTGTATTATAACCATCATGGAGGTAGAATGTATGGGACAAAGCAAAGTAATTGTCATGAATAGCATTACTTACACATAACTCCTGGACAAACACCTGCAACTAGCATTTTCCTTCATCTTCAGTATAATATTTCCATGATGGGAAGATACGCACATAGGATTTAACAACATCAAATGTGATAGATGCTAAACTACGAATGACTGGTTGTGCTTCCTCCACAGGAATAGGTGTACTAACTGGTGGAGTTGGGGTTCGCCGTGGTAGTACTGGCGCTTTGGGCACTGGAGCTGGCTTACTAACTGCTCTTGTTTGGGAGCTCTGTGGTGGAGATGGTGCTGTGTCAACAGGAACTGGGTTACTATCTGCTGGGGTTGGGGTTAGATTGGGTGAAGCTGGTTCTCTGTCCATCGCAGTAGGGGTACAATCTGCGAGAGTCTGGGTTATGTGTGGTAGGGCTGGTTCTCGTGCATGTACAACCGGGGTGCTATCTCCACCAAGAGGTAGCACTATTTTATTTGAAGACCGTGTTTTTACTCCGCTAGATACTGCCATCACCTGCTCCAATTCAAATGGCTGATAAACAAGAAACATAGTTGAATGTACAGACATTGTATGAGAGACAGATGCAATAGATAGTGTGGAAAAAAGAAGGCATGAAATAGTTGACATGTATATTGTTTAACTAAAAAGGATAGCATGACATAATTTCACATATATGATGTCTATCTAAACTGGATAGCATAGCATGACATAATTCAAAGATATGATGACTAACTAAACAGGATGGCATGAGATAATTATATGATGTCTTTAGTAAACAAGTTCGCATGACATAATTCACATACATGTTATCTAAGTAATCAGGATCGCATGATGTAATTCACATATGTGATTTATATGCTAAGCAAAGGGCATTCGCATATATGATGTCTGAACTAAGAACATGGTGTTGAATATTGTGTATATGATGTCTAAACTATGCAATGCAAGACACCATATGCATGATATGAGCAGTATAACTGTGCCAAGTTAGAGCATACACCTCGGTGGGGGAATATGACTGGTCATCTGTCTCTGAATCCATCTCTGAGGAGCTATCGGGACCCAGCAAGAGATCTGCTTCGACAGGTAGCACTGTCTGCTCTGAAGACCTTGTTTTCACTCCAGATTTTTCCATCACCCACTCAAATGGCTGATTCACAGGAAGAGTAGGATGGGCAAGATATCATTCAAAAATATGATGCCTGGTTAAACCGGATGGCATTGCATATTTCACATATATTATGGCTGGCTAAAAGAGATGAGACTGCATAATTCCCATATATGATATAGAAACTAAACAGGTGGCACTACAGAACATGTCTAAACTAAGCAGATGACATATATGATGTCGAAAGTAGGCACTGCAAGGCAACATATGCATGATATGACTAACATCATCATGCCAAGTTAGAGCAAACACCTTGTGGGGTAAATAGGAGTGGTCAGCTGCGTCTGAATCCGCCTCAGAATAGATATCTTCCTTTGGATTACAATTTGGAGAGGGGGGAGGGTTTGCCATTGAACCCACCATGGAGCGATGTCTGCATGACATTGTATTGCCGTGCAAAACTCTTCTCTTTTTCTCTACATGTTCAGCATGACTGTGTACAATATCTGACATGCATACGAAAAAAATATAGTGAGATTATGTAAGGAGAGCATGCAGAAATCTAGAGTGATGGTAACAACCAGTGGATGGATCCAAAAATAATGATAGCAGGCTGATGATAGCTTTAATTTAATAAAAAGACAGATGATGATTGCTTTACTATTTGTTTCCCACCCAAGATGAACAACATAGGCATACCCTAGGTGAACCAGATAATAGACAGTGATACTATTCATTGCTGCCTCGATATGTGCCCCACAAGTAATTTTAAAACTCAAGTTTGAACATTAATTTGGACCTGACTTGGAGTCTAAGAGGTCAACAGGACGATAAAGTAGCAGGTAATATTAAGCAATGCATAACATAAGCAGAAACAAAAGAGTGTGACCTCTCTTATGGACCCGTGTGCTCCTCAGGTTCATGTGCTGAGTAGATGATGGTGATGCCGTTGCGGTGGGTGCCGGCCATAGGGAAGGAGATCTGAGGCAGCGAAAGGCGGTCAGGAGTCGTGATGTCTCGTTTGGTGGATGCTTCTGTCGATGGAGCAGCTCAGGTGAGGTGGATGACATCGCGGCAAGAGCAGGACAAACCACACAAAGTTTTCTTCGACACCTACCTGTAACTGAAGTAATTCTGTAAGGGCTCCTTTGGCTTGCAGGATTCTCAAAACGTAGGGATAGGAAAAACACCAGAATAGGATAGGAATGCACATGGGAAACAGAGCATTTGTAAACACAGGATTTCAGTCAACTTGGGTGTTTGGTTCACAGGAATTGGAAGAGCAGAGGAATGCAAAGAAACATGGACAAATTAAAGTGAAACCATATGAAAGCGTGTACAGTTAGAATGTTATTCTGCCACTAATGCACTTGGTCTTGTTTTCATGCATTGGATTTTAAAAAGTAGGTCCAGGTGGATGTTTTGCTCCATTCCTTTCAACAAAATGCATGAATTATTGAATAGTAGAGTGGCATAGGAAAATTTCCAATTGCAATGTTTTTCCTTCAGTTTTTCCTTTGAACCAAAATAGCCCTAATGGATCGACATGAATGTAGAGTAATAAGTGATGCGACAAGTGTACAACCTCTTTGCCGTAGCCGTGTCGACCTCGGCATCATTGGGTTGGTCACTGAAGATTTGAGGCAGAGGTGGCTGTCGGAGGTGTGGAGGAAGATCTGAGGAATCTGTAGACGGCGTCCAGGGCACTGCTCTGTTGTGATGGATGGTTCCGTCGTTGGAGCAGCTCCGGCGAGCCGTAAGACGTCGAGGCTGAAGCAGTACAAGATAGACATCATTAATCTCAAGTGGGATTCTAATAGCATCTCCAATAGATGATGTAAAATACATTACCAAAAAGTGATAGATGTAAAATTTACATCACCAAAAAACACCTGACTACAACAAATGAGGTAAAAACTGTTGACTCTGAACTTAACTGTCGAAACTGAAATTTACTATGGAATCTAAATGTTACTGTCGAAACTGAACGCACTGGTAACAGAGAGGCACTTCACATGTAGTTTAGGCCGCTTGAGCACTAGTAGTAGAGAAACAGTGATCTAAATCAGCAGGCGATCAACGGGGAACACAGTAGCAGATAGCAGCAGGAGCAGCAGCGCCTGGAGGAGCAGCGCGAACTAGAGCCAGAGCAGCAACTCGTGTAGCTGCAGCAGCCCGTGTACCAGCATCAGCAGCGCGAGCGAGAGCAAGAGCAGAGCAGCAGCACGAGCGAGGGGGAGAGCAGAGCAGCAGCGCAAGCAAGCGAGTCAGAGCCAGAGCAACAGCAACAGCACGAGCGAGCGAGCGAGAGCCGGAGCAGCAGCAGCAGATCCGGTTGGTATGGACGCCGCCGCCGAAGGGCCTCACACTGGGGGAGAGCCGCCATGGAGATGTCACCCGCGGTGCCTGCTTCGAGGTAGCCGCGCCATGGGGGTGCGGGATGGAGCACCGTCGGCGTCGGGAGGTCGAGTTAAGGAGAAGGTGCGATGCGATGAGTGTACAACCTCTTTGGTGGCACCGATTAGGCCTCGGCTTCGTCCGAGGAGTCGGTGAGGATGCTGCGGTTCCGGTGGAGCAGGTTAAGGCGGCGCTGTGGGGATGGAGCAGCCGCGATAGACAAGGCGATTGTCGGAGCAGCTCCTTGGAGGTGGAGGACGGGACGGCTGAACCAGCGGGACGACGAGATCGACGACAGATCCTCATCCGGGGAGGTTGATGAGGGACGTCAAGCTGTTGCGGTGGACGATGTCCTCGGGGAAGAGGCTCCGGTTGGGCAGCGGTGAGGTGGCAGATGAAGGAGGGTGGGGTTTCGCGGCTGGAGCAAATAGGTTATGGCAGCCTGGGATTTCGAATGGCGAAAAGGAGGCTATGGGAGGGGGGAACCATGACTTAGGGACGCGCTTGTCCAAAATGTAGGGTGTGTTACAAAAGTACCCCCACCGATTTGAACTAGCGACCTTTTCGGCTCAGGTTTAGAAGGGGGATTTCGCGTGTCGGGATTTGGCAGCTGGAGGGAGTTTTCGCGCGCATTGTAATTTCGGGATAGCAAGGCGCGGGTTGTGAAGGCGCGAGTTTTGGGAGCACAATATCTGAATTTTCGGGATATAACAAGGCGCGGGTTGAATTTTAGGGACAAGCCGAACGTGTAATATTGTACGTACGAAATCAATTCGCACTTCCCTCAACGAAAAAAAGGAAAAAAATAAAACTATTCACACCACGCAAAGAGAGAGTCTTGTCCCATTTTACTGTACAAATGCTATTCAAAGCTATGAATCCATGTTATGTCGAATTAAATTTTTTTGCTGGCTGTATAATGCATGTAACCTACTCATACCAACATTTTAGTGCATTCCAAATGTCTATACTACTGCTGCAATTCAAGCTAAATTTGAATTCGTTTCTCTATTTGAATAAGAATCTACAATCATGATTGTTGCCAACTTAAACCATCATTCGTGTATTATCTTAACACACACCACATGATTACTATAGAGATAGATATGAACTATGTGTACTATATGAGCTCAAATTCAAACTTTTCAATACACTTGATGTTGATTCCAAATAATAGTACATTTGATGTACTAACTAGATCTTCATAATCTAAACCATGTTCCATACGTACACCGTGTTTATCACACAAAGTATAGTGCCCCGCCCCCTACATTATGACAAGTATTTAGCCCTGAGCTGAAAAAGCCACACATTAGCACAAATTATAATCAATATTCTATATATTATATGTAGTACTAGCAAGATGCCCATGCGTTGCATGGAACATCAAGATGCATTTGTATGAGTAGTTTATCTTGTGGGAGAAAAGGATGAACGAGGGAAGGCCTTATTTGCAAATGTGGAGAGGGGTGTGGGTATCTTTTTGCAAAATTGCCATAGTTTCCTTCCTATCCGTCAGATATAAATCGGACGGCCTATATTGCAGGATGGAAGGCACACCATCATCACCAACTCTGTTTTTTTATATATAAAATATATTATATGTAGTATAACCTGTTCATAACCACACCATGCGTATCACCGTTATATATATTCACGCATGCGTCGGTTTAAAACACTATGATAAATTCTTCAAATATCCGAATTCACTTTTATAATGAATTATGATCTCTATTCGTCTTTTACGCCCACACAATCCTCTTATCTTTGTAGCTAGCGCTAACTTTCTCTCGTGCATGCACACGCCCGCCTCCCTCTCACCCTCCCTCAGCATTCTCTAGCTCCATCGCGCAAATTCGTCTTTTCACTTTAGGTCGTTCACCCACGGTGTGTGTAGGCCCCCTAGCTCCTTCTTTCCGGCACACACCGATCGATATGCCTCTCTAGCCAGGTGTGCGTACCACGAACACAAGCTTTCCCTCTTCTCTTCTCACCGTCCATGCCTCACTCCCGCCCCTCTTTTCATCGATCTCGTACTCGCACACTCCTTCCCCCTCGATATAGTATGCCTCTCACACCACCTCCTAGCTCCATCCCTCTCTCTCTATCGTTCTCTCTGAGCCTTATTTGCTTCTTACACATACATGCATGTATACTGATCGATCTCCCTACATATACCTAGGTCGACTTTAACTATTTTTCCCCACGCATCGATCGACGTACCTCACAAGTTATGTCTCTCCTTTCTCTGACAAAGGACGATTGATCTTCCTATGTAGTTACGTCTTCTTACCACAGCCATATCGTCCCCCCTCATCATTCGTGCATGCCTCCTGACCCATCTCTCACACGCACGTGCACAGACAGGCAGGCATCCCCTCTCTTATTGATATTGCAGGCGTGCCCTCCGTTTGTCTAGCAAGCCTCTCCCACCATTTGTGAGAAGCAACTCCACCACCAACCCCTCCGACACTCTAGCTCTGTCTCTCTCCCAACCTTATTCCTCTCCTACACATATGCATGGATGCCAATCGATCTCCCTCAATACATAAGGTAGGTCTCTCTCCTCCTCCACACATATACCAGCCATTGTACCTCTATAGTTAGGTCTCTGCCCCCCACCCCCCACCCCACACACACCGATAGTCGAGCGTTGTAGGTAGGTATCCATGCCATAGAGACAAACTGCACCTGTCCCCTCTCACGTTCCAGTAGGCCAGCCACCCTATATCTTTGGCGTGGGCACACACAAATTCGATGGCACTCTTTATCGATCGCGCGCACACACACACACACATCATCCCTCTCTTCGATTCTATGGATACCTCACGCCGATTATACCTCCACTCCCTTCTTGTGGATCGCCCCCTCTATATATATGATATATCCAGGCCTCTGTTTCACACACATTGCATATGTTACATTTTTTGATTGAAATATCATCGACACATATTCCCTGTCTATCTCTCATGCCCCCCTCCCCCCAAAAAAACACTCACGAACCCACACACTATATCTCTCTACGTTTGTATCTCTCTCACACAAACCCACGTAGGTGGTGTATGTACACGAAGAGAATAGGTGCACGTACTCACGCTTCATGCCCAGCCACACCCGCACGGGTACACGGTGGAGCTCATTTCTGTACGAAATGGCAGCCCACATGCTAATTTGAGCGCGTGTAGCGGTTGCTTACCTACGGAGGTCGTGTACCACGCGTGCACGAAACAAAGTTCGACTTGATGCATTGGCGCATTATTTTTAAATAAAGTTATATCGCTCAATGGCACGTACACAAAATATAAAATGATTTTTATGGAGAAAAAGGTAGTCCGCTCCACTATATACAATGGAGCCTGCCTGCCGGGGTTTGTCTCTCTTTAGAGTATCTCACACAAGGCGGCAGTGGCCTCTCTCTCTCTCTCACCATTGGTCACTGATCCGGCCGCATCCCGTCCGCCGACGGAAAGGGAGGATGTGCATCGTTTCTCCGTTTGACGGCGCCGAGGCAGCACGTCCCGATCTGCGGTACCCTCCATTCTCTCTAACCAAGCTCCGGCGCGGTAGGGCCTATGCCACTTGCTCGCTGCCGTAGTATGGGTAGATCCCGCCCGCCGCTGCCCTCCTAGTTACATGCCGACGACCCCAGGTATCCCCTCCGGCCTTGCTCCACTGCCCATCTTCCCACGTCGCTGCATGTGGAAAATCTTGCATGTGGATCTTCCCTAGTTCTTTGCCCAAAACGTAGCTCGTCCGATGTACTTTCCATATTGCAATCTCGTCCTCACACCATTTTAGATAAACACAACCATGCTGTTATCTTCCCTTAGGACACGGAATATGCTTCTTTTTTGTCGTCGTATGTGTCATCAACTGTTATTGGCCAGTAATTTTTTCCTTTCTACCTCTTTTTTGCAAACAGGGCTATCCATTTCACCTCGTTGCTATTGCGACCTTTTGGTGAACTGCACAAATCACTTTTTTCTTAAGAGTGTTTTGTGCAGTTCTACTAAAATGTCACACGGGCAACGTCTCTACATTTCACTGCGACTGCACAAAGGGAGATTGGTTTTGCTCTATCCTCCTCATCCCACTCCGAGCCTAATCTTCTCCAACTATTTGCTTAATCTTCTCCAACTAGTTAGTCTTAAGAGAGACTGCAAAAGTGACCAGCTTCTATTTGTGTGTTTATTGTTTCATGAACAGTCCTCTATAATTGTAATCACACTTAATATCTTTGGAACAGGGACGCTCAGCTCTATTTTAGTGGAACTGCACAAAATGATCGGAATGTTGCATGCTCCTGATAGCTACTTTTTTTCCCAACATGCCTTGTTGATTTAGACAGAGCTGGGGGGAAGTTGCTGCCAATGAAAGCAGGGATCAATTTTAATTTAACACCTTCTCAAAACTTTGTCTTCATTTGTGATGTAAATATTAGCTCTGATCTGCTAATCATTGAGATGCATTAGCAAGGAAGTTAGTTTTTTATTTTTTCTGAAAGAGCATGGATGGCAAGACACACGAAACAAAAGCTGAAAGCTCAGAGCATTGTACAATTTCATGTGGCTGGAAAATTATTTGTATAGTACGACAATTATGTAAACAAATGCTAGAAGCTTGATAGCATTGCCAGAAGCCTCTTCAGCATCTGGGTCCATGTGCCATGCACAAAATTATACTCCCTCCGTTCCTAAATATTTATCTTTTTAGAAATTTCAAATGGACTTATTTTAGAGTGTAGATTCACACATTTTGCTTTGTATGTAGTCACTCGTTGAAATCTCTAGAAATACAAATATTTAAGAACGGAGGGAGTAGTGCACAACCACATGGGAGACTCATCCCGGTCGTTGCGCCGCACTAATAGTGAGTAATGAGCAGTCAAATCATAAGCCCCACCTTTCCCACTGTAAGTTGCTCGGAAGTAGCAACCATCAATACGCTCTTCTTTCAATCCGCTCATACTACTCCCTCCGTCATTGTTTATAGAGCACGCTTCAACAATCTCTAGGACCAAGGCGACTAGCTATCAGCCTGAAAAATAGCATTGGTAGTTATAGCACGGCATCTATTACTAGAGGAAATAATGCGTACACACATGCATGCAGTGCTTCCACCCCGGGTACACACATGCATGCACTTACTCCACTCCGCGTACACACCTACATCGAGAGAAAATTGTGGACTTGATTGCGGTTACCATGCCCTAATTAATTGAGCATTAAACCAAACGCGTCTAAAATCTCTCTGGTGGTGGAAATGCATGGAGAGAAATGCATGAGAATGAAGTGTGCCCTGTAAACTGTGACGGAGGGAGTAGTATGAAGGTGCAAAACCAAGTACGCATATGGCCAGTCGGTCAACGCACTTCCTCTTGGCATATCACTGACATGTGGGACCGGAGTGTGAGCAAACCGATCTCAATTGACGGCAAAATGGCCAACCCACCGTTCCTTGAGAGAGACGAGGAGCGAGAACACACAGACGGGCTCGCACGGAGGCCAAGATATATTCGAGCATGGTTGATCGATATCATCATTACATGTTCGGTGTTTTTTAATAGTACTATTGGGCTGTCATTTTCCGCACTTCTCCCGAATAAATGTGTACTTTATAAGAGATTAAAATAAAATAAGAGTACAGACGCTCCACCATGCGGTTCCTAGTACCTATATACTACTAGTAGTACTACTCGTACTACTAAACCTTGCGCTTGGCTCTTCGCCTCTTCGGGAAGTCGAACAATGATGGTACTACATTGTATGCCTCTAGCAATCTGACACCGAATGAACTGATGCACGTCCACCGCCTGGGCGAGGGTAGGTTGCATTAGTGAAAAGCTTCTTGTCGTCCTGCAAGCCACCAGGCTTGAGGTAGACGGAGAGGGCGTAAGCAAGCTTCACCTTGTCCTGCAAGCTTCTCCTCGTTCTTCGAGTTGACGGGATGCACCAAAAAGTAGTGCTAGTCCATACTCCCTCCTTTCCGGTTAATATGGCTTAATCTTTTTTGCGGGTAAATGAGAGAGCTTTATTCATATATAAGCATTCTTAGGACGATCAGCCAAGAGACTGGTCACTAGGAAGTGAGGTACCCCACAAAAAAGAAGAAGGAAGCAAGGTGTTTCATCAAGCCAGCTCTCGGTCACATTCAAAGTGCAGCAAGCACGGTTCGCACAAAGATGCGCCGCAAGGTTTGCTGACCTGTTCACATGCTGAATAACAAAAAAAGAGAAAATATTACTGAGCGCTCCTATTTCTAACAGGATAGGAGCCAGAATTAAGCTAGAATTTGTGGCGAGTGTTCCATGCAATCAACTTCCATTATCACATGCGAGAACCCTCGAAGAGAACCAAATGTGTTGAAGATTGCTTTATCACAGATTAAAATAAAATAAGAGTATAGACGCTCCACCATCCGGTTCCTAGTAGTACATAATTGTATAGTAGTACTAGTAGTACTACGTAATACTAGCACTCGGTGTAGTAAACTTTTCGCTTGGCTGTTCGCCTCTTCGAGAAGTCGAACAATAATGTACTAGTACAGTGTATGCTTCTGGCAATCTGACACCGAATTAACTGTTGCATGTCTACCGCCTGAGCGAGGGAGAGCTTGCATTAGTCAAAAGTTTCTCCTTGTCCTGTGAGCAACCGCGCGCAAGCTTCTCCCGTCCTGCAAGCTTCTCCTCGTTCGGCAAGTTGACGGGACACAGCAAAGTAATGCTAGTCCATACTGCCTCTTTTCCGGTTAATATGGCTTAATTTGAAACGAGATAATACACCGTCTGTCACTGTATATTTGTAAAAATACGGTCAGTGGACTTCATAATACGCTCATTGCGGTCAATATATACATTTTTCGATGTTTATAAGGTCACTAGCTCACCCTGGCTGAGTATGTGTGTGCATGCATGTGTAGGTTGAGAACTTGAGCATGACCGTGTGTGTTCTGTCGTGTGCTCGGACATGCATGCATTAGGGCGTCGCGCGTGTTTTTGCGTCCATGTGTATGTGTGACTGTTGCATGCATGCACGAGGTTGTAGTCCCTCACATTGACATGTTCATAAGTCAATGCTTTGTCAAAACGTTGCTTGCAAGGTTTAATCATTCATTGTTCACGCATGCATTCCCGATATTAATACGTTGGTAAAGACAATTTCTTGAGGAAAACGAGCCCATGAATTTAGTACAAAGGGGACCAATAAGACAGGATAGAGGGAGTACTAGTAGTGAACCGAAAGGAGGGAGTAGGTACTAGTAGTACTATGTAACAACGTGCAGTAACAAAATTCCTCTATGCACATCTTGTCTACATGTCATGCAAGAAAATAGAGATAAGTACAAGTGAGACTCAGGAATGGTCATAAACGTAGGGGGAGTACGTGTAGGGGCCACTCAGGAGCAGTCAAATCACACAGTAAGTTAGTCGGAAGAAGCAACCATCATTTCACTCTTCAATGACACGTACGCAATATAAAATGGTTGATATGGAGAGAAAAAGAAAACCGCTCCACTATATATACACTAGCAGGAGCTTAAGCTACAAGCCTGCTTGCTTGGGTTGCTCTCTTCACAAGCATAGAATGACGGTGGCCACACCGCTGGTCACATATCCGGCCTGATCCCGCCGCTGGGGGAAGGGGACGATGTTCTGCGTAGACGCGGTCGACAGCGGCGAGAGAGAAAACCCACTGTCGGTGCGTCCCGATCGGGGGTTCCTGTGGTATGGGCTAATGCCGCCTCCCAACCGCCCTTCTAGCTACAGCCCGACGTCCCAGGTACAACTTCCTTTTGGAGCCGACTTGCTCCACTGCCGCAGCTCCCCACGTAGCTCCATCTCCATGTGGATCTTTCTCTCCTTCTACCGGCTTCTATTTGTGATGAGTTTATGTCTCATGAACTAGTGCCAGTACTATTATTCAAATCACACTTCAATATCTTTGCCAACAGGGATGCTCAGCTCGATTTTAGTGGAACTGGACAAAAGCTTCGTATGATCCGAGGGTGCCAGCCATCTTTCCTTCGACAGGTTCTACCTAGCCAGGAAATTAAATCATGTTTAGGGTTTAGGGTTTACGTCGTAGTGACCCCATCAGTGGTTTTTTTTGTACACACTCTCACAACTTTTGTCTTTAGTTGTGAACTAAATATTGGCTATGATCTGTGAATCATTGAGATGCATCAGCATGTGTGTTAGTTTTCCTTTGTATTTGATGGAATGTTGTAACGGGGCAACCTTGGAGTTAGGATACATACATGAAACAAAATCATAAAGTTTCGTACTCCCTCCGGTCCTTTTTTGTATGCGTATAAGGCTACTCATAGTGGGGAGTATCATATACTAGTATCATGCATACATTACATAGGGGACAGAGGAAGTATGTGAGAGTGTATGGTGGGTCATGTGGTAAAATGTACTACTACGCAAAGAAAAAAGGACCGGAGGTGTCGCACGATGTCCAAGGAATATGGTGATAGGGGGAGGTGGGCCATGTAGTCACTGGGCTGCCGTGTTTCGTACTCCTCTGGTGTAAAAGTGGAGAAAGTCAGTTTTATCACAGAATAAATAAATAAATAAATAAGAGTGCAGGCGCTCTATGACGCTCTACCACTGCAGTAATAGTGACCAATGAGCCGCCAAATCACATAGACCCGGTATAGTTATTGGACGGAAGAAGCAAACCATCACTCTATCTCTCTCATGCAGTAAAGTATTCTTTTGGAAACCAACGTTTCGTTTCGTTGGATCGTGCCATCGAGCAAACCAACGTTTAAATCACGTCTATCGTGTTCGTGTCTCACCCTCCTCCACGGCTCCACCCCACACGGTCGCTCGGCATGCCACTCACCGCAAACCGAGTATATGATAACTTTCTCGCCTGCTTGTCGATGGATCGCGCCATGGAGTACTAGCACTACTGGAAGAGATTGACGAGGAGGGGGAGGACAGCTAGCTGTAGCATGGACTCCCAAGAACTTTTTACATGCATGTTGTGGTCGGCCGTGGCGACCTTTGAACACCGAGCAGTCGCGTGCACCGGGAAGTGGTGTGGGCGGCGCTCTCTCGGCCGGCACGCCGCTTAAATGCCGGCGCCAGTGAGAGGTCGCGTCCGCTCTGGCCGGGCATGAATGCGGCACTGACCATTTCGGGCGGGAAGCACGCGCGGGTGATGAAGAGGGTTCAGGTTGGCCAGGGCGTTCTGGAGCGGGCGTGGCAGCGGTCCGAACGCCCGCAAACAAGAGATGTTGTACGTAAATATTGCTGCGTATATAATTAATAACATAAATAATGTGCCAGTTGGACAAATATGTTTGGAGATGGAGATGGAATTTTACATAAACATGGATATGCATGTCTATGTCTATGTGTGTGTGCGCGACGACTCTCGCGACTACTCGTACACACCATCGATGTCTCGTTCTCCCTACACACACAAACTTAGTACCGCCTCATTTTGTTCCTAGGATAGGAATATCACAGGAGTGGGAAACAATATGAAGTGAGATAAATGGAGTACGCCGTACAAGAAGAAATGTACACACACTCACTCTGCCTCCGAGATACCCGCGAGTACCCGATGGAGCGCATTTGTACATGAAGAGGCAGCTTACGTACGTAATAATTTGACCCTTTAATTTGTTCACTTAATAATGGAGGGTCGGGGACCACACGTGAGCGATACAAACTGCGACCTGGAAGCGGGGGCTTGTTTTTGATGGAGTTTTCTTTCTTGGTACGTTAAAAAAAGATTTGTCCGCCAGTTTTCGTTTCTTTTTTCCGGGAACGCGCGTATTCTATTTAAAACCACTGCTATGGAGAGATTATTTTACTCCATTGTATATATAGCCTCTTGTTTGATAGGGTTTCTTGCGTCTCGCTCTCTCACCCTCTCCATATCTAAACAAGATGACAGTGTCCACTCTATCTCTCTCCTCACCGGTGGTCACAGATCCGGCCGAATCCCGTCCGCTGCGGGAGGTGAGGAGGTGCAGCGTTGACGTTGTCGCCGTTGGCAATGGAGGAAGCCGATGCGCACCGTCCTCTCTGAGCCGGCGCTGGCACGGATGAAGGTCCTCCGCGCCCTTGTTCGCTGCCGTCGTGTGGGCAGATCCCGCCCGCCCGCCTAAGCGACATCTCGCCCACCTGAGGTATCACTTCTTTTGGATTTCATACTTCATTGTACTGGTCCAGCTCCCCAGGTCGCTGCATGCAGGTTTTCTTCTATGTCAGTACTCCCCAGCTCCCCATGTACAGTAGCTAGGGTTCGTCGGTTGGTCCAACATCACCTATTTTTTACTATTATAGAGGAAAGGCCACTCGAAAAGTTGTCCTGGTTTATGCCTCGGTGGAGGTATACATGTTTTTTCGACAAAAAGTACATGGTGGTTGTGCCTTGTGCGGTCATTGTCTATATGCTCCTATTGCTGCTGCTAATCTAATACTACTATCACTGGTTAAATGAAGCAATGCCCATGTTAAAGTGACGTCCCTTTAAGTAATGCTGATGTCAATCCAGAGGCATCGATAAATGCTTCTGTCCTGCTTTTTTTCTCGGGTATCCTGGTTTAGTTCCCATCAAGATAATCATGATGCTTCTGTTTGTTGGTGTACTTTTCATTAATTCTTATTGACAATTGAGATGTCTCTGTTAATCTCGTACCACTGCCAAAACAAAGTAACAACACTATATCCCTTTTTTATATTTTTTCAAGCAGCGATGCGTATCTCCATACCCGGGCATGTCTTCCTCAATTTTAGTGGAACTGCACAAAATTGGATGGCCATTGTTGTTCCGCCTCACTGTCCTCTGCCACGTGGTTCTTCCTTCCTTGAGCTTGATTACCGAGAAGAAACAGACCACAATGAGGATTTTTCGAACTTCATTGGTGCCTCACCCAAACTTGATGCCAAATGGATGATGCATCACCATGATGACCTATCGATGCTCATGGTTGCATCGGCTGGTGAAGCTGATCAATTTTCGACGAAAAACAAGCTGTCTTCCATCAGTGCTCTTTGCTTGTTACCCACAAAGATGATATCCTTCATCAGTTCACCTTGGTTGCGTTGGAGATGCAATCGTCTTTCATGTTGGTGCAATTTTATCACACAATTGGCTATGAACCAAATGTTTCCTCGAAGAAGCATCGACGTTGGTACTAAGAGCATAAGTTTTGTATTGATTTCTAAGCCTTCTCACAACTTTGTCTTCAGCTCCCCTGTAATTTTATTTGTGCAGCTATTAACTAAATATTTGGTCAGACTTTGATTAAAAATATGGTGTGGACTAAAAACCCGGATGGACATAGTAGCCCTCCGTTTTTATTTACTCTGCATATTAGATTTGACTGAAGTCAAACTTTGTAAAGTTTGACCAAGTTTAGGCCGAACACAACAAACCATAATTATTGAGAGAGGGCAAACTGTACATACTCTCAAACCTTTCCAATATTTGAAATTAAATTTCTTTATTTGTACACACTCACACCTTTCCGATAATTTGGCGCGTGTGTGGTTGTTCACTTAACGGAGGGTAGTGTACCGCACGTGAAGGACAGGAAGTGCGACCAGGACGCATGGATCGTTAGTTGATCGTAAGTAGTTTTCTTCACTGGTACGTTAAATAAAGATTTTCATTTCGTACTTACACAATTTAAAACGATTGTTATGGAGAGAAAAAGAAAACCACTCCACTATATATTAGTAGTATACACGAGTACTATATAAGCTGGAGCCTCAGCGCTTGTTCGCTAGGGTTTGCACTCTCCACACTCTCGCCGCACTACATATATATATACACGCTGGAGGCTCAGCGTTCCTTTGCTAGGGTTTGATATATTCACAGTCTCTCACCCTCTTCACCAGATCTAAACAAGACTGCGTTAGCCTCTGTCTCTCTCTCCCCCTCACAGCTGGTGAAGGAGCCGTCCGGATCCCGTCGCACCGGGAAGGGGAGGAGGTGCAGCGTTCACTCTATCGCCTTCGGCGAGGGAGGCAATCCACTGCCGGCTGCGCTGTTCTCTTTCACCCAGCGCCTGTGCGGGAGGTGTGACACCCTGGTTTTGACCATGTTTTCTTTTCAAAATCTTCTTGGCTTTATTTGAATTTTGGATGGTTTTTTAACCTCTTCAAGTGACTTTGGACTTATGAATCCTTGAACCTCTTGACCCAAAACCCTCATCACCTTGCCACATCTCTCTTGGATCAAACTTCAATATTTATTTTTTTCCAAATAATTTATTTTCTCCTTTGGGAAACTATGACATCACTATGGGTTGTGTAGCAACATATAGTTCTGATGATCAGAAAGATCCCAAATTTTTGCCACACCTTCTCACCATCATATAACCTCATAATCTTCAAAAATATTCCATTGTCCAATATAAAATTTTGGCCAGAATATTTATTTTCTCTCTGGTCAGAATATTCCATTTGTGAAGCAACCTCTATTTTCCCAACTCAGAAAACTCCCAAATAAATTTCCTAAGATACCAGGGAACCTATCTAGCCACAATATCCAAAAATATCATCCTGGCCAATACAACTTTTTAGCAACACAATTCTGCCAAGTTTCTGCTCATTTTGAACCTCTGTGAAGGAAGTACCATCTAGAGGTACCCTCTTGAGCTGAAATTTTTATGGCATCTCATACACACCAAATGACTCCCACACACCAAAATTCAACTCCACTAGACCAACCATATGAGAGAACCAAGCTCATTTGGTTTCTGGACCTGTAAGGTGGTTTACACATGAACTATGTTCAAAATTCCTTCAAATCACTTCAAATTTGGCCAGTTTATAGTCCTTCCAACATGGAACCTACCAGACATCTCCAGTGGCTCCACCTGCAGCTCATCACTTCTACAGATCCCTCTCAAGATCTCTGTCAGAAACTTCAGTTGATGCTACCCTTCGAGCTAGCTTGTATCTAGCCAAACCAAGGGTGCAGGTGGACTAAATGACCAAAGGAGAAGCCCCCAGACATGCTGTGCTGGCCTGGGTCGGCCTCCACACGCCAGGCACCATGGTGAGCGTGGCACTGGCATGCCAGTTTGCGTGCTCTGTATCCCGCCCGCGTCTGTCGTGGTCGTTCTCGAGGCCTCGCGCTGCCAGACGATGTCCTGGCGTGCCGACATCACCGATGCCGTCCACCTCATCCTCTCCCGCAGCTTCCCCTCACCGGAAACCTCCCCGACGGCCGCCACGCACTCAGGCACTGTGGTGCCCGTGCGGCCACAGTGGCTCTGGCGCTCGTCGCCTTCCTCCGCAAGATGCCACCGACCGCCATAACTGCGCTTGCCCTCTTCCATTTCGTCGCTGCTCCTGGCCAGCCAGCAAGGCATCCTGGCGCCGACGACGTGTCCCGCATCTCGCCGCTTTGGGAGAAATCGCCCGAGCTCGCCTCTGGCCTATAAAAGGCCATGCCCAGCTCCTCCTCACCTCACCACCTCACCACACCACCACACACTCGCCCCTGAGTGCCCTAGCAAGAGCCGGGAGCTCGTCTCCCTCAGCTCCAGCGAAGGCTCCGCCGCCCGATCCCCTCCTGACACCAGCCCACTTCAGCCACTTCCAGCTCTGCCCGGTCATGCCCTCGAGCTCAGTAAGGTCTCCTGGTCCGCCCCGACCCCTCGCCCAGCCAAATCGCTACCAGAATCGCTGCCGTCGGCGATACCCGTAGCTAACACCCGCCGAAGAAGAAGGGGGCGCTGCCATCAGGCTGTCTCCGGAGGAGCCACTGGTACAGGGAGGATCGCCGTCGCACGGCCGACCCATCCCCGCAGTCGCCCGACGCCGCCGTTGTCCCTATCGCCGGTGAGCGTCACCGGAGCCCCGCCTCCCTTTGTTCTCTCTCTCCTCTCTCTGTTTTAAACCGAGCGGACCCCACCTGTCAGTGCTTTAGCCGTGCGTGTGCGAAGGGGTAAGTGGAGGCGCACTTCCACTTTACGTCTTCGACGTGGCCCTGCCAGGTTTTTGTTTTTAATTTAAATCTCAAGTTTGACCAGTACCTTTGACCAGCCACAACTTTTTATCTATAAGTCCAAATCACTTGATTCTTTTTTCATCTGGTTTGTCTTGAACTCCTTTATTATCTGGTAAAATTTGATATTTTCCTCACACTCACAGAATTTCTGGTGATTAAAACAGTGTTATGTGACATTTTCAAATGCTATTTCAAAATATTTTCAGAAGGAAACTTTGGCAACTTTGAAGACCTGGAGTTCTTGGGCAACCCAATAGAGCAAGGCAAGCCATGACATCCATTTCATGAGCATTTCAATACCATTGCATATTTGAAGTAATTATTTTCATTTACTTGCTATATAACAATTCATGGTGAAATAATTTAAAATGCTTAGTGGATACCAACTCAAGTTATTGTGATGAAACACTATGCTTGCTAAATGAACCTAGCCGGTTGATCTTGAGTCACCTGTCCAGGCTTATTCGTGCAACCACATTTGCCGGTATGGGATGGCCTTGACTTGGTCTGGCTCCGTGCTCTTTCACTAGTACCTCCGTCTAGGGAGGGTTATACATGCGTGCTACCCTGATCAGGTAGACGGCGATAACCCTGTGAGCCTAGTTGAGTATGGTGCCGGCGTCCCCGTTTGGGACAGTTTAGTTTGGCCACGACAGTGGCCGGTGTCACGAGGTGACACAGGGGCCACCCAGGGCTTGACTTCGGGGGAGGATGATTGCCGATGGTATGATGGGAGGGTCACGGGTCAGGCGAGTTTCATTGGAGTAACTGCGGTCCACCCGAATGGGAACATGTACTAAGTACGACGCCGGGTACTCCATGGTGTGGGTAAAGTGTGCAACCTCTGCAGAGTGTCAAATCTATTCGAATAGCCACGTCCATGGTAATGGGCAACCCGTCCAGAGCTCACTAGGTGGTCAACCGTAATAGTGATAATAATGGAAGAACTCATCTTATGATCGGAAGTACTCGGTGACAAATGAGTATTCCGAGAGTTGTGGGACAACCTGAAAGAGAGTAAGTTGATAACCGGGACAGTAAGTGAATCACCTAAGAACTTAACATGTTACTTGCCATGCTATTGTTTGCTGCATTATTTGGTTGTCGTGAGCTTGCGAGTACATTCAAAGTACTCACCTGGCGTATCATGCCAGATGCAGGAGAAGCCGAGGACGGAGGTCCCGATGGTTCAGGCAACGCTAACTAGGCTGTGTCCATGGCAGTGTCCCCGTGGTTGGAGTTCCGCTATGTTCCGCTATGCCATAGAAATATCCAGTAGTACCGAGGCCCTGTTATGTTTCATAAATAATGTAGATACTGTCATAGCACCAGGTGTGCTTTTGGCCTCACTATCCATGTAAAATATGAGCTTGTACCCTGAGATTATCAATAAAGTTCTGTTCTGTTCTGTTCCAAGTTGTTGAGTGTTTCTAGAAGACATGATCTCTAGGTTGGAAACACTGGTAAACCGGTTCTCTAAGCCGGGGTGCCACAGGAGGGCCACCGACCCCTTCTTCCTTCCTGTCGTACGTAGTGTGGGCAGATCCGTCCTCCCGCCGCACGCCTAACCACATCCCGACGACCCTAAGGTATAACTTTCGTTGAAACCATCATTGCTCTAGCTGCATGCGGATCTTTTTCGATTCTGTAGTCGAATCTAGGTCTTGGTTCAAAGAGGAAAGAAGGGTGGGGTGGGGTGGAGCATGAATCTAGGACGTGGTTCAACGAGGAAAGGAGTGAAGGAAAGTAGTATAGACTGGCTATCCAGCCGCTCTGTTGGTTGAAAGGGGAAAAATGGGGTAACCCAGTACACACATCTGCAAGGAACCGATCTCTTTGTTGAAAAAGGAAAGAAAATAGGGGGTCGGGTAGTTTGTGCATGACTAGATTTGCTGCCCTCACATAGGAAAAAGGTTCAAAGAGAACAAATATGGGACCAACGCAGATATGCTGCTTGGCAACATACTCTGCATCACCCATTTATACATGTGGATGCACATGGTGCTGGCATGTCCCATGTCCGATGTCCCATACAACTATTTTGCTGTTGTTAATCTAAGAATGCCGCTGGAAAATTGAAGCAATGCCACTATTAAAAGTAAATTACATTTTTAACGAATGTTGTTTTAAGAGAATGTCTCTGTGAATATGAATCAATGCAACCGTTTTAGAAATCCTACTGTCCTACTTTGTTTTCCATCAAGATAAGTTAGATGCTTCTTTTTGTCGCCGTATGTTTCATCCTCCTTTATTGGCCAGTAATTGTTTCCTTTTTGCCTCTGTTAAAACAGGGATATCTATTCAACTTGTTGCTATAGCGAACTTAAATGTCACACCGGCGACTTTTCTTGATTTAGTTGAACTACACAAAACAAGATTGGATTTCCTATTCGTGTTGGCAAATTCGTAGGTGATCTTGACTGCATCATGAAAGGTCAGTACCTGCCTTCATCCACATGATCGTGTAGTGGGCTTTGAGAATGTTGTGCTACTTGTATTGGTACTATTTTAAATAAATGTTGAATTGAAGCTATTGAATTGCTGTCTTTTCCCATTAAGTGAACAAAAATGGGACCAACCCAGACATGATGCTTGTTGCTTTGTTACAACAAACTCTGCATCACCCCCTTTATAAGTAGATGGAAGCACATGGTGTTATTGCACCCACTCTCCCCTGGAACTGTTTATGCTTTTTTTTAATCTAATGCCGCTAGTAAAATTAAGCAATGCCACTCTCAGAATTAACTACTGAATCTTAGATCAAAACTGCAACACTTGTTAGGGATCGGCGGGAGTACCATTTCTGTTAGGGATCGGCCGGAGTTCATGTTTAAGAAATGTGTCAGGACCAGTTTTCCAGGATATTAATTTCCCAGTAAATGGCCCTTGTGCTCACCAGCCCCAGGATTACTGTTAGCTGATGAGACACAAACTTGATACAGAAATTCCAAGCAAAAATACAAAATATGAAGTACAAGACCATTCTGGCCTATGAGTACAACAAATGGTTTCTAGTGGTTGATGGCGGAAGTGGTTTGCGGTTCATCAGCGTCTATGGGACTCCATTTCCCACAGGAACAGCTGACCTGGATAACTCCTATCCTCGCGAGGCTGCTATCACCATTGCCTAGGTTCCGGGGCTGTCATCGCAGCGCTCCTCTCCGAGCGAGAAATCTGGCCAAGACAATAGCCAGAGACAAGCCAGTGAGTACTTTGAATGTACTCGCAAACATTATGAACACAGGTATAATATCACAGATGATAATCATGCTCTGAAATATTTTCATGATCACTTAGCCAGTCGTGAAATAAAATTCATGCCGCATGCAAGCAGGCCATTCAGAATTAAATATGAAAAAGCAATTAGATAATAAGTATAAAATAAACCGATCGGGTGTTTGAAGCGACGCCTCGAAAGGATAATAATATAAGACATGCCACAGTCGGGCGTCTGAGTGACACCACATAAAGGGCTTATAAAGAAAATTAAATAATCAGCATGCCAAAGTTGGGCGTCTCAGCGACACCACATAAAGGGCTTATAAAGAAATAAATAGCAGGCATGCCACAGTCGGGCGTCTCAGCGACACCACATAAAGGGCTTATAAAGAAATAAATAGCAGGCATGCCACAGTCGGGCGTCTCAGCGACACCACATAAAGGGCTTATAAAGAAAGTAAATAACAAACGTGCCACAGTCGGGCGTCTGAGCGACACCTCATAAAGGGCTTATAAAGAATAATCACAGTGAATATCCAAGAGGTAGAACCGTCCCAGGGATACTCAATAATTCAAATAATACAAATGGTTAGTCCATAATAATAATAATCATAATCATCATATGTCACATGTCTTGACCAATGTTCTCGTATAGCAGTTTTTTTCCTCCGAAGACCGACACTAAGACCGACACTTGACTCATCCCATACTGTAGTCCTTAACCATGGACACGGCTATTCGAATAGATATAATCTCTGCAGAGGGTGTACTCTTTCCCCACGAGTAACGGATTCCTTTAGTCCATCGGGACTAATTCCGTTTATGGTCTTTTACTTGAAAACACACCTGACCCGCACACACCAGCTTAACTTACCGGTGTCTGGAATCACCCTCGACACCCGTTAAGCAAAACTCTAAGTGGGTAGGCTACAACCTTGACTAGCATGGGATCACAAAACTTATAACATGCGCAAACTAGGGGAGCTACCCCTTCGTCTCCAACCGGAAACACCCATGCCCCCGGACAAGGTGGCATGTCTACCGGATGCAGCCGCTATCTTCCACCATGGCCTCTCTGTACGGTGTGTGTGCTAAGAAAGGGGTTGACAACTTACTGAACCGTACCCTACCTAAGGCAGGGACAAGTGGTAGCACGAAGCAAGTATGGGGGTTACTGGCACAAGACTCGATCTATGGTCATCTCAGGAGGTTTAGGTATTTCCTGCATGATTAGCATAACAAATATATTTCACCCCAACAGACAGAATCACCACTCATCAAACCTTACCATGCCTTACTGAATATACCCGTCTCAGCGAAATATCAGTAACAAGCTCGTGTCCACCCAAGACAGAGACTTTCCCGGATTCCTTCCGGTAGGCATGAAAGGCATACGAGGGTGGATACTGTCACAAGCATACCAATTTCCAACAGCAAGGAATCTTCATCATGCACTCATGAGTATGATCATTTCATCACATAAAATAACGAATACTTCGTGTCAAGGTGGTGTTGTATTCGCATCAAACAACACACAACAAATATTATGCCAGGGTTCAGAATGCTTGCCTTTAGTGTGTGGAGAGGTAGGGTGCACCTTTGAAAGTTTTCATCTCTCTCCATTTCCTATTTTTGAAAAGATTCAAATCAACACATAATTTGAAAATAGTACAGAAAAGTTGTTTGGAAAAATTTCAAATAAATATGAAAATAAACTAGATGGAATTTTAGAAACACCAGAAAAAGAATCAAGTCAAATGGAGTTGTAGTTTAGAAACTAGATCCAGTCAAAGTTCAGGTCAAAACTCTGTTTTTAAAATAAACAGAGAAGAAACGTTTCGGGGAAGAATACGTTTTCCAGAAACGGAAAACGTATATCCAGTAATACGCTTACTCGCGAAAAAGACGTACTCGAGGGCCAGCGCCACTGGCGGTTGGGTTGTGACACCGACAGGTGGGGCCCACCTGTCGGGTTTGTCTCCCTCCTCACGCGCGCTCCTGGCCAGAGGCTGAGGCTGACTCCGGCGACGATTGACGGCGCTAGGGGGCACCTCTCCCGGAGCTATGCACACCGACGTGTTCAGGAGGGATGGCCCCATCCTCTGGAGAGAAAAAGGACCGCTGGGGAGCTCGGGGGTGAGCACCCCTTCATCCATGGCGGACAAAGAGCTCCGGCGAACACGGCATCGGCCTACGGCTGTAATGGCACAATTAAGCAGAGGGAGTGGGTTCAAGAGGTCTTGGTGGAGCTAGCAGAGGCCAGGGTGGGATGGCTGAGGTTCGGATTCGCCTGAATTTTGCCGGAGGCTGGCGGCAGCGCTGTGACCAGAGTGGGGCAGTATGGGCGGCTCTTGCTAAATTTGTGTGAGGGGGAGAGGCCTGAGGATCTAGGGGGGCTCAAGCCACGGCTGGGGCTCGGGGGCTCCTATTTATAGCATGGCTAGGCCGGTTCCGCGGCTACGGATAAGAACGCCGGCGAACCTCTGCTCTATTGCTAGCAGGGTGACGTGGCGCTGGTCGGCGCTAACCAACAAGCTCGCGGATGAGCTCGAGCTGTTCTAGAGGGTAGCTAGCGCGCGGGGAAGGCTCGGGCGGCGCCGTCCATGGCGGAAGCTTGCTGCGGCCGCAGGCTTGCCGCCAAGGGGCTTGCTGCGGTGGCGCTGCGGGGTGCCTGAGGTAGCTGAGTGGCACGGGCGAGCGGATGAGAACGGGGCGTGGCCCTGCGGGCGAGCAAAGGCCAGGGGCAGGATGCGGCGGCTCGGTTGCGCGCGCGTGCAAAACGGGCGCACTGGGCGCGCCCAGAGCACGCATGTTACATGCTCGACAGAAAGCCTGGGTGGCCTAGAGGGCATGGGTGAGGCTGGAAATTAACAGGGCTAGGTTAGAGGTATCTAGGAGATTAGTGGACATGTTGGTTGGTCCAGAGGGGCGAGTTTACAATGCAAACCTGGCTCCATGCCAAATCTGTTCATGAACACAAGGTGTTCGACAGAATGCCAAGGGCATCAAGGCAATTCTACTGGTGGCCAAATTCTCCAGGTTGGGCTCTCTTTAGATGATAAAGAGGGTGGCAAGGTTAGTTTGACAAAAGCAAAAACTTCCTAGTGCAAGTTTTTGAGAAAACCAAATCTGGACAGAAAACGAATGCCATTATTGCATGCGTTTAAAATCCTCTAATGGGTCTGATCTCCTAAACTTAAGGGTTTGGTAGGGTGGACTACAATCAGGAGAAATCACAAGATTACGAGAGCAAAATAAAATATGGTTGCAGTACAAATCACCAAACTGAACCAGAATGAAGATGAGGATGGTTTGCTCAAATTTTTCAAAACACATGCCTGGGTTTTTGCATAAAAGTGATCCAGGGACATCAAATTTCATCCCCAAATTTTTGTGGAATCTTTAAATGAAGTTATCAAATGGTTGTAGTGCAAATGAGGCTCTTAAAAGAATTAAATGTCATACTAAAAGAGATAAAGTTTTGGTAAAATAATATTAAAAAAATGCTCTCACTGAACATATCAAATAAAGTGAAATGTTCTCTGAGTTGGTACTTAAGTCCAACAATATTTTTGAATGGTTTTTATTTGGAGGGAAAACTCCACAATCCAGAAGAAAAGAGTGGTTCTAAAATCAGAAGATAATCCAGAAAATAAAAAAAATTAATTTCCTGGCGAATTTTTTTTATTAATAAAACATGGTCAAAATTTTGGGGTGTTACAAAATGTATTGTTGAGATAATGTCTCTGTTATTATATATCAGTTATAGTGTTTTACAAATGGTACTATCCTGCTTTGTAGTTCTTTCTACATGTTTAACCAAGGTATTGTTAAGATAATGTCTCTGTTAATATGAATCAGTCGCATTGTTTTAGGAATGGTACTTTTCTGCTTTGTCGTTCTTTATACATGTTGAAACAAGGCATTGTTAAGATAATGTATCAGTTAATATGAATGAATCACACAGTTTGAGAATTGCAACTCTCCTTCTTTGTTTCCCATTAAGATAAGGTAGATGTTTTTTCTTCTGGGAGTATAAGTCATCAACCGTTATTTCTCAGTAATTATTTCCCTTATACCTATTGTTGCATACAGGGATATCAAAACTTCTGCTCGGTTCTATTTCGACTTTGATTTTAGTTGAACTGCACAAAAGGAGCCAATGTGTTTAAGGCAAACTGTTGCATTATTGGGGCTAGTTGGTCTTTCCACTTTGCAGAAAGAAGCAGTCACTGTTTGCGCTACATTACACAAGGAATGATCGAGAAGCTTTACAGAGTATTAGTAGGCGCTGGTGACATGACTAGTCTGCAGAGAGCATCGGCAACTCAACAACACGTGGAGTGCAAAATTCACTCCACAAGGAAAGGTATGACCAAGTCAGTTGGCGATGCAGCTGTAACAAACGAGGTCAGTATCGGCCTTCATCCACATGATTGTGCTTTGTTATGTTGTGCTACTTATATTGTTGTATTGTTTTGAATAAATGTTTAATTCAAGCTATTGTATTGCTATCTTTTCCTGTTAAGATAATGAAGATGATTATAGTTGTAAGCGTATGTTTAATCAACTAGTACCACTATTATATTCATCACGCTTTTTCTGTATTTATGCAGACAGGGATGCTCAGCTTGATTTTAGTGGAACTGCACAAAATTTTCAGATGGTTTGTGTCCTCCATAATACTTCATCATGCACAATACATCAAATGGTTCTCTAATCATTCGTCGTCACCTTGAGCCACCGGACTATCTACTTGAATGGAGCTGCCAACGTGTTCAATGCCTTGCAACATATAAATACGAAATCCACCATGCTACGCAAGACATTGTTTTATTTCAGTGGAACTGCACAAAAAGATACGCTGGTTAATCCGGCTACATGTGCCATTTCAATGTGCAAACTGATAACAAACCATGCCTGTCTGAATGGAGCTATCAACGTCTTCAAGGCAGAAGAATTCCCACAAGTTCAAGGGAAAGAACTCTGTCCAACAGAATACTACCTTTAAGAAGGGTACGAAGAAAGACAAAAGGAGAGATGGTTGCTTTACTTGTGGTTCAGAGGAACACTGGGCAAACAAGTGCCCAAACAAGTACAAGCAGCCAGGACAGGACTCCAAGTCTGTTAATGTCACTCTAAGCAACAATCATGGGGCATCTGGGTATGGTAATCTGTTTACCGTACTTTCAGTTTGTCAGTCCAGCGATTGGTGAGTTTACACTAGGGCCAATATTCATGTGTGTGCTGACGTGTCTTTGTTTTCTTGCAGCATATAAATACGAAATCCACCGTGCTACACAAGACATTGTTTGATTTCAGTTGAACTCTACAAAAAGATACGCTGGTTAATCCGGCTCCATGTGCCATTTCAATGTGCAAACAGATGACAAACCCTGCCCGTTCCACAATCATAGGCATTACATATTTTGAATGGGAAAAGCTTGTCAAAGTTTAATCATTGATGTTAGCAAGAAGAAATTAGTTTAATATATTGGAATTGGAAAACCTTGTCAAATTTTGCTCATTGATGTTAGCGAGAAGACATGCATTTGATATTTTTGAGTGGGACGCCCTTTGCCGTGAGCAGCGTTGATTGTTTTTTCCTATTCCTGTGTTCAGTTCAGAAGTAAATATTTAGTCTGCTGAGATGCATAGTCACATGAATGTTGACTTATGTAAGGTATTTTAAGAGTTTGTTCTGAATGTTGTCTATGTAATGCCAGGCCTTGTGAGTTTGATTGCAAAGTGGAGCTTGGAATGCTGTGGCATGCGGCAGCACGAGCTGTTCACCGTGCCTCCTGAGAATAATGCTTCATATTGTTTTGCATGTTGATCTAATGCTAGTGATTTGCATGTTAAGAAGATCATCCTCTTCTGTTGTTTCTGTGCTTAAGAAGTTCATCGTCTTATGTTTCATTCATAGCCAATACGACAACTCGGGTAGGATAGAGGTAAAACCATATGATCTTCCGACCAACTCATCATCTTAGGCCGTGATTGGATCATCGTTTTCCAACCAAAACCACTTGTAAAACTGACGCTTGTAAATAAAAGCAGGTGGTCTTGGGCGAAGCGCTTGGTTGGTTGATTTCGACTAGTAAAATATACACTAGTCTCTCAAATTACACGCGTAACTCGCCGGTTTTCGTTACGGACCTCGGGTCGTCGGTTTCATTATGCCTGTATTTTACGCGTTGTTTCCGGTGACAAGTAAATTACACTTGTATCTTAATATAGGTGTGAAACAATCCAGAGCTCCCAAGCACGGCCTTACCATTTCATGCCGGCTCAGTCTCTCGAAGGTGCTCATAGGAGTCTGATGATCCTGGCTTCCTGAATGAGCAGCAGGCGCTGTATCAAACCATCCGTAGGGCCCGCGAGGCCCTCTCTGTCGTCCTTTGAGTTGTTGCGCTTGCCATGGCGCCAAGCATTGTCAATATGGTCAACGAACATGAGGAATCTAGAGATGACTTTACCTGGAGAGGATGACAGTAGGGACCCACCAGGGCCATAGCCATACGTACGCAAGTTCCTCCTTATTATATACATATATAATTTTTTGCTTCCTCCTGGTTTCCTGACATCACAGTTCCACACCATCGTCAACCTATATAGTCAATAAACGAGAGAATTGCACAAGGAGCGGCGGACAGCTGGGACCCAGCAGCTCGAGCAGTATTTGTTTTTTTAGGTGTAAGCGGAGTTTTTCTTGAGCGATGTTTTTGTTGTTGTTCAGAGGAGCAGGGTATCAACTGGGCAGGCTGTGGTCCGTCTAGCCCAGGCTATTATTTTATGTTGACCAAATATCCAGCCCAGATATTATTTTTTCAAGGTGAAAATGGCTAGCCCAGCTATACTTTTTTTGCGGAATACCCAACCCAGGTCAACTTGTTATTCTCCGCCCCGCTGGGCTGTAAATCTTTTCTAGGAGGGATGCATTAGGCCTAACAAGATAATGGGCTTTAAAAAATAATAAATGGGATGTAATTATAAAAACTGCGTTGTAAATATACAAAAACGCACCAAACAGGTAATTAGTTTCAAAAATATTATTTTTTGAATTTGGAAATTTTAATTTCATTACTTATTGCGCGTGCAATATTTCGTTAGATTTTTACCTAATACAAATTCATTTTGAAATTATATTTAATCTGACTCGAAATTTCGGGATAAAAATATTTTGGATCCCATCAAAATGTCGGATTTTTGGTTGAATTCTGTTTTGAGAGGTTGGTTGAAATTATTAATCGTTGTCCTAGCTAGAAAATGGGCTGTAATTTTAACAGACTGTAAATGGGTTGTAGTAAATTTCATTAGAATTCAAAAATGGGATGTACATTATTACAAATCGCAAATGGGCTATATGTTCTCTGTCACAGATGTGATGCTCACTTGTGGGCCTACTATTTTTTGAGAATTATAGTCAGTGACGCGTACGGAAGGCTTGTGGGCCTACTAAGGCGTACGGAAGGCTTTGTCAACTTATAGTCAAGACATGATTCTAGCAGCAGTGGCCGTTGGATGTCCATCTAACGGCTGTAGTGCTTCTTCAATCTCGGATAGTCTTGCTTCAGCCACCCAAACCACCACCGGCGGTACCGCCTGCTACCGCCTCCCGTGGCCGGCTATGCTGCCACGCAGGCTTCACCAGCCCACCCTACTCCCAAACGCCGTCCAGGCCATTCCTCTACTCACCAACACCTCCTGTTATTCTCCGGCGATGGCAGCCTCACACTGTAGCCGAACTAGTGAACCCTCGTACTCCCCTCCGCGTGGGCATCCACTTCTGTGTCTTCGCCGGCTCCGGGTCTTTCCCTTCATAGGACTCGCCATCATTCACTGCGTTGGTTCTCTCGGCGTGGCGTGGTCAATTTTGTCAACAAACGACAGCCATCGGATGAGGCATGTACGTGGAGTGGCTGAAGTTGGGACCCACATGGCCCATGGCCGCACGCAGCAAGTGCCCCCGTATTATGCGAAAACAAATAATTTCTCCCCCTGACACGTTTGACACACCAGCTACATCTTCGCACGCAAGGAAGTGCTTCCTTTATGATGCGGAAATAAAAAGTTTCCTCTCCCTGACAGCTGGGACCCACCAGCTTTATTATGATCCTTTTCGTGAAAATATAGATTGTACCGAAGATGCTGAATTGTCTTCTTTTTATTCTAACTCGAAAAAGAAGAAATTAAAAAAACCAGAAAACATCTTCACACGCAAGGAAGTGCCACCTTATTACGCAATTTTTTTTTTGATTCCCCCTGCTAGCTGGGACCCACCAGATTTGGGGGCTGACTTGTGCACCTACTAAGTTAACGCGTACGCAGGGCTTTGTCTACTTAGTCAATAAATGATTCTAGCTGGACTGACCGTTGGATGTTAATCCAACGGCCAAGCTGCGTCTTCAACCTCTGGTCTTCTTGCTCCAGCCGCCCAAACCTGCGCCCGCCGTACCGCCTGCTCCAGCCTCCTGTGGCCGGCTGTGCTGCCGCGCAGGCCTCACCACCCGGCCATACTACTACTGGCCAGGCCTTCCCTCTACTCACCCACACCACTTGTTCTTCTCCGGCGACGGCAGCCTTACACCGCAGCCGAACCAGTGAACCCTCGTACTCCCCTCTACGTGGGCATCCACCTGCCTTGTCTTCCCTGGCTCAGCGTCGCTCCCTTCCTAGGCCTCGCCGTCGTCCACCGCCTGGGTGCTGTCCACACGGCGTGGTCAACATGGTCAACGAACGACTGCCATCGAAAGTGTAGTGTACGCGGTGAGGCTGCTAGATGGATCCACCAGCTACATCTTCGCACGCAAGGAAGTGCCTCCATATTAGGCGCGAAAAAAAATGAATCCTCCCTCTGACAGCTCGGACCCACCATTAATAACTTCGCACGCAAGGAAGTGCCTCCTTATCCTCCCTGAAAGCCGGGACCCACCTGGTCGAAGCGTACGTAGCGTTGTTGCGAACGTGTACATACATACTGGTCGATCGGTCTCTCTGCAATGATGAACCGTGGTCGAGCAAGCAGCGGCACGTGTAGTAGTAGAGCCCCCGACATAGCAGCTCAGGCAGTCCCTTCTAAACCGTGTACATGTTAGTATAGCCACATGCCAAAAAATACGGCCACGTACATACATACGGGCGGGGTCTCGAATGCCTACTCGCGCCTACGTACGGCCAGGGCTCGTGTACATGAATTGGCAACGGACGACAGCAATGGTGTCCTGTTCATCGGGCAGCCAACCGGCTTGGTCGGAACGGAGAAACAGCGTCCTGTTCATCGGGAGGCAACAGACTGGGTCGGAATGCGTCCTGTTCAATGGGAGCCAACCGGCTTGGACGGAACAGCCGAAACGGGGTCTGGCGTACTACAGTACGGAGGAAACGGCCTTCTGTTCGACTGGCTATGGTCGAAACGGGGGTCCTGTTCATCGGGAGGGGTGTGGCGTACCGCAAAACGAAGGAAACGGACTTGTGTTGGAGCGCTACGGTCGAAACGGGGGTCCTGTTCATCGGGAGGAGTGTGGCGTACCGCAAAACAGAGGAAACAGACTTGTGTTGCAGTGCTACGGTCGAAACGGGGGTCCTGTTCATCGAAGGGGTGTGGCGTACCACAAAACGGGACTCCACGGGCTACTGTTCACCCACCGTCGACTTCCTTCAGCCTCCACCTGCACTATTCATCCACCGCATTTTCCTCCTGCCTCCACCAGCTACTGTTCATCCACGGGCTACTGTTCATCCAGCCGTCCACCGGCTACTATTCAACCAGCCCTCCACGGGGTCCTGTTCATCCACCCCCAACCAGCTCGCCTGTGGCGGCCCTCCTCTCGGGGTCCTGTTCATCCAGCGGCAACGGCCTGCTACTACTACTACCATTGGGTCCTATTCATCCAACCCCCACTGGGAACTGTTCATCCAACCCCAACCACGTACGTCTTGACTCATTCAACCAACCCCCACATTCAGTGTTCATCAAGAGACAGCAGGTTCGATCAGCTTCTGATAGCAGCAGTACCGAAGGAATCCCTCGATCGGGTTCAGTTAACAGCCAGGGATCGATCGATCGCTCGGGTTCAGTAATGCGTAGCCAGTGCAATCGCTCGGGTTCAGTAGGCGAACGCCTCGCTCGGGTTCTGTTAGAGCCCAACGCCTCGCACCCACGCGCGAACGTGTATGAGAGAAATGCGCAATCCCTACGTGCATCGCTCAGCCCCGACCACCCACCGTAACCGGGAACTCCCCGAAATTTTCTTCGCCCTCGCTTCTACCACGATTTTTCCATCATGGACAGCCCAAAGAATGTCATGCAGGTGCGTCTCCGGCCCGCCCAGGACGAAAAGCTCATTTTCTGTCATGATTTTTTGTCATAGAAGTAGGAGCCCACCACATCTATGATGATACCGGGTTTTGTCACAATTATCGTTATAGAAGTGTCATAAGCATGACAAAAAAATCGTTCGGCCCAAAATGTCACGGATGTGTCTTTTTTTTGTAGTGTACCATGGTCAACACTTACGTGAAGGAGGAAATTATTTCTAGATTTGGATAGCGAATACATTGTGTTCTCATATTATTTTTCCTGGAGTGCATTCCTTGCTCTGCTAGAACACATGTACTCAAGATGGTCGGCCTTGCCATAACTGAATACAACAGTATAATGGTCACATTGAAGACAAGCCATGGATATAAGTTCCGAGTTGGGTTCATGAACCAAGAAGATCGCTGCTTTTTTTATGGCCGAACTTGGATAAACTTTCTCAAGTGTTACAGACTGAAAGTTGGCGCACGAATGTTGATGGAAATAGCAGAACCTGGTCTTATCTTCACTGTGATCTTCCACCCCGACGTCATTCCAGAACTTCATCCATGTTAGTTTTGTATCTGGTTCTTGCATGTTGCCTCGATTACTTCTTAATCCACCTATTATGTCTAACTAATCACAATTTAACTTTAGAAGTAGCAATGATTTGTGATTCCCTTCTCTCATGAAGATGCTACTTCTAACTAATATTTCTTATAATTGGTGGCACGTGTAGGTTATTTCAAAGTTAAGCACGCTACTTGTTTGTTATTCTATAAGAACTCGACTGTTACTGATGGCACTGAAGTTGACTGGGACAACATCCACCAGTACCTACACTTTATTGATCGTCTTGAGGTCCTTATGGGGCGTTTCAATGGTGGAAGGCCACGTGGGATATGTGTGCCACTGCTGCACACGTTGAACAGGTCCAACTGTGTCGAGAAACTTAGGGTACGAGCTGTTTTCTGTTATATGTGTTGTTCATAAACTCTTGCTTATACACAGTTTTACAGCTGTGATCTTCTTGAAACAAAAACTGCCCAGTTCTATTGTTGCTATATAGATGCCTGACCATGGCCGGGTCAGACTTGCGCTTGGTCACAACATGATGTTTATGTCGACCTACTCATTTCCCTTGGAGGTGAAAAGATACTTATTCATGGGTGGTCTCAAATAATGAAGGCCCATCCATCTTGGAAAATAGGACAGAAGGTTATGCTCATGCTTTTCCATGGCTCTAAAGCGAATATCCTGTTTATTGACCACATTGCAAGATGAAGCCTCTTTCAGAAGATTGTGGATGCGCGGGGTGGCGCCTGGGCCTTGTCCTGGGGCTTGGTGGCCTCACCCTTGGTTAACTATAGGCAAAGTAGTACTCTTCGAGGCATGCTTTGTACGGTTGAACCTGTATAAGTACTCATACTGCTTTCAGCTATGGTTGTTAAGTGCCCCTGCTGGTTTCAGTTAAGGTTGTTAAGTACTCCTGCTGCTTTTACAGTCTGTTGTGTTTCTTCAGTCTCGTCTTCCTCCAGCCGTGAAAACCAAACCAGCACCGGCGGGGCCGCCTGCTTCTGCCTCCCACGGCTGGCTATGCCTCAGCGCACGCACTGTCGCCCCACCGTCTCCTCAATCGTTAACGCTGATGTTCGAGGCCTCACCATCATCCTCCACGCGCTTTGGTGCGCTCGCCGCGGCGCCGCCCTCTCGCGTTGTCAAGATGGTCAACAAACAAGAGAAATCGGGAGAGGACTGTATGTGGAGAGGATGATAGTAGGGACACACCATGTCCATGGTTGTACGCAAGCAAGTTCCTCATTTTTTTATATACTCCATTGTCAGCGTATAGAAAAAGAAAATGCTTCCTCCTAGTGGTTTGCTGACATCTGGGGCCCACGACATTGTCAGCGTATAGTCAATAGACAAGAGGACAGCACAAGATTGGCTGACACCTGGGACGTAGCTGCTCGAGCAGTAATTTTTTTGTTATTGTTGAGACGGAGCAGGATTTCAACTGGGCTGTGGCCCGTCTAGCCCAGGCTTCTATTTTACGTTCACCACATGACTAGCCCAGCTATTTTTTCTTTGTGAAAATGGCTAGCCCAGTTTATTTTTTCTGAAGAATACCAAACCCAAGCCTACTTATTTTTCTCTGCCCTGCTGGCCTGCAACTCTTTCAAGACGGCTGCAAATCTTAAAAGTAATATGAAATGGGCTGTAAATATAAAAAACACACGACAAATTGGCAATTACTTTCAAATTTCTGAATTTTTTCACATTTTCAGATTCCAATTTCATAGGGCTTTAACCTAATTTAAATATATCTTCAAAGTACTTTAAATCGGGCTTGACATTTCGGTATTAAAAATAGTTTGGACCCCACCGAAATATGCGAAATTTCGTTTAAATTTTTAACCCTGGCCCTGGCCAACAAAAAGAAAATGGACTGCAATAAATTGCATAAGAAGTTGCAAATGAGCTGTAAATTATTAAAAAAATACGGAATGGGCTGACTTGTGGGCCTATTAAGTTGACACATATGCAAGATTTTTTTACTTATTATATATGTCAACAAACGATTCTAGCAGAACTGACCGTTGGATGTCAATCCAACGGCCGTCGTGCTTCTTCAATCTCTGATCTTCTTGCTCCAGCCGCCAAATCCAGTGCCGGTGGGACCGCCTGCTCCCACCTCCCGTGGCTGGCTGTGCTGCCGCACAGGCCTCACCGCCCCCTACTACTTCCACCACTGGCCAGGCCATCCCTCTATTCACCCACATCCCTCCACTGATGTGGCTTCGCCGCCTCTGGGTCTTTCCCTTCCTGGGTCTCGCCGTCGTCCATCGCGTTGGTGTTCTCGGCACGGCATGGTCGACGTTGTCAACAAACGACAACATCGGAAGAGGGATGTACATGGAGAGGCTGACAGTTGGGACCCACATAGTCCATGGCCGCACACAAGCAAGTACCTCCTTATTACGCCAAAAAAATGAATCCTCCCCATGACAGCTCGGACCCACCAGCTACATCTTGGCACGGAACGAAGTGCATCCTTATTAAGAGAAAAATAATGATTGCTCCCCATGACAGGTGGGGCCCACTAGATTTGGAGGATGACTTGTGGCCCTACTATGTTGAAGCGTACATAGGGCTTTATCAACTTAGTCAACAAACGATTCTATCACCAGTGACCGTTGGATTGTTAACATCCAACAGTCGTCCTTCTTCTTCAACCTCTGATTTTCTTGCTCCAGCCGTCCAAACCAGCGCGTGCTCCTGCCTCCCGTGGCCGGTTGTGCTTCCACGCAGGCCTTACCACCCGACCATACTACAACTGGCCAGGCCTTCCCTCTACTCACCCACACCCCCTGTTATTCTCCGGCGACGGCAGCCTTACACCACAGCCGAACCAGTGAACCCTCGTACTCCCCTCCGCGTGGGCATCCACCTGCCTCGTCTTCCCTGGCTCCGCGTCGTTCCCTTCCTAGGCCTTGTCGTCGTCCACTGCCTGGGTGATGTCCGCGTGGTGTGGTCAATGTGGTCAATGAACGACAGCCATCGGAAGAGTACTGTACGTGGTGAGGCTGACAGATGGACCCACCAGCTAAATCTTCAAACGCAAGGAAGTACCTCCTTATTACGCACAAAAAAATGAATCCTCCCCCTGACAGCTCGGACCCACCATCTATATCTTCGCACGGAAGGAAGTGCGTCCTTATCCTCCCTGACAACTCGGACCCACCCTCTCGAAGCGTACGTAGCGTTGTCTGTCTGGTCACGGATGGGTACGTACATACTGGTCGATTGGTCTCTCTGCAATGATGAACCGTGGCCGAGCAAGCAGCGGCAAGTGTAGTAGTAGAGCCCTCGACTTAGCAGTTCAGGCAGTCCCTTCTAAACCGTGTACACGTACGTACAACCACATGCCAAAAATACGGCCATGTACGTACATACGGGCAGGGTCTCGAACGCCTACTCATGCATACGTACGGCCAGGGCTCGTGTACATGGAGAGGCAATGGATGGTAGCAACGGCGTCCTGTTCATCGGAAGCCAACCGACTGGGTCGGAACAGAGAAACTGCCTCGTGTTCATCGGGAGGCAATGAAATGTGTCATGTTCATCGGGAGCCAACCGGCTTGGACGAAACAGCCGAAACGGGGTCTGGCGTACCACAAAATGGAGGAAACGGACTTGTGTTAGAGCTCCTACGGTCGAAACGGGGTGCTGTTGATCTGGAGGGGTGTGGCATACTGCAAAACGGAGGAAACGGACTTGTGTTGGAGCGCCTACGGTCAAAACGGGATCCTGTTCATCGGGAGGGGTGTGGCGTACCGCAAAACAGGACTCCACGGGCTACTGTTCATCCACCGTCTACTGCCTTGCTCCAGCCTCCACGGGCTACTATTCATCCACCGTCGACCTCCTCCAACCTCCACCTACTACTGTTCATCCACCGTCGACTTCCTCCTGCCTCCACCAGCTACTGTTCATCCATGGGGTCATGTTCATCCAGCCTCCATCGGCTACTGTTCAACCAGCCCTCCACGAGGTCCTGTTCATCCACCCCCACCTCCTCGATCGGGGTCCTGTTCATCGAGCGGCAACGGCCTCTACTACCATGGGTTCCTGTTCATCCATCCCCCACCGGGAACTATTCATCCAACCCCGAACAACGATCACTGTTTATCAAGAGGCAGAAGATTCGATCGGCTTCAATTAGCAACAGTAGCGAAGGAATCGCTCGGGTTCAGTTAACAGCCAAGGGATCGATCGCTCGGGTTCAGTAACGTAGCTAGTGCAATCACTCGGGTTCAATAAGCGAACGCCTCGCTCGGGTTCAGTTAGAGCCCAACGCCTCGCACACATGCGCGTACGTGTATATGAGAGAAACACGCAAACCTCCATGCATCGCTCGACCACGACCACCCACTGTGACCCGGAACTCCCCGATATTTTCCTCGCCCTTGCTTCTACCACAATTTTTCCGTCATGGACGGCCCAAAGAATGTCATGCAGGTGCGTCCCCGGCCCGCCCAGGACGAAAAGCCCATTTTCTGTCATGATTTTCTTGAAGGCTACAAGTTCTAGGGTGTTGCGGTTGGTTAATTTTTGTTTTGTCATTGTCCCACCCCATATATTCTTGTCATGCTCCACCACTGACAGGGTCGTTTATGTGGGATTATGTATGCATGTACCAAGTGAACCAGGAGACCCATGATCCGTGTAGTACATGAAGATGTGATCATTTGGCTTGCTGTTGTCAGCCTAGTGGGAACTAGGGTACCACGGCCTACCTGCCTTTGGCCCAGAGGGCAGAGCGTGGGCCGGCCCGTGGGGGCGGCACCGACCCCAGCCCTTCCGGAGGAGGCCAGCTCAGGAGGGGTCAGCCTGCACCCCGGTGCGAAGTCGCGCCTCCTCTGTCGAGGCTTCCTCGTGAGGCCTCACCTGCCAAGGCCCCCTCGCGAGGGGGGTCATACGGCGTCAGCTGCAGGACCCTGCAGCCCTCACGTGGGTGACGTCCTGCTGTCAGGGTAAGGACAGCGGGGTGCGGCCGGGCTCAGCAGTGGCCTCTGCCTCCCCCAAAGCAGGCCCCAAAGCTTCCCATTTTGGTGAATGAAGACCAAGACAGCTCGGCGACCAGGACATGCGTCACCGCCGAGCCCTTGCTTACATCAGGATAGCACCTTTAGCAGGCGAAGACAGCCTTTGGTCAGGATAGACTGGGCGCCTGTCCACCTTTGAATGGCCGCCCAGTGGCCACCCTTTCCCGCTCATATTTTCGGGGAAGAGGACCAAGGCACTACAAAAGGGGTAGCACAGGTACAGCGAGGTGCTATACAAACGGTTTTTAACCCCTTTCCGCGAAGGCGTTTGGAACCGTCGCCAAGTGAGTGACTGCAATAGGGGGGTCCTTCCCACACGACCCAGAAACCGTCGGGGATAGGGAGCCTTGATGCATACAGTTGTCCCTATAAAACTATTTCTGATATCTCGCATATCCAAAACGCTTCATCCTTGCAATTCATTTGTGCTCGCATTGCCATCGCAGTCGGTATTCTGTGGTGCTACGTTTACGATGCGCGACCCATCACAAACAGTTCACTATTATAGAACGTGTACAATAAGCAGACAATCACACACATTTACTTTTCCTCAACTGTATTCGATTCGATGTAAGAGCGCATATAGTTGTCCCTATAAAACTGTATGCGAAGCTTGAATACATCCCACACGATTCATCCGTCGTACCCGCGTTGAATGAAGACCTATCGCATGCGTTCTTCAATGACCAAACATTTGCGATGCGCACAACATCATAAACAGTCCATAATTGCCAAGCGTGTGTGATAAGGTGACATTCGCAAACATTTTATACGAAGGAACTGTGTGCGATGATGTTGTTAATCACAGACATTTTTTCTTGGCTGATCGTGTGTGCAGTAGAGATTGATCGCACACGTAGTGGATCCGAGAAACGTGTCTGATCTCCATGTCTATCGTAGACGTTTCGCTTTTGCAAACCGTGTGTAGTGTAATCACTAATTAATCCCTAATTTAATCCCTGCATTTAAAAATCACAGATTTTGAATTTGAAAGTAGGCAATCACTTATTTCATATCGAACCATGTTTATTACAAATATAGGTTCAACCACGAATGCATAATTCGATGTACAGGTACATATACTGAAGAACTACAGAAGCACCAAGTAAAGAATGATGAACCACAATTGTACTAAAGACTGTAAAGAGAGAGGTGAAAGACATTCTGGTTGCTGGAGAAGGTGAAGCGGAATGCCCATATTGTGCCCTCCTCCATGCGTAAAGCGCGCATGACTCTAGGCCAACCCCTTGTGATGGCTGCCCGTCCATCCTTCACTGTCTTCATAAGGACTTCTCGATGGTCATTGTAGTTTGGATGAAATACTTTAACCTTCATTGCGTGTCCACCAATCCTGTACTTTGCGAGGTAATCTTGAGTAAACTGCTTCGGGAACCACTGCGAACGAAAAAGATTCAGACATTGTTGTCTAACAACTCATTATGGGCAGTAAAAAGAGAAGGCTGTAGAGTTTGTAGTTACCATCCTACAGCTCACTATTGTGTTGGATAGAGCGTAAACAAATAATTTGCTTGCCATCGTTCGTATCTTTTTGCTAATAATCCTCATGAGTTTCCTCACTTGATGCTTGTTCAAGAATATCTAATTGCCCCATACGCAAAAAGGGTCGATGCATGGAACCTTGCCAAGGGCATATGTACCTACTAGTAACAAGTCAATATTATAAGCTAACAAGTGTCCAGGCCTTGATCTATATGTACTACATTATGGATCGACAGGGGGAGTACAAGCCGAGGGATGAAACTAACCTCGGCGGAAAATGGTGGCCACTCCCGTTGTTGTCCTGCATAAGTAGTGGAAAGGCATGATAAGTATAGCAACCTTAACATCAAACAAATATAGCAAAGGTAAACAACAACATCTCCAAATGATAGCTTGAATGTGTTGGTTTCAGCATGCTGTTAAAGCAGATATAAAATGGAAGGGAATGTTGCCTACAACAGGCTTAACAGCCATCAAATATTGCAATTCAAACTGGTATTGTTGAAAATGAATATAACGTAGGTCATGCTTAAACATCACACTGGATAAATGTGTAAAACTGAAATAAAGGGCATGTGTTAACTACACCAGGCGTAACTGGAACCAAATATAGCCATTCAAACTGGTATTGATGCAATCGAGCGGCACAATTTCGACTTGCACATAATGAACATCACATTGGGAATGACTTAATTAAACAAGGCATAAATGATCAGTATAACAACCAAATATAGCCATTGAAAACTGGAAAGAGTCTCACTGCAACCAACCTAACAAACTAAAACAGATAAACAGGGCAAATGATTGAAAACTGGACAAATGCTCACTGCAGCCAACCTAACAAGCAAATCCAGATAAACAAGGCATCTGCTTGAAAACTGGACAAATGCTCACTACAACCAACCTAACAACCAAATACAGATAAACAAGGCATCTGCTTGATAACTAGACAAATGCTCACTGCAACCAACCTAACAACCAAATACAGATAAACAAGGCATCTGCTCGATAACTGGACAATGCAGACTGCAACCAACCTAACAACCAAATACAGATAAACAAGGCATCTACTCACTATAAACAACCAAATATAGCCATTCGTGAAACTGAAGTGGACAATTCATACTTAAACATCACATAGCCCTATTGAACATTACATTTTTGCCTAACTGAAATAATTAAACACGACATAGTTGAAACAACGCATGGCAAAAGCCACTACAACAAAGGGTACGGGTTGGCAAGCTAGAAAAGGTAAGATTTGCTGATAGGTTGTTGCCTCACATGTCATGGACGGGATCCTTCCAGTTGGAAGAGCACAGACCCATGGTGCACTCTCTGATGTCACAGCTGGGCTATTTCACCTTGGAAGAACCTCTGTGGGTGCCCTCCTCGTGGTCGTGGTCGATGAGATCTGACTTGGGAATTGAGGATCCCAAGCCGCCGCCGTAGAACGTGTCCTTCAGAAATGACAAAATGGGCTCGATGGCGTACAAGGATCGCAGATCCTTGACCGCGTGGTGGAGGAGATCAGTGGTAGGGCCGTCGAAGAGATCGACGGCGGTTGAACTAGTGGGGTTGGGGATGTACCACTTAACCTGTGACATGGCCCGCGTCAAGTCATCGCTGTCGACGAGCTTGATGTCATAGCCAGCTTTCCCGAGATATAGTAATATGCTAGACCGCTGACGCGAAGCCTTCGGCATGGCAATGTAGTCAACATCTTCACCGGCTTCCACGGTGAGGTGTTGCTCCGGGATTGACAGGTCGGGGCTAACGGCGGCTACCTCGCCAACGTCCGCCGGAGAGGCCATGATAAACCTCTTCTTGGCCGAATGCTCGTCGGGCTCCCCGGGTTACGCGGTCGGGCTTAGGCTGCGACATTCTGGAGCAGGGGATGTGGATCTGGCAGGGCGGGACAGCGCAGGCCTCATCTAAAAACTCAGGGGAGTGGGGCGACGGTATGGGAATCGCTGGGAAACCTGAACTTTATTATCTAAGCTAGGAGGAACGGGCAGACCGGTAGGGGTTGGCGGCGGCTGCGGCGACGAGCTAGGGTTCGAGTGGGGGAGGGGGGCCGGGTGGGGGGACTATGGAGGGGGGGCGGGGTGGTGTTTGAGGATACGCTGCGGCTACTGAAAATTTTAGTAATGGTGGGTAGAGATGGTGGTGGACGAGGGAGGGCGACGGTTCATATGCCTCCGCTACTGCAATTTTACTCTATGGTCGGTGCTGGAGGCATGGGGGCGACGGTTCAAGTACGGCCGCTACTAAAACTTGGGTAAAGGAATTGATGCGGGGCAGGAGTACCCAAGATCGCACATGGTCCAATAAGAATATGCGTGTATGATAATAAGGAAAAGCAGCGGAACCGCCGATTTTTGCAACGCTCAAGGTGGGTAGTTTGTTTTTAGATTTCTAGCTAGCTGGTCTATCGCACACGGTTCGTCCTAATTTTTAGACGCAGATGTGGAATTCAATCTAAATAAACTACCCGCCTTTAGCTTGCGCAGGTGGTGATTTTACAGTGCACTAGCATCGCACACGGTTAAGCCAGTACCTCCACCTTTGCTCGCGCTTGCGCAGTTGTGGGGATTCACAGCGCACTTGCATCGCACAAGGTTAAGCCAGTAACCCGTGTCCGTTGAGCGTCATCTGAGTCTTTGTAGCAAAAAAAATGTTAGAGAGGGTCAGAAGACAGCCACACCAGCATGTGGCCCAAATATGTATGAGTGAAAAGGGTGGTCTGTGATGTTCAAAATTCCAATGCACAACTTTAACCGCGTGGGCCCATGGTTGGGCGCGTCGTCGAAGATCGATGAGAGGGGCCCGAAGTCAAGAACCACCTGGAAGTGGCCAAATATATGTAGGAATATAGGTTGTGATATTTAAAACTTTAAATACACAATGCACAACTTTGGTGGCACCTGCCTCACAAACCCGAAAGCACCCTTGGATATATCTATAATGACATAATGTCGTAGCTACCTAGCTAGCTAGGGTGCTTGATCCACCTCCCACTTCGTGTCAGTGGGGCGGATGCATGTAATGATACTCTGGTCATACATGCATGTCGCCATGACCTACCATAAGGCGGACTAGTGAATCTATCGCTTGGTCAAACGACAACTATTGTTGTCGATAAAAAATGGATAGAATATATATATATATATATACCGCTTGGGCCAATAGATTGAACCATCATAAAAAATCACACGAGAGGGACCACAAAACCAGCACCGCCTGCATGCGGCCCAAAATGATGTACGTTGGAAGGGGTGATGTGTGTTTTCAATATCGAATAATGTACAATTTAGATGTGGCGCCTGCCTCTCGATACATACAACAACCATGAAAGCCAGGTAGTTAAGGACGAGATACGCAGGGTACGGTGTTGGTCGAACCCAGCAATCCGAGCATGTGGGAGGGAATCCTCACAACACATGAGCTCGAGATTTGGTTGAACGACATGTAATAGTGACCAGCCCTAACACCAACTAGGAGGAAACCATTCATGGCACACAGCTTTCGTGAGTGAACCATGTGCTATTTGAAAAAAAATTGTGAGAATCTCGGTTTTTAAATCCTCGTAAATCCAAAACTCACCCGAAAATCATGAAACTTGGCATGGTGTCACGACATGGCACATATATGTCGAGGAATTTTTTTGTCCATTTTGGGGCAAGTTTTATGACAAGCCTCTTACAAACTGGAGCTTCTCTCAAGAAGCCTCGTGGTTCCGATATGGAAACATGTCCCCCTTGTGGGCGAAACAATAATCACTGCCTCTTTTCGCCTTGTATTTTCTTCTACACGCAACATGGAATGATAGGATATCCGTACTGAAATTTAAAATTACTCAGGGTTCGTTTGGCCTTTTTTTACATTAATTGAGCTTCCTAGGCATTTAATGTCCATAATTCAAATCTGAACTACAAATACATGCTCCAGTTCACCAAAATGGCTAGAAATATCATACATGTGTCCTTGGGTGCATGTTTAGGTCCCATGCATGGAATGGGAATGAATTACAATTGTACCGGCATCCTGGCTCGTCCTCAAACATTTGGAATCTCAGTTTTTAAATCCCCGTAAATCCAAAACTCACCAGAAAGTCATGAAAGTTGGCACTGTGTCACGTCATGGCACATATATGTCGTGGTAAAAACATTATCCAATTTGGGCCAAGCTTTATTACAAACTAGAGCCTGTCGCAAGAACCCTCGTGGTTTCGATAGGGAAACGTGTCCCCTTGTGGGCGAAATGATAAATCGCTCCCTCTTCTAGCCTTGTATTTTCTTCTACACGCAACATGGAACAACGGGAGATTCACGCTAAACTTTGAAATTATTTAGGGTTCGTTTGACCTTTTTTATTCATTAATTGAGTTTTCTAGGCATTCAATGTCCATAATTCAAATCCGAACTACAAATACATGCTCCAGTGCACCAAAATGGCTAGAAAAATCGTACATGTGTCCTTGGGGTGCATGTATAGGTCCCATGGAAGAAATGGGAATGAATTCGACCATCTCAGCATCCTGGCTCAGCCTCAAACATTGTGAATCTCGGTTTTTAAATCTCCGTAAATCCAAAACTCACCAGAAAATCATGAAACTTGGCATGGTGTCACTACATGGCACATATATGTTGTGGTAAAAAAATTGTCCAATTTGGGCCAAGCTATACTACAAGCCTCTTACAAACTGAAGCTTCTCATAACCCTCATGGTTCCGGTAGGGAAACATGCCCCTCTTGTGGGCGAAACGTTAATCCCTGCCTCTTCTCGCCTTGAATTTTGTTTTCTACATGCAACATAGAATAACAGGAGTGTCGTGCTGAAATTTCAAACTGTTTAGGGTTTGTTTGGTCATTTTATATATTAATTGAGTTTTCTAGGCATTTAATGTAGTCCATAATTAAAATTTGAACTACAAGCACATGCTCCAGTGAAGCAAAATAGGTGGAAAATCATACATGTGTCATTGGGTAAATGTTTAGGTCTCATTGAAGGAATGTGAATGAATTACAAATGTCTCATCGTCCTGAAACATTGAGAATCTCGGTTTTTAAATCCCAGTAAATTGAAAACTCACCCAAAAAACATGAAATTTGGCACAGTTTCATGACATGGCACATATATGCCGTGGTAAAAAAATTGTCCAGTTTGAGACAAGTTGCACACATTAATAGCCAACGAAGTCCTTTTGAAACAAATAGCTGACACGTTAATATCGCAAATGGTTCTATTATATGAACTGTGTGTTCCCGGAACCATTTAAGTGTGGCCACGCGTCCCTCTATTCTTATGGGATAGTACTACCTTCGTCCTCGTTCATTGGTAATCTTTGTATTTTGTGCCAAAATTTAACCATACTCGGTGGCGTGTGTGCAGCTGTTTGATTAGATGGGACGAGCCTGAGAGATCCGCCGTGCAGATGTCGTGGGAACAGATCTGGCAGTAGAGATTAGGGGTACATAGGAGAGGGCAGAGCCTAGCTACGGCGGGGTTGTACACTCGGAGTTACGAGTTCAGGCCCCTCTCAGAGGAGGTAATAACCCTACGTCTCGGTGCTGCGGGAGCTTTGTTGTATGGAGTGTTGAGTTACAGGGGGTGCGAACCCTTATGCAAGAGGAGAGGGGCGGCTTATATAGAGTCCGCTGGCCCCTCGTCGCCCTCAGTTATGCAAGGGTTCAATGAGAGAGTAAAAGATGGGAACGTTACTGGAAACGCCCGTATCTAATGATCTTTATAGTGACGAAGTGATTGCCTGACCATTGCCATCCTGGGGTGGCTCTAGGTCTTCTGTGCTTCAAGTGAAACCAGATGTTCCGAGTGAACGACGGCGGTCGAGTGGGAGTAGAGTAACCGAGTGGATCTTCTGTCGAGTGACTTGCATGCTGCGGTCATTTCAGTCAGTACCTCCTTTCTAACTTTGTAGGTCTTGGAGCCTTTGTGTAGTGTCCTTGGGTATGGCATGTAGGTCAGGCCTAGGAACCTACCCTAGGTACATATCATCGTCATTAGCGACCGAATGGATCGAGGCTCGAGTGAGGAGGGATTGGAGCTGATTTTGACCCGACTCGATGTCTCGGAGACATTCTCTAGGATTCTGAAGGTACGAGAAACGCTTAACCCTTCGTCAATTGCCTTGATCGATTATGGCTTCTTGAGTGTCCGAGTGAAACAAGCTACGGGATGTCGAGCGTTGGATCCGACCCGAATGGATATGGATATCTCTGACGCAATCGATTGCCTTGCTGGATCCCGGATTTCGCGGGATTCGAAAATTTGGAGAAGCACGCTGACCGGCTGCGGTGCGGTAAGTGGGGCAAGTGGGGAGGGACTCCTCGATCTTCGGTCCACCTTTTTCACCACATATCAGGCTGGCGTCGGTTGCAGGATGCGCTGAGATCACATTGGCCCACAGGTCAGTCACTCGGATTTGTGGGAATAAAGGACGACACGGACGAGGCGTGCAATAGTGCTCCCCTCTTTTCCCCTCTCCACTTCATCTCTCCGCCTCTCCTGCCCCTGCGCCGCGCCGCTCCGCTCGGCTCCGACGACCACCACGGAGATGGCGAAGGACAAGACAGTGAAGCTAGAGCGCACCAAGAAGACGGCCAAGGGGAAGAAGGGGTCAAGCTCCCGGCCCACTCTGCCGCCGGGCTGGATCCAGGGCGACTGGCTGCCCTCGACGGTCACGGAGGAGGACGTCGAGGGGCTCGCCGCCGACGGCCTGCTAGTCCCCGGGTCTTCGAGGCTGCCGGAGGGGGAGGCCGAGACTGCGCCGCGCCCTGAGGAGCGGGTCCTTCTCCTTACTCACATGGAGAGAGGTTTCTCTTTGCCCCCTCATCCGTTTTTCAGCGGTTTCTTGAATTTCTTTGGCGCACAAATCCATCATCTTCCTCCGAATGCAATATCGTATCTTGTTGCCTTCATCTCAATGTGTGAGAACTTCTTGGGCTGTCCCCCTCACTGGGGATTGTTCAAACACATGTTTACATGCCGCTCTCAATCGGTTAAGAAAGCAAATTCGAGTGATGCGAAGACCCATGTGATTCAGTTGTGTGGGAGCTTTGGTGTCCAGATGAGGGGTAGAAGTGCTTTCCCTTCCATGACCTTTCCCGAGTCGTTTAGGGGTTGGCAGTCGACCTGGTTTTACTGCAACGACATTCTGATCCCTGGCTCGTCGACTGGCCTTCCCCCTTTCTCGTTGGCTAGACTCAGTGCTCCTCGCTCGCTGACTACGGAGGAGGAGGAGAAAGCTGAGGTGGGGATCCTGTTTGAAGCTGTAGTTGAATTGATCCGGGGCGGGGTGACAGGCCTGGATCTGTTGGAGGTGTTCCTCAGTCGACGCATCCAGCCTCTGCAAGCACGCGACCACCCTATGTGGCTGTATTCAGGCGCAGATGACATCGCTCGAACCCATCCAGAGGAAGTCAAGGAGGAGACTGTGGCACAGTGGCTCAGGAGCATCACTGGGGCCCGTGACAACCCGCGTGGATCCAAGCGAATTCTGCCCTTTGACACCGAGCATCTTCCAGGAGAGGTGAGATGTAACTCGTCGAGTGTATTACTCTCTGTTTTCAACATGCAACTGTATTGAAGACCGGCTGACTTTGATACTTGTGCTTTGTAGGCATTCACGAAGATGTATTCGCCTGTGCCGAATGGAGAACAGCTCACTGAAGGAATGGAGAGCAATGGTGGCAGTGCTGATATCGAATATGGTGACGACAGCAGGGATAATAGTGATGACTCTAAGGTGAGTGAGGAAGTCGAGTCCCCTCCACGCACCGAACGTCGATCCAAATAGACCCAAGATCCAGCGGTCGGCCAGAGCAATGCTGTGGCATCGAGTGTGAGGAATCCAAAACACACTCGGACTGCAACGCCAGAACCGACTGAGAAGTCAGCGAAACAGCCCAAGGTAGCGCCAACAAAACCTCGGAAGGCTCTTCCTCGAATCAAGGTCTCGGTGCCTATTGCTTCAACGTTAGTGCTTCTTCTTTTTCTCTTTCTTTCTTACTGTTGCGGAACTTCCTGCCTTTGCTGACCGAGTGAACATTGTGCGCCAGAGCTGCTACTTCGATAATGTCACCCGTACAGGTCGATGAGGAGCATGCGGAGGCGGATACTACGGACGCAGCCACCTCTCGGCGAGGTGTGACACGTTTGCGCTCTGTTCTGTTTCATTGGTTGACTTGATGATTGAACGGGCTGTTCTTGTTGAATGACTGCAGTACCAATAGATATCATACAACTTCCTGACGGTGATGAAGATGAGCTTACGAAAGGTGCGGGCGGTGAAGGTACGACCTCGGGCACTCCCCGCAGTTTCACTCGGAGGGTGTCATCGAGCGGAACATCCCGAGTGCTGCCCGCTGCGATGCTTCAGGAGCCTGGTGGTTCGTCTCAAGCTGGCACTATCTCTACTGCTTCGCTGTCGTCTGCTCCGCCTTTGGTATCAACTCTTCCAGCTTCGGGACCTGCTGGCCAATCTCAAGTGCTGATCCCTCCGACTGCATCATCAACTCCTGCGCCGACTGTATTCACTCTACATCACGTTCCAGAAGACCAGGCCGGGGCCAGCCAGGAAGCCATGTTCCAGGCCGACTTGATGAGGCAGCATCTGAAGGAGGTATATGATGGCAGCAAGTTAGCTTATGACGCCAGCACAGCCCTTCAGGCGAATGTCCGAGTAAGTGCGATTGTAAGTTGATTTTCGATTACATTTTTCTTGCTCATCTTGACTCTGTCCACTCACTGGGTGTTTTTTCAGTTTGTAATCTTTCCACTCGGACCGGTCAGGCCGTGCCGAGTGGGAAATTGATCCGGTGGGGGCACGCTGAGTGCACCCACTGGGTTTAGTCCCCGAGGCCGTCGTCGAATGTCTGATTCGGCGGGGGTCCTATGACATTTTTGTCTGTACACTGGTATAGCGAAGTGCTATACAAACGGTTTTTAACCCCTTTCCGCGATGACATTTGGAACCGTCGCCTAGTGAGTGACTGCGATAGGGGGGTCCTTCCCACACGACCCACAAACCGTCGGGGATATGCCCTCCTGGCACACACGCTTGGCAAAATGAGGTCGTGTGTGACCGGCGAGCGATCAAATACGGTTATACGTATAGTAGTGCTAAAAAAATATAATTATACAGGCAAAATCATTTCCGGTAGTAAGTACATCCCACACAGTCAGTCCCCGCTAAACGTTTCCATTCGTATGTACATTCCACACAGTCAATCCAAGGAATACATTTCCATTAGTATGTACATCCCACACAGTTAATCCAAGAAGTATGTTTCTGTTCGTATATACATCCCACACAGTCACTCCAAGGAAAACATTTCTGTTCGCAGGTACATCACACACAATTTTCCCCATTAAATAATTTGTGATAGCGTTGTCATTGCACACGATATTAACAATTTTATCATTTGCGTTATTGAATGCATCACACACAGTGCGTAGAAGAAACTGTGTGGCAAAGGCTGTCCGTCACACACACTTTTTATGTGGTACACGTTTGGGCAAGGTGGCCTAACGCAAATTGTTTTCAAGAGGATGTCATGTGTGATTGTTCATTGATCCAACACGGTTTATTCCTAGAAACTGTGTGCGTTGCCTAAGGTCATCGCCCACGGTGTTTTCTCAATAACCGTTTGCAATAGAAAAACCAAATTACCAGGCTAATTGTCCTATTATTAATAATCCATTTATTAATCTAATTGACATTTCATATTAAGCACACAATATATTTCTTTTCCATATTAAGGAAGCACGATTTCATAATTGAAATACATCGGAGTACAACATCATATAGCTTCAGTACTCAGCTACCCCATTACACAGCTGCACCAGCACCAAGTTTCAGATGCAACATCTACAACCTTTCGAAATTAGCATCATAGACGGAACATAGACAGATGAATCTCATCTGGAAAACTGCTGAAGCGGAAGGTGAATATTGAGCCTTCATTGATGTTGAAGGTCTTTGCAAATTTAGGCCAGTGCCTGTGGATGATTGATCGTCCATCCTTCGTCCTCTTCAGGAACACTTCAATATTGAACAGTGGGTGTTGTATGAAAACCTTCCTCGCCTCCTGACCATACAGGTGGTTTGAGAGGTAATCATCAGTGAACTGCTTTGGAAAGTCCTGAAAACAAGGATATGCATAAATATCTTCTCCAGATTTGAAATGGTGCAAAGGAATTAAAAAGACAAGGTATAACAGTTAGTACCATCCCGTAGTGAACTGATGTCTTTTTCATTGTGCAGACAAAGATCTTGTTGTTTGTTGTCGCTAATTTCTTTATCGTAACAATCTTTCTGAGTGTCTTGACTTGACTGATACTAATGGACAACTCATTTCCAGATATGCAAAAAGGGTCAAACAGTGGGTCAAAACCTCTAACAGCAGGACCTACATGTGCAAGACCAAATTGTTAAAAACCTAATATTTAAAAACAAGAAGTGGAAAGCTGTGTTATTAACAACAGGCCTAATATTTACAAACATAGTCATTCAAACTTGTATTATGCAGGTCTAAGTACGCTAGTTATTGGCCCTGTTTGGATCCATGGGTTAGAGTTAGTTTGAGTTAGTTTGGGCAGAAATAGCCCTAAAGTATCCAAACACGAGGGCTAGTTTGAGCTAGTTGCGTCAAACCCACCAAAAACAACTATCCCACCCAAGAGGTGCTGATTGGGGCTAGTTCTCCTAGTGCATTTATTGTCAATCAAACACTGTCATCCAAACAGCTCTTTGGCTAGAGTTAGTTCAGGGTTAGTCATTGTTGAGTATCATTGTTATTTAGGAAACGTAGGATAGCGTAGGATTTATTCTACCTTGACTTGTACTCAAAGATGACCATGTACTCCTATATATATGCCCACGAGGCTCAAGCAATACAATCAACTGTTCCACCAATCTCTCTCTCTCTCTCCCTTTTAACTGTCATGAGCTAGAAACTAACTCTAACCTCTAGCTAAGTTCGAGTATCCAAACAGTGCCATTGTTAAATCAAATGGAAAGGTGTGTTCAATACTCCCTCCGGTCCTTTTTACTCTGCATATAAGAATTGTCTGAAGTCAAAATTCATAAAGTTTGACCTTATTTATATGAAAAAAATATCAACATCTAGCATGCTAAAGTTATACAATATGAAAATTTAAGTCATGACACATGTACTGATATTTATTTCATATTGTGAATGTTGGTATTTTGTTCTATAAAGTTGGTCAAACTTTAAGAGGCCTGACTTTAGACAAATGTTATATGCGAACTAAAAAGATTCGGTGGGAGTACAACATGCTTAACAGCAACCATATATAGTCATTCATAGAGCTATTGTTAAATTTGGTATTGATGAAATTGAACTGCACAGTTCATACTAGCACATATAGAACATCACACTGTTAATAGCTGAAATAAACAAGGCATACTACGAACAACCAAAGATGGCAATTGAAACTGGACATATGCTAACTACAAACAACTGAACAACCATAAACCGTAGAAATAAACAAGGCGTAATGCAAACAATCTAATATAGCATTAAATACTGGACAGGTTCTCACTACAAAAGGGGTTCGAGAAAACAAATCATGGGTTTCCTCACTTGTCACAGATTGGCTCCCTCCTCGTGGTCGCCGTCGATGAGGTCTGACTTGCCAGCTGAGGATCCCAGTCTAGCATCGCAGGACGTGTCCTTTAGAAATGACAAAAGGGGCTCCATGGTGATGAAGGATGGCAAATTGTTCATAACGAGCCGCAGGAGATCAGCGGCAGGGCCATCGATGAGATCAACGGCTGTCGAACCCGAAGAGTTGGGGGTGGGCAACTTAACCCGTGACATAACCCACGTCAAGCCGTCGCTGTCGACGACCCCGATGTCGTAGCCGGCGTCCTCGACATGCCAGAATACTCTAGCCCGCTGATTGAAAGCCTTAATCCAGGTCCAGTCATCATCGTCAACTTCCTCGGTGGCCACCTCGCTGACGTCGGGCGAAGAGGCCGCGGTAAAGCTCTTTTGGGCCATTCGCTCCTCGAGCTCCCCGGGAAGCATAGCCGGGCTTAGGCTGCGATGCTCTAGAGTGGGGGAGGGGGTGGGGATGGGGATCTCTGGGAAAGGGTGTGTTTCGCAGGCGTCATCTAAGAAACTCAGGGCGGCGAGGGTATGTATATCGATGGGTAAACTGCACAGGCAGACCGGCAGAGGTTGACGATGGAGGCGGCGCGGCGGCGACCTAGCTAGATTTGGAGCGAGGGAGGGGTGGTGTGTATGTGTGTGAGCGGGGGATTTGGGGTGTGTGTGGAGGGGGTCCAAGGTGGTGATTGAGGAAATGTCGTGGGTACTGAAAATTTTACTAGGCGGGAGTAAAATGGCGGGTCTACCGAAAATTTGGATCAAGGGATTGAAGCAGAGCGGGGCGGGAGTAAAATGCTGGGGCTAATGAAAATTTGGATCTACTGATTGAAGCAGAGCAGGAGTAACAGACATTGCACACGGTCCAGACATACTAATCGTGTGCTACCAAACAGAAAAACCATCTATGCGGACGCGGGTAGATATTTTCGAGATTGCGAGGGAGTAGATATTTTTTAGAGGTGGAGGGAAGCCTCGTGGAGCCCAATCTACTGTGATCATGTGGGTGTTAGGGGCAGGGGCGTGGCACACGGGTAGTCCTAGGGAACCGTGTCTGTTTCGTACCCGATCACAGACGGTTGATGCGTCCGACTCGTCTGCTGTCTATAAATTTGGCCAAAAAAACGTGGGAAAGGGTCAGAACATGAACACACTTGCATGTGGATCAAATATATGTATGAAAAGGGTGGTTTGATGTTCAAATACCCAATGCACAACTTTGATGTGGCACCTATCGCACAAAGTGCACGTTATTATTGCTAGCCCCCCCCCCAAACACACACACTTCGTGTTGCCGAGAGGGGAATCCTAGCTATGAACGCATGCGCCCAAATAGCTAGGTCTGACATCTCACCGTACCGTAACACAAAACTGAAAGAAGTACATCAACCCCCCTCCCCCCTTTGTTTCCGATCAAATGTGGACCATGTGCGGGCCCACAGATGTGTTCTTCTGTCGTTAGATGGGTGACACCACTTACCAACCACACCTACGGGTGGCCCGATGTGTGTGTGTAGATGCGTGTGTGTGTGTGTGTGTACATGTGTGTGTGTGAAAATGATGTGCTATGATATTTAAATAACCAAATCACAAATTTGATGTGGCACATGTGCATCGCAAATTAACCGGGCATCCCCAACCCCATGCAGGTTCATCTAGTACGAAGTAGTACTGTGCCCCCCCTCACACACACACACTTTGAGTCGGTGGGACGGGGCATCTCACCAAGGCGTATTGTAAGAATGACCAAGAAGAATCACCACCTTGGTCGTATAACCTCTCTTGTTTGTTGGGTCAAAGTCATGCATTGACGTTCCACACGCGGCCCCACAAAATAGGCTAGCTTATCACAGATAACCACGCGAGGGAGTGCCTGAAGACAACCACTACGTGCATGTGGCCCAAACATATGTATGAAGTGTCATGTGGTGTTTGAATATACCCAATGCACAACTTTGATTCATGTGTATGCGAGCCCTCAAACTTAGGTCTCGAATCTCACCATGATCGACGTACGACTATACGGTAACGCGAACCAAGAGAAGAAGAATCCACCCTGGTAACCTCCCTCGTGTTGTTGGTCGAAGTGATGGAGACGTCCACGTGGGCCCACGAATATATAGGCCGTCGATGATACCCAAGCGAGGGAGAGTGTCCAAAGACAACCACTGCATGTATGTGCCCCAAACATATGTATGGACATGCGTGATGCATGCATATATGTTTAAATACCAAAAGCACAACATTTTGATGTGGTGCATGCATGCGTCGAAAAACGCACAGTCCCCACACAGATCTGGTTCATGATGCGTCGCGTGCTCCATCCCCCCCCCCCCCCCCACCACTTCGACCCGGTGGGAGGGATTCGTGCGTACACATGCGCGCAAAGTATAGTTGCATGTACCGAACCGTATAAGATGAACCAAAATTTAATCCCCTTCTAATTATAAGTCAAATTAACCTCTATCGCTGTCGGTCGAAGTGATTGACCAAGCGGGCACACAGAGATGGACGAAGCATCTCGCCGATAACCCCGTGAGTGAGTGCTAGAGGACAACCGCCATCGCTTGCTTGTGGGCCAAACACATATGTATGGAGATGTGTGGTTGTGATGTTTGAATACCTAATATATATGCAGAACTTTGATGTGGCACTTGCCCAATGTGTTATATATTAGATGGACGACGACCTCACGGGCCCATTGAGGGAAGAGTTGCAGGCGAATGAGTGACAACCATCATGTGCACATGGCCCAATGTGTTGGTGATGTTTTTAATACCCAATATGCACAACTTCTTTGCGCACCTGCCCCGGAAACCGAAAAGTCCCCACACGGAGCGAGATCGATTCATGACGTATGTGTAGTATATATGTGCTGCCCCGGCCCCCTCATCCCCTCTTCGACGCGTACTATATACTCCTACCGCAACACAACCCAAAAGGAAACCTCCTTGCTGGGTCAAAGTGATGGAGGACAACCTCGCGGGCCCACGGATGGAAGCATCGCATGCGAGTGAGTGTCCTATATGATGCGTAGTATTGCCCCCGGCCACCCTCTTCAACACGTACTATATATATATACTCCTACCGTATGTATAACAAAAACCAAAAAATGACCATCCTTGTTGGTTAAATTAACCTCTCTCATCGCATGTCATAGTGCTGGACGGCGACCTCGCGAGCCCACACGAGTGAGTGTCCTAGGACCACCGCGTGCATGTGGCCCAAAGATGCATGTCAAACTTTTTCTACGGCGAACATGCGACCAAAGAAGTTTAGTGTTGAAAATTGAAAAAAAATAGATAACATCTATTCGTTTTTTATACATTGATTGATTTCCCAGGGATTTAAATGTGCAAAATCAAATTTGATCTACATGAGACCCGTGATAGTGCACGAAAATGGATTGCAAAATCATATGTGTACGTGTCCCTGGGTGCATGTTTAGTCCCCATGCAAGAAATTTATAACATCTAGAATCTTGATTTTAAAATCCAATAAATCCAAAACTAAGTTGAAATTCATGAAACTTATCATGGTGTCATATGGACACCAATAGACTGTGATATTTTTTTTCAAATTTGAGACAAGTTTTGAAATTATCTTCTTACATACAGGAAATTATAAATAATTATCAACCAATATCGCAAACAAACTCTTTATTCGAACCGTGGACGTTAGACCAACAATGTAAGTGCCGTGCTTCGGTTAAGCAATAAAGCGGCAGAATTAATCATCAAAAAGGAAAAATCAATATAATACATGCTGCGCACGCGTCCCGTGTGCCGTACGAGCATGCGTGAGTTGACAAGACGCATGCTAGCAGGCAGACCGGGAGGCCGAGGCATGAGCGTGTTCGCTACGCACTCACCGGGCGGGGCGTGCTAGTAGCTGTGTGAAATGACTGTAGGCGTGCCAGCAGTCCGCCGCGCAGGCTCACCGGGAGGTGAGCCAGCCCTTTGACCGCCGCCCACCTCACTCCCACTTCTCCATATTAATGGCGCGCCCGCCTCGCTCCGTGGAATGATGGTATAGGAATGCCAGAAGTCCGCCGCGCAGGCTCACTTGGAAGCGAAACAGCCTTTGACCGTCGCCTGCCTCGCTCCCACTGGTCTGTATTAATGGTGCGCCCGAGCGGCCGCACCGCCCATCCTCCCCCCACACACACAATCCTCTCTCTCTGCCCGCATCCTCGACGACGCTCTCAGTCCTCAAAGCCGGCACCCCCATCCTCGCCACACACACAATCATCTCTCTGCACCCGCATCCTCGACGCCGCTCTCAGTCCTCAAAGCTGGCACCCCCCATCCTCGCCACACACACAATCCTCTCTCCCCGGCCGCATCTTCGACGCCGCTCTCAGTCCTCAAAGCCGGCACCCTCCATCCTCGCCACACACACAATCCTCTCTCTTCGCCCGCATCCTCGATGCCGCTCTCAGTCCTCAAAGCTGGCACCCCCCATCCTCGCCACACACACAATCCTCTCTCTCCGCCCGCATCCTCGACGCCGCTCACAGTCCTCAATGCAATCAGTGTATGAGGATGCCGCCGAAGCACCCCATCGGAGGGAGTGGCGACGCCGGGGCTGCTGAAGCACCGGAGCACGGCGTGAATATGGAGACAGAGGTTTTTGTCGCCGCCGAAGAGGTGGAGAACGAGGCTGCCAACAAGCGGAGGCGGGTCGAGAAAGAACTGCAAGCGACTCCAGCAGGCCTAGACTTCATCAGCAGCCTCCCTGATGATATGTTAACAGTCATCATATCCCTCGTCCCAATCAAATATGGGGCGAGGACAACCGCCCTTTCCTGGTGGTGGCGCCCCCTATGGCTCTCCACCCCTCTCGACCTCCTCGACGCCCACGAGGTCTGCCATGGCTATCGCAAAAGTTTGGATGCTTTCTCCCAGATCCTCGGCAGTCACCATGGCCCAATCAGAGGCCTTATCACGGGCAAGTTCCATTCCAATGGCAAGGACCGAGCCAAGCTTGACGAGTGGTTCCGATCCCCCACCCTAGATCCTAGTGGTTCCGATCCCCCGCCCTAGATCAGCTCGAGGAGCTCAGTTTTAATGATGGGCATATGCGCTCGCTGCCAATGTCCGCACTCCGCTTCGCACCCACGCTGCGCCTCGCCAAGTTCATGAACTGCCATCCCCCCCTTAATGACGCGCCCGCTCTTTTTCTACAACGACTGAAGCACCTCGAGCTCGTCGCCATCTGCATCCCAAAGGATGACATGTAGCGCCTGCTCCGCGGCTGTACTGCACTCAAGTTCCTTCATCTTCAGGTGATGAATTGGTCGAGTAGCTTCCACATCACCTCCAGGACTCTCCGGACTATTTATGTGTGTTGCTGGTGCTGCAACGAGAGATCACAAAAGGTGGACCACAATATGGTCATTGAGGACACACCTTCACTTGAGAGATTACTTGTAGTTGATCAACAAGGTCCAACAAGAATCAATGTCATTTCTGCGCTGAAATTGACAGTGGTGGGCTACTCGTCTGTCAAATACTACTACTTTCAGGTACAACAGTCGCCTTATACCTCTCCTTCTTGATATCAACATTATTTCTAGTTTTGAAGATGTATGTTCGTCTGTCATCCAGCAAAGCTTCACCCAGATTCTGGGCACAGTGAAGGTCTTGGCACTAGAATCTGTCGGCCCCAACCTGGACCAAGTTGTCAGTTTCCTGAGATGCTTTCTGTGCCTGAAGAAGTTGTATATCGAGGTGATGTTCCTTTCCTGTTAAATGTTAACCATAAGGGAGTTCAATTTTTTGCACCTTTTTCTTAGTTTACAATGACAATGTACTACAATTTCTGAAGGAATTTTGGAGAATTTCAGGACATACACCCCCACCCCATATTGGTTGCTTGATTCATATGGTTACAATCCATAAGCATTTCTCCTTCTCATTCATCTGTACTAGTTTTCTTAGGGAATTTTTTATCCAATCCAACCTCTTGTGAAGAAGGCTACATTTTTCTAGATTGTAATCAAATGCCCATGTTAATCATGTCAGATCGAAGATGGCACGTTGGTGCATTTTACAAATCCTGCAAACCAAATAGGCGTGTAGTAGTGTTCAAAACAGCGTGTAGGCACTAACACATTCTCTTCTTTTGCAGATAATAATAGGCCCGGAGGTGGATAATGTTTATAATGACAATCACATCGAATGCCTGGATCTGCATCTCTCAAATATTACTTTGAACTCCTACTGAGGGACCTTACCGGAGATTACATTCGCCAGGTTCCTTCTTGCCAGAGCAACGGTGCTGAAGGTACTGAGGTTGAAGATGCATTTAATTAGGAAAAATGAATGGTTTGTTGATCAAAGCCGGCAGCTACTGCAGAATGGAAGAGGCTCCCAAAAAGCTAAACTTCGTATTGGAAGAGCATATGACAGAGTAATTGGAAGTCATTGTGTCAAACCCATACATGACTTGTCAGCGGCTAATCCCTTTGCAGAAATGACGAGGTTTGCAATGTTTGAATTTGGGCATTGTAATCTTTGAATTTGAACCTTGCAATATTTATAGTATTTGTTATATAACATAATTGAATGTTTAATTAGGTCTTGCAATCATGTCCTGTTACAAGTATATATATGTTGTTCTTCTGTACACAGAGCATAGATGTTCTGCAGACAGAGCATATCACATCGCACACGGACCACACTAGGTAACCCGTCGGCGATGAATTCATCAATCGCAAATGGATATATACCAACAAGCGTTTTCCTAGAAGACGCACGGCTTATTCCATCACAAACAGCTCGGATGGATCAACTATATGCCACGTATCACACACGCAACTCTAATCTGATTCGTGCTTGATGTCTCCGACATCGCTTGCATAGTTCGTCTTATTTGCCACGTATCACTGTGCCGGCCTCTGCTCATGTCCCTCGGCAAGCTCTGCTCACCGTTAGGCACCACGGCGCGCTCTGATCGCGTCTGTCGGCGCGCTCTGCTTGTGTCCGTCGGCGCGTTCGGCTTGTGGACAACTTTTCCTTGCATGTTCAACTGGTATATGCATATATATGGTTGCTCGCCGTTGAGGTGACCGTGGAGCGCTCTGCTCGCGTCCCTCCATGCGCGCTATGCCAGCGGTTGGGCCTGCGCACGATCACGTCGGGGGCCCCATATGCATGCGGTTGCGCCGCGCACGTCGCCAAGCGATGCAGTTATGTCCGGCACGATGGAGTTACGCACTGCAAATTAGAACTGCCATCCAGGCGTGTCGATATTCCAGGCCGTTCGGCTTCCCCTTTAATTCCCGCGGCCATTATAACCTTAGTCTCTTCAACCTTTCGATCGCGCTCGACAACACAACAAGCACACCCATGATGACACATAGAGAGGGGATGTCTAGAGGCACACCAATGGAGTTCGGCGAGCATAAAGTGGAGACCCACGCGAGGGAGACGGATCTCTCGGTGGTGTACACCATCGACCCGGCCGTGGTGGACGACTACATCAACACTGTTGAGCAGTTGCTTGCTCGAGACAAGTACAAGGTGTTCAGCATCAACCTCCAGTACACCGGCGGTCGTCCCAACATAGATCAGAAGGTTGCCGTCGCCTAGTTGTGCGTGCGCCATCAAGTCCTTATCTACCACTACTGCATGGCCACAGAGCCTTGTGACCGTTTCACCAGGTTTGTCAACAGCACCGACTACAAGTTCGCTACGGTGGAAACCACCGACGATGTAAAAGCGCTCAGGGTTACGAGCTTGGCCTCCAAGAACCTTGTCGAAATCCGTGAGCACGACATGGTCTGGGGCAGCACGAAGAATGACTCCCTGGTTGAACTCACTTCGGCCATCATCGACCCATACTACGAAAAGATGAAGCAGGATGCCAACAGAACACGTCCCGTATCCTGGCACGGGGCCTGGATGCGGCAACTGGATGAACCTCACCTCAGGTTCACGGCGAAGAGCATGTACACATGCTACGAGATGCATAGGCGGATTGTTGACATAAGGAAGTGCCTCGTTACCGAGATCGACGAGGCTGGATCGAGCCACAAGCAGAGCAGTAGCGGCAAGCGTCCCAAGAAGTAGATGATGATCAGATGATCGTTTATCCTACTTAATTATGCATGTAATATATAGTTGACTTTGGTGTGTGGAAATGTCATGTGTGTAGTAGCCACCTATGTAATTATGCATGTAATAGTTTACTTTGGTGTGTGCAAATGTCATGTGTGTAGTAGCCACCTATGTAATTGGATGTTTAATTTGGTTATGCAACCATGTCCTTGTAAGTGTGTATATATACATGTTGTTGTTCTGTATGCAATCCCAACGCACAACACACACGTCTTATTTGCAATAATCGTCTGTGTTATTATCGGTCTTCGCACACATTTCTGATTACATACTTGTTTGTCGCGTATCACACACATCTTGTTATATTGAACCGTTTCTGTTATCTTGGCTCAATGCAAACAGTTCATCCGAGTGAACTGTTTGCCCTCTATCGCACACACCTTGATCTGGCTGACCGTTTCTTTTGTTCCGCCTAATCACAAACAGTTCATCCGAGTGAACCGTATGCCGTATATCGCACACACCTTCATCTGGCTGCCCGTTTCTGTTCTTCTGCCTCATCGCAAATAGTTCATTGAACTGAACCATATGCCCTGCATCGCACACGCAACTAAAATCTGAACCGTGTTTGATGCATCCGTCATCGCAAACGTTTTGCATCTTTTTTGACGGGTTTTTTACATCACCGTTTGCGATTATTGCATCGCACACAGTTTTGTCGAAGGGTCTTTGATCGTAGTGTCGCGTTAGCAGCATCCTGCAGTAGTGGTACCTCTCCACTTGGGCCGGTCAGGCCGTGCCGAGTGGGAAATTGATCCAGTGGGGGCACGCTGAGTGCACCCACTGGGTGTAGTCCCCGAGGCTGCCGTCGAATGTCTAATTCGGTGGGGGTCTTAGGACATGTTTGTCTGTAGCTCTCCACTCGGGCCGGTCAGGCCGTGCCGAGTGGGAAATTGATCCAGTGGGGGCACGCTGAGTGCACCCACTGGGTGTAGTCCCCAAGACCGCCGTCGAATGTTTGATTCGGCGGGGGTCTTAGAACATGTGTTTTTGTGTTTTTTTTTGCTCTTCACTCGGATCAGTTAGCTTGCAGCCGAATGGAGATGAGTTCAGTGGGGGCACGCTGAGTGCACCCACTAGTTGTAGTCCCAGAGACCAATGTCGAATGTTCGATTCGGCGGTGGTCTTAGAATTGTTTGTTTGTAGCAATTGGATTTGCTCTTCTCCACTCGAAAGTGGAGGAATACTTGAAACTCTTTATCATCGTCGACTAAATTGTTTCTTTGCTGATCTTAGAAAACTTGCGAGCTCGAAACCTAGTACATCGCCTTGGAGAAGGAGAAGATCCAACTTCAACTGGACTTGGATCTGACAAAAAGGAACTTGGAGCGCGCTCAGACGGAGGCGAAGACCATGGGAGGTAAATCCTGTCGACTGAGCACACTATTATTCTTTCTTTCTGTCCTTTGAGCCGAGTGGTTTCACTCGAACAGATGTGCGTAATGAAAACCGTCAACTTCAAGCACGACTCAGGAATGTTATTTCTTTAGACACCATGAAGCAGGCCTTGGAGAAGAAAGACGAAGAACTCGCGGGAGCTCAGAAGGTGGCTAAGGAGAAGACTGAGGTCACCAAAGCAAAGTTGGCTTCGGTCAGAAAGCTAGAAGAAGAAAACGCATCTCTGAAGACTACTGTTGAAGAGCTTAAGAAAGAACGGGCCGAGTGGGCCAAGAAAATGCAAAATCAAGAGAGTGCTTCTGAGTCTGAGAAGACGGCTCTGAACGACAAGGTGGACTAGCTCACCTAGAAGAGGGATGCGCTGGAAAAATATCTGGGCGGTTTCGCGAAGTAGATATACGGCATGCTCGAAGGTACCTTTTGGTCGAGTGAATACCCGCGGGCTTTGAAAACAATGGCATAACTAATCATTTCTTCCTCCTTTGTGCAGAATTCTGTCAGAACTTTGAAGAGGCGACTGATCGGATCGAGACGGATCTAGATCCCACCAAGTCACTCGTGAAGGACGCAGTGGCTCTGAATATGCTGCGACTCAAAGCTCATCTCAAAGATGTCCGTGGATATATCACTCGCTTGAGGACTGCATTGGCAAAGATAGACAAGGAGCTGTGGCCTGAGGATACGCTTCAGAGTGACCTCGAGTCAATGATGACTCGGCTCAATGAGATCCATGGTCGAGTGCAAGCATGGAAGAAATCTGCTGCTCACTGCAGAGCCGATGTGGCACTCTCACTTGTCTGTGTCCACTACAAAGATGCCAAGGAAGACAAGCTGAAGGCTCTTCAAGTGGCCAATACAAAGAAGCTCCAGTTTGAAGATTTCATGGAGAGTTTCATCGAGGCCGCAACTCGGATATCTAACGGCATTGACCTGGACACCTTCGTCGAGCCAACGAGTCCCCCTGGCGCATGAAGAAAAACTTTATGATTCAAATTTATTTGCCTCAGAATGCCGAGTGGTCTTGTAACCGTTAAACTCGTTCGGGCTTTCTGTCCGAGCATTTTTACCTGCGTTTGCGAACTTGATGGATTTATCTAAATATTTCTGACCAGCTTCTTGCGTAATTCATACCGACTGGCTCGCGGCTAAGCCTCCAAGTGGGAGGGATGCTCTCACTCGGAGTAGATTTTAACTTAGGCAAAAACTGGTTCGCTGTTAAGCCCCTGAGTGGGAGGGATGCTCTCTCTCGGAGTAGATTCTTAACTTAGGCGAGGACTGGCTCGCGGCTAAGCCCCCGAGTGGTAGGAATGCTCTCACTCGGAGTAGATTTTTAACTTAGGCGAGAACTGGCTCGCGGCTAAGCCCCCGAGTGGGAGGGGTGCTCTCACTCGGAGTAGATTTTTAACTTAGGCGAGGACTGGCTCGCGGCTAAGCTCCCAAGTGGGAGGTATGCTCTCACTCGGAGTAGATTTTTAAATTAGGCGAGGACTGGCTCACGGCTAAGCCCCGGAGTGGGAGGAATGCTCTCACTCGGAGTAGATTTTTAACTTAGGCGAGGACTGGCTCACGGCTAAGCCCCCGAGTGGGAGGGATGCTCTCACTCGGAGTAGATTTTTAACTTAGGTGAGGACTGGCTCGTGGCTAAGCGCCCGAGTGGGAGGGATGCTCTCACTCGGAGTAGATTTTTAACTTTGGCGAGGACTGGCTCGCGGCTAAGCCCCCGAGTGGGAGGGATGCTCTCACTCAAAGTAGATTTTTAACTTAGGCGAGGACTGGCTCGCGGGTAAGCCCCCGAGTGGGAGGGATGCTCTCACTCGAGTAGATTTTAACTTAGGCAAGCTGGCTCGGCTAAGCCCCTGAGTGGGAGGATGCTCTCACTCGGAGTAGATTTTTAACTTAGGCAAGGACTGGCTCGCATGTAAGCCCCGAGTGGGAGGGATGCTCTCACTCGGAGTAGATTTTTAACTTAGGCGAGGACTGGCTCGCGCTAACCCCCGAGTGGGAGGGATGCTCTCACTCGGAGTAGATTTTTACTTAGGCGAGGACTGGCTCGCGGCTAAGCCCCCGAGTGGGAGGGATGCTCTCACTCGGAGTAGATTTTTAACTTAGGCGAGGACTGGCTCGTGGCTGAGCCCCCGAGTGGGAGGGATGCTCTCACTCGGAGTAGATTTTTAACTTAGGCGATGACTGGTTCGCGGCTCAGCCCCCGAGTCGGAGGGATGCTCTCACTCCAAGTAGATTTTTAACTTAGGCGAGGACTGGCTCGCAGCTAAGCCCTCGAGTGGGAGGGATGCTCTCACTCGGAGTAGATTTTTAACTTAGGCGAGGACTGGCTCGCGCTAAGCCCCCGAGTGGGAGGGATGCTCTCAGTTGGAGTAGATTTTTAACTTAGGCGAGGACTGGCTCGCAACTAAGCCCCCGAGTGGGAGGGATGCTCTCATTCGGAGTAGATTTTTAACTTAGGCGAAAACCGGTTCGTAGCTAAGCCACCCACTCGGAGTTTTGAAAATGCATTTATGCGAGAGAAATCATCATAGGACTACAGGAGTCATGTCTTTGATAAACAATCTGAAAGTACTCTTATTACATCTCGACAATCCGATTGTCAAGTATAGAATTGACAAAGAAGATCTGCGTTCCAGGTGCGCGACTCGTCAATCTTCTTCGCGAGGTTGTATAGGTGGTAGGCCCTGTTATTTAGCACCTTAGTGACGACGAAGGGGCCTTCCCACGCGGGGGCCAGTTTGTGTGGTCGCTGCTGGTCCACTCGGAGCACGAGATCTCCTTCTTGAAACGCTCGACCTTTGACGTTCCTGGCCTGGAATCGACGAAGGTCTTGCAGATAAACAGTCGACCGTATCAGGGCCATCTCTCATTCTTCTTCCAAAAGATCGACGGCGTCCTGCCATGCCTGCTCCGCCTCAGCTTCTGAATAGAGTTCCACTTGGGGTGTATTGTGAAAGAGATCACTAGGCAGCATGGCTTCGGCTCCATACACCATTAAGAAAGGGGTGCGGTCACTGGACCGGTTAGGAGTCGTCCTTAAACCCCACAGGATAGACGGCAGTTCAGTCACCCAGGCTCCAGCTGCATGAGTCGTGGTTTCAATCCTTGAAGGATAAGGCCATTCGCCCTCTCTGCTTGACCATTTGACTGCGGGTGCGCAACGGATGCGTAGTCCACCCGAGTGCCTTGGGTGGCGCAGAAGTTTCTGAACTCTTCTGAATCGAAGTTTGAGCCATTATCTGTGATAATACTATGTGGGACTCCATATCTAAATATCAACTCTCTCAAGAACCTAATGGTTGTCCTTGAATCTAACTTCTTAATAGGCTTGGCTTCAATCCACTTGGTGAATTTGTCGACTGCTATGAGCAGATGAGTGAAACCGCTTCTGCCGGTCCTGGGTGGTCCAACCATGTCGAATCCCCACTCAGCAAATGGCCAGACGAGTGGTATGGTCTTCAGGGTAGACGCGGGCTTATGGGCCATGTTCACATAGAACTGGCATCCTTCGCAACGCTGAACGATCTCCTTTGCAGCTTCATTGGCACGCGGCCAGTAAAATCCAGCTCGATATGCTTTGGCCACAATTGTCCGAGAGGACGCATGATGACCACAGGTCCCCGAGTGGATCTCTTCCAAAATCAGTCGACCCTCTTCTAGAGAAATACATTGTTGGGCCACGCCAGTGACACTCTCTCTGTAAAGCTGTCCATTTATCACTGTGAAAGCTTTGGATCTGCGGACAATCTGACGTGCCTCGACTTCATCCTCTGGAAGTTCTTGCCTAAGCAAATATACAATGTACGACACTGTCCAGTCGGGGGTAATTACCAGAATCTCCATAACCAAGTCAATGACTGTAGGGATCTCAATTGCAGTCTGATCAGTAGGACTTATCGCTTGGGGAGGCTCTTCAGTGAAAGGATCCTCCTGCACTGACGAGGAATGGAGGTGCTCAAGAAACACATTGCTGGGGATAGGCTTCCGAGTGGAACCTATTTTTACCAGATCGTCGGCTGCTTGATTTTTTATTCGGGGAATGTGATGAAGCTCCAAACCCTCGAACTTTTTCTCTAGCTTCCTCACTGCAATGCAGTATCCTATCATGGCAGGGTTTCTGACGTCCCATGCCTTCATCACTTGATTGACCACCAAATCCTTGTCACTGTAGACCATCAGGCGACGGACGCTGAGTGAGATGGCCATATGCAACCCGTAGAGGAGTGTTTCATACTCGGCCTCGTTATTGGAGGAATCGAAGGGAATCTGGAGGACATAACTGAGCCGATCGCCTCTTGGGGACACCAGGACCACTCCGGCACCAGAACCATTAAGCATTTTAGTTCCATCGAAGAACATGGTCCAGTGCTTCGAGTAAATCTGAGTCGGCTGTTGCTATTCTATCCACTTGGCCAAGAAATCTGCAAGTGCTTGGGATTTGATCACATTCTTTGCTTCAAACTTAATATCCAAAGGGAGAAGTTCAATTGCCCATTTAGCCACTCGGCCAGTTGCATCCCGATTGTTCATGATTTCAGACAACGGGGCGTCACTGACGACTGAAACTGAGTGTTCTTGAAAATAATGTGCGACTTTCTTCGCTGTTAAATAAATGCCATAGACAAGCTTCTGATAATGAGGATACCTCTGCTTGGACAGAGTCAAAACCTCAGAGATATAATACACTGGTCATTGAACATTGTAGGCCTTGCCTTCTTCATCTCTCTCCACTGTGAGAACTGTGTTGACAACTTGACCAGTGGCTGCAATGTACAAAAGTAGAGGTTCTTTGCTGTTCGGAGCAGCAAGCACCGGCTGGGTGGAGAGTGGGGCTTTGAGCTCAACATACGCTGCTTCAGCTTCGGGAGTCCACTCGAACTTATCGGACTTCTTCATTAGTTGGTAAAGATGCAGTGCCTTTTCACCTAGACGAGAAATGAACCGACTCAGTGCTGCAAGACAACCTGTAAGCTTCTGGACGTCATGCACACGCTCGGGGCATTTCATTCGGACAATTGCACCGATCTTCTCGGGATTGGCATCTATCCCTTGTTCGGAAATGAGGAAATCGAGTAACTTGCCTCCAGGCACTCTGAAGGTGCACTTGGACGGGTTCAGCTTGATATCATACCTTCTCAGGTTGGCAAAGGTTTCAGCAAGATCAGTCAGCAGGTCGGAACCTTTGCGTGACTTGACCATGATATCATCCAGGTAAGCTTCGACATTCCGACTGATCTGAGTGAGGAGGCACTTTTGAATCAAGCACATGAATGTGGCGCCAGCATTTTTGAGACTGAATGGCATGGTGACATACGAAAAACACCCGAAAGGGGTGATGAAGGCAGTTTTTATTTCATCTGGCCCATACAGTCAGATTTGATGGTACCCGGAGTATGCATCAAGGAAAGAAAGACGCTCGCATCTCGCAGTCAAATCAACTATTTGATCGATACGGGGGAGTGGAAAATGATCTTTCAGGCAGGCCCGATTAATATGTTTGACATATGGAGTGACTTGTCCTTTTTGGGGACCATGACAACGTTGGCGAGCCACTCGGAGTGGTATATTTCGTGTATGAACTCTGCCGCTAGGAGCCGAGCCACTTCTTCACCAATCGCCTTCCTCTTCTCCACAGCGGAGTGTCGGTGTAACAGACCCTAGGTATGTTGCCCAGACTATACACAGGCTCAAGGGCAAGATTGCAACATCCAAGATGTGACACCCTGGTTTTCGCTCCCTGTTTTTTTTCCTTCGCAGGATTTGACTCCCGTCTTTTTTCTCGGTGTTATCGGATTTCTCTAGATCTTGGGTATGTGAAGATTGTCATCTAGCCTTGCCTTCCCTATTCAACTAGAGATTCTCTCTAGATCAACCTTGCCACCCAAGATCTTTCTCAAGGTTTTGCCATCGAAACCCTACCTTCCGAGTTGCCGGAAGGGAAACCCTGATTCTTTCAGTTACAAAGGAACCCCAATTTCCTTTGATTTGTTGCCTCCCAAACTTTTCCAAGTGATCATTCAATCTTTGTAAACCCTGGATATGCAAAAATATTGCCAAGTCATTTGCAATATTTTTCATTTATAATTAATTCATTTTTCTGCTAGCTGAAGGAATTAAATCCAGGAAAATATCTATCCATCTCCAAAGTTCATGAGAACTTGTGGAGATATTCCTTGTGATCATATTGAGCTCTCACAAAAATATTGGCCATAATTAAATAAGGGAAATTGCATTTTCCTATTTAATGCCAATATTGCATTTTGGGCACTTTCTAAAGGAACTACCATTTTGGTAGCCAGGAAAAATCCCAAATAAATTGTGGAGCTCCTCCTATCCATATATTCACCATTTCCATCAAAATCCAAGTCCCAAAGTTCAAAGTTTGAGCACACCATCCATTTGCAAATTCTGTTCAGATTTTCAGTTTGCAAAGGAAGTGCCTGAACCTTAGATCCATTTGAGCTGAAATTTTTCATGATGATTAACATTAACAAATCACTCATGGAAACCAAAAATCAGCTCAATTCATCTATCCATTCTTCCACATAAATTTTCTCAATTTCCTGTCCATTTCAAAGCTCTGTGAAGGAAGTACCACTTTGGCATTTCCAAATGAGCTGAAATTTTACCAGCATCTACATACTTCCAAATCATCACCATACACCAAAATTCAACTCATTTCATCAAGCCATTTGAGGACAGCTTCAAATTCCATTTTCTAGACCAGATTTGGCATTACAAAGGAAGTGTGTGCAAATCTTGTCCAAATGGCTTCAAATTTTACCATCACATAGTCCTTCCTATCACATTTCACTGTGACAAAGATCCAGTCCCATTCACCACCCCATTTTACCCCAGTACCTGCTCCAAGATCCTATTCAGAACCTGTTCTGGATCCCCTCGACCTCTCCAGACCCATCCTAGTCCATCCAATGATCCAGCTCATCTAATGGACCAGTGAGAAACATGTTTGACAAGGCAGGATGTGCAGGTGCGCTCCAGGGCACGTGGCACCCGTGGTGACCACGCAGAGAGCATGCCAAAACGGCGCTCTGCTATCTGTGAGCTCCGTTGGGTCAACTCCGCCCAGCTTTGGCTCGTCCGGGCATGTCCTACAGCCTCGCAGCACCCACGTAGCCCCTCTCCAGTAGCTTCCCCCTACGGATTCTTCCTCATTGAGCCGCGACAAGCTCCGCCGCAATTCTGCCCATGACCCTCGAGATGTCACCTCTTTCTCTGGCTGTTTCCTCCCCGAGCCGTCCCCTCCCCCTGTTTCTCATCAGGTCGGTAGCGCCGCGACACCCGCAAGGCTCCAGCCACGTCGCCCGCAACCTCCAGAAGCCGGCCAGCTCATCGCTGCGGCCGAACCTATCCTCCTCCGTCGCCGGGCTATAAATAGCCTGCCCCTCTCCCTTTTTAACCCACCAGCCACCTTCTCACACTCCCAGCTCCCTCCCCAACCTCTAACCCGAGCCCGAGGGGCTCTCCTCGCCGCCCATTGCCGCCACAGCCACAGCTCGGGCTCGCCTAAATTCTGGCGAGCCGCGCCCTAGCTCTCTCTCCCACCACCATCAGCGACCTCCCCCTCCACCCCAGAGCCTACGCCGCCACCCATTCCTTCCTCTGGAGCCACGAGCCGAGCTCCCCGTCTTCGCCATCGCCACCGTCTACCGTGGCCAACACCGCGTTTGCTCCGGTGCACCTTGGTGTGCGTGAGGTGGTCAGGCGGGAGCGGCTCGTCGCCCCGATCATTCCGGTGGCCGGAGCACTACGGGGGTCGGCCGGAGTCGCCGGCGCGAGGCCCGGCCAGGCTCTCTATGTCTCTCCCCGTCGGGAGGTTGAAGGAGACAAGGAGCGAAGGAGGGAGTCAACGTGGGACCCCCCGCGTCAGTGACCGAACCGGTCAGCCCCACGAGCTTAAGTGGAGGCAGGGTGATGGGCCAGCCCAGCAACTGTGCGGCCTAGCCGGCGCCCAGGCCTCGGCCACTTTTGGCCCGAGCCGGCCCAGTGGGCAGCAGTAGTAGTGCACATGGCTACAGCGGCAGTTCCGGCCCGCACAGCCCAAGATCAATAGTTCATTTATTCATTTCCCAGAAAAAAAACTGCTGAGGACATCTGTGTAATTAAAATATTTATAGATGGGTCCTTGGCAGTCAAGTCTTCACATCTTTTTATCCACAACTCCGATTCAGGTGAAACCAACGCCCACATCTTTGTCTCGTCGAGCCTGTTCTGATGAGGTCACTTCCATAATGTTTTCACATTGTCAAATTGACCATTTTACCCTTGCCCTTTAGTCAGTCCCTCCGAGAAGGAACAGCTTCCGGCGATCCTTTCCGTGGACTCTCCGCACTTCTTCCCGGAGTATTCTTTGACCCCAGGCAACCGACCATCTGATATATGCCCTAAAGCATTGCTCTGTGTTATTCCTGCATGTTTGAATTAATATGCTTGTCTGTGTAGTAGTGACCTGTATGTGACTCTGACGAACCCTTGCTTGCACTTTCTTCGGTGACGGCACCACGCCTGTGTTCTGAGCTGTTCCGGCCGTCCGGGGTGGATGCCGACTTTTATTTCTCTTGTCAGCAGTTGTCCGTGTTCTGAGCTGCTTTTCGGCCGTCTCGGGCAGCTGTTGAATTTCTTTCCATAGCAGTGACCCTATGCTCTGAGCTGTTTCTCGGTCGTCTTAGGGAACTGCTACATTCTTCTTATCAACACCGTCTCATGCTCTGAGCTACTTTCCAGCCGTCTTGAGCCGGGGTTGAGTTACTCCGGTAATGTCCAAGATCTGAGTTGTAAAGACCGTTCTGGTGGCTACTGGTTTCTTTGCCGGTTTTGTGCAAGGGTTCGGACGGTCGTAACGTACAGCTAGAACTTGTAGAGTGTTAACTTGCCATTTAAATCTTTCTTCACCAATGACTCATTGTGATGTTATATGAAGATAGGTAGTTATGTTTCCATAGTTGTTACCTCATACATAGTTACCACCTTGTTAAGTTATTCATGATAAACAACCATGCTTTCTAAGTACATGCTAAAGCTAAACCTAGTCGGTTGATCTAGAGTGACCTGTCCGGACTTATCCGTGCAACCACATTTGCCGGTATGGGACGGCCTTGACTGGGTCTGATCGCGTGCTCTTTTATCGGTACCGCCAACTAGGGAAGGTTATGCGTGCGCGCTACCCTGGCCCGGTAGGCGGCGATAACCTTGTGAGCCCAGTTGATTGTTTAACCCGGGAGTCCCGGTTTGGGACAGTTTAGTTTGGCCACAACGGTGGTAGGTGTCACGAGGTGACACAGGGGCCACTCACGGCAGGACTTCGGGGGAGGATGATTGCCGGTGGTACGGTGGAAGAATCACGGGTTAGGCAGGTTTCGTTGGAGCAATGCTGGTCCACCCGAATGGGATCACGAGGTCAGGTGCTCCATGGTGTGGGTAAAGTGTGCAACCTCTGCAGAGTGTAAAATATATTCGAATAGCCACGTCCACGGTATTGGACAGTCCGTCTAGACCTCTCTAGGTGGTCAACTAGAACAGTGATAATAAGGATGAGAGAGAGTAAGTTTGTCAAACTGGTAGTGCAGATGCATAGACATCAGATGATGTCAGGAATATGACATGTTAGCCATGGGATGGCTATGAGATGAGCGGTCGGATGACCGAAAGACTTGGATTAGATTTGGATCATGAGAATGTTCGGAGTATTGAATATTTACTTGATATACTTTACTGTACTATAATTTTACTTTAGAAATTAACCTACTAGATAATCCTGCTATGTCATGATAATTAATATTGCTCTAATAACTAGTGCATGCTTGAATGCCATGGATTGCATTTCTTGGTGTATATGTTAGTTTGGTTTTCTTGTGAGTACATTCAAAAGTACTCAGCGGCCTTCAATGTGGCCAGGTTCACATAAGGATCCGTCGTCCGTCGACGAGGAACCGGAGCGTACGCGGGCTAGGAGCGTAACCCAGTCAGATCCCTGTGGATTGGAGCCGCACCAGGACCATGCTGCCTTAGAAAGAGCTTTTTCGCTGCTATCACCTCTGTAATATATCTCATGTAAGACCTATATATCCATTAATAGAAATGCCTGTGTTCTTGATACTTGTTGTAAACGCGTATGCCAGAGTGATTTCCCGGGCTGGTATGCGTGGCGACCGTTTGGCTACAGTGGTAATCAGACGGGGCGCCACAACGGATGGTATCAGAGCAGCCAGGCTGACTATAGGTTATCGCTAGCTGGACTTCATTGTCTTGTGCTCAGTAGAAAGCCCAGATGGATTGCAGCCATCTTTGCCAAACAGGCACGGCTACTATTGATCATAAGCCAACCCCATAGGTTTTGGCTCCATCAGACCCCAACTCTCATGGCCTTTGTCTCCGGTGTGAAATGCTCGCACCCGGCAATGACCCGTGAGCCCTGAACCCCTAGGTAAACCAAATACCCCTACCCTGCTTGCTAACCATGGCATTTCTCTCCTTAACTCTAGTTTCCTTTGGGAAACACTTATAACTTTTATCTTTTCCCCGACAACCCTAGAATCGCACGACTATAGCCATCGTACGTCGAGAGTATGATGTTCCCTAAAGAAGTAGCAGGAGCTTGACACCAGTGCTACCAGGAGCATTGTGTGGTTTTGCTTCTAAATCCTTAGAGGTACATCGAGTGCGCTATAATAGTTATACTAGTGAATCTTCGGGCACATGTGAATGGTCCGCAAAATTTGAGCTTTATTTGCTTTTTGGTTTCTCGCGGTTTTTGTTTCTCTTGTTGGTTCCGTTTCTTTGCTCCGACTAGATCCATCCGCAAGTGCCATCAAGAAGACCAGCATACAACTTGGATAATACCCAATAATCCAAATTCAGCAAGAGTCAAGCCAAGCCAACTGCTTAGTATTTAGAATAGCAGCACCGGGTCTGTCAAGAACAAAGAATGGGTCAGAAGCAGAATCTATGTGCAACAGACAAGGCCAGAATATACCTGAGAGAGTTTGCCTCAGAACGGATCACGCCTAAGGAGCAGTCAGATGAGTTACCAAGAATGAATCAGTAAGGACAAATTATTCCTTCCGTGATGCAAGGATTATTTCAGTCTGTGAGGTGAACCGAGTCTTTTCTCAATGGACCCAAGAATCATTTATTCCCCACTGAAGATATATTTCATGAATGTGAATGTGCCAAGAGCAACAACAAAACTCTGGTATGATGATGCAAATTGCAAAGCATATTCTGGAATTCACCGATGCAAATGCAAAATATTCTGGGCATTGTGACAAGTTCTGCAAGGAATATGGATAAGTTCGTGGTTACCTAGAATCAATGAGGACTTCACATGCTGGAAACTCAGCTGAACCAAATGGAATTATCCGTCGATTGCTTATTAACGGCAACACTTGGTTTGAATGCAAAGGGTATTCTGAATTAATTAACAACGTGAAGCCTGCATCAGTCGTGCAGCCCTTACAGCAGCAATGATCAGACCAGCAGAAGGACCAGAGATGTGTGGAAAATCGTTAGTCTAGTGAAAGGCTTCTGGCATAAGGAACCCATCCTTCCTCCGCAAGCTACCAGACTGCCAACATTCGTCGGTACGCCACTTGGTGCAAAAAAATCTTCTGGGATACAGTACTCCCATCTTCCACAGCGGGCTACCACGAAAAACTTTCGGCATAAGGCACCTGACCTTCCTCAGCAAGACACATGAAGAAAAACTTTTAAGAAGCACGAACTAGCCCAAACACCCGTCCGCCTCAGAACTCGATGGTTATCGAAGGATTTATCCTACACCTGCATATGTTGTGAGCATGCAGTCCAGTGGATCAGTTCATGCGAGCCACTCGTACACGGTAATGACTGTGTTCAGAGAATCATTGGCCCCATGTTGAAAATAAGAATATGAGCACAGTAACCCCTACGAGATATGCAAGAGTAGGTTGTGAGAACAAGCCCGACAAACTGGGAAAGCAATCAATAAGCCATGTTGGCAAGTCATTACAGGTCTATCAAGGGAATCCTCAAGAATCAAGAGGCTGTGGACAAACAACCTCCGTGATGGTCAGCAAGATACAGCTTCACGGACAGAGTCGTATTACCAATCCTTGTCAGACTCTTGCATATACGGCCACAACAATGCACTACCCGCGGTTATAAGTGAGATTACCGCACTCAATATGAATATGGGCCATCAACCAAGATAAGAGGCTACGCTCTGAAAGAATATACCAGATGATAGTGATACTATGTTTAGCCTTTGTGGTCCTATGCTCAACTCTGTGGTCATAGCAAGAGGCTATATATGACAGAACACTTTCCACAAGTGATGGAATTGGAAACAAGACATTCAGATGAAGTAGCTCAAAGCACATCAGCACCAACAGCTCGTAGACACCATGACATCATTGGAATAAAAGATTACTATCTATGATTACTTTGTAATCATGCCTGACATTTCAGTTGGGAATAAAGCAGCAATAGTCGGTCATGTTGTTCCCTAAATTGTGGATCACCTAAGGATGAAGTCAGAATACCGAAAGCAAAAGGAAATGTCAGTACGGAACCCGCGGCCAGACTGAGCATTCTGACCCAGCAAAAAGAAAGCCACTCCCACTCACTCAAGGTCATACGAGCAGGTGAGCCTGGTACCAGGAAAGGATGTCTTGCCCGTAACAGTCAGGGTACAGAGCATCACAATAAAACCCGGAGCAGTCACTTACAGGCCATGGAAACCGATCGGTTTGTTGGTATTACCCGCTACCCCACCCAGCAACACCACTATCAGGACAAAAGGTACACCTGACAGGAAAGAGAAGGATTCAAGGAAACTATGTGCAGAGACAACACATGGTCCATCAGAAGAGGCAGTTAAAAGGTCAGCGAAACTACGAAGACAAGACCGCTGATGGATCCAAGTCGCACACAGGTAAGTCCCCCTTCCCCGGGAGGTAAGCCCGGAAATCTCGAGCACGAGATTTTCTTAAGCGGGTTAGGTTTGTGACACCCTGGTTTTCGCTACCTGTTTTTTTTCCTTCGCGGGATTTGACTCCCATCTTTTTTCTCGGTGTTATCGGATTTCTCTAGCTCTTGGGTATGTGAAGATGGTCATCTAGCCTTGCCTTCCCTATTCAACCAGAGATTCTCTCCAGATCAACCTTGCCACCCAAGATCTTTCTCAAGGTTTTGCCGTCGAAACCCTACCTTCCGAGTTGCCAGAAGGGAAACCCTGATTCTTTCAGTTACAAAGGAACCCCAATTTCCTTTGATCTGTTGCCTCCCAAACTTTTCCCAGTGATCATCCTATCTTTGTAAACCCTGGATATGCAAAAATATTGCCAAGTCATTTGCAATATTTTTCATTTATAATTAATTCATTTTTCTGCTAGTTGAAGGAATTAAATCCAGGAAAATATCTGTCCATCTCCAAAGTTCATGAGAACTTGTGGAGATATTCCTTTTGATCATATTGAGCTCTCACAAAAATATTGGCCATAATTAAATAAGGGAAATTGCATTTTCCTATTTAATGCCAATATTGCATTTTGGGCACTTTCTAAAGGAACTACCATTTTGGTAGCCAGGAAAAATCCCAAATAAATTTTGGAGCTCCTCCTATCCATATATTCACCATTTCAATCAAAATCCAAGTCCCAAAGTTCAAAGTTTGAGCACACCATCCATTTGCAAATTCTGTTCAGATTTTGAGTTTGCAAAGGAAGTGCCTGAACCTTTGATCCATTTGAGATGAAATTTTTCATGATGATTAACATTGACAAATCACTCATGGAAACCAAAAGTTAGCTCAATTCATCTATCCATTCTTCCACAAAAATTTTCTCAAGTTCCTGTCCATTTCAAAGCTCTGTGAAGGAAGTACCACTTTGGCGTTTCCAAATGAGCTGAAATTTTACCAGCATCTACATACTTCCAAATCATCACCCTACACCAAAATTCAACTCATTTCATCAAGCCATTTGAGGACAGCTTCAAATTCCATTTTCTGGACCAGATTTGGCATTACAAAGGAAGTGTGTGCAAATCTTGTCCAAATGGCTTCATATTTTACCATCACATAGTCCTTCCTAGCACATTTCACTGTGATAAAGATCCAGTCCCATTCACCACCCCATTTTACCCCAGTACCTGCTCCAAGATCCTATTCAGAACCTGTTCTAGATCCCTTCGACCTCTCCAGACCCATCCTGGTCCATCCAATGATCCAGCTCATCTAATGGACCAGTGAGAAACATGTTTGACAAGGCAGGACGTGCAGGTGCGCTCCAGGGCACGTGGCACCCGGGGTGACCACGCAGAGAGCATGCCAAAACGGCACTCTGGTCTCTGTGAGCTCTGTTGGGCCAACTCCGGCCAGCTTCGGCTCGTCCGGGTATGTCCTACGGCCTCGCAGCACCCACATAGCCCCTCTCCAGTAGCTTCCCCTTCGAATTCTTCCTCGTTGAGCCACGACGAGCTCCGCCGCAATTCTGCCCGTGACCCTCGAGATGTCACCTCTTTCTCTGGCTGTTTCCTCCCCGAGCCGTCCCGTCCCCCTGTTGCTCGTCAGGTCGGCAGCGCCGCGACACCTGCAAGGCTCTAGCCACGTCGCCCGCAACCTCCAGAAGCCGGCCAGCTCATCGCCGCGGCCGAACCTATCCTCCTCCGTCTACGGGCTATAAATAGCTTGCCCCTCTCCCTTTTTAACCCACCAACCACCTTCTCACACTCCCAGCTCCCTCCCCGACCTCTAACCCAAGCCCGAGGGGCTCTCCTCGCTGCCCATTGCCGCCACAGCCGCGGCTCGGCCTTGCCTAAATTCTGGCGAGCCGCGCCCTAGCTCTCTCTCCCACCACCATCAGCAACCTCCCCCTCCACCCCGGAGCCTACCCCGCCACCCATTCCTTCCTCTGGAGCCACAAGCCGAGCTCCCCGTCTTCGCGATCGCTGCCGTCTGCCGTGGCCAGCGCCGCATTTGGTCCGGTGCACCTTGGCGTGCGTGAGGTGGTCAGGCGGGAGCGGCTCATCGCCCCGATCATTCCGGTGGCCGGAGCACTACGGGGGTCGGCCGGAGTCGCCGGCGCGAGGCCCGGCTAGGCTCTCTGTGTCTCTCCCCGTCGGGAGGTTGAAGGAGACGAGGAGCAAAGGAGGGAGTCAACGCGGGACCCCCCGCGTCAGTGACCGAACCGGTCAGCCCCAGGAGCTTAAGTGGAGGTAGGGTGATGGGCCGGCCCTGCAACTGTGCGGCCTAGCCGGCGCCCAGGCCTCGGCCACTTTTGGCCCGAGCCGGCCCAGTGGGCAGTAGTAGCAGTGCACATGGCTACAGCGGCAGTTCCGGCCCGCACAGCCCAAGATCAACAGTTCATTTATTCATTTCCCAGAAAAAAAAATTGTTGAGGACCTCTGTGTAATTAAAATATTTATAGATGGGTCCCAGGCAGTCAAGTCTTCACATATTTTTATCCACAACTCCGATTCAGGTGAAACCAATGCCCACATCTTCGCTCGTCCAGCCCGTTCTGATGAGGTCACTTCCGTAATGTTTTCACAGTATGAAAATGACCATTTTGCCCTTGCCCTTCAGTCAACCCCTCCGAGAAGGAACAGCTTCTGGCGATCCTTTCCACGGACTCTCCGCACTTCTTCCCGGAGTATTCTTTGACCCCAGGCAAGCTGACCATCTGATATATGCCATAAAGCATTGCTCTATGTTATTCCTGCGTGTTTGAATTAATATGCTTGTCTGTGTAGTAGTGAGCTATATGTGACTCTGATGAACCCTTGCTTGCACTTTCTTCGGTGACGGCACCACGCCTGTGTTATGAGCTGTTTCCAGCCGTCCGGGGTGGATGCCGACTTTTATTTCTCTTGTCAGTAGCTGTCCGTGTTCTGAGCTGCTTTTCGGCCGTCTCGGGCAGCTGTTGAATTTCTTTCCGTAGCAGTGACCCTATGCTCTGAGTTGTTTCTCGGCCGTCTTAGGGAACTGCAACATTCTTCTTATCAACACCGTCTCATGCTCTGAGCTGCTTTCCAGCCGTCTTGAGCCGAGGTTGAGTTACTCTGGTAATGTCCCAGATCTAAGTTGTAAAGACCATTCTCGTGGCTACTGGTTTCTTTGCCGGTTTTGTGCAAGGGTTCCGACGATCGTAACATACAGCTAGAACTTGTAGAGTGCTAACTTGCCATTTAAATCTTGCTTCACCAATGACTCATTGTGATGTTATATGAAGATAGGTAGTTATGTTTCCACAGTTGTTACCTCATACATAGTTACCACCATGTTAAGTTATTCATGATAAAGAACCATGCTTGCTAAGTACCTGCTAAAGCTAAACCTAGACGGTTGATCCAGAGTCACCTGTCCGGACTTATCCATGCAACCACATTTGCCGGTATGGGACGGCCTTCACTTGGTCTGATCGCGTGCTCTTTTATCGGTACCGCCAACTAGGGAAGGTTATGCGTGCGCGCTACCCTGGCCCGGTAGGCGGCGATAACCTTGTGAGCCTAGTTGATTGTTTAACCTGGGAGTCCCTGTTTGGGACCCTTTAGTTTGGCCACGACGGTGGCAGGTGTCAAGAGGTGACACAGGGGCCACCCAGGGCAGGACTCCGGGGGAGGATGATTGCCGGTGGTACGGTGGAAGAGTCACGGGTTAGGCAAGTTTCGTTGGAGTAACGCTGGTCCACCCGAATGGGATCACGAGGTCAGGTGCTCCATGGTGTGGGTAAAGTGCGCAACCTCTGCAGAGTGTAAAATCTATTCGAATAGCCGCGTCCACGGTATTAGACAGTCCGTCCAGACCTCTCTAGGTGATCAACCGGAAAAGTGATAATAATGATGAGAGAGAGTATGTTTGTTAAACTGGTAGTGCATATGCATAGCCATCAGATGATGTCAGGAATATGACATGTTAGCCATGGGATGGCTATGAGATGAGTCGTCGGATGACCGAAAGACTTGGATTAGATTTGGATCATGAGAATGTTCGGAGTATTGATTATTTACTTGATATACTTTACTTTACTATAATTTTACTTTAGAAATTAACCTGCTAGATAATCCTGCTATGTCATGATAATTAATATTGCTCTAATAACTAGTGCATGCTTGAATGCCATGGATTGCATTGCTTGGTGTATATGTTAGTTTGGTTTGCTTGCAAGTACATTCAAAAGTACTCAGCGGCCTTCAATGTGGCCAGGTTCACATAAGGATCCGTCGTCCGTCGACGAGGAACTGGAGCGTATGCGGGCTAGGAGCGTAACCCAGTCAGATCCCTGTGGATTGGAGCCGCACCAGGACCATGCTGCCTTAGATAGAGCTTTTCCGCTGCCATCACCTTTGTAATATATCTCATGTAAGACCTATATATCCATTAATAGAAATGCCTGTGTTCTTGATACTTGTTGTAAACGCGCATGCCAGAGTGATTTCCTGGGCTGGTATGCGTGGCGACCGTTTGGCTACAGTGGTAATCGGACGGGGCGCCACATAAGACCAGACCACAAGCAGAAGAGATCAACTCTTTGAGGAATCAAAGGGCGGATCAAGAAGACCAAGTCAAGCTAAAGGAGCAAGACACCACTAAGGAAGAACCTCCCTCGCCGGGCAGGCAAGCCTGGCGAATCGAGGTTGCCCCGAAGACAAGTCTCAAGACTGCCCCGGCAGGCCTGCTGGGACGACGAAGGCGGGCTCCCCCGCCAAGGCTCCACCGCTCCACCTCACAGCAACACAAGTCACCGATCGATGCGGTGTCGAGCCCCCAAGTGACTAGGTGGCTGTTGTTTGGCACGTGGCAGCCACTTCCGTAGGAAATCACCTCTAAATGACACCCGTCCAGAGACATGTCATGCAGACAGGCGAGAAGGTGGCCGAACGGCCCTGCAAGGCTTGCCGGGTTGCACTACGATGTGGCACTAAGCAGTGCATTTAATGCGCCTTATCCTGTGTGCAGAGTTAGGTATGATAGCACTGTTTGCTATCTAATCAGTACACTATGATTGATTTGCCATTGTGGTGACCCCTTGATCTATAAAAGGAGGGTCATGGCAACCTTAGAAAGGATTCGGACCCTTGTACACTCATACGCGCGTAGCTGCTCTCGCCTCGAGGCAACCTTGCCGGGCTAGAGCGCTGCGTCTCCACTACGGTCCCCTCATCAATCCACCAAAGCAGGAGTAGGGTATGACGCCTCATGGCAGCCCGAACCTGGGTAAAAACTGCCCATGTGATCGTTGCCGTGCTGCGCTGCTGTCAGATTTCGGGCTCCGCAGACCCAAGAAAGGTTTGAACTCTGAGGCGTGTGCGAAGAACTCAACCTCTCCAGCCAACCCATTCATCGCCCCCACGGCCTAGCTCGATGAACAAGCAAGAAGATGGACACAGCAGTTTACCCAGGTTCGGGCCACCTTGCGGTGTAATACCCTACTCCTGCTTTGGGTGGATTAGCCTCATGAGGGGCTGAGGAAGAACTAGTATAGAGGAAGAACAACCTCGCGAGGTCTGCTCTGGTGAAGGGGTGGTGTGATGCGGTGCGGAAGGATTGGGTCCTCCCTATGGTGGTGGCTAACCTATATTTATAGTGGCCTCGGTCCTCTTCCTCCAAACGAAGGTGGGAAGGGATCCCATAATGGCCAATTTTGCAGGGGGACAAGAAGTACATCCTATCCTGATGAAAGGTGGTCTCCGCCTGCAAAGCTTCTGGTCATGACGCCGCGGTGGGCTCGGTGATGACATCCGTCCTGCCGTCCTGGCGGTCTTGGTCTTGTTGCATGGGAATGGAAACCTTTGGTTGATTCCTCGGGACCCCGCGCCTACGCTTGCCTCCTTAGCACCAAAGAGGAAACCTACTGCTCTGCTCTCGCTGGCGCCCGCCTGGCCTTGGTCGTCACGGCTTGCGTCACCTCAACCTCATGAGGTGGGCACCTGCATAGAAATCTCCGCTCCTCGGGAGCCATCCTGAGGAGGCCGCTCCCTCCAAAGGTCTTGGCGTCATCCGCCTCGCGAGGCTTGGCCCCTCGCGAGTGTCTTGTCTTGAAGGTGCTGAAGATGGGCCGTACTAGGCCATCAATGGAGCCATGCCGTAGGCCGTAGGCAGGCAAGTCTAGGTACCCTGGTTCCTAGAACACCGACAGTAGCCCTCGGTCCCAAGGCGCGCTCGGGCTTGGCTTGGAGGAGAAGCCAAAGGACAAGGGCGAAGCGCTGCGGGCCCCAATCGCCTGCGGGCTGAGTCGACGTGTGGCGCTTGACGGGACATGGGCGTCTCCACTTCCCCATGCTGCCTCGGCAACTGCTCGATTGACAACCGCCTGTTGCATGCAGAAAGACCATCATTACTTGGAATCGTGGGAGGCCGGTGGTTGGCATCCCTCCGACTATAAATGGGAGATGGGGGCGGAGCCCCCAGTCCATCTTCATCTTCTCGCCGCTCGCTCCCCTTCCTATTTGCCCCGCCGTCTTGCCAAAGCATCCATGGCGCCAGTGAGGAGGTTTTTCGCCGCGGAAAAGGGAAAGTCTCCCAAGGAGGGGCCAGGCTCGCCGCCACCCAAGAGAGGTCGCGGACGCCCCCGCAAGTACGCCGCAACACCAGCGGTGGCTCCTCGAGGGCGCGGGCGCACCCCTTCGAAGGCTGGCGCCGCCTCCGGCAGCCGCGAAGGTGCTTCCTCCCGCAGTGGAAGTTGCCGCGGACGGGCGGCCCCGACGACGGGGGGAGGCGCATGGTGGCCGCGCTCCCACTCGGCCGACGCGTCCCCGGAGTTCTTGGTGTGGACAGAGAGGCCCGCCGGCGTCTGGTTTTAGCTTTCATGCTTCTTCGCGGGTGCGCTGGCAGCTGGGGGACCCGGTGGACTCTGGCTGCAGGCCGATGGTTGCTGCAGCAAGGCCTCATGGGTGGAGGTCAAGGTCACCGCTGCCGGAAAACGTGTTCCTGAACCATGGGTGGCAGCCGTTTGCCCGCGAGCATGGCCTGCATGGGAGGTGCACCCTCCATTTCCGGTATGACGGCGCCGCGACCCTCTACGTCAGGGTGTTTGGGGGAGACGGCCGGCACTCGGGGTGCTGCCTGGAGAGCGACAGCGAAAACGACGACGACGACTGGAGGGGCGGCACCATCGCTGGTGGTGAGCTTGCCCAGAAGCGGTGGCTCCCCCTTCGGGGAGAGCACAAGTGACATCGACTATGGCGAGCCGTCGCGTCGCCGGGCTCGGACTGGGGAGGGTGACGAGCCGCATCTCCGCCGCGCCCCGGTGAAGCAGGAGGAGGACTCCGACTGAGCTCGGGCGCTACTGGAGCCGGGCCTCAAGAGCCGCTGTAGTCGCGCGGCTTGCTTTTGTTTCTTTCTTTCCCCTGCATTGAAAAAAGTAGAAGGCCCTCTTGGGGCATGTAATGAACTATGGCGCTTGCGCCATCATGTTATCGTTTTCATATTGCATCGCGATATCCGTGTTGTTGCTGATTGTGATTGGGGTGACTTAGCTTAGTATGCTTGTGGTAGACTCCCTTGTCATGAGAGCATGCCTCTCCAGGACTCGGATTTCCCACACGCCCCTAATTCTTGAAGATTCAGAAGTCACTGAGCCTCGGGAGACACCCTGCGGCTGCAGGATTAGGAAACCTCCGGAGGTGTCACGCCTCGCGCGAGCCCCCGAGCGTGGGCTGGCCCTCGCTGGTTCGTTATGTCGCGATGCCCGGAGGCACGGACTTAATAGGGCGTGCATGCCCGTGAGCTCATTTGATAGGTTCGCGCGAGGATAAGACACCAAGGGCCAGGACACTGAGGCTTTGGCGAGGTGTGTTCGCGGGCAGGCCCGAGCGCACACACCATGCCTAGCCCCCGCGCGCGAGATGTACGAGGAAGAGTAGCAGGCAACTGCCACTCCCCCTAAGGCAAGACCTGGAAGAGCGACTCAATGCAAGGAGAAAAACTTTTCCAACCCTCTCAAAAGGAGACGTGAAAACTTCAAATTCATTCAAGAAGCTGCAAACCAGCTACAGAAAGCAAGCAAAAGAACAGCCGCGTCCGGCACCTACACTAGTCTTCTTGTCTTCCCACCAGCGCGGAGCATGGGGCCTCCACTAGGACGTGTGTGGGAGCCCCGTGAGGCCCAGGGGTGGCACTCAGGAGACTCCGAGGCGTGTACCGCCCCAACTCATTATTACGTGAGATTGTCACGAGCGGAGGCCTTGATCACGGATAGAACTTCTGGAGATGTTGGATGTTCCAGGCATTCTGGATGGGGACCCCGTCCTGCGTCTCCAGGCGCGCGGCGCCAGTCCTGGAGACACGGGCGATCCTGAACGGGCCCTCCCACATTGGCGAGAGCTTGTGATGCCCCTCCCTGGAGAGCACCCGCCTCAGGACGAGGTCACCCACCTCGAGGGTACTAGAGCGGACGCTACGGCAGTGATACCGCCGCAGCGCCTGCTGGTACCTCGCTGCACAGAGCGAGGCTTGGCGGCGATGCTCCTCCCCCAGCACGAGGTCCATCCCCCGCAAGGCGTCCTGGCGTGCCTCGTCAAACGCCAAGACCCACAGGGAGCGATGTTTGACCTCGTGAGGGAGGACCGCCTCAGCTCCGTAGACGAGGAAGAACGGGGTCTCGCCCATGGGCTTGGTCGCGGTGGTGCGGATGGATGATACATCTCCAACGTATCTATAATTTTTGATTGTTCCATGCTATTATATTATTTGTTTTGGATGTTTTATATGCATTAATATGCTATTTGATAATATTTTTGGGACTAACCTATTAACCTAGAGCCCAGTGCCAGTTCCTGTTTTTTCCTTGTTTTTGAGTTTCGCAGAAAAGGAATACCAAATGGAATCCAAACGGAATAAAACCTTCGTGATGATTTTTCTTGCACCAGAAGACAACCAGGAGACTTGGAGATGAAGTCGGAGGAGCCACGAGGCGGCCACAAGGATGGAGGGCATGCCCAGGGGGGTAGGGCGCGTCCCCGCCCTTGTGGGCCCCTCGTGCACCTCCTGACCTATTTCTTTCGCCTATATATTCCCAAATATCCCCAAACCACCAGAGGCATCCACGAAAATACTTTTCCACCGCAACCTTTCTGTACCCATGAGATCCCATCTAGGGACCTTTTTCGGCACCCTGCCGGAGGGGGATTCGATCACGGAGGGCTTCTACATCAACCCTATTGCCCTTCCGATGAAGCGTGAGTAGTTTACCACAGACCTACGGGTCCATAGCTAGTAGCTAGATGGATTCTTCTCTCTCTTTGATTCTCAATACCATGTTCTCCTCGATGTTCTTGGAGATCTATTCGATGTAGTAATTTTTTGTGGTGTGTTTGCCGAGATCCGATGAATTGTGGATTTATGATCAGCTTATCTATGAATATTATTTGAATCTTCTCTGAATTCTTTTATGCATGATTTGATATCTTTGTAATTCTCTTCAAACTATCGGTTTGGTTTGGCCAACTAGATTGGTTTTTCTTGCAATGGGAGAATTGCTTAGCTTTGGGTTCAATCTTGCGGTGTCCTTTCCCAGTGACAGTAGGGGCAGTAAGGCACGTATTGTATTGTTGCCATCGAGGACAAAAAGATATGGTTTTCATCATATTGCTTGAGTTAATTCCTCTACATCATGTCATCTTACTTAATGCATTACTCCGTTCTTTATGAACTTAATACTCTAGATGCATGCTGGATAGCGGTCGATGTGTGGAGTAATAGTAGTAGATGCAGGATCGTTTCGGTCTACTTTACACGGACGTGATGCCTATATTCATGATCATTGCCTTAGATATCGTCATAACTTTGCGCTTTTCTATCAATTGCTCTGCAGTAATTTGTTCACCTACTGTATTATTTTCTATCTTGAGAGAAGCCTCTAGTGAAACCTATGGCCCCCAGGTCTATTTTCCATCATATAAGTTTCCGATCTTCTATTTTCCATCATATAAGTTTCTGATCCTCTATTTTCCATCATATAAGTTTCCGATCTACTATTTTGCAATCTTTTACTTTCCGATCTATAAACCAAAAATACCAAAAAATATTTACTTTATCGTTTATCTATCTCTATCAGATCTCACTTTTGCAAATAACCATGAAGGGATTGACAACCCCTTTATCGTGTTGGGTGCAAGTTGTTTGATTGTTTGTGTAGGTATTCGGTGATTTGTGCGTTGTCTCCTACTGGATTGATACCTTGGTTCTCAAACTGAGGGAAATACTTATCTCTACTTTGCTGCATCACCCTTTCCTCTTCAAGGGAAAAACCAACGCAAGCTCAAAAAGTAGCAGGAAGAATTTCTGGCGCCGTTCCCGGGGAGATCTACGCCAAGTCAAGACATACCAAGTACCCATCATAAACTCTCATCTCTTGCATTACATTATTAGCCATTCGCCTCTCATTTTCCTCTCCCCCACTTCTAAAACGATTTTCGAAAAGATTTGCCTTTTTCTTCGCCCCTCTTCCGTTCATCTTCTTTCTTCGTTTTCGGTTTGCTCGTTTGCTTTTTTGTGTGCTCGAGTGTTGGATTGCTTGCTTTGTCACGATGGCTCAAGATAATACCAAATTGTGTGACTTTTCCAACAACAATAACAATGGTTTTATTAGTACTCCGATTGCTCCCGCCACTTGTGCGGAATCTTATGAAATTAATGCCACCTTGCTGAATCTTGTTATGAAAGATCAATTTTCTGGCCTTCCTAGTGAAGATGCCGCATCCCATCTAAACAATTTCGTTGATTTGTGTGATATGAAAAAGAAAAAATATGTGGATAATGATATTGTTAAATTGAAGCGGTTTCCGTTCTCACTACGAGATCGTGCTAAAACTTGGTTTTCATCTTTGCCTAAAAATAGTATTGATTCACGGAATAAGTGTAAAGATGCTTTTATTTCCAAGTATTTTCCTCCTGCTAAGATCATCTCCCTTAGGAACAATATTATGAATTTTAAGCAACTTGATCATGAACATGTTGCACAATCTTGGGAGAGGATGAAATTGATGATACGAAATTGGCCTACTCATGGTTTGAATTTGTGGATGATTATACAAAAAATTTATGCTGGATTGAATTTTGCTTCTAGAAATCTTTTAGATTCGGCCGCGGGAGGTACTTTTATGGAAATTACTTTAGGAGAAGCTACTAAACTCCTAGATAATATTATGGTTAATTATTCTCAATGGCATACCGAAAGATCTTCCACTAGTAAAAAAGTGCATGCGATTGAAGAGATTAACATTTTGAGTGGAAAGATGGATGAGCTTATGAAATTATTTGCTAGCAAGAGTGCTTCTTTGGATCCTAATGATATGCCTTTGTCTACTTTGATTGAAAATAATCATGAATCTATGGATGTGAATTTTGTTGGTAGGAACAATTTTGGTAATAACGCGTATAGAGGTAATTTTAATCCTAGGCCGTTTCCTAGTAATTCCTCTAATAATTGTGGTAATTCCTACAACAATTCTTATGGAAATTATAATAAGATGCCCTCTGAATTTGAGAATAGTGTTAAAGAATTTATGAGTTCATAAAAGAATTTCAATTCTTTGATTGAAGAAAAATTGCTTAAGATTGATGATTTGGCTAGGAACGTGGATAGAATTTCTCTTGATGTTGACTCTTTGAAACTTAGATCTATTCCACCCAAGCATGATATCAATGAATCTCTAAAGGCTATGAGAATCTCCATTGATGAGTGCAAAGAAAGAACCGCTAAGATGCGTGCTCAAAAAGAGCAAAGAAAGAACCGCTAAGATGCGTGCTCAAAAAGATTGGTTTGTAAAAACATGCTCTTCTAGTTTCCGTGAAAATAATGATGAAGATCTTAAAGTGATTGATGTGACTCCTATTGAATCTTTGTTTTCCAAAATAAATCTTGATAAAGATGGGACTGGAGATGAGTCAACTTTAGTTAAAAGGCGTCCCAATGATTCGGAGCTTTTAGATCTTGATGCAAAAATTGATAAAAGTGGGATTGGAGAGGTCAAAACTTTAAGTAGCAATGAACCCACTCTTTTGGATTTCAAGGAATTTAATTATTATAATTGTTCTTTAATAGATTGTATTTCCTTATTGCAATCCATGTTGAATTCTCCTCATGCTTATAATCAAAACAAAGCTTTTACTAAACATATCGTTGATGCTATGATGCAATCTTTTGAAGAAAAGCTTGAATTGGAAGTTTCTATCCCTAGAAAACTTTATGATGAGTGGGAACCTACTATTAAGATTAATATTAAAGATTATGAGTAACATGCTTTGTGTGATTTGGGTGCTAGCGTTTCCATGATTCCAAAAACTTTATGTGATGTGTTAGGTTTCCGTGAATTTGACGATCGTTCTTTAAATTTGCGTCTTGTGGATTCCACTATTATGAAACCTATGGGAAGGATTAATGATGTTCTTATTGTTGCAAATAGTAATTATGTGCCCATAGATTTCATTGTTCTTGATATAGATTGCAATCCTATATGTCCTATTATTCTTGGTAGACCTTTCCTTAGAATGATTGGTGCAATTATTGATATGAAAGAAGGAAACATTAGATTTCAGTTTCCGTTAAGGAAGGGCATGGAACACTTTCCAAGAAAGAAAATTAAATTGCCATATTAATCTATTATTAGAGCTACTTATGGATTGCATACCAAAGATGACAATACCTAGATATATTCGTGTTTTTATGCCTAGCTAAGGGCGTTAAACAATAGCGCTTGTTGGGAGGCAACCCAATTTTATTTTTCTTTTTGCTTTTTTGGATCTGTTTTGCCCAAAATAATTCATCTAACCTTTGGTTAGATGTGGTTTTGTGTTTTCATTAGTGTTGGTGCCAAGTAAGACCTTTGGGGTGGCTTACGGTGATAGTTGATTTGATCTTGCTGAAAAACAGAAACTTTTTTATCCAGTCCCAGAATTTTAATAATTCACTGGAGAGTTGAAAAACCCTGAATGTTTTACACGAGATTTATATACAAATTTCCTACGTTGTCCTAAACTTTCATAATTTTTGGAGTTACAGAAGTATTAGAACAATTTGGATCTTCGCATACTGTTCTGTTTTTGACAGATTCTGTTTTCTTTGTGTTGTTTGCTTATTTTGATGAATCTATGGGTAGTATCGGGGGGTATGAACCATGGAAAAGTTGGAATACAGTATATATTACACCAATGTAAATAAATAATGAGTTCACAACAGTACCAAAAGTGGTGATTTATTTTCTTATACTAACGGAGGTTATGAGATTTTCTGTTGAGTTTTGTGTTGTGAAGTTTTCAAGTTTTGTGTAAGGATTTGATGGACTATGGAATAAGGAGTGGCAAGAGCCTAAGCTTGGGGATTCCCAAGGCACCCCAAGGTAATATTCAAGGACAACCAAGAGCCTAAGCTTGGGGATGCCCCGGAAGGCATCCCCTCTTTCGTCTTCGTCTATCGGTAACTTTACTTGAGGCTATATTTTTATTTACCACATGATATGTGTTTTTCTTGGAGCGTATTTTATGATTTGAGTCTTTGATTTTTAGTTTTCCACAATCATTCTTTCTGTACACACCTTTTGAGAGGGACACACATGAATCATGATTTATTAGAATACTCTTTGTCCTTCACTTATATCTTTTTAGCTAGGCAATTTTGCTCTAGTGCTTCACTTATATCTTTTTAGAGCACTGCGGTGGTTTTATTTTATAGAAATTAATGAACTCTCATGCTTCACTTATATTATTTTGAGAGTCTCTAAACATCATGGTAATTTTCTTTGGTTATAAATTTAGTCCTAATATGATAGGCATCCAAGAGGGATATAATAAAAACTTTCATATAAAGTGCATTGAATACTATGAGAAGTTTGATTCCTTATGATTGTTTTGAGATATGAAGATAGTGATATTAGAATCATGCTAGTGAGTAGTTGTGAATTTGAGAAATACTTGTGTTAAGATTTGTGAGTTCCCGTAGCATGCACGTATGGTGAACCGTTATGTGATGAAGTCTGAGCATGATTTATTTATTGATTGTCTTCCTTATGAGTGGCGGTCGGGGACGAGCGATGGTCTTTTCCTACCAATCTATCCTCCTAGGAGCATGCGTGTAGTACTTTGTTTTGATGACTAATAGATTTTTGCAATAAGTATGTGAGTTCTTTATGACTACTGTTGAGTCCATGGATTATACGCACTCTCACCCTTCCACCATTGCTAGCCTCTAGTGCCGCACAACTTTCGCCGGTGCCGTACACCCACCATATACCTTCCTCAAAACAGCCATCATACCTACCTATTATGGCATTTCCATAGCCATTCTGAGATATATTGCCATGCAACTTTCCACCATTTCGTTTATTATGACACGCATCATCATTGTCATATTGCTTTGCATGATCATGTAGTTGACATCGTATTTGTGGCAAAGCCACCATTCATAATTCTTTCATACATGTCACTCTTGATTCATTGCGCATCCTGGTACACCGCCGGAGGCATTCATATAGAGTCATATTTTGTTCTAGTATCGAGTTGTAAGTAAATAAAAGTGTGATGATCTTCATTATTAGAGCATTGTCCCATGTGAGGAAAGGATGATGGAGACTATGATTCCCCCACAAGTCGGGATGAGACTCCGGACGAAAAAAAAAGAGAAATAAAAGGCCAAAATAAAAAAAGAGAAGGCCCAAAAAAATGAGAGAAAAATAGAGAAGGGGCAATGTTACTATCCTTTTACCACACTTGTGCTACAAAGTAGCACCATGATCTTCATGATAGAGAGTCTCCTATGTTATCACTTTCATATAGTAGTAGGAATTTTTCATTATAGAACTTGGCTTATATATTCCAATGATGGGCTTCCTCAAATTTCCCTAGGTCTTCATGAGCAAGCAAGTAGGATGCACACCCACTTAGTTTTCCTTTTGAGCTTTCATAAACTTATAGCTCTAGTGCATCCGTTGCATGGCAATCCCTACTCACTCACATTGATATCTATTGATCAGCACCATAGCCCGTTGATACGCCTAGTTGATGTGAGACTATCTCCATCTTTTTGTCTTCTCCACAACCACCATATTCTATTCCACCTATATTGCTATGTCCATGGCTCACGCTCATGTATTGCGTGAAAGTTGAAAAAGTTTGAGAACGTCAAACGTATGAAACAATTGCTTGGCTTGTCATCGGGGTTGTTCATGATTTGAATATTTTGTTGGATGAAGATGGAGCATAGCCAGACTATATGATTTTGTAGGGATAAGCTTTCTTTGACCATGTTATTTTGAGAAGACATAATTGCCTTGTTAGTATGCTTGAAATATTATTGTTTTTATGTCAATATTAAACTTTTGTTTTGAATCTTATGGATCTGAACATTCATGTCACAATAAAGAAAATTACATTGATAAATATGTTAGGTAGCATTCCACATCAAAAATTCTGTTTTTATCATTTACCTACTCGAGGACGAGCAGGAATTAAGCTTGGGGATGCTTGATACGTCTCCAACGTATCTATAATTTTTTATTGTTCCATGCTATTATATTATCTGTTTTGGATATTTTATATGCATTAATATGCTATTTTATATTATTTTTGGGACTAACCTATTAACCTAGAGCCCAGTGCCAGTTCCTGTTTTTTCCTTGTTTTTGAGTTTCGCAGAAAAGGAATACCAAACGGAATAAAACCTTCGCGATGATTTTTCTTGGACTAGAAGACAACCAGGAGACTTGGAGATGAAGTCGGAGGAGCCACGAGGCAGCCACAAGGAGGGAGGGTGCGCCCCCCACCCATGTGGGCTCCTCGTGCACCTCCTGGCCTAATTCTTTCGCCTATATATTCCCAAATATCCCCAAACCACCAGAGGCATCCACGAAAATACTTTTCCACCACCGCAACCTTCTGTACCCATGAGATCCCATCTAGGGACCTTTTTCGGCACCCTGCTGGAGGGGGATTCCATCACGGAGGGCTTCTACATCAACCCTATTGCCCTTCCGATGAAGCGTGAGTAGTTTACCACAGACCTACGGGTCCATAGCTAGTAGCTAGATGGCTTCTTCTCTCTCTTTGATTCTCAATACCATATTCTCCTTGATGTTCTTGGAGATCTATTCGATGTAATACTTTTTGCGGTGTGTTTGCCGAGATCCGATAAATTGTGGATTTATGATCAGCTTATCTATGAATATTATTTGAATCTTCTCTGAATTCTTTTATGCATGATTTGATATCTTTGTAATTCTCTTCGAACTATCGGTTTGGTTTGGCCAACTAGATTGGTTTTTCTTGTAATGGGAGAAGTGCTTAGCTTTGGATTCAATCTCGCGGTGTCCTTTCCCAGTGACAGTAGGGGCAGCAAGGCACATATTGTATTGTTGCCATCGAGTATAAAAAGATGGGGTTTTCATCATATTACTTGAGTTAATTCCTCTACATCATGTCATCTTACTTAATGCATTACTCCGTTCTTTATGAACTTAATACTCTAGATGCATGCTGGATAGTGGTCGATGTGTGGAGTAATAGTAGTAGATGCAGAATCATTTCGGTCTACTTGACACGAACGTGATGCCTATATTCGTGATCATTGCCTTAGATATCGTCATAACTTTGCGCTTTTCTATCAAGTGCTCGGCAGTAATTTGTTCACCCACTATATTATTTTCTATCTTGAGAGAAGCCTCTAGTTAAAACTATGGCCCTCGGGTCTATTTTCCATCATATAAGTTTCAGATCTTCTATTTTCCATCATATAAGTTTCCAATCTACTATTTTTCAATCTTTTACTTTCCGATCTATAAACCAAAAATACCAAAAATATTTACTTTATCGTTTATCTATCTCTATCAGATCTCACTTTTGCAAATAACCGTGAAGGGATTGACAACCCCTTTATCGCGTTGGGTGCAAGTTGTTTGATTGTTTGTGTAGGTATTCGGTGATTTGTGCGTTGTCTCCTACTGGATTGATACCTTGGTTCTCAAACTGAGGGAAATACATATCTCTACTTTGCTGCATCACCCTTTCCTCTTCAAGGGAAAAACCAACGCAAGCTCAAGAAGTAGCAATGGACCACAGCACGGACTGGAGCACATCGAGCCAGCCCCTGCCGCAGGCCTCGAGTTTCTTCTTGAAGCTCCTTGCCTTGAGGCCCCTCAGGACCTCCGCGTTGGCGCGCTTGGCCTGGCCGTTGCTCCGTGGGTGTGCCACCGAAGCGTAGCATATCTGCGTTCCAAGGTTAGCACAATATGTTTTGAAAAGGTTGCTCGTGAACTGAGAGCCATTGTCACTGATGATATGGTTGGGGACCCCAAAGCGGCTCACAAGGCCCTTGATGAACTTGACGGCCGAGCCAGCTGGGATGGTACGCATGGGCTCTACCTCCGCCCACTTCGTGAATTTGTCGATGGCGATGTAGAGGTAGCGGTAGCCCCCGGCCGCTCGAGGGAACGGGCCCAGTATATCCAGCCCCCAGACCACGAACAGCCACGAGAGCGGGATGGTCTGGAGGCCCTGAGCGGGCTGGTGGATCTGCTTGGCATGGAACTGACATGCCTCGCAAGATCTCACCAGCTCAGTGGCATCATTGAGCACCGTGGGCTAGTTGAACCCACTGCGGAACGCCTTGCCCACGAGGGTGCGCGACGAGGAGTGATGCCCGCAGTCCCTGCTGTGGATGTCGGCCAGCAGCTCGCATCCCTGCTCCTTGGAGATGCATCGCAGAGAGACATCATTTGGGCGCCTTCGGTAGAGCTCGCCGTCTTGGATGCAGTACGTGGCCATGCGGGCCACACATTCTGCGTCTTCCTCCTTCTCTGGCAAGGTGCCTCGGAGCAGGTACACCTTGAACTCCTCGGTCCAGAACGCCTCCTGAGGTTCGAGCGCGAGAAGCAGGCGGGCCCCCGAGGTCGGGACGCAAGCTGGGGTGCCTGAAGAGGGTGCCATGGGCGGCTCCTCCCGAGACATCGCTGGTCCTGCAGTGGGCGGAGCCGCTGATGGCTTGAAGAGCCACTCCTCGAAGACGCCGGGCTCACGAGGGTGGTGCCGGGACGCCCTCTTGGCGATGTCGTCCGCCTCCTTACTCGTGCCGCGCGGTATGTGCTGCAATTCCAAGCCCAAGAATCCTTTCTCAATTTTGCGTACCTCTTCAAGGTATGCCTCCATGTGCTCGTCCTTCGGCTTGTACGCCTTGTTGGAGAAGTTGACGAGGAGCTGGGAGTCACCCCTGATGGTGTGGCGCCTGACCCATAGAGCTACTGCAGCCTTGAGGCCGGCGATCAGGCCCTCGTAGCTAGCAATGTTGCTGGAGACCTTCTCGCCATGCTGGAAGCAGAGTTGCACGGCATAGTAGAGCTTGTCCTGGGTAGGTCAGATGAGCACGGCTCCAACCCCTGCGCCTTGGCGAGGGAACGCCACGTCAAAGTACATGACCCAACCATCTGGAGCTTCATCTCCGGGCGTGAGGGAACGGTCCTCACCCACCCCTCGGTCAAGGGCGTTAGTCCATTCTGCCACAAAGTCGGCGAGGGCCGCGCCCTTGATGACTCGGGTGGTGCTGAACTCCAGCTGGAATGCCTGTAGCTCGATGTTCCACTCAGCAACCTTTCCCGCGGCGTTGGGGCTCCGGAGCACCTTCTCCAGGGGGTATGCGGAGACAACCTTGATGGGGTGGCCTTGGAAGTAGTGGCGCAGCTTCCTGGAGGCGATGGGGAGCGCGAGTAGGAGCTTTTGTGGCATGGGGTAGCGCGCGCGCGTCACGCAGCACCTTGCTGATGAAGTATACGGGATGCTCGACGAAGGAGGGGGCATCGACGGTGTCTTGCCCTTCTTGAGATGGGACAGCCTCGGGAGCCTTGTCGCCCGGTGGGGCAGCCGTGGCCTCAGGGGCGCCGTCCTGAGGCTGCAGCGTCGTGTCCAGGCACGGGGCGCTACGCCACACACCCGCATCTGCACGCTCTTCCCAGACCGCCACGAGTGCCGCGCTGGCTGAGTGGGGCATGGCGGCTAGGTAAAGCACCAGGGGGTCAAGAGGACAAGGTGCCACCATCACCGGTGGGCTGGTGAGATACCTCCTGAGGTCCTGGAAGGCCGCCTCGACCTCTGAAGTCCATTTGAACGGGCCCTTCTTCTTCATCAGCTTGAAGAACGGGAGGGCGCGCTCGCCTAGCTTAGAGATGAAGTGCCCCAACGAAGTCACGTAGCCCGCGAGCTTCTGCATCTCCCTGAGGGTCTACGGTGGGCTCATCCTTTCTATTGCCTTGATCTTCTCTGGGTTGGCCTCGATCCCCCTGTGTGACACCAGGAAACCCAGCAGCTTGCCGGACGGGACGCCGAACACGCACTTCTCTGGATTGACCCGCAGGTTTACCTTGCGTAGGTTGGCGAACGTTTCTTCCAAATCTTCGACGAGGGTCCTTGCCTCCCGCGACTTGACCACTATGTTGTCGATGTACGCCTCGGCGTTTCTCCCGAGCTGTTGGCCCAGGGCGATGTGCATCAATCGATGGAAGGTCGCACCAGCCTTGCGCAGTCCGAAGGGCATCCAGGTGTAACAGTACACCCCACGCGGGGTCAAGAAAGCTGTCTTCTCAACATCCTGTACCGCCATCTTGATTTGGTGATAGCCTGAGAAGGCATCCAGGAAGCACAGCAGGTCGCACTCAGCGGTGGAGTCGACGATCTGGTCGATGCGTGGAAGAGGGAAAGGGTCCTGAGGACAAGCCTTGTTGAGGCTCGTGAAGTCGACGCACATGCGCTCCTTCCCGCCCTTCTTGGGAACAATGACCGGGTTGGCCAGCCAATCTGGATGCCGCACCTCTCGAATGACGCCGGCCTCTTGCAGCTTGTGAACCTCCTGAATGATTGCTTCTCCAGGCCTTGCCGCCGCGCCTTCTGCTTCACCGAGCGCGAGCCGGGGTACACCATCAGGTGATGCTCGATTACTCCTCGTGGGACGCCAACCAAGTCCGTTGCCTCCCAGGCAAACACGTCCTTGTTCGCGCGGAGGAAGCTGACCAGCGCCTCTTCCTGGTCCGGGGGGAGACCGGCACCTATGGTGAAGGTGGGGCCTGATCCCCCATCGTCGTCGACCGGCACTTGCTTCGTCTCGGCCCGGTCTTGGGAGAACAACTGCTTCTTCTTCGCCGGCGCGGCCTTCGGGATATCTGAAGCGCCCTCCGTGTTCGGTCGCACGGCCACCGCGGCGTTGAAGGCAAGCTTGTGGGCAATGAGCGTGTCCTTGGTGTCCCACAACAAGGTGAGGATGCCGCTGCTCCCCGGCATCTTCATGACGTTGTAGCCGGGGTGAGTCGCTGCCATGAACTTGGCGAGGGCCGGATACCCGAGAATGGCATTATACGGGAGGCCGATGCGGGCGACGTCGAAGTCGATGAGCTCGGTGCGGTAGTTGTTGCGCGTGCCGAAGGTGACGGGGAGGTGGATCTACCCCAGAGGAAAGGTGGAGCTGTCGGTGACTCCCGAGAAAGGCTTGGTTGGGAGGAGCCGGTCGTAAGGCACATGAAGCAGGCTGAAGGCCTCCACTAAGAGGATGTTGAGACCAGCGTCGCCATCGAAGAGAGTCCTAGTGACTGCAACATTGCAGATAGTGGGGGTGCAGAGCATGGGGAGCGCGCCGGCATCGACCATGGTCTCGGGGTGGTCCCTGGAGTCGAAGACGAGGTCCGCCTCGGGCGCCGCCTAGCCTGGAGGAGCCCCCCGCCGCGACTGGGCCCCCACCTGCCGGAAGAACTGCTTGGTGTGGCGGCTTGAAGCGGGCGCCTGCGACCCGCCGAGGATAGCCGCGACAACGTGGGGTGCCGGAGCCGCGAAGCACGTGACAAACAAATCATGCAGCTCCTCCCAGGAGGCTACCGAAGACTCCGGCAGGTTGAGCAACCAGGAGCGAGGCACACCTGTGAGAGCCATAGGAAGCCAGTTTGCCATGACCTTGTCGTGGCCGTCCGCTGCCCAGACGGCCTCCATGTACACCCGGAGGAACTCCAGGGGTCCGCCGCACCGTCGTACCATGGTGGCAACTCCGACCTGAACTTCGGCGGCCACTACACCTGTCGTAAGGCGGGGGAGAAAGCTCGGAGGCCCGCGATGCCTCCGAATGTGCCCGCCGGACCGGCGGGAGGGGCGACGCCTGCCATGGGGACTGAGCGGCGAGGGTGAAGTGCGGCTGATGAAGAGGCAAACCTCCGACACGCCCCTACCTGGCGTGACAAATGTCAGATTCTGGACTCCACAGACCCAAGAAAGGTTCGAACTCTAGGGCGCGTGCGAAGAACTCAACCTCTCCAGCCAACCCGTTCGTCGCCCCCATGGCCTAGCTCGATGAACAAGCAAGAAGATGGACACAACAGTTTAGCCAGGTTCGGGCCACATTGCGGTGTAATAGCCTAATCCTGCTATGGGTGGATTAGCCTCACGAGGGGCTGAGGAAGAACTAGTACAGAGGAAGAACAACCTCGCGAGGTCTGCTCTGGTGAAGGGGTGGTATGATGCGGTGCGGAAGGATCGGGTCCTCCCTATGGTGGTGGCTAACCTATATTTATAGTGGCCTCGATCCTCTTCCTCCAAACGAAGGCGGGAAGGGATCCCACAATGGCCAATTTTGAAGGGGGACAAGAAGTACATCCTATCTTGATGAAAGGTGGTCTTCGCCTGCAAAGCTTCTGGTCATGACACCGTGGTGGGCTCGGTGATGACATCCGTCCTACCATCCTGGTGGTCTTGGTCTTGTTGCACGGGAATAGAAACCTTTGGCTGATTCCTCGAGACCCGTGCCCGCGCTTGCCTCGTTAGCACCAAATAGGAAACCTGCTGCTCTGCGCCCGCTAGCGCTCGTCTGGCCTTGGTCGCCATGGCTTGCGTCACCTCAACCTCATGAGGTGGGCACCTACATAGAAATCTCCGCTCCTCGGGAGCCATCCTGAGGAGGCCGCTCCCTCCGGAGGTCTTGGCGTCATCTGCCTCGCGAGTCTTGGCCCCTCGCGAGGGTCTTGTCTTGAAGGTGCTAAAGATGGGCCGTACCAGGCCATCGATGGAGCCACGCCATGGGCCGCAGGCAGGCAAGTCTGGGTACCCTGGTTCCCAGAACGCCGACAGCTGCACCCTCCGCTCTTTGTGCAATGTGCTCTTCCCCCCGACGAACCACAAAGGTGCTGATGGTCCCATAGGTGGTCGTGTTTTCCCATGACATCTTTGGCGCGCCAGGTAGGGGGAAGCACTTGCGCGAACCCGAGAGTGTACGCAGCGCGTCATCTTTATCATCGTTTTCTTCATCGACGACTTCATCATCCATGGCGCCCAAGAAGAAGCCCGGTGCTGCAGCTCACCCGTCCACCTCGAGGGCCCCGTTGCATGCGGCCGCCGATGCCGCGGGGGCTACGGGAGCACATGGGGACGTGGCCGGCGCAGGCGGCATCGTCACCAATTCCCCTGCGGCCGAAGAGGGAGCGGGAGGCACCTGGGAAGGCCAGCGCCAGCAGCATCCCAGCGGCCATGCTCCACAGGGTGCGGGTGGAGAGATCATTCTATCCGCGCCTCTCCGCCCCACCGAAGGACGCAGCCGCAACAATGATGCTCGTTCTGGGGCAAACCGCAACCCTTTGGCCACCCCCGCTGCGGGTGCGACCGTAGGGCATACGCCACCCCCAGGACGAGCTGACCGAGCCGATGCGCTGAACGGGGCCACCGATCCCCAAGCACATCCACCTCGTCACCACGCCACCCTGGCGACTGGCCCACGGCGACAAGAGCACGGTGCCGCCAACACCAGCACCGTCAGAAGCCAGGCGACGTTACGGTCTACGTCGTCATCCATGCTGAGCACTGCTTCAGAGGCCATGGCACGGGCCCAACTCCTATTGAGATTTCCGCCGACGGGCGATCAGATGGATGAGTGGAGAGCCACCATTCAGAGCTTGATTGGTTTCGCCGAGGCGGGAGGATCACAGCGAGCAAGCCCGTCACGGCCTCCACAGGTGGCGACAACGGCCCAAGTTGCTGGCCATACCGAAGGGGCCACCCCCATGGTGCAATCACCTCTGTGGCAGCCAGCGCAGGGGCCGTAGCCAGAACCACGCGACCAAGAACCCGACGATGTATCGATGGCTTCGTCCGACCGTTGAGCACGTCGAGACTAGCGGTGAGTCCTGGAAGACAGGCGAAGGGAAGACGCGCGCGTCACCATCGAGCGACGCCGCGACACCCGCCGCCAGTCCGATAGGTGCAATGGCCCCGACATCGACGAGCCCATGCCCGGTGAGAGCGGGTACCTGCCTTTCGAGGTTCGGTGCCCCACCTTCACTCGTGAGCTGCGGCAAGTCCATTGGCCATCTGCTCGCAAGTTCAAGCCAGAAATACCAGAGAAGTATGATGGAAGACTGAACCCAGCAGAGTTCTTGAGCATCTACACCATCGCTGTTCAAGCTGCCAGGGGAAGAGACGAGAAGGTGTTTGCCAACTACTTCCCTTTGGCACTCAAACCAAATATGAGGTCTTGGCTGATGCACCTACCGGAGAACTCCATCTCGACCTTGGTTGACCTATGCCATGAGTTTGTTGGCGCCTTCACGGGCGGCCATCAAGAACCAGGGCGGTCCAGCGACCTGCAGCTCCTCCTGCAGAAGGAAGGAGAAAGCATGCAGAAGTATATGCAGAGGTTCATCCGAGTGGACAGGAACATCCCAGACATCCACCCAGCAGCTGTGATAGCTACATTTCAGTCCAACATGCGCAACCGCCGGATACGTTCCAAAATGAACGTTCGGTTGCCCAAGACTGTGAATGAGCTGTACACTCTAGTGGATAAGTGTTCTCGGGTAGAAGAGGGGAGGCGACTTCCTGGCGAAGAAGATGACATCGACATTGACTCAGAAGACGACGATGACGCCACCAACCAGAAGAAGAAGAACAAGAAGTGCAACAAGAAGCGCAAGGATAAAGTAGTAATGACCGTTGAAGGATCGAGTGCACCTAGTACTGGCAAGAAGGCCAAGACCGAGGCTCCCGGCAAGGAAGCTACCACGTGCACTAATTGCCGGGAAGCCGCGGCTGCCGAGAAGGCTGGGAAGGGTGATGGGCCGTACTACAAGATCCATCGGACCAAGGGCCACGATCTTCAGGAGTGTCATCAGGTTGAGCAACTCGTCAAGAAGCAGAGGGCTGAGTACGAGAAGCGTGATAAGGAGAAGGACCAAGATGGCGTTGGCGGGAAGAGCCGAGGCGGCAGAGCATGTCGCCCCGGCAAGGCTTCTCGGTGTCAAGGGAAACCCGCCAGAGGCCATGAGAAGAAGGATTGCGATGACAAGAGTGACGAAGGAGATGAAGAGGAAACTAGCGAGCAGGAGTTCCAGAAAGCCACTGATGCCCTATGCATTGACGGGGGTGCATCTTAGCACTCCTCTCACCACCAGCTTAAACAGTGGGTGCGTGAAGTCAATGCTGTGGAGCCAGCGGCAGATTCTCGGAAGCCGCTCAAGTTGTTTCGCACGCCCATCATCTTTGATGAAGAGGATCACCCTGACCGCACCACCGTGGTAGGGTGTTTGCCGTTGTTGGTCTCACCAACGATCCGCAACCTCAAGGTTACAAAGATGTTGGTTGACGGCGGAGCCGGGTCGAATCTGATTTCTCCAAAGGTCATCAGCAAACTCCAGATAGCAGATGAAGAGCTCAAGGTTACTGGTACGTTCCAAGGGATCAACCCCGGCAGGAGTCATCCTAAGGGGAAGATCATGCTACCGGTGATGTTCGGTGGGGAGTTAAACTACCAGACTGAGAAGATCGTGTTTGATGTGGTTGACCTCCGCCTGCCGTACAATGGAATCCTTGGTCGCCCAGCCCTGGCCAAATTCATGGCGACATCTCATTATGCCTACAACACTCTGAAGATGCCAGGCCCAATGGGCGTCATTTCCATTCCATCAGACAAGAAAGACGCAATCATATGCGTGGATAAGATGTACCGGGAGGCGGTCGCTGTAGAGGCCGCGGAAGCCACTACTCCCACCAAGGAAAGCAATAGAAAGAAGAAAGCTAGCAAGGACGCCGACAAGGAATCCAGGAAGCGTACCTCTCCAGAGTGCGCTACGCCTGTTGATGACTTGTCAGAGAGTTCCAATAGCAAGAGATCCAAGGTTGTTGCACCCGCTGTGAAGAAGGTCCCGGCAGGGCTGGCTGGTGCTGATGGTACATTTACCATCAGTGCCACCCTCGATGACAAATAGGAAAGCGCGCTCATTGCCTTCCTGTGGCTGAAAGTCGATGTGTTTGCTTGGCAACCATCTGACATCCCCAGTGTTCCCAGGGAGGTAATCGAGCACCACCTTGGTGTCTGCCCACATGCCTGACCCGTCAAGCAGAAGGTCCAGAAGCAAGCTTTGGAGCGGCAGCAGTTTATTGCCGAGGAGATCAAGAAACTTGAGGCAGCTGGTTTGGTCATAGGGGTATTGCATCCAACGTGGTTAGCAAATCCAGTGGTGGTGCGCAAGGCTAATGGGAAATGGAGGCTTTGCATAGATTTCACAGATCTGAACAAAGCATGCCCGAAGGACCCATTCCCCTTGCCGCGCATCGACCAGATTGTGGATTCCACCTCCGGGTGTGACCTCCTTTCCTTCCTGGATGCCTACTCTGGATACCACCAGATCTTCATGTCCAAAGAAGACGAAGAGAAGACCGTGTTCATAACCCTATGCGGCACGTACTGCTTTGTACGGATGCCCTTTGGGTTGAAGAGTGCCGGATCGACTTTTCAAGAGCAGTACAGATTAGCTTTGAGTCCCAGCTGCACAGAAATATTGAAGCTTACATGGATGATATAGTAGTCAAAACCAAGGACAGATTGACCCTCATTCAGGACATGGAGTAGACTTTTGCAAATCTATGCAAGATCAACTTGAAGCTGAACCCGGAGAAGTGTGTGTTTGGTGTAACACCCTGGATTTTGCCCTTTTCTTTTTCTGATGATTTTCTTGGATTTGTTGTTTTGATTTGCTTTTCTATGGCTATGTGGTTCTGAAACTTGGGAAGATCATGTCTCCCTAGGTTTTATAGTGGCTTGTCACCCTCATCATCATCCCAAGATCATGTAATTTTCATCCTTGACCCAAATCCAATATACTTTTCATTGGGAATATTCCTTTTCTGTTAAAGGAATAATCCTTTAGACCCTAGGTTGTCAAGCAACCTATATTTCTGTCACTCCCAAAATTCCCAAATAATTCTCATAAATTGTTTGGGTCATATCTTCCACAAATATGTCATAATCCTTTGTTGGCATCATCAAAGATAATTCACAAATATTCCTTTTCTGATTCTGCCCTAAGTGGTGGTTTGAGAAGGAAGTGTCATTTATCTTTGCTTGATTGACCCCAAACTTTTTGGGACATCTTTTCCTGTCCATATCATTGCCCCATGCCAAAATTCAACTCAATTTTCCTAGTAAATATTCCTGAGCAATTTTTCAAAGTTCATCTCTGAGGGAAGTCATTGTGAAGGAAGTACTAGCTAGGCATATCCAAATGAGTTGAAATTTTGCAAGGACCTTAATATGATCAAATCATCACTCCCCACCAAATTATAGCTCATGTAACTCATCTATGTGAGCCCAGCTCCAAATCTTGGTTTCTGGTCAGATTTTCAGTTTGTGAAGCAACCATATTTTATCTTGCTTCATTTAAGCTGAAATTTTACCAGGGCATTCTCCTATCCGTATCAATTCTCTCCACCATGTTTTGGCCCATTTCATTAATCCAATTGCCCTATGCTATTTTTTCAAGTTTCTGTCCAGAGGGATGCTTTATGAAGCAAGTGCTATTTTGGCAAGTCCAAATGGCATGAAACTTTTTGGGCATCTTCATATCTTGAAATAATTGGGCCATGACCATTTTCAGCTCATTTCATTATATTATGTGAGTGCTACTTCAAAATATCCAAATCTGACCAGTGGGTCACTTTCTACAGCAAGTGCACTCTAGACTCCTCCATTTCGTCTGATATTTGGCCACCACAGTTACCTTAGCTTGTGATGTAGATAGGCCAAAGCTCAGAGTCATTGCACTATTCTAGCTCTCTCAATTCACATCAAACACCTTGCTGCCAAAATGTTTTGGCTCCTCCTCCAAATCTCTTCTTTGCCCCCAGGATCTTTTCTTCCTTCATTGCACCTAAGGGCACCAAGGACTATCTACTAGACATGGTTCTTCCGGCCAAAACGAGCCATTTTCACCAGTGCCCATGGTGATCACGCTTGCGTCATGGCTAATTGCGTGCTCTGGCTCGTTCCGGCCACTGTTCCCGTCGTCTCGACCCCAAACCTTGTCCAGAAGCTAGCCCGTGCTCGACTGCATCGCTGCACTGACCTGCATCGCTGTGGTGTGTTCGCCGTCGCCGTGCCCGTGCCGCGTCCAGCCACTGTCCTCCATTAGAGCACAGCCCGAGCTCGCCCGTGAGCTCTAGAACCCTCCTCCTCGGCTATATATAGCTGCCCCGATGTCCTCTGCACCTCACCCACTCCTCCCTCGCCTCATTTGCTCACCGGAGTCGCCTAATCTCGCCGGAGTTCATCGTTCCCTCCTCGGCCATCGCCGTAGTTCGAGCTACACCAGCCGCCTCAGGCCTCCTCTCCTCCTCCTACCACGTCCACTGACTCCCCCTTGTCCCGTTGAGCTGCCCCACCCACTTGCCCCTCGCCGGAGCTGCCCGTTCCACTGTAGAACACCACCACCACCGCCCCTCTGTCCTCCTTCTGTCGCCGCCTCTCGCCATCGCCCTCGGCCGCCTCAGCACCGGCTGACCACGGGGACAGAGGCATCGCGCCGGGCCGCACCCGCCGGTGGCCTTGCCCTGGCCGGGGACGGTTGGAGCCGGCCAGGCTGCCGCTGCCCTTCCTCCCCTGCTCCTCTTCTGTCTCGCACGGGAGAACAGGAGCAGGAGGTAGGAGATGAGCGCCCGTGCCCCCTGCCCCTGCCCCTGGGCCCCACGCACCTGTGGCCCAGGCGCCTCTGCCCATGTGTCAAGTGGACACGTATTCTGGTGAGTACGTTTTTCGTTGATGAAAGCGTATTTTCCTTCCTTTTGCCTAAAATGCGTTTTCCCTTCTCGAAAGCGTATTCCTGTCAACTGCAGCTGAAAATACGCTTTCCTTTTCAGAAAACGTATTCTGCCCAAAGGCGCTTTATGTTTCAGCCGCCAGGGACCCATTGGTGATGAAAATATTCATAGATAGGTCCCTGATCTTCATCACCTCATAACCCCGCAACCGTAAGTCCGATCGAGGTGAAACCAATGCTCACTTCTTCATCTCGTCAAGATCTTTTTGTTGGTAACATTTTCACTAGGTGGTCCCATAGTGAAAATGACCATTTTTCCCTTGCTTCTAATCAGCCCCCTCCGAGAGAGAACCGTCCAGCGTTTCGTTCTGCGGCTTCACCGCACTTCTTCCCGGAGTCTCCGTCACCTCCAGGCAAGCCACAACAGCCACTTGCATGATAGCCATGCAGTAGCCATGGTTTATACTTGAATATTTAATAAAAGTTTGCCGTTATCTGTCTGCTTGTTTGCTATTGTTGTCGTTGTTTCGGTTATGCTCGTGGTTTCATGTTCACCTTCATGATATGTTCCGATGCATCTTGTTATCTCGTACTACTTGCTAGTATTGTTTTCATGTCATGCTTGGTAGTAGTAGAACATGCTGGTAGTAGTGATGTTCAGTCCGATGCATGTTTACCGTCTGTTATCAAGTACCGTGGTTATGCATGTTCCTTTGCATCTAGTTGGTTAGATGCTTACTTGGTAGTGTTCTTGCTATGTTCTTGCATGGTATTTATTCATGATGCTAGTAGTCATGCTATGCTCTTGTATAGTGTTATGATTATGCTCGTCAGTATGTCATGCTCATTTAGATATATGATTCATTGTGGTTATGCTCGATGATTATGTTGCACCTCCATGCTTATGTTGATGTCATGCTTTGTAGTTGCATCATGTTATTTTTATATGGCTCAGCTTCTTGCATTCAAGTTTAACCAGATAATAATGAACTTGAACAAATGTTCGCTGAGTCATGGTGCCACTGAATCGAGCTGACTAGTGCAACCACATCTGCCTTTTATGGGAAGGACCTAACTGGGTCTATTGCCATGCCTCTCGCCGGTGCCACCAACGAGGGAAGGTTATGGGCGCGCGCTACCCTGATCAGGTAGGCGGACATAAGCCTTGTGTGCCCATTGTTGTTGTTATGGTACGTTGTCCCCGTTTGGGACCGTTGTTGTTTTGCCACGACGGTGGCCGTTGGGTGTCTTTGGTAGACACTAGGCCACCCAGGACTTAGCCCAAAGGGGAGTTTGTCAGAGTGGCCGGGAGAGTGTCATGGGCAGTAGATCGGTTTTGTCGGAATGCCGTTGGTCCACCCGAATGGGAGTGCGAGGCCATGGGTTCTGTGGTGTGGGTACAGTGTGCTAACCTCTGCAGAGTGTGTGTTTTAATCTATCGATAGCCGCGCCCGCGGATATGGGCCTAGTTCGTAGTCGGTCACACTATGAGCCAACAATAATAATAACTTGCTTAATAATAACCCCGGTTCGATGATGAGAAAGAGATTGGTTGTGATCGAGAGAGGATCATGAAGGTATCGTGGATACCGAAGTGGGTTGATCTTTATGTGATCGCAAGATGATCACAGTGGTATTGTGGACCGAAGTTGGTAAGTTGATGCATGAGATGGTTACGAGGTAACCGCCGAATAAGAGTAAGTTGGTGCATGATCATGTTAACTTGTTGCATGTAGTATCATCATGTTCATATGCTCATGCTGTGCTAAGGTTGTTCTAGCTGTATCATGTTCAGATGTGCATGCCCCGTGTTCTGTTAGCATCATGTTCATGATTTCTTTAACCTGTAATTGCCATGCTGTTGTCTGTCTTGATTGCTTTTGGTTAATTGTGAGCTTGCAAGTACATTCAATGTACTGACCTGGCGTGTCATGCCAGTTTGCAGGTCGTGCTTGGATTGCTTGCTTGTTTGGTGTGGTTCCTATGTTTGCGAGCTAGGATAAACGTTCCAGCCAGAGTCCCTGCGGATTGGAGTCCATCATCGTCGTTCATCGTTTCGCTGCCAGTAGAGGTTCCACTGCCTCAAGTTGTTATGCTGCTTGCATAGAGCAACTGTGGTTGGCGTAGTGTCGCCGTGCCAGTGTTATTCACTATAATATCGGAGACCTTCTAATTGTATTCGTGCTGTAATAGAGAGTTGGTTTGTTCTATGCTATGCAGTGTCGTATTCCATAAGACTTCACTTCGATCTTTGGGCTGGAATATGGGGTGTTCCGGTTTCTTTGAGCCGGGGTGCCACAGCGCTTGGTATCAGAGCAGGTCTGGCTGTAGAGCATCTAGTCCGCTGGAACATTAGAAAACGGTAGTATAGGGTCTGGTTGTTGCCCTTGCTTGCTGCATATGGTTGTTGCATTTGTTTGCTGCATATAGTCTTATTCAGTTACCCCTAACCATTTATTCCGTGCGTAGATGGCGGTTAGCTTCCATGAGTTCAGTGCCCTCCCCAGAGCTCCCGGTGCTATTTCCATTGCGTTCAGTCCCACTCCTGCACCCCTCAGCTCTGCCACCCTCCTTGGCGATATGTGGCGTAGCATTTATCCCTGCGGAGATCCACCTCATTATCAAGTATTCCAGTTTTCTGCCGGAGGAAGAATCCTGGAGTATGTTGCCCATGTCCATCTATTAGCCCCGATTCCTGTTGGTAAGCACACCTATAGTTTCCCTGGTGGTTACGGCGCTACTACCGAGCGTGTTGTTCAGCTTGCCGCAATGGCAGGAATCACCGGTCTTCGTCCTCAAGAGAGCGTGGTGCAAGAGAACCGTGCTTATCAGTATTATCCCACCATCGTTGAGAATCCTAAGAGGATCCAATTCCCGTCTGGCAATACTCAAGACGACCCGGCTATCTTCGCCATGTCCCGTTACATGACGGCCGAGTGTCTTCTTATTTCCGAATAAGTCCGAGACACAATTCGAGCCAGGAGATTGCTTGGTGCTTCCCTACCTCAATCTCCGCCAGCTTCTCCAACCCCTCCGCCTTGTCCCTTCGGAGTTTCGGAGTCAGCAGTTCCACTCGCTACTCCCCTAGCTTCTTCGTCAGTTCTCGAGCGTTTTCCCAAGCGTAGGGTGTAGTCCTTCATGTAGTGCATGTGCATTTGCGCTAGTATCATGCTTGTGTGTGCCTGTGTGGAGTAGTTTTGTAGCTTGTTTGCTGTGTGCTTTGTTGCGATCGATCGTTTTCTCATGCTTCTTGGTTTGAATCATCGGTGTTACCCCCTTATGGAAATTTCTCATCAATCGACACCGGATCAGAAGAAGCCGTGAGAAGTACAGATATACACCAAGGAACTCAGTTAAAAGCAAATGGGATTTTCAGCTGATTACATTGTATTGCAGACATCCGGTCTGAATACAAATTATATTCTGCTCAGACTTTCAGTACCAAGAACTCATCAGAGATACATCCTTATTGCAGCAACGATTAAACCAGCAAGAGAACAAAATTGGATCCAAGTCCAACATGCATTTCTAGTCAGAGGTATGGTCCGTACCCGATGATTGATTCTGCCATGAGTCAGATTTGAAACATGCGATACCCCGAAGTCAGTCCAAATATGCAATGAATTCAGCATGGACAGTCAGACAATTCTTGTCATACAAGTAATCAGCAGCCGGAATGACAAGAATATATATATTATTTGGTTCACAAAGGAAAACAGTCCAGTCCTTCTCCACAATTTATCAGCAAAGCGTACAAGGCCAGATTCCCCAGCCTGCATCAGTAAGGTATGAAAGGATTCCCGTGCAAGATATTCAGTCTTCTCAATGAGATACTGCAAGAAGCTGCTGGCATAAGGTACCGAGTCTTCCCTAGCAAGTCTTTAAGGGGGAAGCTTATGAGGTACGGTACCCAGTCTTCCTCAGCAAGATATTCGCCGAAAGCTTCGAGCACAAGCCATCCAGTCTTCCTCAGCACGATATCCCGGTGGTTTCCAACGCAAGCTGCCCAGTCTTCTTCAGTACGGCACTGGTACAAGATATTAAACAATGAATAGTCAGCATATGACAGTGTTTCTCCAAGTTTCAGATCTGCAACAGTTGGGTCAAAAGCAAGAATCAGTCAGAACAAATGTATGCCTCGAGAATCAGATATTTCTTCATACAGTGAGTATGATGTCAAGTTCATGCCAGTCCCTCGCGCAAGGAAGAATTCACAGTACGCATCCGACAACCTCACCGGTTATTCAAGAGACAGAAAACCTGTGGGTGACGCAAGAATCAACAAGTCCTGAAGAAAGACAACATTGAGACGCTATCTTGACAGTAATTATCAAGATCAGCCCCGCACATCCGACAAGGTGATGTTATTAATCCGATCACTGTCTGGTATAATCAACAACAGTATTGAGATCTGTATAAGCACACGTGAACCGGATAAATATACCGAGATTGGAGACATGAACAAGACCAGGGTATGATTGCAAGATATTGCATATGACAGAACTCATGGTCACAAAAATAATCGAGGATATATAAGGCCCCACTCTTTCAGTTAAAGATCCAGGTGAAGAACATAATAATGAAAGAGCAAGTCCGACAATACAGGTATGCCGGTTATTGTGTGAAAAATGTGGTATGTAGCCCAAGACAGTCTGATATTTCATATCAATTACCAAGTGAGGATACGCCTAAGAGGTCTACTCCATTATGGTAAGGACCTCATAGCAAGGCAACTAGCTAAGTCCACAGTATGCTCAGAACTGTCAGCATTGGATACCCGAGTTTGTCAAGTCAGACTCAAGGACAGCTCAATATGATGACCTCAGCAACTATGCTAAAGTATCGCACAACCTACTATCCACATGAGAATACCGGCAAAATGAAGAATCAGAGTGAGAGCACATACTTTGAGGATTGATATCTCTCACATATGGGAATAGATTAAAGAATAGCCTGCCGTGAATGGAATTCTTTGCCAAGATCACCGCCAGTTAAGTCTGCAAATGTTATCATCAGGAGATGGTGCATTTTTCTATTAGTCACTTCAAGCGACAGTCAAACTTTTGGAACAGATTGGATACTCAAGACTGTGAAGCCAGTCAAGCTAAGTCAGAAACTCCTGCAAGATGTCAGAATCCTTTAGAAGAACAGGTACGATTCACATCATTGTTTTGAACCCAGAAGGCATGCATATATTCGAGGAACCCGATGCCTGGATAGAAGAGATTCCTGGTTCCACGGGAAGATGTGTTCCCCACTTCGTGGAATATTCTCGGTACTCGATACGAGAATAACATCTCCAGCAAGAATCAATATCGAGAAAGACACGTATGTCAGTAATGATAATTTTTCAGACCCCAGCTAAGCCAGCAAATATGAAAGAAAATTTAAGTCAGTATGAACATGAACATATGAGGTAAGTCCAGTCAGTATGTCAGATATGGTGAAGCAAACCACCCCAAACCAAGGCAGTCAGTCATATGCAATTCAGTGGGAACATTATATGAGAATGAATAAAAGAAACCCGAGTTGGAAATGGGTTCTTCAAGTTAGAAGATTTATCTGTCCCTGAGCAACAAAATCTCGAGGACGAGATTTCTTTAAGGGGGGAAGGTTTGTAACACCCTGGATTTTGCCCTTTTCTTTTTCTGATGATTTTCTTGGATTTGTTGTTTTGATTTGCTTTTCTGTGGCTATGTCGTTCTGAAACTTGGGAAGATCATGTCTTCCTAGGTTTTATAGTGGCTTGTCACCCTCATCATCATCCCAAGATCATGTCATTTTCATCCTTGACCCAAATCCAATATTCTTTTCATTGGGAATATTCCTTTTCTGTTAAAGGAATAATCCTTTAGACCCTAGGTTGTCAAGCAACCTATATTTCTGTCACTCCCAAAATTCCCAAATAATTCTCATAAATTGTTTGGCTCATATGTTCCACAAATATGTCATAATCCTTCATTGGCATCATCAAAGATAATTCACAAATATTCCTTTTCTGATTCTGCCCTAAGTGGTGGTTTGAGGAGGAAGTGTCATTTATCTTTGCTTGATTGACCCCAAACTTTTTAGGACATCTTTTCCTGTCCATATCATTGCCCCATGCCAAAATTCAACTCAATTTTCCTAGTAAATATTCCTGAGCAATTTTTCAAAGTTCCTGTCTGAGGGAAGTCATTGTGATAGAAGTACTAGCTAGGCATATCCAAATGAGTTGAAATTTTGCAAGGTCCTTAATATGATCAAATCATCACTCCCCACCAAATTATAGCTCATGTAACTCATCTATGTGAGCCCAGCTCCAAATCTTGGTTTCTGGTCAGATTTTTAGTTTGTGAAGCAACCATATTTTATCTTGCTTCATTTAAGCTGAAAATTTACCAGGGCATTCTCCTATCCATATCAACTCTCTCCACCAAGTTTTGGCCTATTTCATTAATCCAATTGCCCTGTGCTATTTTTCCAAGTTTCTATCCAGAGGGATGCTTTATGAAGCAAGTGCTATTTTGGCAAGTCCAAATGGCATGAAACTTTTTGGGCATCTTCATATCTTCAAATCTTTGGGCCATGACCATTTTTAGCTCATTTCATTCTATTATGTGAGTGCTACTTGAAAATATCCAAATCTGACCAGTGGGTCACTTTCTACAGCAAGTGCACTCTAGACTCCTCCATTTCGTCTGATATTTGGCCACCACAGTTACCTTAGCTTGTGATCAAGATAGGCCAAAGCTCAGAGTCATTGCACTGTTCTAGCTCTCACAATTCACATCAAACACCTTGCTGCCAAAATGTTTTGGCTCCTCCTCCAAATCTCTTCTTTGCCCCCAGGATCTTTTCTTCCTTCATTGCACCTAAGGGCACCAAGGACTATCTACTGGACATGGTTGTTCCGGCCAAAACGAGCCATTTGGACCAGTGCCCATGGTGATCACGCTTGCGTCATGGCTAATTGCGTGCTCTGGCTCGTTCCGGCCACTGTTCCCGTCGTCTCCCTTGTCGTCTCGACCCCAAACCTTATCCAGGAGCTAGCCCGTGCTCGACTGCATCGCCCTGCGTCGCTGCACTGACCTGCATCGCTATGGTGTGGTCGCCATCGCCGTGCCCGTGCCGCGTCCAGCCACTTTCCTCCATTAGAGCACAGCCCGAGCTCGCCCGTGAGCTCTAGAACCCTCCTCCTCGGCTATATATAGCTGCCCCGAGGTCCTCCGCACCTCACCCACTCCTCCCTCGCCTCATTTGCTCACCGGAGTCGCCTAATCTCGCCAGAGTTCGTCGTTCCCTCCTCGGCCATCGCCGGAGTTCAAGCTACCCCGGCCGCCTCAGGCTTCCTATCCTCCTCCTACCACGTCCATCGACTCCCCCTCATCTCGTTTAGCAGCCCCACCCACTTGCCCCTCGCTGGAGCTGCCCGTTCCACCGTAGACCACCACCGCCGCCGCCCCTCTGTCCTCCTTTTGTCGCCGCCTCTCGCCATCGCCCTCAGCCGCCTCAGCACCGGCTGACCGCGGGGACGGAGGCGCCGAGCCGGGCCGCACCCGCCGGTGGCCTCGCCCTGGCCGGGGACGGCCGGAGCCGGCCAGGCCGCCGCTGCCCTCCCTCCCTCCTCCTCCTCTGTCTCGCACGGGAGAACAGGAGCAGGAGGTAGGAGACGAGCGCCCGTGCCCCCTGCCCCTGCCCCTGGGCCCCACGCGCCAGTGGCCCAGGCGCCTCTGCCCACGTGTCAAGTGGACACGTATTCTGGTGAGTACGTTTTCCGTTGATGAAAGCGTATTTTCCTTCCTTTTGCCTAAAATGCATTTTCCCTTCTCGAAAGCGTATTCCTGTCAACTGCGGCTGAAAATATGCTTTCCTTTTCAGAAAACGTATTCTGCCCAAAGGCGCTTTCTGTTTCAGCCGCCAGGGACCCATTGGTGATGAAAATATTCATAGATAGGTCCCTGAACTTGATCACCTGATAACCCTGCAACCGTAACTCCTATCGAGGTGAAACCAACGCTCACTTCTTCATCTCGTCGAGATCTTTCTGTTGGTGGCATTTTCACTAGGTGGTCCCACAGTGAAAATGACCATTTTGCCCTTGCTTCTAATCAGCCCCCTCCGATAGAGAACCGTCCAGCGTTTCATTCCGCGGCTTCACCGCACTTCTTCCCGGAGTCTCCGTCACCTCCAGGCAAGCCACAACAGCCACTTGCATGATAGCCATGCAGTAGCCATGGTTTCTACTTGAATATTTAATAAAAGTTTGCCATTATCTGTCTGCTTATTTGCTATTGTTGTCGTTGTTTCGGTTATGCTCGTGGTTTCATGTTCACCTTCATGCTATGTTCCGATGCATCTTGTTATCTTGTACTACTTGCTAGTATTGTTTTCATGTCATGCTTGGTAGTAGTAATACATGCTGGTAGTAGTGATGTTCAGTCCGATGCATGTTTACCGTCTGTTATCAAGTACCGTGGTTATGCATGTTCCTTTGCATCTAGTTGGTTAGATGCTTATTTGGTAGTGGTCTTGCATGGTATTTATTCATGATGCTAGTAGTCATGCTATGCTCCTGTGTAGTGTTATGATTATGCTCGTCAGTATGTCATGCTCATTTAGATATATGATTCATTGTGGTTATGCTCGATGATTATGTTGCACCTCCATGCTTATGTTGATGTCATGCTTTGTAGTTGCATCATGTTATTTTTATATGGCTCAGCTTCTTGCATTCAAGTTTAACCGGATAATAATGAACTTGAACAAATGTTGGCTGAGTCATGGTGCCACTGAATCGAGCTGACCAGTGCAACCACATCTGCCTTTTATGGGAAGGACCTAACTCGGTCTATTGACATGCCTCTCGCCGGTGCCACCAATGAGGGAAGGTTATGCGCGCGCGCTACCCTGATCAGGTAGGCGGACATAAGCCTTGTGTGCCCGTTGTTGTTGTTATGGTACCTTGTCCCCGATTGGGACCATTTATGTTTTGCCACGACGGTGGCCGTTGGGTGTCTTTGGTAGACACGGGGCCACCCAGGACTTAGCCCAAAGGGGAGTTTGTCAGAGTGGCTGGGAGAGTGTCATGGGCAGTAGATCGGTTTTGTCGGAATGCCGTTGGTCCACCCGAACGGGAGTGCGAGGCCATGGGTTCTGTGGTGTGGGTACAGTGTGCTAACCTCTGCAGAGTGTGTGTTTTAATCTATTGATAGCCGCGCCCGCGGATATGGGCCCGGTTTATAGTCGGTCACACGATGAGCCAACAATAATAATAACTTTCTTAATAATAACCCCGGTTCGATGATGATAAAGAGATTGGTTGTGATCGAGGGAGGATCACGAAGGTATCGTGGATACCGAAGTTGGTTGATCTTTATGTGATCGCGAGATGATCACAGTGGTATCATGGATACCGAAGTTGGTAAGTTGATGCATGAGATGGTTACGAGGTAACCGCCGAATAAGAGTAAGTTGGTGCATGATCATGTTAACATGTTGTATGTAGTATCATCATGTTCATATGCTCATGCTGTGCTAAGGTTGTTCTAGCTGTATCATGTTCAGATGTGCATGCCCCATGTTCTGTTAGCATCATGTTCATGATTTCTTTAACCTGTAATTGCCATGCTGTTGTCTGTCTTGATTGCTTTTGGTTAATTGTGAGCTTGCAAGTACATTCAATGTACTGACTTGGCGTGTCATGCCAGTTTGCAAGTCGTGCCTGGATTGCTTGCTTGTTTGGTGTGGTTCCTGTGTTTGCGAGCTAGGATAAATGTTCCAGCCAGAGTCCCTGCGGATTGGAGTCCATCATCGTCGTTCGTCGTTCTGCTGCCAGTAGAGGTTCCGCTGCCTCAAGTTGTTATGCTGCTTGCATAGAGCAACTGTGGTTGGCGTAGTGTCGCCATGTCAGTATTATTCATTGTAATATCAGAGACCTTGTAATCGTATTCGTGTTGTAATAGAGAGCTGGTTAGTTCTATGCTAAGCAGTGCCGTATTCCAGAAGACTTCACTTCGATCTCTGGGCTGGAATACGGGGTGTTCCGGTTTCTCTGAGCCGGGTTGCCACATTTGGCATTCCTTCCGGCAAGCTACTTAGCTTCTTCGTGTCCCATCGGGGGATAGAGGCCAACCCCGACAAGATCAAGGCTATCGAGCAGATTCAAGCACCCGTGACAGTTAAAGACATGAGACGTTTGACTGGATGTGTTGCCGCGCTGAGCAGGTTCATTTCCAAGTGTGCCGAGCGTGCCCTGCCATTCTTCAAAATCTTGAAGAAGGCGGGGCCCATGGAGTGGACCCCGGAGGTGGACGCTACGCTACAAGATTTGAAGACCTACCTCTCCTCTGTTCCCACCTTAGTCGCTCCTAAACCATAAGAGCCGTTGCTGCTATATTTAGCAGCGACTAATCAAGTGGTTAGCGCAGCACTAGTGGCACAGCGGGAGGTAGATGAAACAGCAACCTCCACCGTCGTCCCCTCTGGAGAGGAAAGTGAACCCGTCCCGGCAAGGTCAGATGCAGTTCAAGACAAGGAAGAGCAGGGCAGCGAAGGCAGTTCCAAGGTCGCGGCAAGGAAGAAGGTGGTGCAGTGCCCAGTGTGCTTCGTCAGCTCCCTGCTGCAGGAGGCTAGATCAAGGTACTCTGGCGTGTAAAAATTGATTTTTGGCCTCATCATGGCCTCTAGGAAACTGCGCCACTACTTCCAAGCCCACGAGATCACGGTTGTCACCCGCTTCCCCTTGCAACGCATACTCCGGAACCCCGAGGCCACTGGCACAATTGTCGAATGGGCTTTGGAGTTATCCAGCTTTGGTTTGAAGTTTGAAAGTACGTCAACTATTTAGAGCAGAGCACTAGCAGAGTTCATTGCGGAGTGGATGACTACCCCTGATGAAGAAGTGCTGGAGAGAGTCATCCCTAGCAAGGAAGCGCCCCAAGAATGGATCATGTACTTTGATGGTGCTTTCTCCCTACAAGGTGCAGGAGCTGGTGTGCTTCTCATTGCTCCAACTGGGGAGCACCTCAAGTACGTCGTTCAGATGCATTTTCCTAGGGAGAAGGCTACCAACAACACTGCAGAGTACGAAGGGCTCCTTGCCGGGCTCAGAATTGCAACAGAACTAGGAATCAAGAAGCTGATCATCCGTGGAGATTCACAACTTGTGGTGAGACAAGTAAACAAGGATTACCAAAGGCCATTGATGGAGGCATACGTCGAGGAAGTGTGAAAGTTGGAGGAGCGCTTTGACGGATTGCAAACAGAGCACGTGCCACGTGCGGAAAACAGCATTGCTGATCATTTGTCAAAGTGCGCTATGCAAAAACTCCGTGTGGAACCAGAGACTTTTGTTCTCCATCTGACTCATCCCTCCGTATCCCCGGCAACAATGGCAAGAAAGAGGAGGAAACTGGACTCCGGCAAGCCTCTCCCGACAGAGCTTCCCGATGCCCCGGCAGAGAGCTTGGCGAGGATAACTCCCCTTCGATCGGTGAACTACATCCTCCCGCCAAACTACCAATCTTTGTGGTTGAGGCATGCGCTCCCGTGAATAAGGAGGTGCCGCTGGTCCTCGTTGCCGAGCCTCAGGCTCCAACTTGGGTGCGGCACATCGTCTGTTTCCTCCAAACTGGAGAACTTCCCGAAGAGCAAGAAGGAGCTGAGAGAGTAGCCCGGAGTGCCTGTATGTATCAGTTCGTTGACGACACGCTGTATAGAAGAAGGCCCAATGGTGTGAAATTGAAGTGCATTTGCCAGAAAGAAGGAAAGGAACTTCTCGCAGACATACACAAGGGTATGTGCGGCTCCCACATCGGATCAAGGGCCTTGGTTGGGAAAGCTTTCCGGCAAGGTTTCTACTGGCCCACAGCCCTCCAAGACGCAATCGAGCTAGTCACCAAGTGTGAAGCCTGCCAATTCCACTCCAAGAATATCCATCAGCCTGCCCAAGCTCTCCAAACGATCCCTTTGTCATGGCCATTTTTGGTCTGGGGGCTCGACATCTTGGGCCCCTTCCCCCGTGCTACCGGGGGCTTTGAATTATTGTTCGTCACAATCGACAAGTTTACAAAGTGGCCGGAAGTGGAGCCCGTGAGGAAGGTGACCGCACAGTCAGCTATCAAGTTCTTGAAAGGATTGGTGTGCCGCTTCGGGGTCCCTGCCCGAATCATCACCGACAATGGCACCCAATTCACGAGTCGCGCCTTCATGCAATACGTTCACGCCCTCAGAAGCAAGATCTCATTTGCCTCTGTTGCCCATCCCAGAAGCAACGGATAAGCTGAGAGGGCGAACGCTGAAGTGCTGCGAGGACTCAAGACAAGAACATTCGATAAACTGCAGAAGTGTGGCAGGCGATGGATCGACGAGCTGTCGGCGGTTCTTTGGTCCCTCCGTACGACACCAAATCGAGCTATCGGGCAGACTCCCTTCTCCCTAGTCTATGGGGCAGAAGCAGTTATCCCCACGGAACGCATATACGGGTCACCTCGAGTAATTGCCTACGATGAAGTAGCGCAAGAAAAACACCGGCGTGACGATGCTGTGCTACATGAGGAGAACTGCCTCTGGGCTGCTACGCGTGCTGCACGCTACCAGCAAGCCCTGCATCGCTATCACAGCCGCAGGGTTCATGCCCAGAGTTTTGAGAAAGGCGACCTTGTCCTTAGGCGCGTTCAGTCCGCCAAGGGTACAAACAAGTTGACACCGAAGTGGAAAGGCCCTTACCGGGTAGTACGAGTCACCAGACCCGGCACAGTCCATCTGGAGACCAGAGATGGCATTCAATTGCAAAACTCATGGAACATTGAGCATCTCAGTAAGTTCTACCCGTAAGGCGCGGCTGTCGGGCCCTGCCCGCAGCCACCCTTTTGTACAAGCTCTGCCGAAGTTGCATGTAACCCTTTGTACAAAGCCAGGCGCAGACCCTAAGCAACGGAGAAATAAATGAAGTGCTGGGGGGCCCCCAAAGAAGATTGCATGCTGCATAAGCATATCATGAGCATAGCATGATCATGTAGATAAGATCGCATGTACCATTGTTTTCATCTGCACGAAGCTGCAGGGTTCTTACCTTGGACTTGGTCCCAAAGAAAAGAAGAGAAGACAAGTCTACATAGCGATCCCCAGCAAGCCAAACAGATAAGTTCTTTCTTATCCATACGTGCTCTGTAAAGTGAAACTTCTGCATATGAAAACCTCACCACCTTTGAAACATAGGTGCTCCCATCCTTTGACTCGAACGTTGCTTCGATCAGGATGGTCGCAGTGGCCTTTGACGGAAAAGGTTTGGCGGGGGGCTGGTCCCTCTCTATGGTTTTGTGCCCGGCAGGCCTAGCCTAGCAGCAACAAACTGAGGGAACCGGCAGGATAGCCTACCGGGGAAAACTTATTTACTTGAGTGTAAAGAGGCATTTCACCTCTGCATGGATATGATACATGCACAAGTACCCGGCAAAGCTTATCTTTTTCATTAATATGCTAATGAGCAGGTACAGATCTTATAGAACACAAACATGGATAAAGAAGATTACGTATTTTAGACTAAAGTTTGCAAGTGCCTACATGTTTTAGACTAAAAAAAGATAAGTGCCCCGTGATGCGTTTGCTCTGTCCGTCTCCTCCTTGAAACTACAGGGAGAGACGAAGAAGACAGAGGGAAGGTCTGGCTGGGATTCGGCGCCTCCCCAGGATCAGGATGGCACCGCTCCCGAGCTGGGAAGAAGAAACCGAAGGGCAGGTGCAAATGGTGGCACTGCCGAAGGACCAGCCGGTGATGATGGTGCTGTCGACGATCACGCCACGTCGGAGCGGTCGTCCTCGCTCTTGACGTGTCGTGAGTTGCCGCCACCCTCGTCATCGCTGTCGCTCGAGGAGGCATGCCCGTCGTCGATCAAGCCCCTGCCGTGGCAGCCCGGGCAGGCACCGGGTGCCTCAGGAGGCTCCACAGAGAGCATGGTCGTATCCGACGACCCATAGCTAGAAGAATGCCGTCCCTTGAAGAAGCATGCACGGGCACAAGGAACCCGCCCATACGCAAGATAAGCAGTACCCCAAAAGAGGGGATCCGCCGTACCCAATGGCGAACTGCTTCCGCGGTCTCCCTTCAACATCACGGGAGAAGGGAGGATAGGCCACAGTTGACTGCTGCGCTTTGTGTCCACTATGGACTTCGGCGTGGTGTCGTCCACATGGCCCCTCACTAAGATTGGAGTCGCGGACGGCCCGGTGATAAGAGCGCCAGAGTCGCTACCCCCGGCGCCACCACCGCGCCGCCCGCACACTCACCTGAGGCCTTTTTCACCCACACTAAGCTTCGGGCCACCACTCCAGGGCGGGTGCTTTGTGTGAGGACGGGGAGGAGACCCTATCCCAACAAAGGCGCGGCCACTCCTTTCTTCTCCTCCCCATGCCATAACGAAGACACGACACCAGAAGACTGAGGGGAGGAGATTGGTGTGAGCCTACGCCCTCGCCTACATCCCCTTTTATAGGGAAAACCAGGCTGGGGGCTGATCCCTCGGTGGCTAACCGCCGTCCCTCTCCACCAACCCAAGAGGACCAGACCCCTACCACGGCGCTCTCTCCACACCACGCACCTCTGTTACCTACCTCACTCAATGCATGCGGCATACATGGCTAAGGATAAGGATGTGGTGGGAAGAGTGAATTGGCAGTTACTCCCCCATGCATTAAAGTCATTCACGGGCCATTACAGAGATGGCCCCACTACAATTGGCATTACGCGACATGCGGGGAAACCAGAAACTGATTCAAGCTCAGATTAATGAAGAAGCAAAGAAGATCTCAAAGGACGAACTACCACAGCCTCCTCTGTAACACCCCAAAATTTTGGTTTGATTTTTACCAAATTCTTTATTGGATTTAAAGGAGGTTATTTGAATTTTTCTAAAGAGGGACTCTCCTTCTCAAATCCTTTTTATGACAAATCTTTTATGAGTCCTTCTCGATCTTGATTATGGTCTTGAGGGTTTTTCAACATGTGTTGGTTCAACACAAATACTCTTGGGTTGTTTTACTATTTCTTTTATTAAAAAGAATTCCTATAATTTTTGGATTTATCTTTCCCTATTCAAAAATACTCTCTTGCCATGACCTATGTTGTAAATTTTCTTCCTAAACCCTCCTCCCTACTTTGGGTCAAGCCAAGCATCCAATTCCAGCAAGTTTCAACCTCTTTTAGATTTTATTTCTATTTATTTTAACCTCAAACTTTTTTCTGTAATTTATTTGGACCCTTGGGATTTACAAAGGAAGTACCAGATTCCTTGAGCTATTAATCCCAAGTAAATTACCCTAGCTACTCCTTGGTACCCTCAACCTAGATCCATCAAGAGCTGCTGGTCCACAGTTCAAATTTTTCAAAATTTGCTTACTGCAAGTTTGGACCAGATTTGCTATTTTGGTGAAATTCATTCTTTTCCCTTTCTAAAAATTCTAAGAAAATTCAGGTAGTCTCTGGATGCATCAAGAGACCACCCCTCCAAGTTTCAGCTCCAGAAAAAATTTCCACGTGCGTCAAACATTTCATCGAACAGCTGGCGTGCACTGTTTCAGTCAAATTCAGAGTTTCAGTGTTAAGCTTCTGGTGACAGTGTCGTTTTCGTCAGAGCTCCGCGTCAATCTCGCCAATGCGCGCGTTGGCCTGTTGCTCCCTGTTCCTCCTTCTTATGCTGGGCGTCGCACGGACGGTTGGCCGATTGTGGGCGTTGGTGGTGAGCTGGCGCGCCGGCACCGCCCCCTTCCACGGCAACAGGGCCGTCGGCCGCCATCGCCAGAGGCCTCCCTTGCAGAACGCCACAGCGCAGCACCGCCCAAACCACCAGGGACCTCCGCGTGGCCATCCCTGACCTGCACGCGCACGGCAGAGCCGTCTGCATGGCCTGAGCAGTGCAGAGCATGCTCTCTGCACCCGTCGTGGCTGTAAGCCACCTTTCCATCGAACGGCGAGTCCCCTGCATAAGCAGCTTGGTTTAGTGCTAATATGGAGACTAGAGAGGTGCAGCAGCATGCCCGCAGCCGTAACCTCCCTGCTAACCGCGCCGATCGCCGTGATCCGCGCTGGAGTAAATCTCCGTCACGGCAACCCCCATCACCTGCCTATAAATAGAAGGTCCCGAGCCATCCAGCACCTCAGCACCACTCCACCTCTCCTCAGAACCACGCTCCACTCATCAGAGGGCCTTGGGAGGGTCTTCTTCCTCGCCTCTGGCCGCCCCGATCCGTTTCGGGCTCCGGCTAAATCCTCTTTGGTGAGTGAGCTCCCGCAGCCCAGATTTGGTCAGCCGCCTCCTAGTGCACTCACCCCCCTGACCCGCGCGCCAATTTGGCGTCTGCAGCTCTCCTCGGTGAGATCCATCCCTGCCCGACGCCGCCGTCCGCCATAGAGGAAGTGGCCGTCGATGTGGTACTCGCCGATGACCAATTCCACCACCCACCGACGCAGAATTGTCCCGTAAGTGCAACCATCCCCTTGCCCTCCTCTAGTTCGCCGTCGATCGTTGCCGGTGTTCACCGTTTGCTTCTGGCGTCGGCGAGCTCTTTTTAAACCTGACGGGTGGGACCCCCTCGTCAGCCTCTCCTCTTCTTATTCGAACCGTTTTCTGAAGACGCCTTCGGGCAGAATACATTTTCTCTTTGGTTTGGCGTATTTCTATCCGAAACGTTTTCTGTTTATTCAAACTAGCCCCTAGACGGTTTTCTGTTTCTTACAGATTGATCCCTGGACTAAAACCTTTATAACTTTTAAACAAAAGATGATTTTGAGTTGATTCTTTTTCTGTCATCTCTATTTTTCTGTCTAGTTTTTTATTATATTTATTTGAAAAATATTTGGAACTATTTTTATGCACGCATGGTATTTACGTTAGAATCCGATATTTTTATGTAACGTAGATACCGAAGGAGGTGACGGTGCCGTCAACTTTGCCGAGCTAGACTCCGACTACTCCGAACCAGGCAAGCATGTTTGAACCTTTGATATGATGAGTGTTTTTCATGTTTGCTTGAGTGGTTTTCTCATGGCATGTTTATATAAGCATTTGTTGAATGTTATATTTCATGCAAGGTAAGTTGCAAGTGAGCTACAAAACTTGATGTGATCATAAGATGGTGAAACAACCTAATCATGTGGTGGCATGATAGGTTGCAAGCTGGTATTGTTGGAGCATGCCAGTTCTAAAACAAACTGTTTAACTCCAGTGTTGACATAGATCGAGTCTTGTTCCCGTTCGCCTTCTTTTCGTGCTGCCACATGTTTTCTGCAAAGAATATGGTTTAGTAAGTTGCAAACCTCTTTCCATGTACACACCAAATAGAGGGGCCGTGATGAGGGTTCCATGGCCCTGGATTAAAGCCCGTCATCCGGTCAGGGGGCATGGGTGTTTCCGGTTGGGACCGAGAGGGGGGCACCCCTTAGAGCGCGCGATATAAATTTGATCCCATGCTATTCGAGGTGTTGGCCTCCCCGTCTTAGAGTTTTTCTTGAACGTTGCCTAGGGTGATTCCTGGCAGCGGGATGTGGAATGGGTGTGTACTGGTTAGATGTGTTTTCTTCTAAAATATCGTAGACAGAACTAGTCCTTTGTGGCTACTGAAATCCGTTGGCTGTGGGTAAAGAGTACAAACTCTGCAGAATCAAAACCATTCAAGTAACCATGTCCATAGTCAAGGACGTTGGTTGACAGATCAAGTGTCAGTCTCTGGAGAACAAACATGTTAACTGACAGTGGTAAACCCGGCTGAATATTATTCCTGTGGATAGACTAACCTGTTTATTATTATATACCGAGTATTCCTTGGGATGGTGCTACCTCCATGGACTTCTCGAATTCGAATGATGAAATATAAGCCCTTTATGTGATGTCGCTCAGACGTCTGACTGTGGCATTCTTGTGATTTACTTTTGATATAAGCCCTTTATGTGATGTCGCTCAGACGTCCGACTGTGGCATTCTTGATATTTATTTTTGATATGAGCCCTTTATGTGATGTCGCTCAGACATCCGACTGTGGCATTCTGGTCATTTACTTTCATTATAAGCCCTTTTCGAGATGTCGCATTCAGATGTCCGACTGTGGCACGTACTGTCATTTACTTTTCAGTATAAGCCCTTTATGTGGTGTCGCCCTGACGCCCGACTGCGGCATGTTAATTTATTTTTACCTTTCGAGGCGTCGCTTCAGACACCCGATCGGTCTTCTGCTATTTTATTGGGATTTCGGGAGGAATACCGCCTGACTTCCTTTTTATTTATCTTGCCGTGCAAATTTGTTACCTGAGTGTGTATTACCAATTTGCTCATGTACATGATGTTTGCATTTGTTATATCTTATGTCCAAACTGTCTTGCGAGTACATTCAAAGTACTCACTTGGCTTGTTGATTTGGCCAGATGTTGACGAAGGCGATCTTATGGATGAAGAGTATGATAGCGAGTCCGACGCCTAGAGGAGTCCCAGTAAGTCCCTTGCGATCCTGGAGTTGGTCACTTGTATTATATACGCTTCCACTACACTAATAAAATCATCGAGCCTCACTCCGACGCTTGATGAGTTGTAAGATTTTGGAGTCATGTCACCCACTTCACTGTGACATATCCACCACCACTTTTATTACGAGTTAGTAGTTATGCCACCACACCCTTTGTGTCATATCCGCCTTTTTGTGTAATATTGGCGTACTTGTAATAAATTGTTGAGCAGCCTCAGCTCAACCCTGTATAATATTTTAGTACTACTGGATTTCTGTATCAAGGAATTGTCTACCAGTAAGAAGGATTTTTCTGTACTGGTCTGACGAAAGGGGCGATTTTTCAATAAATGATTGTTGAAAAACCGGTCCTGACATCCTCGCCAGTGTACTTGACAGGGCCTACCCCGACGACGCTCGGCAGCGCATTCAGACTAGGCCCAGGGGCTCCTGTCGGTACAACAGACCCCAGGTATATTTCCCAGACTGTACACGGGCTCAGGAGCAAGATTGCAACATCCAAGACCAGACCAAGCAGAAGAGATCAGCTTTTTGAGGAATCAAAGGGCGGATCAAGAAGACCAAATCAAGCTAAAGGAGCAAGACACCACTAAGGAAGAACCTCCCTTGCCGGGCAGGCGAGCCTGGCGAGGTCGAGGTTACCCCAAAGACAAGTCTCAAGACTGCCCCGGCAGGCCTGCCGGGCGTGACGAAGGCGGGCTCCCCCGCCAAGGCTCCACCGCTCCACCTCATAGCAACGCAAGTCACCGATTGATGCGGTGTCGAGCCCCCAAGTGACTAGGTGGCTGTTGTTTGGCACGTGGGAGCCACTTCCGAAGGAAATCACCTCTAAATGACACCCGTCCAGAGACGTGTCATGCAGATAGGCGAGAAGGTGGACGAACGGCCCGGCAAGGCTTGCCGGGCTGCGCTACGATGTGACACTAAGCGGTGCATTTAATGCGCCTTGTCCTGTCTGCAGAGTTAGGTATGATAGCACTGTTTGCTATCTAATCAGTACACAATGACTAATTTGCCATTATGGTGACCCCTTGATCTATAAAAGTAGGGCCGTGGCAACCTTAGAAAGGATTCGGACCCTTGTACACTCATACGCGCGTAGCTGCTCTTGCCCCGAGGCAACCTTGCTGGGCTAGAGCGCTGCGTCTCCACTATGGTCCCCTCATCAATCCACCAAAGCAGCAGTAGGATTTTATGCCTCGCGGCGGCCCGAACCTGGGTAAAAACTGCTTGTGTGATCATTGCCGTGCTGCGTTGCACCCTCCGCTCTTTGTGCAATGTGCTCTTCCCCCCCCCCCCCGCCGAACCACAAAGGGGCTGATGGTTCCATAGGTGGCCGTGTTTTCCCATGACACGAAGCGGCGGAGATGCTCTTAACAGGTTTAGCCTTTGAGTCAACTCTTAAGTGGTGCTCAGCCAGTCCCCTGGGCACACCAGGCATGTCGGATGGTTTCCATGCAAAGATGTCCTAGTTCTCACGGAGGAACTGGATGAGCGCGGCTTCCTATTTACTGTCGAGTGTCATTGAGATATTGGTTGGAGCGGCGGTACGGTCTTATGGGTGAACATGAATTTGCTTGGTCTCTCCTGCCGACTGAAAAGTGGACTTAGAAGCTGGCTTCTTAGAGCAGAGCAAATCACTCGGATCGGCGTTCTTCTTGTATTCTTCCAATTCCACTACTGCCATTTGCTCATCAGCAATTTTGGATCCCTGCTGCAGACATTCCTCGGCTCTCTGCCTATTCCCTATGATGGTGATCATGCCCTTGGGTCCGGGCATCTTTAGTTTAAGGTACACGTAACATGGACGGGCCTGAAGCGAGCATAAGCATGTCGGCTCAGAATAGCATGATAGGTACTGTGAAAATCCACCACTTCAAACGTCAACTTTTCCTTTCGGAAATTCTTCGAGTCACCAAAAACCACATCCAACGCAATCTGACCGAGTGACTTTGCCTTTTTCCCTGGGCTGACTCCGTGAAACTACATGTTGCTCTCACTGAGTCGGGACATCGGAATGCCCATCCCCTGGAGGGTTTCAGCATAAAGAATGTTCAAACCACTGCCGCCATCCATGAGAACTTTGCGCAACCGAGTGCCTCAAACGACTGGATCCACTACCAGAGCTTGGCGTCCGGGGGTAGCAACATGAGCTGGGTGGTCTGACTGGTTGAAGGTAGTGGGAGTCTTTGACCACTTGAGGTACGTTGTAGTTGCCGGAGCAACCATGTTCACCTCATGGTTGATGACTTTCAGTCGACTTTTGATCTCAACGTCAGCAAAAATCACTAGAGTAGCATTGACCATCGGGTAATCTTCTGCCTTTTCTTTGCCATCGTCCTTGTCAGAGCCCTTTTCACTCGGCTAACCTTCACGGAACTGCTGAATCAGAAATTTGCATTGTCGAGTGGTATGCTTGGGTAATATCAAATTACCCTCTTCATTTTTTGGGTGTGAATGGCACACGGCAAATCGAGGACGTCCTGTCCTGACTGGTCTTTCACTTTCTTAGGAGTCCACTGACCCTTGGGCCTTCCTTTGAACTTGCCTTGAGCGGCAACAGTAGCCTTTTCAGCTTGACCAGTGGCTTCAGCTTTGCGCTTCTGTTTCCGACTGGTATTGGCGTTGTTAGAGTCATGCTCATTGGCTTTTCCTTTGCCGCTGCAGAGGCAGTTCTTCTTCACCATTTGCGTACCGAGTGGCAATCTCCATCATTCGGCTCATGGTCAAGGTCCCAGATCGCCCAAATTTTAGTATGAGCTCTCTGTACCTGACGCCTTCCTTGAAAGCACAGACTGCTTGGTGCTCCGTAATGTTCTCCACCACATGGTGAAGCATGGTCCACCTTTGTATGTAATCTCTCAAAGTTTCATTCAGTTTCTATATGCACTGCTACAATTCAGTCAGGCCAGCAGGTCACTTGCAAGTGCCTTCAAATGTTTTGATAAACACTCGAGCCAAGTCTTCCCAGGAGTAGATGCTGGCAGGAGCCAACTAGTTCAACCATGCCCGGGCAGATCCTTCTAGCATCAAGGGCAGATGTTTCATGGCAACATCATCATTGCCTCCACCAATCTGTACAGCCACTCGGTAATCCTCCAACCACGTGTCTGGCTTTGACTCGCCAGTGAATTTGTTCACGCCTGTGGCCAATCTGAAATTGGGCGGTATCTCAGTGGCTCGTATGGCCCTGCTGAAACACTCGGGCCCTGAGACATACACACCACTTCCACTCAGACGATCTCTATCCATAACTTCACGATGAGCCCTGCCCCTGTCAACCAGGCCCTGCACGAGGACTGACCTTGCATCGAACCCAGGCTCTCGGGGGTCGACTGGATTTCTCCGCTCGTCACCATACGGACACCTGTCGTCATACCGCCGGGGCGCGTACGACCCACCCCTCAGAGGGGGCATCAGCATTCGAGATCGGTCATCACGGTGATGTCGAGGAACAAACGGACCACGGCCTTGATCCAGGTACTGATCTTGGTGGTGACCGCGATCAACACGCTGCGGGGGTGATCTTGGGCTGTGTGCCGACTGAATCGTGTCTGCCCTTACTGACCTGCTCTGAATCCTGGTGCGCGACTGGGAAACGGCTGAATTCTGTTCCCCAGCTCTTCTGAGCAACGCTCGGATCTACCGAAGACTTTCTCCTGCTTCAGATCGGGATTGCTGGATGGAATCTGCAATCCGTGCGGCAGCTGCAACATTCTAAATAGGAGTGCGGAATACCTGATACTCATTTTGTGATCCACTCGGGAAGAGTTGTCGCTGCCGTCGACTGGGATTTAGGGGTGGCCTGCGAGTGCGGTCTTTGAGTGACTTTTGGAGATCCTCCAGACGCGTGCGTTCAGCCAGAGTGGCTACGCGTGCGGCTTCCAAAGTCTGAGCCTCGGCAGTCTCCCCAACGATGGGGGTCTGGAGAGCCTGCTCGTTCCTGCGCTACAGTTCTTCTCTTTGCTCTACAGTGAGGGCCTGTGGGTAGTACTCGTCATTGGCGTGTGACGGACCACCGCTTTCGCCCCCATCATGGGGAAATCCGGGTGGGCTATGCTGGGAGCCAATCATGAGGACTTCTGCTACTGGATCATTGCTTTCGCACTCGAAAAGCGTATCTGAGTGACTAGACGATAGATCGAACAAGCCATAAAGAGACTCATCGGGTTCGATTGCTGCGATCTGAGGAGTGGCTGACTGACGAGCCACCGCGTGCTTCACCCACCGCTCGAGTCGTGAGCGACCGGATCGCTTGTGACGGTGAGCAACGGGGAGGGAAGACGCCACCGGAGCCGATAGATACTGAGTCGACGGCTGCCGCAGGAGGACGCCATAGGAACTCACACAGAAGTGTGCCGCCTCGCGTATAGGGAGCGCCTCGACATCGAGGGGGGCTTTTAGAGCCAGGCCAAATCATCGGCGATGAAACTGAGTGCACCGAGATGGATCTCGTGACCCAGCGACAGTCCTCCGCCGGAAACCATGTCGAAGGAGTTCGAAGAACGCAACCTCATCGGAAGTTTCTTAGACGCCTACCCCAAGGTGGGCGCCAACTGTCGAGGGAACAGATCTGATAGTAGATATTAGAGGTACGTAGGAGAGGGCAGAGCCTAGCTACGGCAGGGTTGTACACTCGGAGTTACTAGTTAGGCCCCTCTCGGAGGAGGTAATAGCCCTACATCTCGGTGCTGCGGGAGCTTTGTTGTACGGAGTGTTGAGTTACAGGGGGTGCGAACCCTGTGCAGGAGGAGAGGGGTGGCTTATATAGAGTCCGCTGCCCCCTCATCGCCCTCAGTTATGCATCGGTTCAATGAGAGAGTAAAAGATGGGAATGTTACTGGAAACGCCCGTATTTAATGATCTTTATAGTGACGGAGTGATTACCTCACCGTTGCCATCCTGGGGTGGCTCTAGGTCTTCTATGCTTTGAGTGAAACCATATGTTCTGAGTGAACAACGGCGGTCGAGTGGGAGTAGAGTAACCGAGTGGATCTTCTGTCGAGTGACTTGCACGCTGTGGTCATTTCAGTCGGTACCTACTTTCTAACTTTGTAGGTCTTGGAGCCTTTGTGTAGTGTCCTTGGGTAGGTCATGTAGGTCAGGTCTAGGACCCTACCCTAGGTACATATCATCGTCAGCAGGCTCGACGGGATGCATGCGAGCAGTCCGCTACGCAGGCTCGCAGGGACGCGTGCATCCTGTCACCTCGCAGGCTCGACGGGACACGTGCGAGCAGCAAGGCCACCCATGCTCGCCGGGAAGCGATCTCTTTGACCTTCGTCCACCAGCTGCCAGCCTCACTCACAACTTCTCCATTAATGGCGGCCGAGCCGCTGTTTAACACGCGGTTAATTAAAGCACCTGGACGGAGGGTGTTTGCTTGTGATTCCATGGCCCCTGTCAACGTTAGCATTTGCTTTGTTTGTGTTTTCAACTCGTATTCTAGATAATGTAAAATGCCACATAGGGCAACGGATAATACGACGACAAATAAAATGGCAAAGGATAATATGACAACAAATAAAATGGCAATGGATAATACGATGACAAATTTACAAAGGCGTGGATAATAATTGTCTTACATATTCCTGATAATTTAAAATGCCACATGCGACAAAGCCCGGAAGACACGGTGGCAAGAGAAGAAGGAAATCACAGACAGCGATCTGGGTCGCTACGGTCTCAACTCCTCGATGGATCGCCGGGCAATGGCATCCCCCAGCTCCTTCTTCAATTCCTCACGACTTTGCTTGACAGCAACCACAGATTCCTCCACCTCCCGCTTGCGCTCGATCCGGAGCTTCCTTAGGTCACCCATCAGTTCCTCGACGACCGCTTTTAGCGTCATCCCTAAGGCACTACTCTGCTCATGCAGCATCTTCCAGCCGGCGGCTTCCTCCTCCTTCTCGACGAGCGCATTGAGGAAATTCGCATTGTCACCCATGAGTTGCTTAATGAGGCCAGCGAGAATGTCGTCGTCGCTGGCCAAGGACTTCAGGAAGGCCAGCTCACCGCGATCGCCGACAAGGCGACTATGCTTGTGAGAGCCCTCGCGTGCTGGTGAGCCCTTGTTTGAGGGCTCCGCGGTGCGCCGGGACATCTCTATTGCGGCTGCCGCGTAGTGGCGGGACGTCTCTAGTGCTTCCGCTGCCTTGGTCTTTGCTGCCTGGTTATATGTCCACCCGAAACTTCTCCTACCGGTCATGGCGGAATGACTTGACAGGAAAGACCAGTTTTGTGGGTGGTGAGGAGAGGAACTGTGAAGTAATTTTCGAGTGGATAGTTTTTATAGCCCGGTGCTAGGTGTGAACACATATTGGCTTGATCGGTGTGAACAGATTTGCAATTACTTATTGCGTTGTAATCTGCAATGTGACGAGAAACAAGGTCAAAACTTATTGATGGCTCATCGCAAACAGTTCTTTTGGATCAACCGTATGCCATGCATTGGAACCTGAAACGGTCCCCGAATGGCATACGTGGGCCTGCGTTCTTGGATGTACGTGTACGTGTCTGCCCACTATCACACACGGTCAAGATATCACCATCGTGTCCGATGGATGCGCCGTCGTGCCTCCCACGGGGTGCTAGAAGGTTGACCACGTGGTTGCTCACCGTTGAGGCGGCCGCAGTGCGCTCTTCTCGCATTCGCCCGCGCGTTTTGCTCGTCGCTGAGACAGCCGTGGCGCGCTCTGCTCGCGTCCGTCCTCGCGTTTTGCTCGCCATTGAGGCGGTCGCGCCGCGCTCTCCTCACGTCTATCCGCGCGTTTCGCTCCCCATTGAGGTGGTCGCGGCGTGCTCCGCTTTGGCGTCCCTGCACGCTCTCTGCTCGCGTTGAGGCAAATTTACAATGGCAACGGTTAGTAATTGTCTTACATATTCAGGATAATTTAAAATGCCACATGCGGCAACGCCCAAAACACTCACGACCTACATATGCATACAATTATAATAAAATATAGGCTAAAAGGCTGAGCTGGCGGCCTTCCGACGATGGTCTTCTCGGACTCCATGATTGGCATAGCACCCTTGCGGCCGTTCATTCCAAGTGTCCCAACCCGCCTCCGCCTACGGAGCTGATGGCACTGGGAGGCTCTTGGGGCTGCTGGGCCTCTTCCAGAAGAGCTTGACAGCGTGTAATCGCGCGCATGACATCTCCGCCGAACCGCTCCATTTCCATGTCTCTGGCCTAGTAGCAAATTCCGTCCATCACCTGCATCCTCAAGATATCACGTTGGCGATGTTCTACTTCATCGGGGATGTCAACTCCGCCAAGGATGCGCTTGAGCCTGGCCACCACATCGTCGGGATCGAGGTTGACACGGCCGCCGCCGGCAATGATGAAGCCGCAGGCTGGCTGTGTCTTGACTAAATGGCAGAGGTCCTCTGCCCATCCCTTGCGGGGCATCAGGCTCTCGATGAGCACTGGTGACGGCGGCTCTACGGGTGGGTCGTCGATCATGCCGCCGAGCAGCTCTGGATCTTTTGCACGGTGGACGGCAAATTACTCATCACACTTCCTCTGCAATAGGTCGATTGTGCGCACAACGACTGTCACGCCGATATCGCTGCCGATGGGCCAAGGTGCCAGCACCGACCAATGAAGCTCTTGCTCCCCGACCTGCTTTGGCTCGTTCTCTTCGCCGAAGATGTAACACAGGTAGGGGTCGACGTCGAAGCTTTGGTCATTGCTTGGCATGCTTGGAATAACTAATGGTAGAAGGGTGAGGATTAGATCTGCGCACGGTGTCGCGATGGTGCGTTGCTGCCTGGGTTATATGCTGCAAGCCATTAGCTGGTGGTGGGAAACTGATGAGGGAAGAGGCGGGGATTTTACAAATCACCCATGTGGAGCGCAGTAAGCATTCGTTGGAAGACTAAGTGGAGCACACAACCCGAATACCGTATGCGGTGCCACGTGTTAACATAAGGAAACGTATGTGTAACTTACTAATCATCGCACACGAGTACTCACAGACGCATCGTGTGTGATACTCCTAGCCACCACAAGCAACTAGTTTGCATTTTTCAAAGTTTTTTGTGCACACAGAATCGCACACGAATTAACTGTAGTAACCGTTTGTGTTATAATTTCTCATCGCAAACAATTCATCCGAGTGGGCTGTTTGTCGCGTATCACACACATCTTGTTTACACGAATTGTTTGTGTTCTTTTGGCTGATTGCAAACAGTTCATCTATGTGAAATGTATGCCGCATATCACACACATCTTGTTAAGTTGAACCATTTCTGTTATGTCCCCTAATCGAAAACAGTTCGTCCGAGTGAACCGTATGCCATATATCACACACACCTTGACTTGGCTAACTGTTTCTATTGCATTCCCTAATAGCAAACAATTCATCTGAGCGAACTGTATGCCGTATATCGCACACACCTTGATATGGCTACTCGTTTCTATTGTTATGTCTCATCGCAAACAGTTCGTATGGATCAACCTATGCCCTGCATCGCCCACGTAACTAAAATCTGAACCGTGTTGGATGTCTCCGCCATCGCAAATGTTTTGCATCTTTTTTGATGGTTTTTTACATCACCGTTTGCGATTAATGCATCGCACATAGTTTCGTCAAAGGGTCTCTGATCGTAGTGTCGCGTTAGCAGCATCCTGCAGTAGTGCAGGACCGCACCCATGTAAGGGGATCGATTCATTTTCTCCAGCTGCTCTGAGGAACGCTCGGATCTGCTCTGAGCAACTCGGATCTGCCAAAGACCTTCTCCTGCTTCAGATCGGGATGGCTGGATGGAATCTGCAATCCATGCGGCAGCTGCAACATTCTGAATCGGAGTGCGGAATACCTGATACTCATTTTGCGAACCACTCGGGAAGAGTTGTCGCTGTCGTCGACTGGGATTTGGGGGTGGCCTGCGAGCGCGGTCTTCGAGTGACTTTTGGAGATCCTCCAGACATGCGTGTTGAGCTAGAGTGATACGCGTGCGGCTTCCAAAGCCTGAGCCTCGGCAGTCTCCCCAATGATGGGGGTCTGGAGAGCCTGCTCGTTCTTGCATTGCAATTCTTCTCTTTGCTCTGCAGTGAAGGCCTGCGGGTAGTACTCGTCATTGGCAAGCGACAGACCACAGCTTTCGCCCCCACCACGGGGAAATCCGGGTGGGCTACGCTGGGAGCCAATCACGAGGAAATCTGCTGCTGGATCGTTGCTTTTGCACTCGGAAAGCGTATCCAAGTGACCAGACGATAGATCGAACAAGCCATAAAGAGACTCGTCGGGTTTGATTTCCGCGATCTGAGGAGTGGGTGACTAACGAGCCACCACGTGCTTCACCCACCGATGGAGTCGCGAGCGACCAGATCGCTTGCGACGGCGAGCAGCGGGGTGGGAAGACGCCACCGGAGCCGACCGATACTGAGTCGACGGCTGCCGCAGGACGACGCCACAGGAACTCGCACGAAAGTGCGCTGCCCCGCAAATATGGAGTGCCTCGACATCTTGGGGGGCCTCCTGGAGCCTGGCCGAATCATCGGCAATGAAACTGAGTGCACCGAGACGGGTCTCGCGACCCAGTGACAGTCCGCCGCCGGAAACCATGTCGAAGGAGTTCGAAGAACGCAACCTCACCGGAAGTCGCTTAGACGCCTGCCCCAAGGTGGGCGCCAACTGTCGTCGGAACAGATCTGATAGTAGATATTAGGGGTACGTAGGAGAGGGCAGAGCCTAGCTACGGCGGGGTTGTACACTCGGAGTTACTAGTTCAGGCCCCTCTCGGAGGAGGTAATAGCCCTACATCTCGGTGCTGCGGGAGCTTTGTTGTACGAAGTGTTGAGTTACAGGGGGTGCGAACCCTTGTGCAGGAGGAGAGGGGCGGCTTATATAGAGTCCGCTGGCCCCTCGTCACCCTCAGTTACGCATGGGTTCAATGAGAGAGTAAAAGATGGGAACGTTACTGGAAACGCCCGTACTTAATGATCTTTATAGTGACGGAGTGATTGCCTGACCATTGCCATCCTGGGGCGGCTCTAGGTCTTCTGTGCTTCTAGTGAAACCAGATGTTCCGAATGAACGGCGGCGGTCGAGTGGGAGTAGAGTAACCGAGTGGATCTTCTGTCAAGTGACTTGCACGCTGCGGTCATTTCAGTCGGTACCTCCTTTCTAACTTTGTAGGTCTTGGAGCCTTTGTGTAGTGTCCTTGGGTAGGGCATGTAGGTCAGGCCTAGGACCCTACCCTAGGTACATATCATCGTCAGCAGGCTCGACGGGACGTGTGCGAGCAGTCCGCTGTGCAGGCTCAACGGGATACGTGCATCCTGTCACCTCGCAGGCTCGATGGGACATGTGCGAGCAGCAAGGCTGCCCATGCTCACCAGGAAGCGAGCTCTTTGACCTCCGTCCACCAGCCGCCCGCCTCGCTCACAACTTCTCCATTAATGGCGGCCGAGCCGCTGTTTAACACGCGGTTAATTAAAGCACCTGAACCGAGGGTGTTTGCTTGTGATCCCATGGCCCCTCTCAACGTTAGCATTTGCTTTGTTCGTGGTTTCAACTCGTATTCCGGATAATTTAAAATGCCACATAGGGCAACGGATAATACGACGACAAATAAAATGGCAAAGGATAATGCGACGACAAATAAAATGGCAACGGATAATATGACGACAAATTTACAATGGCGCGGATAATAATTGTCTTACATATTCCAGATAATTTAAAATGCCACATGCGGCAAAGCCCGAAAGACACGGGGGCAAGAGAAGACGGAAATCGCACACAACGATCTGGGTCGCTACGGTCTCCAATCCTCGATGGATCGTCGGGCGACGATATCCTCCAGCTCCTTCTTTAATTCCTCAAGACTTTGCTTGACATCAGCCATGGATTCCTCCACCTCCTGCTCACGCTCGATCCGGAGCTTCCTCAAGTCACCCATCAGTTCCTCAATGACCGCTTTCAGCATCATCCCCGAGGCACTGCTCTGCTCATGTAGCATCTTCCAACCGGCAGCCTCCTCCTCCTTCTCGGCGAGCGCCTTAAGGAGCTTCGCATTGTCACCCATGAGTTGCTCGACGAAGCCGGTCGCCTTCTCAACCGAGGCATCACTGATCTCGAGCAGCTTCATCAAGCCGTCGACCAGCTCCTACTGCTTAATGAGTCCAGCGAGAATGTCGTCGTCGCTGGCCAAGCACTTCAGGAAGGCCAGCTCGCCGCGATCACCAACAAGGCGAGTGCGCTTGTGCAAGCCCTCGCGGGCCGGTGAGCCCTTGTTTGAGGGCTCCTCGGCGTGCCGGGACATCTCTGTTGTGGCTGCCGCGTAGCGGCGGGACCTCTCTAGTGCTTCCGCGGCCTTGGTCTTTGCTGCCTAGTTATATGTCCACCCAAAACTTCTCCTACCGGTCATGGCGGAACGACTTGACAGGAAAGACCAGTTTTGTGGGTGGCGAGGAGAGGAACTGTGAAGTAATTTTTGAGTGGGTAGTTTTTATAGCCCGGTGCTAGGTGTGAACATATATTGGCTTGATCGGTGTGAACAGATTTGCAATTACTTATTGCGTTGTAATCTGCAATGTGACGAGAAACAAGGTCAAAATTTATTGATGCCTCATCGCAAACAGTTCTTTTGGATCAACCGTATGCCACGCATCGGAACCCGAAACGCTCCCCGGATGGCGTATGTGGGCCCGCGTTCTTGGATGTATGTGTATGTGTATCCGCACTATCACACACGGTCAAGATATCCCCATCGTGTCCGATGGATGCGCCGTCGCGCCTCCCACGGGGTGCCAGAAGGGTGACCACGTGGTTTCTCGCCGTTGAGGCAGCCGCGGCGCGATTTGCTCGCGTCTGTCCGCGCGTTTTGCTCGTCGTTGAGGCGGCCGCGGTGCACTCTGCTCGCGTCCGTCCTCGCGTTTTGCTCGCCATTGAGGCGGCCGCGGCGCGCTCTGCTCGTGTCCGTCCGCGCGTTTCGCTCCCCATTGAGGCGGTCGCGGCGCGCTCCGCTCTGGCGTCCCTGCGCACGCTCTGCTCACGTTGAGGCAAATTTACAATGGCAACGGTTAATAATTGTCTTACATATTTAGGATAATTTAAAATGCCACATGCGGCAACGCCCTAAACACTCACGACCTACATATGCATACAATTATAATAAAATATAGGCTAAAAGGCTGAGCTGGTGACCTTCCGACGACGGTCTTCTCGGACTCCATGATCAGCATAGCACCCTTGCAGCCGTTCATTCCAAGTGTCCCGACCCGCCTCCGCCTACGGAGCTGCTAGCGCTGGGAGGCTCTTGGGGCTGCTGGGCCTCTTCCAGAAGAGCTTGACAGTGTGCAATCACGTGCATGACATCTCCGCGGATCCGCTCCATTTCCATGTCTCTGGCCTGGTAGCAAATTCCGTCCATCACCTGCATCCTCAAGATATCACGTTGGCGATGTTCTACTTTGTCGGGGACGTCAACTCTGCCAAGGATGCGCTCGAGCCTGGCCACCACATCGTCGGGATCGAGGTTGACCCGGCCGCCACCAGCAATGATGAAGCCGCAGGCTGGCTATGTCTTAACTGAATCGTAGAGGTCCTCTGCCCATTCCTTGCGGGGCATCAGGCTCTCGATGAGCACTGGTGACGGCGGCTCTTCGGGTGGGTCGTCGATCATGCCACCGAGCAGCTCTGGATCTTTTGCACTGTGGATGGCAAACTGCTCATCACACTTCCTCTGCAATATGTCAATTGTGCGCCCAAGAACTGTCACGCTGATATCGCTGCCGATGGGCCATGGTCCCTGCACCGGCCGATGAAGCTCTTGCTCCCCGACCTGCTCCGGCTCGTTCTCCTCACCGAAGATGTAACGCAGGTAGGGGTCGACGTCGAAGCTTTCGTCATTGCCTGGCATGCTTGGAATAACTAATGGTAGAAGGGTGAGGACTAGATCTGCGCATAGTGTGGCGATGGTGCATTGCCACCTGGGTTATATGCAGCAAGCCATTAGCTGGTGGCGGGAAACCGATGAGGGAAGAGGCGGGGATTTTACAATTCACCCATGTGGAGCGCGGGAAGCATTCGTTGGAAGATTAAGTGGAGCACACAACCCGAATACCATATGCGGTGCCACGTGTTATCTATCACACATGTGTTAACATAAAGAAACATATGTGTAACTTACTAATCATCGCACACGAGTACTCGTAGACGCATCGTGTGCGATACTCCTAGCCACTGCAAGCAACTAGTTTGAATTTTTAAAGTTTTTTGTACACATAGAATCGCACACGAATTAACTGTAGTAACCGTCTGTGTTATAATTTCTCATCGCAAACAGTTCATCCGAGTGGGCTATTTGTCGCGTATCACACACATCTTGTTTACATGAATCGTTTGTGTTCTTTTGGCTCATCGCAAACAGTTCATCTATGTGAACTGTATACCGCATATCACACACATCTTGTTAAGTTGAACCGTTTCTGTTATGTTCCCTAATCGAAAACACTTCATCCGAGTGAACCGTATGCCATATATCACACACCTTGATTTGGCTAACCATTTCTGTTGCATTACCTAATAGCAAACAGTTCATCTGAGTGAACTGTATGTCGTATATCGCACACACCTTGATATGGCTGCCCGTTTCTGTTGTTCTGTCTCATCGTAAACAGTTTGTATGGATCAACCGTATGCCCTGCATCGCACACGTAACTAAAATCTGAACCGTGTTGGATGTCTCCGCCATCGCAAATGTTTTGTATCTATTTTGATGGGTTTTTTACATCACCGTTTGCGATTAATGCATTGCACACAGTTTCGTCAAAGGGTCTCTGATCGTAGTGTCACGTTAGCAGCATCCTGCAGTAGTGCAGGGCTGCACCCAAGTAAGGGGATCGATTCATTTTCTCCCCCGCCTCGTGTACTCTGGAGCCACAAGCTCTCCGCAGAGCAATCAAACACAAGCAGGAGTAGGGTATTACACCGCACAGTGGCCCGAACCTGGTTAGCTCGCGTGTCCCCTTCGTGTCCGGCAAGAGTGTGTCCCCCGTCGACGATCCCACCGTAGCTGCTGTCGAGTCGTAGGTTGCTTAGCAAAGTCCCCCAGAGTTTGAACCTCAAGTTCTTGGAGTGTTTCTTGGACACAGATCCTAGACTCCGAGAGCTGTTTATCACCTTCCTACTCCCTCCGGTAACCGCGGTTTTGTTCCCCAGCAGAACTGCGTACAAGTTCTTGGCAGTGACCTACTCGCCAGTGTAGTCCTCCAAAGCTTGTTAAGTTGACCGCCAGCCTTGATTGCAATAAAAAGGGAACACAACTAGTAATTAGGTAATAGTAATACCTTGGGAACACCATGGTAAACATCTTTGCCTTTAGGATGGTTAATGACGACTCCACGCCTTGGGTTGTCAGGGCTGTTGGCGATGTCATCATACATAAACACCACAATGTTCTCATCCTTGAGGCCTCCCTTCTTTAGGATCTGGTACGCGTGGCACACATCGGCCTATATGTCGTGCCGTGCATCAACAACACCACACAGTCGCTAAGCACAAAATTTTATATGGTGAATGATATACGAGTTGCATTGAGGAGAGGACTCTCACCTGGTGCCGGTAGTCGCCATAGCCGGAGGAGCCCGCAACAAGCACGACCCACTTCCTCACCGTTCCTCCGCCACCAACGCGATGGGGCTAGGCGCAGGGGCAGGGGCATGCCCATTCTCCATCGACAGCCGGGTCAGCGGCTCCGAGCTCCCCTTCGCCCCATCCGCAGCAGCCACGACCATGACCAGGAGTGGGAGGAATCCACAAACCCACCACGAAGCCATCGCCAACCTCGAGTTCATCATGTGCGTGTGCTAGAGTGGAAGAGAAGGCAGAGAGTGAAGTGTGATCGTACCAGCGGGGGCTGGGGCCTCATTTTATAGACACTGCAGCATGCAGGGAGTAAAGAATAACTAGAAAAATGGACCGCGCAAACTATTGGGGAAAATAGGTTGGAAAAAATCCCTACAACTAATGAATTGCATTAATGACTCGGTTACCAAATTAATTCCGCATGAAAAGATTTCTATTTAAACGCGATTAATAGAATTAATGACTTGATTTTCAAATTGATCCGTCTCTTGGGTTTTAAATTGTTTTCGCACTAATGGGTGCGTGCGAACAACGGCCACGCAAGCATATACCCCTTTAATAGTAGAGATTAATTGCATTAATGGTTTGCTTTTCAAAATGATTCGGCTCTTGATTTCAAATTGTTTTCACATTAATAGTTGTGTGTGAACGACGACTTACGCATTCCCTTGAGATAGGTAACCTGTTAGAGATGCTCTAACAAGTTAGTTTCTTTTATAATAAATAAATAAAATGATATAAACGAGCTAGCTGTGGTCCTTTTGATGATTTTTTGTACTAAAATGAGATGGATTTGGACATCCCACGGCTTAGACCCCGTCAACATGCAAATTATTTTGCGCGTATTTGCATCAATAGAAGTACGTGACTCTATCTATCTTGTACTAATTATGGCGGAAAGCAGCCTAGCCAAATGGGCGTAGTCTGGTGTGTGGTGACCTCTCTCCAGCAAGTGGATCGATAAAATCATGGACCACGCCCGTGCCCTTCGAAACGCACCAACCATTACCGAACAAACACCACCTCGCCACCAACAAACCAGGTAAAATCCCAGACAAATCCCCACACGAATCTTCCCCTGCCATCAGGCAGAAAACCAAAGCCGAACCGAGCCAATAACCTTCCTTTTAAAAACGAGAAATGACGAGCTGCACAAAAACACCATCAACATTTTAGGATTCTACTGTGTGGTTCTCGCCACTGTCGGCCATGCCAATGTTGGCGAGCCAAATATTTGGCGTAGGATTTGGGCGCCTGAGATTTGCCAATGATTTGGCGTGAAAGTGAACTGGAGGAGCTGGGGTGGGCTAGGCACACCAAAATATTGGTGCCAACCAAACGGGACGCCAAGCCTGGTCAACGACCAAAATTTTGGATCGACACATGAGGGATGCAATCAAAACAGCCCCTGGCACGGACGTCTACCATTTGTCTTCAGCTGGGAGAGACACGGTGTGGTCCCTGTCCGCTAAGAAACTAAATTTGAAGTACATGTTCCGTCAGAACAAGGTCTCTATTGAAGTGGAAGTTGGGCGGAGTGAGGCACCAGAGGACTGTCGCTTCCTCTGATCTGGACAAGCAACTGAATTGCATCTTTGTAAAAAAGATGACACACAAGAGAGAGCTTTATTTCATTAAAGCCATAAGATTAGTACTACCTCCAATCCATTGGTCAGGGTAGAATTAAGCTAGAAACCTACCAAACTTCTACTAGCATTCAGCACTAAGTCATGGGCAACTTTATTAAACACTATCCTCACCTATGTAAGTACTATCTGGTTTTGTTAAAAATGCTACGCAGCTGCTCAAAATATCAGCAGAGATACGACAACTAGGTCAGAACGGTAAGTTCTCCTGTCAACTTAAGAGGTGCTTCCACCATGGACGAAACTCTGAATTCTAAACAAAAAACACTCAAGGTTTTCTTTTTGACGTGTTCAGGGCGCAAAACTTATATGAAGCTTACTGCGTTGTATAATCGACCAATCACAGAGACCAAGCACAACAACGATGTAAATGGGTAACTTACTACAGTGCATACTATTGTCCGACAAGGTTCCTCACAGTTTTTTTTGTTTTGTCTTTTCCTATAGTTTCTTTTACTCTTTTTATTTCTTTTTTTGAAAAGTCCCCTTGTTAGAAAATGCTCTAAATTTTCCAAAATTGCTGCAATTTTTTTAAAAGTTATGTGAATTCCAAAAAATTTCTAGTTTTCAAAACAAACTAAAAATTTCAAACAATGGTCATGGTTTAAATATTTTTTCACAAATTCAGAAAATGTTCGGGTATTTCAAATAATTATTTGGAATTTAAATGTTCCTTTAAAAACTTGAAAAATTCAAAAACATTCAAATTTCAAAAATTGTTAGGGGATTTTAGAAAAAAAAATGTTATTTGAAAACATTGATGGAATTTTGAAAAATTAATTTTTAAAATTTTATTTTCATTTATAAAAACAATTAAAATTTAAATAATGTTTGGCTTTTAGAAAAATGTCTAGTATATTCAAGATTTATTCATGTTTTAAAAAAATGGTCGAAACTAAAGACAACAATGAAAAACATCAGATGGAAAAACTATAGAAGGCGTTGATGGCTACAACACTTCTATGCTGCATAGAACAACAAATACTAATCGCCCCTGTGCGTCACAGTGCTATTGGACGCGTTGGGCATCCAATAGGAGCTCCCCCTTCAGGGGTTCTGCAAAAGAATGCTTACGTCAAATAGAAGGCTGAATGCACAAAGCATGCCATATGGGTTGGCCCATTTATATACGGACACGTGCGATTGGTTCGTTTGCGAAAAAATAGGTCTAGAGGTTTTAGTTGTTTTCCTTCAGGGTTTTTTCTTTGATTTCCTTTTTTTACATTGTCATCTTCTATTTCATTTTTATTTTTTCTTTCTACTTCCTAACATTTCATGAATACATTTTTAGAAATATCATTTTTTTAATAAGAGAACATTGTTTCATACCTAAGCCTTTTTAAAATTTAAGAATGTTTTTGAAAATTTTGTGTTCAATTTCTAAAATTCATCAACATTTTTAGTCCAAGAACATTTTATAAATTCATGGGGTTTTGTAAAAAAAAATCACAATTTTTTTTAAAATAAACAGTTTTACTGTTACAATATTTTTTGAGCACTAAAAAAAATCTAACAACCAGTTTCATTGGACAAAAACACGATGTAGACCGTAGAAAGAAAAATGAAGTGAAGATGTGAACTACGCTCTACACACAACCCATAGTGACAGATTGTTGCTAAAATGCCCGCATGGGCTGGTCCAGGTAGAGCTCCTACTCTAGAAAGATTCTGACATCATTCAATCTAAAGAAAAAAACTAGTTGAAAAATCCAAGACCCACACCATTACCGATAAGGGTGTTGATATGCTCATTGATAGATTGTTGCTAAACTGCACACATTATAAATTTAGTTTTGACGGGCGTGCCGCAAACGGTGAAGCACATAGTCTAGCCAAGTTTTCACGTTGTTTAGGCAAGGGGCACCATGGCTAGTTGGTCAACCCTATGGTCCACATATTGTGGTCTTTGATCAGTAAAACTTGGCTTTACCTCTAAAACATTTGAAAAATCCGGAGGTTCATGTTTGGAAAAAATTGTCTAGCTGTTGTTTTTGTCATATTTGAAAAATACATTGTTCCAAAAAAATCATGATTTAAATTCATGAACTTTCAAAATGTTCTGAATGTTTAAAAATATCCACGGACTTAAAGATCATTTTCTGAATTTTTAAAATGTGCATAAATTTAAAATAGTTCATGTTTTAAAATCAAATTATAACTAAATTTTTGAAAATTAAAACCAGATAGGCAGGACAAAAACATGGAAAAATCCGAAGGAAAAGAAATAAACTAGATAACAAAACCAAGTGAATATACAAAAAACGTCGACGAAAACCATAATATAAGACTTGTAGATGGGCTGGCCTATGCAGCACTCATCACGTGCAATATAGGGTCTATTCTTCGTGGGCATGTCTATATGTCATTCGTTGGGAGTGGAGCAACGTGTTGTTGGCAACTGCACGTATAATTGAAACTATTATCTTAATCACTTACATATAATCAATATAAACAATGGAAAGAGTAAAACATGTAAAAAAAAATATTGCAGGCACCAAAAAAATACATATCCGGGTACTTCCAACCAATTTGCATGTATTTTAATAAACATTGTTCATGTGAACATCCTTTTAAAAAAAATAGGGGTATTTACATGTGCCCCTAGTTAGTGTCCACTATCAAGTTTGCCCTTAATTTATTGACCTACTTAGTTTAGCCCATGTTCCGTCAACTGTGTCAATATAACTACTCTCCCCTGTTGTTTTCATCTAGTCAAAGGGCTTCGACCGTCTCTGAGACATTTCTTGGACCGTTTTGCCCCTTCTTACTAGAAGGACCTCTTCAAAACGCTCGTGTGTCTCTCTTTCTTCCCTAGTCCATTTCATCATTGGTTCTCCAATCCGCTACCCAAACCCTAGCATTCATCCCCTCTCCTTTTTGAGTGACCACTCACGATGTCCTAAGTGGGAGTGCTCTACGGATGGAGTATATCTGATTTGACTAAAGGGAGAGGAGGCGGCGTGCGAACGGTATGTCAGACGATCGGGGATGCGTCGGCGGTAACAATTGGAGCTCACCGGGAATGTGACAGAAAAGAGGAGGGGGGCGTGGGCATACCTTAGTCTAGCCATTATGCATTATTCCTAACGCAGGGCACCAAATCAGGAGAAATCGGGATGGGAGGATTGAAGGTGGCCAGACCGTGAGAAATCAATAGGGAAGCATGGCAATGGTGGTATTAGAGTGAGAAAAGGGGGAGGGGCTTTGACCTGTTTGAGTGGAGGTGATAATTTCCCAAAAAGGGCTCAAAGTGAGCGAGTTGAGGGTGGTCGGCTTCATTTGTCACAGCTCTGCTAAACCACCGTTCAAGGAAATATTCTATGCATATTGGCTACCCCTATCTATCTCCATCCCTCTTATCTTGAAACCAAATAAGTGACAATTACTAGAAAGATAGCTATCCCTGCACTACACAGATAGCATATGAAGCAACACACCCTGACAGTACGACCAAGTGATAGCGAGCGGGTCTATGTCTCGCTTGTTCTGACATGTAACACAGATGCTCAGCTCGCCTCAAACGAACTTGTGTTAGGGTCAGCTTATGTAACACCTCCAGGCGGGTGCTCACGTGCCCCCCTCACTAGCACGGTTTTTATTCACATGCCATCTACATGCTAGGCAGCACGTACTATTTTTCTTTTCTTTCTTTCTTTCATTTATATTTTGAAATGTTCTACTTTAAATGTGATGAGCATTTCTTTATTACTTTTATTTAAAAAATAACGTATCTAATTTTTGAACATGTTCATCATGTATTAAAAAAATGTCCGTGAAATGTAAAAAAATATTCACGCATTTAAAATAATGTGTGTATCATTAAAAAAATATTCATGACATTCAAGAGGTGTGCAAACGTATAAAAATATGTTCATGTCATTTTTTTAAATGTTTATGAAATCTACAAATGTGTTCGTGCAATTTATAAAAAAGGTTCATCCCATTAAACAAATACTCATGACATTTAAAAATGTTCACATGTTTTAAATGTTCATGATATTTTAGAAAAATGTCTAGAAAATGCAAAGTTTGCTCGCTCAACTTAAAAATAAATGTTCGTGGTATTAAAAAACACTTCATAACATTTCGAAAATGTTCATGAAAAACTAAAAGTTTGTTCGCACAATGTTAAATAAATGCCATGACATATTAAAAACGTTCACCATTTTTTTCAAAAAGTTCATGAATTTTTTCAAAAGGAAACAAAATAGGTATATAAAAACGTAAGTACGAAGAATCATAAAGTAGAAGAAAAACCGAAAAACAAAAAGAGCAAATGGGAAAACCAAGAACTAGTAGAGAAAATACACAGGAAGAAAAAGGAAAAACCAGTAGGCGAGAGCTTCATCTGTCTCGTAATAAGCAAGAGATAGCATTTGTGGGCGGTAGCTCGGTCGGTTCTCGGTAATTTGGCTAAAAAGACAAATCGTTCATTAGGCCGACAAAAACACCATGACCCGATCAATCGGTGATACCGGCCAACGCAACATCGCCGGGTTCCAGCTGCAGCTACACCTGGTCGGGCGGCACGCGAGGACGGCATTATTGTTGTCTATCATTAGGTCGACGCGGAAGAGCCAAAGCGAGCCCCGAATTCACGTGTTCGCGATCACAGGGCCGCGATGTGCAGGCCCACAACACCGGGGCCTACGAACGTTCAGGAACCAAGCGACGCGTTCAAAAGGTGGGGCACGGTGATTGTCCGTCGCGATGCTCCGGCCCGGTGTGGTTGACCCAGCTGTCGCGCGCCTGAATCCTTGTCGGGCTAGGCCGGAGCCTGTATCTTTAGGTGATGCTCATTCTCTCAAGGAATCTAGCCTTCCTCGGTGGCTCCCTCCGGCCGAGATAAAGGTAAGATAACTGAATGTTCGGTGACCCGATGGATAGAGGATGGCAATGGGTAGGGTATGGGGCGGGTAGAGTGATACCATACCCATACCCATGTAGTCAATGGGTACAAAATTTCACCCATACCCGTACCCATGGGTATGAAACTTTACCCGTACCCATACCCGACGTGTTCCCATACCCATTGAGTACACAACGGGTACATCAAACAATACACAAGTTTGATACGTCTCCAACGTATCTACTATAATTTATGAAGTATTCATGCCATGTTTACAACAATTTTATATGGTTTTGGTATGATTTGGATGGAACTAACCCGGACTGACGCTGTTTTCAGCAGAACTACCATGGTGTTGTTTTTTGTGCAGAAATAAAATTTATCCAAATTCAACGAAACTTTTTGATGATTTTTTTGAAACAAAAGAAGCACTAGAATCTTCGTGGGAGAACCAGAAGGTGCAGGAGGTGAGCACAAGACACCTGGGCGCGCCAGGAGGCCTAGGCGCGCCCAGGTGGGTTGTGCTCACCTCGAGGCCCATCTTCACGTGATTCCAACACCGAAAAAGCCTATAAATAGAGAAACCATAAAAAATAACCCTAGATTAGAAGTTCCGCCGCCAGAAGCCTCTATAGCCACGAAAAACCAATCTAGACCCCGTTCCGGCACTCTGCCGAAGGGGGAAATCATCACCGGTGGCCATCTTCATCATCCCGGCGGCCACCATGATTAGGAGGGAGTAGTCCACCCTCGGGGCTAAGGATTTGTACCAGTAGCTATGTGTTTAATCTCTCTCTATCTCTCTCTCTCTCTCTCTCTCTCTCGTGTTCTTGAGATGTCATGGTCTTTATGTATCGCGGGCTTTGTTAATATAGTTGGATCATATGGTGTTTACCCCTCTCTATCTTGTTGTGAATTGAGTTTTCCCTTTGAGATTTCGTTTTATCGGATTGAATAGTTTTGTGGATTTGAGAACACTTGATGTATGTCTTGCTATGAATATCCGTGGTGACAATGGGGTATCATACTGATTCACTTGATATGTGTTTTGGCACTTAACTCGCGGATTCCCGAGGTGACATTGGGGTAATCTATGCATAGGGGTTGATGCACGTTCTCGTATTTGTTTCTCCGGTAGAAATCTTGGGGCACTCTTTGAGGTTCTTTGTGTTGGATTGAGTATTATGAATCTGAAATTGTTTGATGCATATCGTATAATCAACTCACGGATACTCGCGATGACATTGGAGTATCTAGGTGACATTAGAGTTGGTTGATGTGTATCATATGGTGTTATTTTAGTGCGAACTCTTGGTTAGATCGATCGAAAAGAATAGCTTGGTGTTACTTTAGTATGAACTCTAGGATAGATTGATCTGAAAGAATAGCTTTGAGGTGGTTTCGTACCCTACAAACAATTTTTTCTTATGTTCTCCGCTAGATAAGAACTTTGGAGTGATTCTTCATCGCACGTGAGGGATGGTTACATGATCCAATTATATTAGCATTGTTGAGAGATTGCACTAGCGAAAGTACGGACCCTAGGCCTCATTTTCGAGCATTGCAATACCATTTGTGCTCACTTTTGTTACTTCTTACCTTGCTATTTTTTATTGTTCCTATTACAAAAATCTATATCTACTATCATTACTACACTTTTATCGACATCTCTTCGCTGAACTAGTGCACCTATACTATTTACCATTGTATTTGGTATGTTGGCGACACAAGAGACTTTTTATTATTTGGTTGCAGGGTTGTTTGAGAGAGTCCATCTTCATCCTACACCTCCCACGAATTGATAAACCTTAGGTCATCCACTTGAGGGAATTTTGCTACTGTCCTACAAAACTCTGCGCTTGGAGGCCCAGCACGAGTCTACAAGAACAAGTTGTGTAGTAGACATCAAGCTCTTTTCTGGCACCGTTGCCGGGGAGGTGAGTGCTTGAAGGTATATCTTTAGATCTTGCAATTGAATCTTTTAGTTTCTTGTTTTATCACTAGTTTGGTTTATAAAAGAAAACTACAAAAAAATGGAATTGAGGTTGCATCATATTATTGATCTTTACAATGTCTTTCGTGGAAATGATGGAAAGGAAAATTGTGCTCAATTGATAGAAGAAGAATTCAATAAAATGTTTGGAATAAAATCTTTGAATGATGAGCATGATTGGAATGTGGCTAGTATGAATTATTTGAATATCCATGATGCTATTGATATGCAAATCCATAAGCTTGGGGATGCTATGTTTGATGAAGATGATATTTCTAGTCCCCCAAGTTTTGATGAGCAAATTTATTATGATGAAAGCATGCCTCCTATTTATGATGATTATATTGATGAAAGTGGGTTTGGAAGAGTGTCAACTCTTGGTACTAATGATCCCACTATTTTGGAGGGTGTTGAATCTTATTGTAACAATTATGAAAGTGGATTTAGAGAGGTCATAACTTTATTTAATGATGAATCCACTACTTTGGAAGAGGTTTCAATTGACTATGATAAAAAGGTTGCTATCTATGATGATTATTATGATGATATGTATGCTATAAAGAGTAATGATATCCACGAAACTTGTCATCATGATTTTAATGCTTAATATGGTTATGTCAATCAAGTATCTCATGATAGTTATTTTGTTGAGTTTGCTCCCACTACTATTCATGAGAAGAAATTTGCTTATGTGGAGAGTAATAAAATTTCTATGCTTATGGATCATGAAAAGAATGCTTTATGTGATAGCTATATTGTTGAATTCATTCATGCTGCTACCGAAAATTATTATGAGAGAGGAACATATGATTCTACATATCTCAATAATATCAAGTTTCCTTTCTATGTGTTGAAAGTTTTGAAGTTATGCTTGTTTTGCCTTCCTATGCTAGTTGATTCTTGCTCCCATAAATTGTTTTCTCACAAAATACCTATGCATAGGAAGTGGGTTAGACTTAAATGTGCTATTCATATGCTTCATGATGCTCTCTTTGTGTTTCAATTCTTATTTTTTATGTGAGCATCATTGAAACCATCATGCCTAGCTAAAAAGGCATTAAAGAAAAGCGCTTATTGGGAGACGACCCAACATTTACCCTTACTGTTTTTGTGTGTTCACATGATTAAGCTACTGTATTAATCATGTTTAATAACTTTTTTTTCAATAAAGTGCCAAGTAAAGCCTTTGGGATAGTGTGGATGATAGTTGACTTGATTCTGTGCAAAAACAGAAACTTTTGCTTCCAGTAACAAAATTGTTTAAATTAACTGGAACGTGATAAAATTCTGATTTTTTTACAGATGATTGATATACAAATTGTATACGTTTTCCTAATTTTCCAAAAGGTTTGAAATTACATAAGTATGGTCATTGTTCAGATTACTACAGACTGTTCTGTTTTTGACAGATTCTGTTCCCAATGCATAGTGTGCTTGTTTTCTAGTTTCTATGGCTTATATTGCTCAATACAAATTGTGGAAATGATAAGGCACAGTAGGAATTGTGTGATAACAATTAAGAATCTTGTCTTTGACAGTACCAAAGTGAATGGTTTGCTCTTTATCATACTAACCTATCCCATGATGTTCCCTTAAGTTTTGTGTGATTGAAGTTTTCAAGTTTTGGGTGAGATATCGATATGAGGAGAATAAGGAGTGACAAGACCCTAAGATTGGGGATTCCCAAGGAACCCCAAGGTAATATTCAAGGAAGACCCAAGCAACTAAGCTTGGGGATGCCCCGGAAGGCATCCCCTCTTTCGTCTTAAACATTATCGGTAACCTCACTTGGAGCTATATTTTCATTCCTCACATGATATGAGTTGTGCTTGGAGCATCATTTTCTTTTGTTAGGATTTGCTTTCTGTTATTTAGAATAATGTTTTGCATCTTTTATTTCAATAAAGAAGTCAATTATAGCCTTTACCATGCCTATTTTGCAAGTCTATATGTGGCTGTTTGAAAACAGAAAGTTGCACGCTAGTGCGTGAATTCTTGAGAAAAGTAAGAATGTGATAAAATGTTTAAACCTTTCGCACAATAAGATATGACACATTTTCTACAGTGTGGTAATTTTTCAGAATTTTTGGAGTTACAGAAGTATGAATCTTCTTTCATTCTTTACAGACTTTACTATTTTGACAGATTGCTGTTATGTTTGCATTGTTTGCATATGTTTGCTTGTTTAATGATTCTATTTGAGGATAGGACTATTAAATATGCATAGGCATTTAGTATACAATTTTAAATAATAATTTTAGTGATTTTCTACAGTAGATAATGATAAGGTTTTTGCATTGATTTATACTAACTTATCTCATGAGTTCTTGTTGAGTTTTGTGTGGATGAAGTTTTTAAGATTTAGGGAAACTGTGATATAAAAGGAATTAAGGAGACACAAAAGCTAAATCTTGGGGATGCCCAAGGCATTCCAAGATAATATTTCAATAAGTCTCAAGCGTCTAAGCTTGGGGATGCCCCAGTAGGTATCCCACCTTTCTTCATCAACAATTATCGGTTAGCCTTGGTTGAGCCTAAGTTTTTGCTTCTTCACATGATGTGTGCTATTCTTGGAATGTCATTTTATTTTGTTTTGCTTGATGTTTTAATAAAATAATTAAGATCTGAATTTTTTAAATGAGAGAGAGTCCTCAAATAGCCACCTATTTACTTAACTACTCATTTGATCTTCACTTATATCTTTTTGGAGTACTTTGTCGAACACTCTCATGCTTCACTTATATTATTTTGAGAGTTGATAATAGTGATGACAATTTGCACAAGCTATGAAATTGGTCCCAAAGTGATGAATATTCAAGAAGGATATAATAAAAACTCTCATGTAGATCATTGGATATGATAAGTTTGATTTCTTGCAATTGTTTTGAGATATGTAGATAGTAATATGTGAGTCATGTTGGTGAGTAATTGTGCTTTATTAAGAATATTGGTGTTAAGGTTTGTGATTCCCTATGCAAACATGAAAGTCAATAGTTATGCAATGAAATTACATCCTACTTGTGGTGCATTATTCGGTGTTAGTTATGCTTAATGCTCGTTTATGTGAATTTTCGTTTCTTGGTTGGTTGCTTCTCAATCTATTTGCTAGCCTCCATTTGTACTAAGTGGGGATACTACTTGTGCATCCAAAATCCTTAAACCCAGTTTTGCCACATGAGTCCACCACACCTACCAATATGTGGTATTTCCGTGCCGTTCTAAGTAAACTTGTATGTGCCATCTCTAATTTTCAAAATGAATTTCCTTTTTGTGTGCTCATACCGCTCATGAAGCGGCAGGGGGTGGCCAATATTTTCCATGCTAGATGTGTTATTCTCAAGATGAGTGTTTATTCACTTGTCATTGCACGAGAGTACGTCGGTACTAGGGATGCCCAGTCCCGAAATGAAAAAGAAATTTACTTTATGTTGTCAAATAATAAATTCCTTGGAAAGTGTTGGTATGGACGGTACCTATGGATATGGCTAGCCGTGGAGTGTGAAAGTATGGTGGAAAAAGGAATAAACTTTATTTTATGTTTGGGAACCGCCTATGATGTATCTAGCATGGAAAGTGTTGGGAATTACTCGGTCGTTTTCGTTGATGGGAAAAGTATGCCTCCCAAAATATTTTTATCTCTCAATTTAAGATTTGAGCTCTGGCACCTCTACAAATCTCTGCTTCCCTCTGCGAAGGGCCTATCTATTTACTTTTATGGAAATTTTTATTTTGATTTGAGTGTCCATCTTCTCTTATAAAGCACCAACTAGGGAGAACTATGATCATACTTGTGCATTGGATGTAGCTAATATTCGAGTGTGTTTCATGAATGGATCAATGATTAAGCATAACGGGCTAGGGATAGCTTTCTTTAGCGTTGATATTTCGAAAGACATGGTTGCTTGTTGATATGCTTGAGTATTGATGTCCTCATGTCAAATTATAGACTATTGCTTTGAATCATTCAAGTCCAAATGTCCATGCTACAAAAGAAAGATTATATGATGAATATGATAGGTAGCTTTCCACAATAAAAATTCGTTTTTTAATTGCTAGTTTTTCATGTTGAGTTTTATGAGAAAGAGTTGCTGTTATGATGCTAGAAAAAGTGATTGAAATTATCATTGATCAAACTTATGCACTTTGCTAGCATTCACACTTCATAAATTATTTATTTTATCATTTACCTACTCGAGGACGAGTAGGAATTAAGCTTGGGGATGCTAATACGTCTCCAACGTATCTATAATTTATGAAATATTCATGCCATGTTTACAACAATTTTATATGGTGTTGGTATGATTTGGATGGAACTAACCCGGACTGACACTGTTTTCAGCAGAACTACCGTGGTGTTGTTTTTTATGCAGAAATAAAAGTTCTCCAAATGCAATGAAAATTTTTGACGATTTTTTTGGAACAAAAGAAGCACTAGAAGCTTCGTGGGAGGACCAGAAGGTGAAGGAGGTGAGCACAAGACACCTAGGCGCGCCAGGAGGCCCAGACGCGCCCAGGTGGGTTGTGCTCACCTCGAGGCCCATCTTCGCGTGATTCCAACGCCGAAAAATCCTATAAATAGAGAAACCATCAGAAATAACCCCAGATCAGAAGTTCCACCGCCACAAGCCTCTGTAGCCACGAAAAACCAATCTAGACCCCGTTTCGGCACTCTTCCGGTGGGGGAAATCATCATCGGTGGCCATCTTCATCATCCCGGTGGCCACCATGATGAGGAGGGAGTAGTCCACCCTCGGGGCTAAGGGTTTGTATCAGTAGCTATGTGTTTAATCTCTCTCTCTCTCTCTCTCGCGTTCTTGAGATGTCATGTATCACGGGCTTTGTTAATATAGTTGGATCATATGGTGTTTTCCCCTCTCTATCTTGTTGTGAATTGAGTTTTCCCTTTGAGATTTCATTTTATTAGATTGAATAATTTTATGGATTTGAGAACACTTGATGTATGTCTTGCTATGAATACCCGTGGTGATAATGGGGTATCATATTGATTCACTTGATATGTGTTTTGGCACTCAACTCGCGGATTCCCGAGGTGACATTGGGGTAATCTATGCATAGGGGTTGATGCACGTTCTCGTCTTTGTTTCTCCGGTAGAAATCTTGGGGCACTCTTTGAGGTTCTTTGTGTTGGATTGAGTATTATGAATCTGAAATTGTTTGATGCATATTGTATAATCAACTCACGGATACTCGCAGTGACATTGGAGTATCTAGGTGACATTAGAGTTGGTTGATCTGTATCATATGGTGTTATTTTAGTACGAACTCTTGGTTAGATCGATCAAAAAGAATAGCTTGGTGTTATTTTAGTATGAACTCTAGGATAGATTGATCGGAAAGAATAGCTTTGAGGTGGTTTTGTACCCTATAAACAATTTCTTCTTATGTTCTCCGCTAGATAAGAACTTTGAAGTGATTCTTCATTGCACGTGAGGGATGGTTATATGATCCAATTATATTAGCATTGTTGAGAGATTGCACTAGCGAAAGTACAGACCCTAGGCCTCATTTTCAAGCATTGCAATACCGTTTGTGCTCACTTTTGTAACTTGTTACATTGCTGTTTTTTTAATGTTCCTATTACAAAAATCAATATCTACTATCATTACTACACTTGTATCACCATCTCTTCACCGAACTAGTGCACATATACAATTTACCATTGTATTTGGTATGTTGGGGACACAAGAGACTTTTTATTATTTGGTTGCAGGGTTGTTTGAGAGAGACCATTTTGATCCTAAACCTCCCATGGATTGATAAACCTTAGGTCATCCACTTGAGGGAAAATTGCTACTGTCCTACAAAACTCTGCGCTTGGAGGCCCAACACGAGTCTACAAGAACAAGTTGTGTAGTAGACATCAAAGTTATTCACAATTTTACATTCATAGATAGCACATTTGACAAAAAACATTTATCTCAACTCAATAACAGATAGATGAGTACATGACAATTATCTCAATTCAAATTGACTAGGTTCACAAGCTCAGAATACTGTTCATGGGTACGGTCCACATGTCAGTATAAACGGGTAGATATGGGTATATCCATGGGTACAAGGCTATACCCGTGCCCTACCCACGATTTAATGGTTAGGGTACAAGTACTATCCATGGGTATAAAATTGTGCGCATACCCTGCCCATGCGGGTATGGTATCCGCAGGTACCCGTACCCATGGGTAAAATTGTCATCCTTAGATGGAGCCCTTCTGCCGCAGGCTTGGCACAACCACCGCCAATTTCGGACTCGCTACTGAAGTATCTATTGGAATTACGTAACCACCATACTACTTGTACCAGCACTATCAATCATGGACAAGTGCCGCATGTGCTCGTGTCGTGTGGATCGTGGATTATCTGAAAATTCGAAACGATAGTTGCTCATTAACAGGAAAAATGTGCAAACTCCAGAACTTGTCGTCTGTGCCTCCGGTGTAGAAGCACCGAGGAATGTCACGCCAGTCACCAAATCGCAATCGTCTTCACTCGTCAAAATGGCACTGGTTGCACCATGCCACCCCGTATAGCCATGCTGATATCCTATCCCCAGCTGTAATAAAGCAGAACAAAGGCCGAGCGTTCCCTGTCATCGGTCCTGTCTAATTTGAACAAACATAGATTAGTTGTATTGAGGGGAACAGTCCAGAGTCGTCGGACCCCATCTCTACGAGGCACCGTCGTCTCTGAGTATAAGTCTGCACACCAAAAATGATCGCAAGCTTAACCAAAAAGCTCTCATTTTTTATGCGTCCTCCCCCCATCACCTTCCCTTCACTCCCAGGATAAAGATAGAGAAAAGCATTGGCCACAGTCATCGAAAATGGCACAAACATGCGCGCACGCATGTGCACGTTCGTCTCGTCATCGTCGATCATGCACCTTTGCAACCAACTCTGTCGTGGGCGCGTTGCTGCCACTGCCGCAGTCGTCGTCCTGCTCGGGATCGTTCTGGGCACGAAGCTCATCGGGGCGGACACTGCTACTTGTAGACTGCGTTGGTATTTTCCTCGAAGAGGAGAGGATGATGCAACATAGTAGAGATGAGTATTTACCTCAGTTAAGAACCAAGGTTATCAATCCAGTAGGAGAACCACACAAAATCCCGTAAGCAGCACCTACACACACAAAAGAAAACACTTGCACCCAATGCAAATAAGAGGGTTGTCAATCCTCTTAGCGGTTACTTTAAAGGATTAAGTCTGGTAGTGATAGATAGATAAAGTAAAAGCTAAATAAAATAAAAGTAAATAAATTGAGGTAAGGTATTTTTAGATTTTTATATATGATAAAGTAGACCCGGGGCCCATAGTTTTCACTAGAGGCTTCTCTCTCGAGCGCAGAACATACGATGGGTAAACAAACTACTCTTGGGCAATTGATAGAAAAGCGTATAATTATGACATATTCATGGCAGTGATCATGTATATAGGCATCACGTCCGAGACAAGTAGACCGACTTCTGCCTGCATCTACTACTATTACTGCACTCATCGACCGCTATCCATCATGCATCTAGAGTACTAAGTATAAAACGAAGTAACGCGTTAAGCAAGATGATAGGATGTAGGCAAAGTAAACTCAAGCAATATGATTAACCCCCATCTTTTTATACTTAATGGCAACAATACAAATACGTGTGTTATCCCTTTCTGTCACTGGGATTGAGCACCACAAGATTGAACCAATCACAAAGTACCTCTCCAATTGCAAGATAAACCAATCTAGTTGGCCAAACCAAATTGACAGATCGGAGAGAAATACAAAGCTATAATAGTCACGCATAAAAAAGTTCAGCAAAGACTCAAATATTTCTCATCAATAATCTGATCATAAACTCTCAATTCATCGGATCCCAACAAACACACCACAAAAGAAGATTACATAGGTTAGAACTCCAAGAACATCGAGGAGAACTTTGTATTGAAGATCAAAGAGAGAGAAGAAGCCATCTAGCTACTAGCTATGCACCCGTAGGTCGGTGGTAAACTACTCACACATCATCAGAAGGGCAACAACGTTGATGTAGAAGCCCTCTATGGTCGATTCCCCCTCCGGCAGAGTACCGAAAAAGGCCTCCAGATGGGATCGTGGAAGAATAGAGGCTTGCGGCGACAGAAAAGTTTTCTCATCTGTCTCTCTGGTGGTTATGGAATATTTGTGAATTTATAGTGGAAGAATTTGGCCAGGAGGTGCCACGAGGGGCCCACAAGCCTGGTAGGTGCGTCCTCCCCCCTGGGCGTGCCCCCTTAGCTTGTCGCTCCCTCGTGACTCATCAGGTCTTCTCCCGAACCTTAACGGTCTCTTTTGGTGCAGAAAAAATTAATCCAAAGTTTTTTCTTTGTTTGGACCTTTTTTGATAATGATTTTCTAAAATGACAAAAAATAGGAAAAACACAGCAACTGGCACTGGGCACTAGGTTAATAGGTTAGCCCCAAAAAATGATATAAAATAGCACAATGTTGCATATAAAACATCCAAGATTGATAATATAATAGCCTGGAACAATAAAAAATTATAGATATGTTGGAGACGTATCAAGCATCCACTAGTGGAAAAATGGCTAGCCACAACCTTAATTAGTGGCGCCTCATTTTTAATCCATGCCACCACTATTTTTTTTCAAATAGTGGTGTCGTTGGCATATTTGGTACGTCACCACTATGTAGTTACTCGTGGCGTGCCGCCAAAAATCTACGCCACTAGTATTTGTGCCCCAACAGTTTGCCCAACAACAAGTTAGTGATGGCTTGTATTTTTTTGCCACGTCACTACTATTCGTGATACTGGTGGCGCGTGAAGTTTTTTGACGCCATTGGTAACATAATCAACATGTTCAAAAGTAAAAATAAATTGAACCACTTACTGGTGGCGTGTGTGGTAAAGGACACGTCATTAAAAACGCAACTAACGCAATTTCTGCGCACGCCACCAAAACATTTATATCCAAAATACCCATGAGGCCCAGCCCACGAGGCCCTTATCCAACTAACCCGCTCGTCCCATAAAAGAAAGAACAATAAAATTTTCTCATCAAAAAAAAGAAAAAATAAAAGATTATTAAAAAAGAAGGAAAAAGAAAGAAGAAAACAACGCTGCTCGTCGGTCTCCCGATCCCCTCGTGTCGGTGCAACAAACCCTGGGTCTGTTGCCCAGACTGTGCACAGGCACGGTGACGAGATTGAAGCACCAACCCAAGTCAGAATACAAGGGACTAAGAGGTTTAAAGGACTAACATACAGATCAGAGGGACCAAGATCAATCCATAGAAGCAAGGCACCATCAAGAGAAGGGCCTCCTTTGCCGGGCAGGCGAGCTCGGCAAGGGGCGAGGCCACCCCTGGAAGACGACGTCCAAGACGTCCCAGCAGGGCCTGCCGGGGCACACGAAGGCAAAACCACCTCACCAACTACTCCACAACGACCCACGTCGTCAATCAGTGCGGTGTCAAAACCGCGGAGTGACTAAGTGGCAGCCATTCACCACATGACAGCCTCTCCCTACAGGAAACACCTGTAGATGACACCCATCCTGCGACGTGTCAAGCGAGCAGGCATGGAGCTGGCGAGATAGCCCGGCAAGCCTTGCCGGGCAACCAACGATGTGACGTTGAGTGGTGCATTTAATGCGCCCTGTCAGCCCGCAGAGTTAGGTATGATAGCACTGTTTGCTATGTCATCAGTGCATAATGACTATTTTGCCATGGTGGTGACCCCTTAATCTATAAAAGGAGGCCCATGGCGACCGTAGAGAGGGTTAGAAGGTTGGGTAACTCAGACCCCCATACGCGCGTAGCCACTGCCGCCCCGAGGCAACCCTTGCCAGGCAAGTGTACTACGCTCCACCACCACCTTTCCACCATCAATCCACCAAAGCAGGAGTAGAGTTTTACGCCTCACGGCGGCCCGAACCTGGGTAAAAATGCCTGTGTGATCTCTGCTGTGCTGCCACACGCTCGTCTGCTCTTTGTGCAACACGACGCCCCCCTGCCGAACCAGCAAGTGGCCTCCTGGTCCCATAGGTGGCCGTGGTTTCCCGTGACATCTTTGGCGCGCCAGGTTTAGGGACCGCTTGAGCGAACCTGAAGGCGTGTGTAGCGCGTCACCTTTATCACCATCAGCATCATCGACGACGCCATCGACCATGGCACCCAAGAGGAAACCCGGTTCTTCGGCTCATCCTTCCACCTCGAAGGCTCCACCGCCCGCGGCCTCTAACTCTGCGGGGGGTGCAGAGACACGTGAGGACATGGACGCTACTGGGGATGTGGTCGGAGCAGGCGGCGCCGTCACCACTTACCCCGCGGCCGACGCAGGAGCAGGAGACGTCGGAGGAGAGCCGCATCAGCAACATCCCGACGGCCACGCTCCACAAGGTCCGAGTGAAGGGGTTACTCCATCTGCGCCCCTTTCGCCCGCCGACGGGCACAGCTGCAGCAACGGCGCTCGGGCCGGGGCGAATCGCCGCCCTCCGACCCCGGGACGGGTCGACCCAGCCGCTGCGCTCGACGAAGCCACTGGCCCTCGAGCGCCTTTGCCGCAACACCCTGCCATCCAGGTGGTCGCCCCGCAGCAGCGGGTGAGCAGTGCTGCCGCCACTGGCACCGTCAGGAGCCGAGCGACGGTGCGATCGACTTCATCATCACCCATGCCAAGTACAGCCTCGGAGGCCATGGCGCGGGCTCAGCTACTGCTGAGGTTTCCGCCAGCGGCCGAGCAAATGGACGAATGGCGTGCCACCATCCAAAGTCTGCTCGGTTTCGCTGAAGCTAGGGGCTCACGGCGAGCTGGCCTGCCATGGCCGCCCCATGCGACAGCCACGGCTCATGCTGCTGACCGTACAGAAGGGTCCGTCCCCACGGTGCTGTCCCCGCCACGGCGGCCAGCGCAAGCACAACAGAATCAAGACCCCGACAACGTCCCGATGGCCTCTTCTGACCCTCGAGCGCGTCCAGGCCAATGACGAGCCCTGGAGGATAGGCGAAGAGGAGACACGTGCGCCGTTGTCGAGCAACACCGTGACGAGCTCCGCCGGACCGATGGGTGCGATGGCCCCGACATCGACGAGCCCGCGCTCGGTATTGGCGGGTGCCTACCTTTCGAGGTTGGATGCCCTGCCTTTACCCGTGAGCTGTGTCAAGTCCGTTGGCCGTCCGTTTGCACGTTCAAGCCAGAGATACCTGAGAAGTACGATGGGAGGCTGAACCCGGCAGAGTTCCTGAGCATCTACACCATCACTGTTCAGGCTGCCGGGGGAAGAGATGAGAAGGTGTTCGCCAACTACTTTCCTTTGGCCCTCAAGTCCAATGTGAGGGTCTTGGCTGATGCACCTGCCGGAGAACTCCATTTCGTCATGGGCAGACCTGTGCCATGAGTTCATCGGTGCCTTCACCGGTGGCCACCAAGAGCCGGGCCGACCCAGCGACTAGCAGCTTCTCCAACAAAAGGAAGGAGAGACCCTCCGTAAGTATTTACAGAGATTCAGCAAAGTTCATAGAAATATCCCAAATATCCATCCGGCAGCCGTGATAGCCGCCTTCCTGTCCAATGTGCGCAACCGCCGGATTCGTTCCAAGATGAACGTATGGTTGCCCAAGCTGTGAAGGAGCTCTACACGTTGGTGGATAAGTGTGCTCAGATGGAGGAGGGAAGAAAGTTGCCCGGAGAGGAAGATTGCACCAATATTGATTCAAAGGATGAGATGAATCAACTAGTTAGAAGAAGAGCAAGAAGCATAGTAAGAAGCGAAGGGATAAGGCAGTAATGACTGTTGAAGGATTGGGTACGCCTAGTACCGGCAAGAGGGCCAAAGCTGAGGCCCCCGGCAAGGAAGCTGCCGTGTGCGCTGACTGCCGGGAAGCTGCTGCTGCCGAGAAAGCCGGGAAAGGTGATTGGCCGTATTGCAAGATTCATCATACCAAGGGCCACGACCTTCAAGAATGTTATCAGGTTGAGCAGCTTGTCAAAAGACGGAAAGCAGAGTATGAGAAGCATGACAAGGAAAAGGGTCAGAATGTTGCTGGCGGCAAGGGTCGAGGTGGTGAAGTAAATCGCCCCGGCAAACCCTTTCGGAACCAAGGAAAACCTGCCAGAGGTCGAGAGAAGGAAGCCTATGGTGATGAGAGTGATGGAGGGGATAAAGAGGAAACCAGTGAGCAAGAGTTTCAGAAGGCCACCGACGCCCTGTGCATTGACGGGGGTGCATCTCTGCACACCTCTCACCGCCAACTCAAGCGGTGGGCACGAGAAGTCAATGCCGAGGAACCAGCGCCCGAGGCCTGGAAGCCGCTCAAGTGGTCCCGTACGCCCATCATCTTTGACGAGGAGGATCATCCTAGCCGTACCACTGCGGTGGGGTGTTTGCCATTGTTGGTCTCCCCAACAATTCATAACCTCAAGGTCACGAAGATGTTGGTGGACGGCGGGGCCGGGTTGAATCTGATTTCCCCAGCAGTTATCAGCAAGCTTCAGATAGCAAAGGAGGAGCTGGAGGTTACCGGCACATTTCAAGGAGTTAATCCCGGCAGGAGCCATCCTAAGGGAAAGATCACGTTGCCGGTAATGTTTGGGGGAGAACTGAACTACCGGACTGAGAGGATTGTGTTTGATGTGGTTGATCTCCCCCTGCCATACAATGGGATTCTTGGACGCCCGGCCCTGGGTAAGTTCATGGCAGCATCTCCCTATGCCTACAACACCTTGAAGATGCCTGGGCCACTGGGAGTCATCACCATCCCATCAGATGAGAAGGATGCAATCATTTGTGTGGACAAGATGTACCGGGATGCGGTCGCAGCAGAGGCAGCGGTAGCAGCAGCTCCCGCTAAGGAAAGCAAAGGAAAGAAGAGGGATTGCAGGGACTCCGGTAAAGAGTCCGGGAAGCGTGCCCCCATCGAGTGCACGGCACCCGTTGATGACGTGCCGGAGTGTTCCAATGGCAAGAGATCCAAGGTCGCTGCACCCCAAGTGAAGAAGGTCCCGGCAGGGCTGGCTGGCGTTGATGGTACTTTCACTATCAGCACCACCCTCGATGACAAATAGGAAAGCGGCTCGTTGCCTTCCTGCGGGCGAATATCGATGTGTTTGCCTGGCAACCATCTGATATCCCCGGTGGATTTTGGAGATGAGATACGAAAGGGAACCGTGTTGATATGGGGGGCAAGGCTTCCGATATTGTTGGCGCAATTACCTCATCATGATCTGTTTGATGTTAGTCTCCGTTCGGGCTTTGAATGACATGTGGGGCCATGATAATGAAGCGCGCATATTTAAATTTTTTGACCAAATTAGTCGCTATTGGAGGGAAAGAATGGTGAGGGAAAGTGAAAATTGTAGCGAAACCAAAGTAGAAATACGAGGGAGTCCAAAAATTTGGAGCGAAACAAATTATAAATTTTGTTATTATATAATATATCATCTTACCCGTGACAGGCACTTTACATATATTTTTTGTGTCAAACAGAACATGCTTCTTCTAGGTTTGTACAAATCAAGATCACTACTTGTCTAGGTCACTGCACAGATCTCATCGACATGAAGGCTAAGGCAACATTTTCCAAAGTTTGCACTCATATGAGGTTTAACATCATCGCAAACGCCGGCCGTCAAAACGGACACAATATTTTTTTTCTTTGCGGGATAAACTTCCGATCTATTCATCTTCAATCATGGTAGTAGAACAAACACTAGAAATAATAAAAATTACATCCAGATGTGTAGACCACCTGGCGACGATTACAAGCACTGAAGCTAGCCGAAGGCGCGCCGCTATCATCGCCCCTTCCTCGAGTCGGGCAAACCTTGTTATAGTAGACAGTCGGGAAGTCGTCATGCTAAGGCCCCATAGAATCAACGCACCAGAACAGGAACTGCCGCTGATGAAGAGTGTAGATAAGAAGGATCGATCCAACCTGAAGACACACGAACAAAGACGAACGACGAACAGATCCGAGCAAATCCACCAAAGACAGATCCAACGGAGACACACCTCCACATGCCCACCGACGATGCTAGATGCATCACCGGAACGGGGGCTAGGCGGGGATACCTTTATTCCATCTTCAGGGAGCCACTGCCGTCTCGCCTTCCTGAGTAGGATATAAACCGTAACAAATCTCGAAAAAAGATCTTAAAACAGAGCACTCCCACCGGCAAGGGCCGGGATCCACTCCGCCCCCATGACCCTAAGGTCATGGGAGACGAGGCGGACCGGCGCTGGTCCTGGCGGGAAGCAGAGAAACCCTAGCTTTTTGGGTAGGCGGTAGCTTTCTTCACGTGAAAAACAACCACATATAAAACAAACACAATACTTGTTTGCGTACACAATGATACGAGAGCCGGCCATCAAACGCTTGCCCCAAACGTCTGCCCGCAATATAAACAAATTCAGACATAATTCATGCAAACTTGATGAAACTCATTCAAACGGATATACGTTCAGTATAATTTACATAAACAAAATGATATTTCATCCTTTAGCTAAAATTTAAAATATCTAAACTAATTTGTAGCAGGTGTTGACCTCGTACGCCTGGTTGGCAACACCTCCATCGCCGTATGTGCCTTTGTCATCGTTGCCATCGTTGGAGCGGTCCTTCTAGTGGCGGAATGGTCGGGGTGGCGCGGGAGCCCTGCCCGGCCACCGCCTGGCGCTCGCGGAGGCACCAGTTCGGTTCCTCCTACATTGTGCGGACGGCCTCCTCGGCCCATGATGACCCTAGCCTTCCCCAGTAGGCGACAACAGAGGTGTCGCTGAGCGACCTCTCCTCGCCGATCCTAGTGAGCTCCTTGTCGAGCGGCACATCCGCCTCATGGACGACTCCGCATTGGTCAATGACAGGTTGCGAGCCCAGGCCTAAGTGAGGTTGGGGTCTATAAGGACAAAAATGTGAACAAAATTTAAAAGTACACAGATTCGAAAAAGAAGCATGAATTACAATAAAGCTTATGTATTCAAAAAAGTTAATGAAAATTGAAAAAAGTTCATCGATTTTGAAAGAAAGTACATCGATTCTAAAAAAATGTTCATCAATTTTCAAAAAATTCACAAAATCTGAAAAAGTTCATTATTTTTGAAAAAAAATTTAAAAACTCTAAAAAAAGTTCATCCATTTTGAAAAAAGTTCATCAATTTTAAGAAAAGATCACTGATTTTAAAAAAGTTAATCCAATTTTGACCAGAAAAATTCATCTATTTTCAAGAAAAGTTCAGAAAACCTGAAAAAAAGTTTACCTAATTTGAAGAAAAGTTCACATAATTTGAAAAAAAAACTTCATCATTTTCCAAAAAAGTTCACATATCAGAAAAAGGTTCATCGATTTTGAAAGCAAAATCACGGACTTTGGAACAAAAAAGTTCATTAATTTTGGAGAAAAGTTTCACTAGTTTGAAAAAAGTTCATCGATTTTGAAAAACAACCATGATTTTTTTGGAAAAAAGTTCATCAATTTTGGAGAAACTTCCAAGGGTTTGGAAAAAATAACCAGTTTGTAAAAAGTTCACATATTTAAGAAAAGGAGAAAAGAAACGAAAAAAGTCAAAGAAAAACCAGCCAAACAAAAAGGAAAACTAGACTGGGACCGTGGGTGTTTTTCTTAGCATTATATTTATGATACAAAAGAAGAAAAGCAGAAATGTGGACAAGCCATTAGTTGTTTCGGTTGGCTAGCAGCGCTCGAAGTAAGTTCGCAGGTATGGAGTTCGACTCCTGCGGCGGAGTTACGTATTTTTTGGATCATTAAAATAATAATAAAAGTTAAACGGGCCTGGCCCATGATGGAGGGAGGGTGTGCGCCCGTCTATGAATCAGCCTAGGAAATGCCCAACTGCACTGCGTTCTTTTCTGGATCGGTAGTGTAGTATTGGCCTAAGATGTGAGACCCAACTAGAGGTTAGGAGAGGGCTGTGTGCCAGGTCGTAATAATTTTTTTATATAGCGGGCTGGGACTTTTCTTACGCCCAGGCAATGGTCTGGGCTACCTGTGGCCCAGCTCCGCTGTTGTCGCTGAACAAGAGGAGATTCCATTATTGATTTGTGTCGTAGTTGGAGGCAGATCGATACGTCTTTTAACAGATATAATTCGCAACATATACCAGGCAACGTATATGATCTGTTGCAACTTATGTACTACAGTATGGTCATGAGTTGCAACTCTGCAACACATGTGGGGCAACGCTTGTATGCGTATCTACACTGAATTTTGCAACATATAGTCAAAACGTTGTAGAATTTGTGTTGCTTTATAGAGGGTATCCTTGTAGTGCTCAAGGTCACAAAGATGTTGGTGGATGGCAAGGCCGGGTTGAATCTGATTTCCCTAGCAGTTATCAGCAAGCTTCAGATAGCAGAGGAAGAGCTGGAGGTTACCGGCAGGTTCCAAGGAGTTAATCCTGGCAGGAGCTGTCCTAAGGGAAAGATCACGTTGCCGGTAACGTTTGGGGGAGAACTGAACTACCGGACTGAGAGGATTGTGTTTGATTTGGTTGATCTCCCCCTGCAATACAATGGGATTCTTGGACGCCCGGCCCTGGCTAAGTTCATGGCAGCATCTCACTATGCCTACAACACCTTGAAGATGCCTGGGCCACTGGGAGTCATCACCATCCCATCAGATGAGAAGGATGCAATCATTTGTGTGGACAAGATGTACTGGGATGCGGTCGCAGCAGAGGCAGCGGCAGCAGTAGCTCCCACTAAGGAAAGCAAAGGAAAGAAGAGGGATTGTAGGGACTCTGGTAAAGAGTCCGGGAAGCGTGCCCCCACCGAGTGCACGACACCCGTTGACGACGTGCCGGAGTGTTCCAATGGCAAGAGATCCAAGGTCGCTGCATCCCAAGTGAAGAAGGTCCCAGCAGGGCTGGCTGGCGTTGATGGTACCTTCACTATCAGCACCACCCTCGATGACAAATAGGAAAGCGCACTCGTTGCCTTCCTGCGGGCGAATATCGATGTGTTTTCCTGGCAACCATCTGATATCCCCGGTGTTCCCAGGGAGGTAATCAAGCACCACCTTGTTGTCTGCCTACATGCCTGACCTATCAAGCAGAAAGTCCAGAAGCAGGCCTTGGAGAGGCAGCAGTTCATTGCAGAAGAGATCAAGAGACTAGAGGCAGCTGGATTGGTCAGAGGAGTATTGCATCCCACGTGGTTGGCAAACCCAGTAGTAGTCCGGAAAGCTAACGGGAAGTGGAGGCTTTGCATAGATTTCACAGATCTCAACAAGGCTTGCCCAAAGGACCCGTTTCCCTTGCCGCGTATTGATCAGATTGTGGATTCCACCTCAGGTTGTGATTTGCTCTCCTTTCTGGATGCGTATTCTGGGTATCACCAAATCTTCATGTCCAAGGAAGATGAAGAGAAGACGTCGTTCATCACTCCATGTGGTACGTACTGTTTTGTCCGCATCCCATTCGGATTAAAGAGTGCCGGGTCCACTTTTGCAAGGGCAGTCCAGATTGGTTTTGAGCCACAGTAGCACAGAAACATAGAAGCCTATATGGATGATATTGTGGTCAAGACCAAGGATAGGGCCACCCTTATTCAAGATTTGGAGGAGACATTTGCTAATCTGCGCAAAATCAATTTGAAGCTCAACCCGGAGAAGTGTGTATTTGATGTTCCCTCTGGCAAGTTGCTTGGGTTCTTTGTATCCCATCGCGGGATCGAAGCCAATCCCGACAAGATCAAGGCTATCGAGCAGATCCAAGCACCAAGGACAGTTAAGGACGTGAGGCGTCTGACAGGATGCGTTGCCGCGCTAAGCAGATTCATCTCCAAGTCTGCCGAGCGCGCCCTGCCGTTCTTCAAAATTTTGAAGAAGGCAGGACCCATGAAGTGGATCTCGGAAGCAGATGCAGCTTTGCAAGAGTTGAAGGCCTACTTGTCCTCCGTGCCTACCTTGGTCGCTCCCAAACCCCGGGAGCCGTTGCTGCTGTACCTAGCGGCAACCAACCAAGTAGTCAGTTCAGCTTTGGTAGCGCAGCGAGAAGTGGATGAGGCAGAGAGTGAGCAGAGACCGGCAGAGTCAGAGAAAGGTCAGGACAACAATGTGCACGGCAACAAGAGCAACTGCAAGGACGCAGCAAGGAAGAAAGTGGTGCAGCACCCAGTGTACTTCGTCAGCTCCTTATTACAGGGGGCTAGATTGAGGTACTCTGGCGTGCAAAAGTTGATTTTTGGTCTCATCATGGCCTCGAGGAAACTGCGCCACTACTTCCAAGCCCATGAGATCATGGTTGTCACTCGTTTCCCGTTGCAATGGATACTCCGAAACCCTGAGGCTACCGGCAGAATATTGGAATGGGCTTTGGAGTTATCTTGTTTTGGTTTGAAGTTTGAAAGCACGTCAACTATTTAGAGCAGAGCATTGGCAGAGTTTATTGCAGAATGGACGCCAACCCCTGATGAGGAAATGACGGAGACAGCTATCCCCGGCAAGGAATCGCCCCAAGAATGGATTATGTATTTTGATGGTGCTTTTTCCCTACAAGGTGTAGGAGCTGGCATGCTTCTTGTTGCCCCCTCCGGGGAGCACTTGAGGTACGTCGTCCAAATGCATTTTGCCCGGGAAGAAGCAACCAACAACACAGCAGAATATGAAGGGCTCCTTGCCGGGCTCAGGATTGCAGCTGAATTGGGAATTAAGAAGCTGATCATTCGAGGAGATTCACAGCTTGTGGTGAGACAAGTTAACAAGGATTACAAAGTCCATTGATGGAGGCATACGTCGAGGAAGTGAGGAGATTGGAGGAGCACTTTGACGGATTGCAAACAGAGCACATACCCCGTGTGGAAAACAGCATAGCTGATCATCTCTCAAAGTGTGCTGCACAGATGCTCCCTGTGGAACCAGGGACTTTTGTTCTCCATCTCACTCAACCCTCCGTATCCCCAGCAACAATGGCCCGGAAAATGAGAAAGTTGGACTCCGGTAAGCCTCTCCCGGTAGAGCCGTCCGCTCTTGGCAGAGACCATGCCAGAAACAACTCCTCGCAGTCTGCCAGACCACACCCTCCTGCTGGGCCCATGGACCCCACGAACGAGGCATGTGCTCCCGCAGCAGAGGAGGTGCCGCTAGTCCTCGTTGCCGAGCCCCAGGCTCCAACTTGGGCAAGGCACATTGTCCACTTCCTCCAAATCGGAGAGCTTCCCGGCAACCAAGACGAAGCTGAAAAAGTAGCCCGGAGGGCCAGTATGTATCAGTTTGTCGATGAAACTCTATACAGAAGGAGGCCCAACGGTGTGAAATTAAAGTGTGTCTGCCGGGAAGAAGGAAAGGAACTGCTGGCTGAGATACACAAAGGCATGTGCGGCTCCCACATTGGATCAAGGGCACTAGTTGGGAAAGCATTCCGGCAAGGATTCTATTGGCCCATAGCCCTCCAAGATGCGGTCGAGCTAGTCACCAAGTGTGAAGCCTGCCAGTTCCATTCCAAGAAAACCCACCTGCCTGCCCAAGCTCTTCAAACAATCCCTCTATCATGGCCATTTTTGGTCTGGGGGCTCGATATCCTCGGCCCCTTCCCCTGAGCAATCGGGGGCTTTGAATTCTTGTTCGTTGCTATCGACAAGTTTACAAAGTGGCCAGAAGTGACTGCCGTGAGAAAGGTGACTGCTCAGTCAGCTATCAAGTTCTTGAAAGAATTGGTGTGTCGTTTTGGAGTTCCGGCAAGGATCGTTACCGATAACGGCACCGAGTTCATGAGCCGCGCCTTCATGCAATATGTTCATGCCCTCGGATGCAAAATCTCATTTGCCTCTATGGCACACCCCCGGAGCAATGGGCACGCTGAGAGGGCGAACACTGAAGTGTTGCGTGGACTCAAGACGAGAACCTTTGATACGCTGCAGAAGCACGACAGGCGGTGGATCGAGGAGCTGCCGGTAGTTCTCTGGTCCCTCAGAACAACACCAAACCGAGCTACCGGGCAGACTCCCTTCTCCCTGGTCTACAGGGCAGAAGCAGTTATCCCCACGGAACTCATTTACGGGTCGCCTCAAGTGCTTGCCTACGATGAAGTACCGCAAGATCAGCACCGGTGTGACGACGCTGTGCTACTCGAGGAGAACCGTCTCCGGGCTGCTACGCGTGCTGCATGCTATCAGCAAGCCCTGCGTCACTATCATAGCCGCAGGGTTCACGCCCGGTGTTTTGAGGAAGGTGACCTTGTCCTTAGGAGCGTTCAGTCCGCCAACGGTACAAACAAGTTGTCACCGAAGTGGGAAGGCCCTTATCGGGTAGTACGAGTCACCAGACCTGGCGCAGTCCGTCTGGAGACCGGAGATGGCATTCAGTTGCAAAACTCATGGAATATTGAGCATCTCCTCAAGTTCTACCCGTAAGGCGCGGCTGTCGGGCCCTGCCCGGCAGCCACCCTTTTGTACAGGCCTTGCCTCAGCTGCATGTAACCCCTTGTACAAAGCCAGGGCGATGACCCTGTGCAAGAGAAAATAAAGAAGCGCTGTGGGGGGCCCCCGACCAAGATTGCATGCATGCATTCCAAGATCACTGCATAAGCATTTCATGAGCATTTGCATATGCATATAGATAGGATCGCATCCTGCATTCATTCTCATCCACATGAAGCTGCAGGTTCCTGCTGTGAACTTGGCTTTGACAAGGAGTTGAGAAGATTGCCCGGCACTGCGATCCCCGGCAAGCCAAACAGATAAGTTCTACCTCCTGTCCATTAGTGTTCTGTAAGTTATAACTTGTGCATAAGAAAACCCCGCCACTCTTTTGAGACTTAGGTGCTCCCATCCCTGACTCGAACGTTGCTTCGGACAGGATGGTCGTAGTGGCCTTTGGTAAAAAGAAGTTGGCGGGGGGCTGGCCCCTTTGCCTGTTGCCCAGTAGACACAGCTCTCTGGCAGACAGAAAAGGTGCCGGCAGGATAGCCTGCCTGGGAAAACTCGTTTATTTACACTAAAGAGGCATCTCGCCTCTGCATGGACATACACATGCACGGGTTCCCGGCAAGGTTCATCTTTTTCATTAATATGCTGATACAAGTACAAGCATTACAGAACACAAACATGGACTCGAGAGATTACATTATTTGAATTAAAATTTGGCAATTGCCTACAAGTTTAAGATTGAAAAAAGATAGGTGCTCCGTAAACTCCTCTCCCTGTCCCTCTTATCCCAGGTTGTGCGGTGGGAAGAGAAGAGGGTGGGCGACACGCTGGCACAACGCCACTCCGATCCCCGTCAGGAGCTGTCGGACACAGCCTGACAAGATCGGGAGTGGCGAGGCTGCGAAGGAGGAAGACGTGCGGAGCGCCCTGGCGTCCCCAGGATCACCGCTTCCAGGACCGAGCGAGGGGCTCCAGCACAGGCACCGACAGGGGAGGACGCCGGGGCCCAGCCAGAAGATCCCCAGGGGAAGCGGAAGCACCAGAGGGGCAAGCCTTTCCCCGGCGGCCCAGAAAAATGGTGATGACGGTGCCGGGGAAAGGAGGGAGAGCCAGACAGACGGGCAGCAGGTCGCCAGACAAACGCGTCAATGCAATCGTGCTCCTACTGGACGGCCTGCCTCCCGTCTTCTCCTTCTCCCCTGGCTTCATCTTCATCAACACCGTTCCGGGGGAAGGCCGGGACTCCAGCCCGGCGCCTTCCCCGGGGAGACGGCGAGCGGCCAGGACAGCCAGGGGGCTTGAGGCGCACCGCTCCCCGCCTTGGTGGGCAGGAAGGCGCGCCTCTCATCAACATCAGCCCCAAGACCTCCGGGAGGGGCGCTGCTGGGATTACCAATGGTCTCCAGCCCCGCCTCCCGGCCGAGCCTCGAAGGAACCAAGAGGTTCGTCACAGCCAAGACCAGGCTCACTCCCCGATCGCCAGCACCGGCATTTGGCAACACTAGCCCCGTCCAAGAGCCCGGAGGCTGGCCCCAGGCTCTCCTCTTCAGCATAACCAGCAGAGGCAGAAAGCGGAGGAGAAGAAGAATGCGAGGGTGGGTGACTTCGCCCTCCTCCACCCCTCCATTTTATAGGCGGATCGGGGAGGGGAGCCGCTCCCTCAAGAGGCGGCCACCGTCCTCCTCCGCCAACTCAAGATGACCGGGCCCTCCCCTTGACGCTCTCCGTTACCTACCCTGCCCGATGCATGTAGCATACGTGGCTAAGGATAAGGGTGTGGTGGGAAGAGTGAATTGGCGGTTTCTCCCCCGTGCGTTAAAGTCATTCACGGGCCATCACTGGAGCGGCCCCACCACCATTGGCCTTACACGACGCGCGGAGAAACCGGAAACTGGCCCGGAAACAAGGCTAATGAGGAAGCAAAGAAGACCTCAAGAAACCAGCCTCTTTAGCGACCCCGCCTATGCACTTATTAGGCCCTACCCCGACGACGCTCGGAAGCGCGTTCGGGGCAGGCCCGGGGGCTTTTGTCGGTGCAACAAACCCTGGGTCTGTTTCCCAGACTGTGCACAGGCACGGGGACGAGATTGAAGCCCCAACCCAAGTCAGAATACAAGGGACTAAGAGGTTCAAAGGACTAACATACAGATCAGAGGGACCAAGATCAAGCCAAAGAAGCAAGGCACTATCAGGATAAGGGCCTCCTTTGCCGGGCAGGCGAGCTCGGCAAGGGGCGAGGCCACCCCCGGAAGACGATGTCCAAGACGTCCCTGCAGGGCCTACCGGGGCACACGGAGGCAAAACCACCTCACCAACTACTCCACCACGACCCACGTCGTCAATCAGTGCGGTGTCAAACCGCGGAGTGACTAAGTGGCAGCCATTCACCACATGGCAGCCTCTCCCTACAGGAAACACCTGCAGATGACACCCATCCTGTGACGTGTCAAGCGAGCAGGCATGGAGATGGCGATATAGCCCGGCAAGCCTTGCCGGGCAACCAACGATGTGACCTTGAGCGGTGCATTTAATGCGCCCTGTCAGCCCGCAGAGTTAGGTATGATACACTGTTTGCTATCTCATCAGTGCATAATGACTATTTTGCCATTGTAGTGACCCCTTAATCTATAAAAGGAGGCACATGGTGACCGTAGAGAGGGTTAGAAGGTTGGGTAACTCAGACCCCCATACGCCCGTAGCCACCGCCGCCCCGAGGCAACCCTTGCCGGGCAAGTGTACTACGCTCCACCACCACCTTTCCACCATCAATCCACCAAAGCAGGAGTAGGGTTTTACGCCTCACGGTGGCCCGAACCTGGGTAAAAATTCCTATGTGATCTCTGCTGTGCTGCCACACGCTCGTCTGCTCTTTGTGCAACACGACGCCCCCTGCCGAACCAGCAAGGGGCTTCCTGGTCCCATAGGTGGCCGTGGTTTCCCGCGACACCTCGCATCCCAATCTTCTCCACCAATCCCCTCCCAGCGGCTCCCCGATGGCGCCCACCTCCCCCCTCTTCTCGGCCACCACTTGATCCACCCTCCCCTTGATCCCTCGGCCGCCAGATCCACCCTCCACTTGATCCCTTGGCCGCAAGATCCACCACCTCTCTTTCTCCAGACCGAGATGGAACCGGACGATCGTCGAGGAGGCCGGCGCCACCGACGAGGTTGTCGCCGCCATCGGCGGCCCCGCGAGGCTGTCGACATGCTTGGCATCGCCTTCTCTATGAGCGCCGGCCGCAGATGACGACGGAGCGCCGCCCATCTGCTGCTCCGCCGTCGCTCTCGAGGTTACTTTCACTTAATTCTCTCCTCACTTTCCAAGTTACTACCTATAGATCGGATTGCATGCCTGGCATGGAGAGGGTTCTGAACTGAATCCATTCGATTCCAAACGATGAGCATGAACTCTGAAGCTTGTCTCTGTATGTGCGAAAAACACTACAATCGATTGCATGTTTTTTTAGTTGGTTTCTAGGAGTGATTTTGACAGTAGTACTACGTACCTCCTGTGGTAGTACAAGTATAAATTAAGGAGTAGGCCAGTTCTACAAAAGTGTACATTTTTGGTTGTAGAAATAGAGCCGGATGAGAGGAATGAGATGAAAGATTGCTCAATGTTTGAGCCAGATCCCTGCTAAATTTTAGTTTATCCTGATGGCTGCAGCATCATGGTGTTAGGAAAAATAGAACCGGATCGGAGGAAAGCTAACGTCAGTGCCCTATCCATCATGGTTGTAAATGAACCTGTCTGTATCCGCTACAGCCGTTGCACTAAGAACTAATTACCCCTAATCTTGAGCTGACAAGCTAGTCTTTAGGGAGTGAGTTAGCCATGATAGAGTCTTCCGTGAGCTAGTTATCTCCACTATCACAACTTAGCACTTATGATGTTACAGTCCACGATATTTGTTCATCTTTCGATCATAGAAACTACTCCCTCCATTTCTAAATATAAGTCTTTTTAGTGGTTTCAAATGGACTACAACATACGGATGTATATAGACATATTTTAGAATGTAGATTCACTCGTTTTGTTCCATATCTAGTCCCTTGTTGAAATCTCTAAAAAGACTTATATTTGGGAACGGAGGGAGTATAATCCATGATTTTGCTTGCACATTGCACATCTAATTAAATGTTACAGTCCATGATTTCTTTTGCACACGAACTGAATGACTAGCATATAGATGGAAAACAAAACACTAGGTTGCTGAGGAGCAACTTCAAATAGTAGGTGGCCTTTACGTATTGTCTCAGTTCTAATATATTTCCAGTGTGTTTTATTTGAGGAATATTATTTTCTTAATACTCTCTATGTTCCAAAATACTTGTCGTGGTTTTAGTTTAATTTGAACTAAAACCACAACAAGTATTTTGGAACGGAGGGAGTAAATGCCAGAAATAGGCCAAAAAGTTTACATAGTGCTAAGAGGAACATATATTTCATGACTATGGTGGGATGAAGTCAGGAAGCCATTTGCAGACCAACTGGTGATTCTTGCGATCTGGGTGTTTATATGCTGGCGGCCGGCTGCCTCTTACCTCCGTATAATAAGATGTGTTGGTATTCGGATAAGATATGCTCATATTCAGAGTTATCTAATCTCTCATTCTCCCATTCGTGTGACTAGATTAGTTTATTCATACCAAGCGTTACTAGACTTGTTATTCTCTGTCGCAAGTATTTCGGTATGTGTTTCTGTGACTCACTTTGTAACTTGTCTTGCCATTTTCACTAACATACAATACAGAAGTAGCATATATAACTGATAACTAATAGGTTGATTAGTTGTAGGTGCAATACATCATTAACCATTGTACCTATTAGTTACTACAGAGTATGCTTTAGTAATAAATTGTTCTTTAGGTATAAGAATTTTTCAGAGTTTTGGGCCTTATTTAAACTTCGCACTAGGCCCCGGGATTTCTGGAGAGAAAGAAACTTTATGAAGAAGTAAAGGTGAGTTATATATTATCTGCAGTCATTTGGTCTTTCCAGAAGACTTCATATCTTGCTTGTAGTGTGACTAGTGTCTAATATCTACACTTAAATGAACTAATTATTTGAGAAAGACTGACTACCCCTTCAAATCAATATGCATTTTGGTTTTTTATTTGTGTTTCTTTTAAATGAGTCTAACTTGAAGCTCTTGACATGATCATACTACTGATATATATATCTGCTTATTTGCCATCTGTTTTGATCATTTTGTGTAGTTCCTTGTGCCGTAATTTCTGTACCGTAGATAATGTTGCAATGCATTCCCTGAAATATTTTTGTAGATATGTGGAGAGACGACGACGACGACATCGTCGATATCCATATGCGGATGCAGCGACGACGACGACGACATCAACAAGTGGCTCGGAAGAGGAGCAACGAGCAATGGCACCGACGAGCGGTGCTGCTACTTTTTCTTATATTGCAAAATGTACAAAAATGTACTAGTGGATAAACTATATGTATGTATTTGAACATATGGACGAATGTATACATATTTGGATGCATGGCTGAAATGTTTTTTTAATCCATAAATGCTTGTTGGTGGCGTGAGAGGTATGTATAACATTGGTAGTACTATGGTGTAGTAATGGCGTGCTAGGTTATCTTTGTAGGGTAACGCAGCAGAAAACAAAAATTTTCCGACCTACGCACCAGCCCAGGACCACTATGGAGACTGCATACAAGGTTTGATCATTTTCGTTACCGACTCGAAGCGCAGCGGAAGTAGAGTCGATGACGATCGGCGGTGCAGATCCCCGCAGCTAGGATTTACAACCTCCCAACCGCGAGGATGTATACCCTCGTCTTCCCTTCGGACAGCCCTCCGGGAGGCTGTCGAACAGTCCCCCAGACGATGTCGCGGACAGCCCTTCGGGAGGACCTTCGAAACTCGAACGGTCACTTGGACAGCCCTTCGGGAGGACTCACAGAACTCGGACCGTCACTTGGACAGCCCTTCGGGAGGCACTCTCGAACAGCCCCTCGGGCACTAAGATCGAAACTACGACCTCTCTACAGAGTTGCACACATACGGTGTCATCTATCCGGCAGGGCTTCGCCGTCCAGAACTAGTTCCCACCGGAACCCAGACAGCCTTTCGGCTCTACGAAACTATTTCGCTGGGAGGGAGAGAGAATGCCAGATCATGCATGGCTTGTGTGAGAGCTAAGGATGAGGTTTGTGGGCAGCCCACTCTCCTCTATTTATAGGAAAGCCAAGGGGTAAAGATGTCATACAAAAAACCCCAAAGTACCCCCACTTTATGCCTTTTCATAAAAGAATAAAGATAAAAGGGGTGCCATGTGGAGCTCCAAGGAGCTCCACCATGCTTGGCCGGCCACCCCTTGGGGGCCCCCCCCCCAAGGGGGCTTCCTTAGTGCCTAAGGCATTCTAGAAGCCTTTTGGGAAATTCCCAAAAGGTGCTTTCCATAAAATTCCCAAAAAGCACTTTCACTATTCACGACGACATTTTTCAGCGTCCGTTCGAACTGAAAATATTTATGTGGGCTTAGAACATTTCCAGTACCCACTAAAATAATTTTCAATGCGTTCTGGAACAATTCCAGTTTAGTGATTTCATCTGCGAAAAGCATCTGAAGCGGTTCCGGCAGCCCCGGAACATTTCCGGTTTTTCTTCCAGAAAATTCCCAGAAGTTTCCAGAATGATTCTGGTATCCTCCAAGAATTATCAGGCATGTCCCGAAACCATTTTGACTTAATGGTATCCCCTGAAACAACTTTTCAGTTTCACCGGAACTCATCCGGTGACCTCTCTCTGCGGAACTTTTCCGCTGTCCGAAACTTTTCGGTGTCCGAAACTTTTTCGGTGATTTTCTCTCAGACTCCCTATCTAGTATTCAGCAGATAGATGACCCTTAAGCGTGTGACCCTATAGGTTCGGTGAAGTATAGACATGACACGGAACCCCTTCCGATCAATGATCAACATCGGAGCCGTGGACACCCATATTGACCCCTATACCCACACGAATGAATATTCGAGTGAACCTCCAGTTGCCGTGTGCTATTCCTGTTGCTTCGTGATATGTTACAAATACCAGAGGTGAGACATGTTGGCATTCCCGTGGATCAACACTTGTCCACTATGCTAGTTACCTCGTTACCGGTATTGTTCTCTTTTCTCGTTACCATGTTCCGGCATCCCCGTGATCAAATCACAAAGTGTCTGGCCAGACGATGATGGATACCGTAACACCGAGAGGGCCCAGAGATATCTCTCCATCGCCGGAGGAGCAAATCCCAATCTTGAGCTATCAAGTTACTTGACACACTTTTCCATGAACCCGTAAGCCGCCGTAATAGCCACCCATTTACGGATGACGTTTAACAAACCCCAAAGTTCATGAAGCAAGAATGAAGAAACTCGATACTCTCATGGTCTAAGGAATCATGCAAACATTAACCATCTCTGTGTTATTAACCATTAACTTGTGACGAAAGAACCTCATAGCATAACATCAATCGGGTCGATTCAACACAAATGTTCTGTTAACATTGTGCCCTCAAAATTGCTGGCATAGTCATGCCCATGATCAGGAAAACAGGATCATCATGCAATACTTGAGCCAGTCATAGAGGCTTGACTAGGAATACATTTTATCATTTATTATTCCACACGTGCATATGAGTCTTCCTCTGAGCCTCGTTTTATTTGCAGACTCGAGAACCATAGCAGTTATAGCATGGAACATAAACCTAATTATGAACAGGGAGATAATCAATAACATTTATTATTGCCTCTAGGGCATATCTCCTACAGACTCCCACTTGCACTAGAGTCAATAATCTAGTTAATGCTAATGCACTTTACACCTGTGGCACACCGGTGTAAATATGCTTCGCTTGTGGTATAGCCTGAATGTCCAACGGATCTGACGACTTCAGCTCCGTGTGTATCTTTGCATATCCTCGCGTCTTCACGCTTTCACAAAATTCATATTTTGTGTTGACTTGGCTTGGTATGTATGCGAATCACAGGTCGAACCTGGATTCCTCAGACTGAGTTATGGAGCAACTACTTGCAGTAGTGTCCCATTGACAAAAGCCATCTTGGAACCATACTAAGTTCATGAATGAACTATATGATTCAACATCTTCTTTGTCGCTTTTAAAAGCGGCAACATACTTTGCCTCTGTTATAGAATTCGCCACAGTAACTTGTTTGGAACATTTTCCAACTAACTGTGCCACCACATTGTGTGTTACACAAAACCCTTAATTTAAATTGAAAATCGCTTGGAGCATGGATGAAGACTGTATCGATGTAACCTTTTTACAACGAACTCTTCATGATCTCCGCTTGCGAGAAAACATGTCATCAGTGCTACTATAGTACTCAATGACCCTTTTTCACTGTTGTCCCATGATCAGTACTTTTGATCACCTTGGTATCCATACTCATAACAACTTTGGAGTATTGGACATATCTGGTTGTTTTACATACCATGGAATACATGATTAATCCAAACACGAAGGTGTGTGGAATCTCCATCATGTATTTTGCTCATCAGTGTTTTTGGGACACCGAGTCTTGCGAAAACTCTTTCCATGTGACTTCGGCAAGAATCACTCCTTGGCGTTTTAATGCTAAAAGGTTTTAGCATCTTGTCAATATGTATCTTTGCTCAGCCCTATTAGGTAAATCTATCTCCATAGATCATCATGCCTAATACAAAAGCTATTTAGCCCAAGCACTTCATTGAAAAACTATTTTCAAATGAAGTCCTAATTCGTGTCAAGAATTTTAATTCCAATTAACAATGTGTCAAGCACACAAGGTTTTCAGAAATTTTATTATGCTCCCACTTACTTTCTTGAATCACAAGCATCTTCGTTACCCATTGATGAAGTCAAACCCTTTTGACCATTTCATCAAAACACGAAGATTCCAACTCCATTTTGCTCTCTTCTGTTCATCGCTGGAACTCTGAAGTTTGCAAACCTACTAGCATCCTCTGGATCGACAAATTACTTTGGACTATACCACATACAAGTCCTAGGTTTTATTTCCATCAGATGGAAATCCTTTTGTCATCCATGTTTCATATCTCATGATTGAAATATGTCTTAATTGCTAGTTCAACCCGAACCGACTTTAAGCATCGCTACGGTGAAGCAACCTCATCGTAGTCAACTCCTTGAACTTGTATATTGCAACAAGTCGAGCTTTATGGATAAAACATTTTTATTCGTATCAGTTATAGTTCCATAAATATTCGTCAGACTCTAAGTCTTCCGAAAGGTGTATCAAGGTTTTAATCTTGAATCACTTATATGGAAACTATCTCGGATTGTATTGGCATTTAGCCAATTCCGGAGTCAGGGCCCATCAACGCTTCCTTGTGTATCGTAGGTATACTGTTGTCTAACAACAATATCTCGTTGCGCACCTGATAGGTTAGCACGAGCCTTGCCTACGTGGTTCAGCTGCAAGTTCGACTGAAGTCCATACATTTTATTGTAGAGACTTCCGTATCAGTCGCAGTAGGAAACTCCGGAATTACTTCCAAGGTCTCTTTCCTTTGACCTGATGACGGAGATACTGGTTATCTCGTCGAGTTGCATTATTCTCCCACTGACCTTTTTGAAAGAACCATTTTCTTCAAAAAGCATACCGTTCTTTGTGGCAAACCTATTTGCCTCGGTATAGTGAGGGAGGAATACCCAATTGCTTGGGATAACCTACAAAGTAGCACTTGTCTGATTTGGAATAGGTTTGTAACCTTTTACACAAGCCCCATATTCCAAATGTTTAAGAAAAGATATAACATGGTTGGGTGTACCATACCATGGCGTCATTTCAACAGACCTGATGGAGCTCTTTTCAGTGTAAAAGCCGTAGTCTCTAAAGCATCACTCTTTAAAAGGGATAATGGCAAATTTATATATGTCATCTTTGATCTTACCATGTCATAAATGGTTTGATTACATCTTCACGGACTTTCCACATGCAGTGGTGCTCCGGGAGGTGTAAGTTATGAAACTACTTTCACAACTCATCAGACATTCGCTAAACTTGTAACTCAAATATTCCTTTCTGCAATCGAATTGTAGAAACATAATTTTCTTGTTACAATAACTTCTACTTCATTTTTGAAAACCTTTCGAATGAATTCAAAAGATCCAGACTTACGTCTCATCAAGTAAATATCGACATATCTACTTGAGTCATTTCTGAAGATAGATAAATCCACTACTAACAACATTTATCGGACTACACCCATCAAATGTATGATCACCAATAAGTTTGTTGTCCGTTCCTTATGGCCTGTGAACGGTATTTCAGTCACTTCACTTTTCGGAGGAAAGTTGCAAGTGTCAGATGATTCAAAATCAAAGGACTTCAAAAATCCATCATAATGGAATTTATCCATGCGGGTTTCTCCAATGTGACCAAATGTAGTGCCACACTTGTGTGGTATTCTCTTAGTCTTGCGACATTTAGCATCAGTGTTATGGATGTATCATATTACTATCAATATTCATAACATACATCCCATCTGGATGGAAGCATGGCTCTAAATGTTATTCATAACACTGAACAACAATTGTTCTTTTATGAACAACCCTTTTGCAACAACATTGTGCAAGGGGCTAGAGTGTAAAACTCTAAAATGAATTATGAAAGTAAATCCAGAGGTAATATATCAATATCATTATTCATAACATACATCTCATTCTCAATGAAAGTATGGCCCTTATGTTATTCATAACTTCGAACATAAAAAGTTCTCTTATGAACAACCTTCTTGCAAGACACCTTATGCAATGGGCTAGAGTTTGTGAAACTCCAAACGAATTATAAAAATAAATACAGACGGTAATACACCGATGGAAGGTATAGTAACATTTACTATGTTCCCCGTGTATACCTAAAACTCATTTCTGGCTAGTCTTTCAGGCCACAGTAGTTCTTACATCGAGTTGCAACAGAAAGCAATCGAGCGGGTATCTTTGTGATTAACTCACAATACCCAAGAATCAGTGATTAACAATTTAATCATAATTCCCAAGGACTATATCTTTGACCAGCCTTCTATACATCAAAAACTTGTATGACATTCATACATGAGCTGGATATTCCAGTCTCCTTTCTTTCTGCCTTTATACTTCTAACAGTTTAACTTTCAGTATTTCTCCTACTCTCAGAAAAAGCACCGAACTTAAGAGTGGCGTTAGCCCCAGACTTCCTAGGCGTGAAAGTCTTACTAACACCCTTCGGACACTTCCTTTCTCTTCAAGTTGTTGTTTTATTCACCTTTCATCATATGATAGGCGTTCTTCTGGATCCCTCTCTTATCAGTCTAATGCATAGTAAACTCCTTTACTAATAGTTTGCAAACAAACATTGCTTTGGATATCTCATATCTTGTAGCCTTTGTCTGTCTCTGAAAATGATTTTCAGATTCCATGAATATCACATAACTATCCAAACTTTCGAAGTTCGGGTCTCATGGAAGCAAATGTATTGCACTTGACTGAAACAGAATTCTAGCTTTTGGATCGAAGGACGAGAGTCACATGATCCATAGCATAAGCGAAAGAATACCGAAAGTATGCGATAGGACAAAGTCCTTCTCGGCACTCTTGAGGACAATCCTCACATTACGTTACCAACCGTAAAGTTTTAACCAAATATTTAACAGCTATTCAATTTTAATAGGGAAGGTGGAAATGCGAGCCATTATTCTACAACTATTATGCAAATCACACTTAGACAGAGTTCAAAATTAATTGCACTGAGAATTAAACAAGTTAATTCAACAGTGCGCTCCCACTCAAATCAATATCTCTCATAATTGATTGTGAGTGATTCAAGATCCATATTACAATTCAACGCCAAGGATGTGTCCATCTCAAGTGACGAGAATTGCAATCGGTAGGCCAACTTGCCAATCACATCTCTATGTGACTCTTGTTCATCTTTCGATGGGCGTGTTCCGAGCTCAGGACGCTCCTCCAGAACATCAAGACAACCAAGTGATCTCACTGCGAGGTCTCAACTCACCCGCCTCACACTTCCCTAATCGTTCGCACCCATGTGTCCATGTGATGCCCCGAAAAGTTAGGTGCCGTGACGGTGCTACACTTGGGAGAACACTAACTACTTGATATTTTTGTGAGAGATCACCCTAATAAAAGCGACTACCGCGCAATCAAAAAGGGTGCATCATAAGGGATAAACATCTCAGGCAATTCATAATAGCATGATATGGTATAGCCCTTTCTGACGGAGAAGTCTTGTATTTCTTCGTCTTCGGCATTCGCGTCGGTGTTCACCTTCGCGAAGATTGCCACCACCATGTCGATGCACCAGATAATATTGCTATCTTTATAGCTAATAAAATAATGCATTACAACAAGGTTGACACGCAGGTCATTAAAGTGCAATCATATGGCTCCAGCCATCATGCCGAATCATGACACGCAGGTCAATAAATTTACATTATATAGTCATCTCATACATAATCAAATTATTATGAGCACTGCTATACCACATCATATGCACATGCAAACCCTCCTGCAAAACCAAGTTAGACGCCTCTAATCGGTTCATGCAAAAACTTGTTTTACGTGGCTTCTAAGGTTTCGAAACAAACCGAAGCTACCAACGTCCATCATCAAGTATGATAATTCAAGTCGCTAGATTAACTTTCCAGGGTGTATGAAAACCGAGATAATAAAATCTCGAGCCCCATACTAAACTTCGTCATACGCATGACCCCCGTGCAGATCATATCTGCATTGCCCTTTTGTCTGCGAAATTTCATCTTTCCTTTTAACTACGGTGGAATTCAATGAACTGTTAGCACTTCGTTGATCAATCAGGATCGCGGATTGCCAGAACTTTGAAACTCCACCATACTGTTATCAAGATCAGAAATATGCAAATTCCAGGGAAGCAACAAGAACATCGGGTAACAGATTTCATCTGCTACCCGCACAAATAATTTTCAGTAATAGAACTCATCTACTACCTAATTATTTTGTGCAACACCCATACATCTCCATGTATTCTAGATCGCAACCTGCATCTACGCATAGCACGGCTCATGATGCCACTGTAGGGTAACGCAGCAGAAAACAAAAATTTTCCGACCTACGCACCAGCCCAGGACCACTATGGAGACTGCATACAAGGTTTGATCATTTTCGTTACCGACTCGAAGCGCAGCGGAAGTAGAGTCGATGACGATCGGCGGTGCAGATCCCCGCAGCTAGGATTTACAACCTCCCAACCGCGAGGATGTATACCCTCGTCTTCCCTTCGGACAGCCCTCCGGGAGGCTGTCGAACAGTCCCCCAGACGATGTCGCGGACAGCCCTTCGGGAGGACCTTCGAAACTCGAACGGTCACTCGGACAGCCCTTCGGGAGGACTCACAGAACTCGGACCGTCACTTGGACAGCCCTCCGGGCACTAAGATCAAAACTACGACCTCTCTACAGAGTTGCACACATACGGTGTCATCTATCCGGCAGGGCTTCGCCGTCCAGAACTAGTTCCCACCGGAACCCAGACAGCCTTTCGGCTCTACGAAACTATTTCGCTGGGAGGGAGAGAGAATGCCAGATCATGCATGGCTTGTGTGAGAGCTAAGGATGGGGAAATGGCTGCCAAGATCACTCCTATATATAGGCTAGCCAAGGGGTAAAATTGTCACACAAAAACCCCAAAGTGCCCTTGGAATATCCCTTTCCAAAAGGGAATATGCCATATGGGAGTGCCATGTGGAGCACCATGGTGCTCCACCTCCTTGGCCGGCCACCCTTGGGGGGGGACCCCCCCCATGAGGTGCCATGCCCTCCTTCCCCTTCTAGAAGGCCCTTTTGGAATTTCCAAAAGGTGCTTTCCATAAAATTCCCAAAAAGCACTTTCACTATTCACGACGACATTTTTCAGCGTCCGTTCGAACTGAAAATATTTATGTGGGCTTAGAACATTTCCAGTACCCACTAAAATAATTTTCAATGCGTTCTGGAACAATTCCAGTTTAGTGATTTCATCTGCGAAAAGCATCTGAAGCGGTTCCGGCAGCCCCGGAACATTTCCGGTTTTTCTTCCAGAAAATTCCCAGAAGTTTCCAGAATGATTCTGGTATCCTCCAAGAATTATCAGGCATGTCCCGAAACCATTTTGACTTAATGGTATCCCCTGAAACAACTTTTCAGTTTCACCGGAACTCATCCGGTGACCTCTCTCTGCGGAACTTTTCCGCTGTCCGAAACTTTTCGGTGTCCGAAACTTTTTCGGTGATTTTCTCTCAGACTCCCTATCTAGTATTCAGCAGATAGATGACCCTTAAGCGTGTGACCCTATAGGTTCGGTGAAGTATAGACATGACACGGAACCCCTTCCGATCAATGATCAACATCGGAGCCGTGGACACCCATATTGACCTCTATACCCACACGAATGAATATTCGAGTGAACCTCCAGTTGCCGTGTGCTATTCCTGTTGCTTCGTGATATGTTACAAATACCCGAGGTGAGACATGTTGGCATTCCCGTGGATCAACACTTGTCCACTATGCTAGTTACCTCGTTACCGGTATTGTTCTCTTTTCTCGTTACCATGTTCCGGCATCCCCGTGATCAAATCACAAAGTGTCTGGCCAGACGATGATGGATACCGTAACACCGAGAGGGCCCAGAGATATCTCTCCATCGCTGGAGGAGCAAATCCCAATCTTGAGCTATCAAGTTACTTGACACACTTTTCCATGAACCCGTAAGCCGCCGTAATAGCCACCCATTTACGGATGACGTTTAACAAACCCCAAAGTTCATGAAGCAAGCATGAAGAAACTCGATACTCTCATGGTCTAAGGAATCATGCAAACATTAACCTTCTCTGTGTTATTAACCATTAACTTGTGACGAAAGAACCTCATAGCATAACATCAATCGGGTCGATTCAACACAAATGTTCTGCTAACATTGTGCCCTCAAAATTGCTGGCATAGTCATGCCCATGATCAGGAAAACAGGATCATCATGCAATACTTGAGCCAGTCATAGAGGCTTGACTAGGAATACATTTTATCGTTTATTATTCCACACGTGCATATGAGTCTTCCTCCGAGCCTCGTTTTATTTGCAGACTCGAGAACCATAGCAGTTATAGCATGGAACATAAACCTAATTATGAACAGGGAGATAATCAATAACATTTATTATTGCCTCTAGGGCATATCTCCTACAATCTCCACACCATTGCTATTTTTATTACTGGTGGCGTGAGTGAACAGTGCCACGCCACCAGTATGTAAAATACCGATGGCGTGGGCCCGCACGCCATTGGTATATTTTAACACTGGCGCCATATTGGTGGCGTGGACCCCTCACGTCAGCAATGTGGTTTTTAGAATGCTGGTGCTAGCGTTTTCTGCACTAGTGATCCCCAAGCCTAACTCTTGCTCGTCTCAAGTAGGTAATGATAAAAACAGAATTTTTGATGTGGAATGCTACCCAACATGTATAACATGTAATCTCTTTGTGGCATATAGGTAGTGAAACGATGAATTAACAATATCAACATAATAATATCCATGGACATAAGAAGCATAATCATTAACTTTCAAAATATATGATCCTTAACGAGTGTTATTCCTACTCAGTTTTTTGTATTAATCATGGCATGGCTCTATCTTCACCGCACATATATAAATAGTGAGCAACCCGTGTTAAACCAGTCAATTAGATCATACTTCTAACGCGCTTCAGCATTTTAACTCTCACGCAATACATGAGCGCAAGCCATGGACATAGCACTAGGTGGAAATGAAGGTGGTGATAGGTTTCAAATATTGAAAAAGGAGAAGAAGAAAGTCTCACATCAACTCGGCGGATCAACAGGCTATGGAGATGCCCATCAATCAATATCAATACGAGGAGTAGGGATTGACATGCAACAGATGCATTTAAAGAGCTATAAGTATATGAAAACTCAAAATAAAAACTAAGTAGGTGTGCATCCAACTTGATTGCTCATGAAGACTGATAACCCACAAGTATAGGTGATCGCAACAGTTTTCGAGGGTAGAGTATTCAACCCAAATTTATAGATTTGACACAAGGGGAGCCAAAGAATATTTGAAAGTATTAGCAGTTGAGTTGTCAATTCAAGCACACATGGAGACTAAATATTTGCAGCAGAGTGATCAATAGCAAAGTAGTATGGTAATTTGATTGCAATAGCAATAGTAGCAGTGACAATAACGGTGACGGTAACAGTAGCGTCAATAGTTTTGTAGCAGTTGTAATAGTAGTAGCAGCAGTAGTAACTTAGCAAGAACAATATGTGAAAAGCTCGTAGGCATTGGATCGGTGATTTCATTGGATGATATTCATCATATAACAGTTATAACCTAGGGCGACACAGAAATAGCTCCAATTCATCAATGTAATGTAGGCATGTATTCCATATATAGTCATACGTGCTTATGATAAGAACTTGAATGACATCTTTTGTCCTACCCTCTCGTGGCAGCGGGGTCCATAAGAAAACTAAAGGATACTAAGTCCTCCTTTTAACAGAGAACCGGAACAAAGCATTAGCAAATAGTGAATACATGAACCCCTCAAACTATGGTAATCACCGAAAAGAATCCAGATTATTGTCACTTCGGGGTATGCGGATCATAACACATAGCAGGTGCATATAACTTGCAATATAGGATCAAGAACACAAATATATTCATGAAAACATAAAGGGTTTAGATCTCAGATCATGGCACTCGGGGCCTAGTGACAAGCATTAAGCATAGCAAAGTCATAGCAACATCAATCTCAGAACAAAGTGGATACTACGGATCAAGCCCTAACAAAACTAACTCGATTACATGATAAATCTCATCCAACCCATCACCATTTAGCAAGCCTACGAAGGAACTACTCACTCCCGGTGTTGAGCATCATGAAATTGGTGATGAAGGAGGGTTGGTGATGACGATGGGGGAAGATCCCCCTCTCTAGAGCCGAGAACGGACTCCAAATCTGGCCTCCCAATGAAGAACAGGAGGTGGCGGCGGCTCCGTATCGTGAAACGTGATGAAACTTCCTCTCTTATTTTTTCTCGGGAAATAGGAATTTATAGGCTTGGAATTAAGGTCAGCGGAGACACGTGGGCCCCATGAGCCACAAGGGCGCGCCTGGGGGGGGGGCTGGCGCGCCCTGGTGCCTCGTGCGCGGTTGGTGGCCCCGCTCCAGTGGGTCTTGGCTCCAATATTTATTATATATTCCATAAAAAAATCTCCAAAGAGTTTCGTCCAATTCCAAGAACTTTTATTTCTGCAAAAAAAACAACACCATGGTAGTTCTGCTGAAAACAGCGCCAGTCCGGGTTAGTTTCATTCAAATCATGCAAATTAGAGTCCAAAACAAGAGCAAAAGTGTTTGGAAAAGTAGATACGAAGGAGATGTATCAACTCCCCCAAGCTTAACTCATTGCTTGTCCTCAAGCAATTCAGTTGACAAACTGAAAGTGATAAAGAAAAACTTTTACGGACACTTTTTTTCTTGTGTCCATATATATGCCTAAATGATATCCAAGTTTTCAGCAAAGATTATAACTAACCATGCACACGATAACTCTTAAAAATTATATTCACTCATATCAATTACATAATCAACTAGCGAGCAATAATAATATATCTCTAATGCCAACACTTTGTCAAAACAATCATGATATAATCTGACAACATGGTATCTCGCTAGCCCTTTCTGACACCGCAAAACATAAATGCAGAGCACCTCCAAGTAGTGACTAAACATTGTAATTCATTGTAGAGGAGATCAAGTCATGATGCATACAACATTAACTATACAGAATGCATGAGAATGACAATAGTGCTCTCAGGACTGGTGCTTGTTTGAGAAGGTGACGACTCAACAATAAAAGTAAAATAACATTAAAGTAAACAGATAGGCCCTTTGCAGAGGGAAGCAGGGATTTGCAGAGGTGCCATAGCGCAAAGCTTAAATCAGAGATAAATATAGTTTTGGGAGGCATGCCTTTCCTGTCAACGTCATGACCAAGAGTTTTCAATATCTTCCATGCTAAACAAATTAACGGGGCTCCCAAGCAGTAAAGTAAAGTTTACTCCCCCTCCACCAACAAACACAAGCCATGGTAGCCAAATCCTCGGGTGCACTCCATACCAACAACTTTCTAGGGGAGTTTGTTTTATTATTTGCAATTTTAATCATGGGACTGGGCATCCCGATTACCAACCCCTCTGGTGCAAGGACAAGTGAGTAAACACTCATCATGTGAATAACCTGCTTAGCATGGAAGATACTGACCACCCCCAGTCGCTCCCATGAGCGTACGGACATGCAAAACAGATGCTCATTTGAATATTTAAAGGTGGCACATGCAAATTTACTTAGAACGGCAGGATAATACCGCATATGGGTAGACATAGTGGACTCATCTGGAATGACTTAGGTTTAACGATTTTGATGCACAAGTAGCATTCCCGCTTAGTACAGGTGGAGGCTAGCAAATAGGTTGAGAAGTGACCAACTAGAGAGCGAAAACGGTCATAGTCATGCATTATGAATAATCAACATTGAATACTAGCATGAGTAGGATAGAAACAACATGACCATAAATATCGTGGAGGCTATGTTGGTTTTGAATCAACTACATGCATGAACATGTGCCAATTCAAGCCACTTGAAACATTCAGAGGAGGATACCATATCATCATACTACATCAGAATCATTTTAATGCATGTTGACACCCAAGATAAATCATTATCCACTCCTAGCTACTTAAGCATGGCATGAGAGACTATAATCTCTAATTGTCATTATGAACATGTTTAATCATAATATGCTGAATCATGGATACTGTCGTGGCTTTGTCACGGCAGATGTCTTCATGAAAGGACTTAGTCGTGAGGCCATCGCAGCTAAGGCGGTAGCTTGAACGGGGTTGATCGGAATCGAGAGACAAGGGTTTACCCAGGTTCGGCCCCTCTCTCTGGAGGTAATGACTTACGTCCTGCTTGATTGTTAGTGCTATAGATCTCGATTACAAGGTTGCCACTTGTCTATCCTAGTATTTGAGAGCTTGTAACTTGGTCTTTCTACCCCAGGGGGTCCCCATTATATAATGAGGTCGAGGCCCCAGGTTTACAATAGAGTTTGGGTCGGATAACAACCCATGCCCTAATTTGCTTCCTACTCATCTTATCTCCCAAGTAAGTTAATTTCCTTCTAATCTCTCGTATGAGCCTGCGCTCCAATGGCTGGTCCATGAGTCAGCCCACTCGTTGAGTCGCCTCCTGCCTTCATGTTCTTCGAGTCGCCACTGGATGACCCGGGCCTGAACGGGCCGGGTCATATCATGGAGCCACATCCCCAACAGATACCGAGTTAAACATATTTACAAAGACAAAAACAAGTTGAGTTCATACCCGCTTTTCCTTGCCACAGTCACTTCATCAAATATTGTCATTATTGCCTTTCACTTGCACGATCGAAATGATATGAAAATTATAATAGTGCAAGGGTGCCATGGACTAAGCTGGAATCTGCAAACATTTTATTCGAAGGATAAGACAAAATAATATGGGCTCTTTGTCAGATCAACAATAATGCATATGAGAGCCACTCAACATTCTCATCGCGGTCTTCTCCTTACAATGAATCAACAAAACAAAAGAATTTCAGAGAAACACATTGAAATATTTTTTAGAGTTTTTAGTTTTTCTTAAAGAAAGCAAATTAAAGAAAAGAAAACAAAAACGAGAAAAACTATTTACACGGGAAAGCTCCCAACAAGAAAAAGAAGAAACGAGAAATCTTTTTGGGTTTTATTTTTAATACTAGGACTAATTAAACTAGAAAGGAAAACCGAAAAGAAGTGGGCAATGTTTTTGGATTTTCTCAAAGTTTTTCGAACAAACAAGAAGAAAGTGAGAAAATAAGACTAACATGGATGATACAAGGAAAAAGGATGAACACCGACAACTGGAATGAAACGTGAGAACATGAATGTAATGTTGGTGAGAAATCCGTACCCCCCCAAGCTTAGGCTTTTGGTCCAGCTTGGTAATCACCATCCGTAGTAGCCATCCGGTCCGATGTGAAAGTGTTGAGGCGGCGGTACCTGAGGGTCCCACTCCTGGGGCTCGTCCTCTGCTACTGCCAATGCGTTCCCGTAAGCAATGATGTCTGGTGGCATAATGATGTATCCATTCCTGGCGTGAGAACCAAACAAAGCATGTGCAGGCAACTGAATAATATCACGAGTAACCTCACTAAAAACCAAGTTATAATGAATTTGGTCAAGATGCTCAGTGTCGTCAATAAAGCGATGATCTCACATAGACTGGTGATCTAAATAAACTTTGGGCAACAAGTAATCATGTGGGTGTATGTTAACATGAGAATGTCTCGCTAAATGAGTGGCACAACTACCACCATGATTTTTTCCCTTAGCCCTGTTAGTATGCAATACCCAGCGTAAAATAGCAAAGTCAGGTGCACATAACGCACCACCTTGCTCTCTAGCAATCAAACATTTCCCTATGAATAGAGCGAAGTAATGAACAACGGTAAAATGCAAGCTAGTAGCTCGGGCTTTCGACACGCCCCTTTCCTCTCCCATGGTTAAAGCATTGATGAAGCCCTCAAACTCCTCTGGTCGAGGCTCTCTTATATCCCCATCAAAAAGAATCAAGCATATCTCACAAAATTCAGCAAGCGGTATCTGGTGATGCTCAACATATAAATTAAAGCTCACCGCAGGAGATTCAAGCCTATTCATAAAATGAAAGTTTGCACAAAGGAATTTGTAAGGATATGGTGCTGGTCACACTCATCTGTGAGGAAGTCAGCCAGTCCGGCATTATCAATGAATTCCATGAACTCTTGGTGGAATCTGGCCTCGTTCATGAAAGCATGATGCGGCCATTCGCACGACTGGACCTTCGTCCTACGCGGGATGTTGAGGTCACTGTCCGAGGAGTCACCAAGGACTCTCTTGGCATTCTGCTTAGAGGAACTCCTCCGAAAGAAATTCATTTCCCCAAGAATAAATTTCTGAAAAATTTTGGACCACAAAATTATATCAACAAAACTTGACAAGATTGATATCAACTACTCATATGAATGTCTGGAGGCTATATCAAACATTCAAACTACTTGGAACTCAAATAATCCAACATGCAAGCTCATTTTCAGTAGCTCCAAGAGTACCTAATTATGTAAAATATAATCCACTAAAACAAAAACTAATTGGAGCAATGGAGGAGTCACATACCAAGTAGCAATCCTCTAAAACAGTTTTGGAAACGGAGCTCTGAGTAAAGAGATCGAAAATCTCAGGTTTGGAAGCAAGAACGCGCGAGAGAGAGCTACCAGGAATTTTTTTCTAGAGGTAAGAGACGAAGTGGCTGAAGAGAATAAGTGAGGGGGTCCCTGTGGGGCCCACGAGCCACCAGGGCATGCCCTGGTGCCTCGTGGGCACCTGGGTCACCCTCCTAAGGTGATTTCAGTGCCCAAAATTCTTAAATATTCAATAAAAATTCATGTAAAAATTTCACAGCATTCTGAGAACTTTCATTTTTGGGCACTTTTTTATTGCACGGATAATTCAGAAAACAGGATAATAATGGCATTTTATTGTATTTGACTAAAAATAGCAGAAAACAAAAGTGGATACAGAACATTGTGCTTACTAAATTCATCGACCACATGCTCCTTAGAAAGAATCAATTAATAAGGTTGATCAAGTCTTATTAACAAACCATTTCCGAATAACATGAAACCGAAGAATCTTCATAAAACACTATGTTACCTCAACGGGGATATGCATCTCCCCAACTATAAGTATTTCATATTTCTTTTTGACACTAGGGAGAGGGAGTTGAAAACTTCCAATAGTAATTTTCGGAGTCTTTTCAATAACCTGAATACCATTTACTTGAAATTGTTTCTTCAGAAAGTGCACCGTATGTCCATTACCAATGATATGAAAAGTGACCTTGCTTTTGTTGCAATCAATAACAACCCTGCAGTATTCAAAAAGGGTCTACCAAGGATAAACGACATATTGTCGTCCTCGGGCATATCAAGTCTAACAAAGTCTGTTAAGATAGTAACATTTGCAACTACAACGGGCATATCCTCACAAACACCGATAGGTGTGGCAGTTGATTTGTCAGCCATTTGCAATGATATTTTAGTGGGAGCACTATTCAAAAAATCTTCCGATTCATCGATTTATCGTCTGATTTATCGCTACTCGGGGGTGACCGAAAAGATTATGCCTTATATTCACCGTTTATCGTTTGGGCCGGTTTATCACTCTAACAAGCGATTTATAGGGAATCTACTGATAAATCGGGCCTATTCCTAGCACTATGTTTACAGAAACTATGTTTATTTGTGTTTTGTGGACCTTGTTATGCAATATGTACTATTTTCCTATTTTGTTTGTCATTATACGAGGATTCAAAGGTTAGGAATCAAGATAACACTTTTGTCAAATATATTTTTTGGTGTTGAATATAGCATATTTTAGTGTTGGTAACGTGAGACTTGCAAAAAATGACCGATTAATAGTCGACCGATAAAATTGATTAATCGGCCAATTTCCGATTAATCTCTTATCCCTAGCTGACCGTGATGCTAACGATAAGCGATATCCTCAACATTGAGTGGGAGTGAGTTTATTCAAATCAAGTCTTTTATATAAAGAGAAAGGCATAACACTAACACCAGCTCCTAAATCATATAAAGCAGTTTTGACATAATCTTCTATTATATTATTAAAATGATAGAAATGAATGGTTTAGATGTAACAATATATAAAGAGTTGAAAAGAACGGCCGTGATTTGCATGAAAAAGTGCATAGACATGTTTCTTTATATCTACGTTTCGAGATTATAAAAAGAGAAAAAGTTACGCATAGCAATTATCATACTGATGACGCGTATAAATCAGATGGTTCACAAATTCAGAAACTTACGATTATAATGGAATCATGTATCTATAAGGAAGTAAATAAAGCCACCCTTTACTTTTCCTAGAAAAAAAAACCAAGGTGTTATCCTACTATATGCGCGCAGCCAGGAGAAACCAAGTTCTTCCAGGACGCGCCTCTGTACATCAGTAGGAAATCATCAAACCCATTAACCGTCGCACAAATGGCACCCGCAGGCGATGTCCACCTGTATACTTTTTACTGTGCCGATGGAGGGGAGAGAAAAATACGTCGGTCCTTTCGACGATTGACCCACAGCACACCACTTTTCCTTCCACCCCACGCGACTTCCCGAGCTGCAGCCGTCCCCTTCTCTTCTTCCTCACGCAAGCAACCTCTTCTCTCTTTCTACACCTTTGACCTCTCCCACACACCACGCAACCTTGAGCTCTATGGTCGCTGCCATCCGGGAAGGACCTCGCGCCCGCGGATCCTCCCTCCGTCGCCCAAGTCCACAAAGGCAGCCATCTGGGTGAGGCCGGGCAGGGCAGGGGTTGGGAAGGAGAGGCAATGGCTCTGGCCAGATCGGCCGCCCGTGCCTCCGTGATGCCGGCCTATACCTCGTGGTCCTTCGTTACCCCACGCCTCGAGCTCCACTCCTCCTCTCTCCTTCATCTCCTCTTTGCCCCCACGCGGATGGGGACGGTACCCTTAATCACCACCACAGTCGACGGCGTGCTCTGCATCCCCATCAACCCATCGAGTTGCCCTCCCCTTGGGGCCGACGGACTCGGCTCTAGCGGCAGCGCAAGCTCCAGCCGTGGAATGGAAAGTGAAGCAAGGTGGGCACGTGCCGATCAATCAACAACTCCTTGTCGCGTGGCCACATCGTGCGTGGTGGTCGGCCGACTTCAGCGCGCTCGTGAGTTCAATCCAACCCATCCTCTCTCTCTCTCTCTCTCCATTAGAGGGCAATGCTGCTGAACCCGAGCGGCCATGGCAAGATAAGAGACACCGCACCTTCCCCCTTCCTGCTTTACAGACTACCATCTCTCTAGATTTTGTCATCTTTGTTTCTGTGCCTGCAAGATGTTCGACGAAATGTGGTCAATGAATAGCCCTTTACAGCTAAAAATAAGTAAAACTAAATGGTTGTAGTGCAATGCTTTAGATTAGAGCAAGGTTTTTTCTCGGTGGAGAAGGGATCCACGGGAATGGGAGGTCAAAACCATGGCCACAAGCACGGCACCCAGAAGCAGTTGCAGCAGCATCACAATGTGTGGGAGATGGGCAGCAACTTTAGCGATGACTTGTCGGCGCTCGATCAAGATGTCCATGGCAGACCGGAGAATGATTTGTTCCACCATTTAAAGAGTAAGTAAGTATGCATCCTTAATTCCTTATGCAAAAAGGTTACAGAAAGAACTTTTCTATTATGTGGTTGCATCAAGAAATTGAATTAACTTGTGTCTCTAAAAAAATTCTTAGCTCACAATGTGGTATCTCATCCCAGATGTTGGTTCAGCAAACACTTATTTCCTTTTCTGACTGCCAATTAGTTTGTTAATCATGACTTATCGATTGCTCGTTTGCAGTGGAAGGGAATATTCAGCTAAGGTCACACACAAATTTTATACTGTCATTGGAAGGGGTTTCTGAATCTTGCTAGGAAGAAGTGACTTAGCAAAACTATAGATATCCTTGATTATCAGGATGTTTATATCATGTGCAGGTCCACAAGTTGTGATACGAATCAATTTATCTAGACATGAATTGCATATTTAGCAATATCCTGATCTCCATACTATTGGTTTCCATTTTTGGTTGGAGGTTTTCTTTTTTTCCTTACAGTTGCATCATATATAATGTACTGGTTGCCTCAGTTATGTTCTAAAAAAACAACCTAATAAAATTACTTGCTCAGGGAGGCACAACAGACGATATAGTTGACTTCTTATATGTCTCTCTAGACTTTCAGACTGTCGTCGTCTTAGTTGTAATAATTTTCCTGTGCTCATACTGGAAGTGTCATGACAAGCAACTCAGGTATGTTTAAACTTATGCGTGATGTTAGCATGAAAATCTATCTGGGTGAAGTCTGCCTTCTCTCGGGATGACATGTGGTGGTGGGTTGCTAACACTAGAAATTAGATTGGATGGAGGTGGGTCGGCATCCACTTGAATCAAATTAGATTGCCCACATTGGTTACCGTGTGGAGTAACTAAGACAGACTGATGGTCTCATGGTTCACCTCCCCAACACCGTTCGAGTAAGTCGCCCATCGTTCCGCAGGCAAGTAACCCATTATCGGATTGAACCTCTTCTCTATTCTACAATCCATTGAATTCTGCAGGACCCCAATGAGTTAAATTGATCCGTAACATGTGAATAAGAAAAGCTGATACCTGCAGATGTCTATGCATCAGCACTGCTCACGCGTCACCGTGTAGTCAGATTGATCTGCATCTGCACCAGCAACATAATGTAATCTCTGCAGTAGCGCTACTACCGATACATGAACAGATCAGGCACCCGCAAAGGCAGTTATCAAGTTGGCATACTTTGAGATTTAGAGGAGGCCTTGCAGATGTTCCCCATGTTAGCCAACGGAATCAGGTTATCTTTTATTTGGCCTTTTGCTCCTTAAAAACCAGCACTCTATTTTTCCATCTAGCTGTTCTTTTGTTGTCCAGCGAGCAGCCAACTATTTTCCCGCCTTTACATGTTGTGCGTATGTCATGTGTTTGACACTTTGATGAGATGCATAGGAGAACAACCATGAAGTCACTTACATGTACATGTGCCTTTTTGTTCAGTAAGAATTTGTGCTTGTGTTCCACATGTAACTATTGTTGGATAAATTTGATGAGAAAAACTCATCTATTTTTCTGTCAAGAATCATCATGTGAAGATAAATAAAATGCCGATCAGTTTCTTCCTAAGCCGCTGACTTTAGAAATTGGTGTGCTTGTTTCAGTCATTTAGTAGAAGTGATAGATGCTTGAGTGTCAGACTTGAGTACCTAACAGTGCAATGGGTCAAACTTTCTATCATTATCATGTTCTTTAGTTTGAAAGCTTATGATTTGTGAAGCATCAGTCGAAATGTAATCAAGCCCCCCTACATGTACTAGATTAACAAACTAAAACATGAACAATTTAATTTGTGTTTTTTATTCATAGATATATTACAATCACCTCCCGAATCAATTTTGCCTACTAACATCTTATGATATCCCCAGCCCACCAGGACTTAAGCCTTGGTGGTCGCATTATTGCTGGATTTATTTTATGATTTTCAGCGATGTGCTCTCAGTTTCTCGAAGGTGCTCATATAGGTAGGGTGTGCGTTTGTGCATTCATAGGGGTGAGTGTATGCGCGTCTGTATGAGCTCTTGCGTTATACTGTGTTAAAAAACATCTTATGATGTTGACGGCATGACTCACCGAATCAAACAAGTCAATGTGCACAACCAAGCTGAGATTAAGGACCCAACCAGCCGCCCTAATGTGCATAGACAAGATTGAGGCGCACAAGACCGCCTCAAGAGGCGCGCCACGGGCGCACCCCAACCGCTAGTACGGACTCAAGGAGGCATCAAGCTAGACACTTTAGGCATGCACGTTATTATAGAATAAAAAAACAGCACGCACATGCATGCTAACATCTCTTTACAAAGATGGAGTACGAATCCTTTTCAGACTCAACAACACACCAGTCTACATGCATGTTCAAATACCGAATATCATGCTGTTGTCCACCGTCCCATCGAAAGTCACAAATGGGATCCCGCAAAAAGAAATCACAATGGATTTTAGGATTTATGGAGAGCAGCTAAAAATATTCAAAAGGTACAACTTGGAGTTTAAAATATATATATGTGAATTACTTTTTTGTAAGTACATAAAGATGCTCATTACACTTATGTATAATTTCCTTGATAAATATATTTATTTACTGGATACACAATCTCTACTTATAAAGAAGAAGGTATCACGTGCATGTGTATTAGCAACTAATGGAAGATGAATTCCCTCAAAAAAAAACTAATGGAAGATGAAACAACCAATAGCTCGCTGTTGTAGTCCACCATCCTATCGAAATGACAAATATATAGGTCCCAGGATTTATGGAGACCAATTATTTTTATTTCAAAATGCACAACTTGGAGTTTAATATATTTACGAATTATTGTTTTATAAGTGCATAAATATGCTCATTGCACGTCTGTGGAATTTCATGAATATATGAACCTAGAATATATTTATCTATTGGATACATAAAAAAGACAAATATATGAACCTGGAATGGACATCTTATTTTCTATTGTTTCTTTGTGTTGCTAGAAAATAAAAATACAATATAAAGAAAATACACACATATTTAGAGCAAATCAACATGTACACGTGTTATTGTTTAAAATGCCAAAAAACTTTAAATGTGATTTTTTAGTAGAAAATATGGGACTGCTATATGAAGTATATAGCTGCTCTCCAACTTGAGATATGTTTTCTCTCAAATTTTTTTGTTTTAAAATACTCAAAAACCAATAAATATAATTTTTTTCTCTTTTTTTTTACTTTCAAAAATTCAGGGGCCACCATATGACTATATAGATGGTCTCTAGCTAAATATAAGCTTTCTCACTTTTTGTCTAGATGGTTCGGCAACGTGGCAAGCCAAACGGCCAACAATATAACCTAGGTTCCTATATTTGCAAGAAGTTTTGTTGAGAGATGAAATGTGCGCATGGATGATTCAGCAACGTGGCAAGCCAATTAGCAAGAAGTTTTGTCGAAAGATAAAATGTGTGCATTTACATGTGAATGAATCTGCTCTATGCGGGAAATAATTGGTCGCCTACTAAGCTAGGTCTCTCACATATCATATGGTCATGCATGTCTCATATGTTATAAACAACCAAAAAAAAGAAACAAAATGCTTGATGGTTTGTTAACTTATTTTTCACTTTGTCCTAGAATAAACGCCTTAATTATGTACTATGCTTGGTGTAATTCGACGGTGGAGCAAATCAAATGATGGTACTACGTTAGGTAAGAGATAAAAATATATTTAAATTTTATACTTGGAATCCATCACATACACATGGATTGCTTCTAGCGATAATGAACCATATTTGCCAGATTTTTCTGAAAGTGATACGAATATATCTACATTTCATAACATCTTGGCAAAATAAATGTTCAGATTTAGTTCTTGGTGAGACGACCCTAAAAACTTATTGATGAAAAAATGACAACGAGCCATGATGGAGGATAGATATCAGTATTAACAATGGCTATAGTTTGCATCATGGGAAAGCATCTGCGAGAATCAATGCTAACTAGAGGAATTCACTATTGTTTGGAACGAATCTCGAAGAGCTTAATTAGGAAGAATCAACTGTTATAAGACCATGCACATCAAATTTAGGACCTGTGCAGGGACAAATAGATGATCGATGCCAATATGCATGGTCAAATTTTCCTACACATAATTCCATATGTAACATCTCAATTTTCAATTTGGATGTTAATCATTAGGTCATCATATGCATTCATGCTCTTTGCATTTTTATTTGTTTGGACATTTTGATCCTAGAGACCTTAAGCAACTCAAGGACCATTTGAGAGAGTTGGAGGTTTTCATAAAATCCATTTTTGAATTTTTCAAAATTGGTAAATTGGATCAAAGTGATTTTTTATTTGAAATTATTTTTCTGATTATTTTGAAGATAAATAAAATAATGAGAGAAGATAATATGACTTCTTCAAACAGAGGAAATATTGGAAATTTAGTTTTAAATAAAAATAAAGTTTATTCGAATTTTATTTGAGATTTATTCGAGTAATTTAGGGAAAAATTGCATTTTAGCCCAGAGAAATGTTCATGTTATCCTAAATATTAGGAGAGCACCGTGAAAATTGTTTCTGGAATTTTAGGAATTATATTTTATTTTATTTTGATTTTTCCTCGCGGCGCTGTTTAAAAAAAAAAACTTCGGACCGAACTGGGCCGAAAGCCCAGCCGGCCCAGCACGCCGACCGCCTCTCGTCTCCGAGCTCGGTCCCGAGCGAGCACGAGCCGCCGCCGCCTCGCTTGCCCTCGCCTAAGCCGGCCTCGCCCCCCCTTCCCCTTCTTAAATACCGGCCCCTACCCCTCTCTCTCCTTCTCAATCAGCAGCAGCCGCAGCCGCCGCAGCAAGCCGCCGCCGCCGCCTGCTTGCGCCGCCGCGCCGCGCCTCGCCGCACCACCTCGCCCGCGTCGCGCCACCCCGCCCCGCAGCCCCCGCCCGCCCGGATCCCACCGCCGTTGACCGATCCCCTGCCGCCGGTTTTTTTCCCCGAACTGGTATAAACCGCCCCGGTTTTTTTTAGTTTCGGTTTTTCGTTTTAGATCGGTTTTATTTTTATTAGTTCGTTATTTAGCGAACATTTTCTGTTTAGGAAGTTTTAGCGAATGTTTTCATTCTGTAGATCTGTTTAGCGAATGTTCGTTCTGTAGATTTTTCTTTTTAGTTTAATTTTCATCCAGGGACCTATCTGCGAATAGTTTTCTTACAGTTTAGTCCCTGATCTTTAAACCCTCGCAACTTTTTCCTTGTTTATCCAAATCCAGTGAAACCAACACCAAGTTCTTCGTCTCGATCCCCTCTGTTCAGATAACCAACTTGAACATGATTTTGAAAATTTAAAATTTGGTTTCAAGCAGATTTGAATTTGAACTTCTTTTGATCGTAGTTTGAGTTTCGTGAATCCGATTCGATTGATTCTTTTTGCAAATTGAAGCTCTTCACTTGAACTTTCTGTTCAGACCTTTTCTTTTGGGTTTTACCTTTGCATATTATGCTTGAGTTCTTATGTATGCTATTGTTTGTTCACGATAGAGTTTCCGGAGTGCGAGGCTTGCTACTACGAATCACTAGGGTTTTCAGATCGTCAGCAAGGCAAGTAACACTTTGATCATACCCCTTTTATTACCCAGTTTTTATGCATTAGTTTCAATCCTCAAACACTGCATGGTTAGGGTTTGATAACATGTGGGTACTGGGAAGAAGTTGATGAGGTAGGAACCTATTGCCCTTTATCAAACCATGGGTATTACTACGTTATGCTTACTTTGCTATGCTATGCTCGTAGACGTGGTTTGGTTTGAGAGAATTCATGAAAGATGTGAGAGTTATTGTTAACTAAGGTTTAACTTAAGGTGGCTACTTTAATACACATCTGGGTGGAATGGTTGGGGCACCCTGGGGATACCAGTGGCTTGTCCGGACACCTGGGGAATCTAGTGTTGTCCTAGGAGATCCCGGGGTATCCGTGTGATCATCCTTAGGAATGCCACCCAGGCTCAAAGGGATCATAAGATTATTCATGCTAGAAACTTCCATGTGCAGCCACATGCCATTATGGGCTCTGGCATAGTTGAGTAAGTTGTGGGAATCCTTTTCATGATGGGCTAGCAGATGTAGGGGATTGTAGGTGTACCAGCCTATCTATCGGTTAAGGGGACCTCTTCGGAAAGACTGTGTCTCGATCATCCGTTTCTGAAACATCATGCAGTGCGAGAAATACAACGGAGGAGATCGAGTCTTGTGGGGAAAAGTGCGCAAACCTCTCCAGAGTGTACAAACTAATCATGGTTAGCCGTGTCCCCGGTTATGGACATCTTGAGTATCTGGTACTTGAATTATTGTTTTGATCTCATCACATTACTTAATTAATTTGATTGGGTTGTCAACTTTTAATTGGGATTGAGTTGGGGTTACCTTCTCAATATCTTTTCCAACAAACTTTGTAGTTAAATAAAATCTATTCCTTTGTTGTAGGGAAAAATTAGCTTTGTGCAAATGATAACCATAGAGCCTCCACCAGCCTTATATTGCATGTAGTGATAGTTATTATTCATCATTGCTCTATAGTGTTATCTTGCCAGCATATTCCATGTGCTGACCTACACGGCTGCAACGTATCATGTTGCAGAATTTTCAGACGAAGAGTAAGGTGCGATAGGTCGTTGTCATGCACTCAGCTATGCCGTTGGAGTTGATGGACTCATTTACTTTCGAAGCTTCTGCAGTTACTTATTTTAGATGGCCTTCAGCCATATTATTGTAATAAATACTCTTTATGAGGATTTTCGATGTAATAAGTGTGTGATTGAACTCTGTTATAAATCCTCGAGTACTGTGTGTCAGCATACCGATCCAGGGATGACACTTAAGCACAGAGACTTCGATCCATTGGGATCGGGTTGCTACAAGATGGTATCAGAGCACACGCTGACTGTAGGACGCGACCACTAGGAAAGGCCACATGATACTCTTCTCTTCTCATTTCTAACTCTTCTCTATTTCTACTCTATAGATGTCGGACCCCAGGAACAAGTTCACTCAGCCGGATGATGACACCCCTTTCAGACGACACTTGAAGGAAGTCACTAGGTACTTGAACATCGGCATACCAAGCTTCACCGGAACCTTCACTGCAACTTGACCAGAAGAGGAGCGCTGGACGATTCAAGTTCGTGTTCCTGGAAGGACGTTTACACCAATTACCGAGCCCATCGAGTTTTCCTTTGATGCACCGACCTGGAGTTTAGGAAAGAGCATGGCCGCCCACATCACTATTGGACGCATTTGTGAGGTGTACAACAAGGATCTTAAAGACACCATCTACTAGATATGTGGACGCCGGGATGAGCAATGGGAGATGATTCGTACCAGGAAGGATGGATCTATTGTAGCCTACATACAGGAGATGAAACAGCACATTCGTCGCTATGAGAACTAGATGTGCGCTAACATGATAGATACCAAGAAGGTGATGACCCGGAACATGGAGCTGGAAGAGGATCTCAAGGCAACTAGCGATGGATACGAAGAGGAAATTGCTGTACTACTGGAGCAGAATGAAGATCTGAAGAGGAAGCTAGGAATATTCATGGGGAATCCCGAACCTGAAGTGGACATTCGTTCTGAAGACTACATCATACTAGATGACACGGACACCGACCCCGACAGCGAGGATGAAGACAGTGATGACTATGAAGACGAAGCTGGAGCTGATATTATGGAGTCTTCCACCGATCAAAATTTCTAGTCGACCACCATGCTATTAGTAGTATTTCCTCCAAGTAGTTATTATCAAACGATTTGTAATAGTAGCTTAGATCGATTGTTTGAATCTTGTTTGAGATTGAGTGGGGTGGAATGAATATGTTTGTCTCATATGCATATGGGTAGTGAAATCTCTCATTAGACCTATTCTATTCTGTTCTCACCCCTCTAACCTATCAGATGCCTCCGAGACGAGACCCCGATTCGCTTTCCCGCCGGAGCTCACCTAGTTGATCCAACAACAGAATGCCTTGATGCAGATGCTCATCCAAAACCAAGGCAACAACAACAACAACAACAACCTACCGCCACCACCCCCAGTTGACAACCTAGCCCGTTTCTTAAGGTTGAATCCGCCGGTGTTCTCTAGCAGCACCGAGCTAATTGTTGCTGATGATTGGCTCCGCAAGATTGGAAGGGAGCTGACCACTACTGGATGCACTGATGCTGAGAAGGTGCGCTTTGCCGCACATCAACTGGATGGACCCGCAACCTCATGGTGGGAGAACTACACTACCACTTTCCCCGTGGCCAATGTTACATGGGGTCAATTTCAGCAGGCTTTCCGCACTACACATGTCTCAGCTGGAGCCATGAGTTTGAAGAAGCGTGAGTTTCGCAACTTACGCCAAGGGAATCGTACTATGGGGCAGTATGTGGATGAGTTAAGCAAGCTAGCACGTTATGCCCCAGATGTTGTGGCCGCAGATGCCGCGAAGCAGGAGAAATTTCTTGAAGGACTGAATGATGAGCTGAGCATGCAGTTGATGGTGGCAACTTTCAACAACTACCAGGAGCTGGTAGACAAGGCCCTAATGATTGAAGGCAAGCAGCAGTAGATAGATAACCGCAAGAGGAAGTATGGACAGGGGAAGTATAATTCTGGAGCCCAGCAGAAGCCTCGCTATTCCCCGTACTCAGGAGGGCATACTCATCATAACCATGGAGGACATACTCACAATGGAGGAAATTCACACACCCACAGTGGCCCTAAGAATGGCAATGGGAATGGAGGAAGCAACAGTCAGAAACATGCTAACCCCGCGACACCCGCTAAGAAGGATCTGAGTCATGTTACCTGTTACAAGTGCGGGAAGACTGGACACTACGCCAATGATTGTTCTGAGGCAAAGAATGGAAATGGCAACGGAAGCTCAGGAAAGAAGCCAAATCCCTTCACCCGAGGTCAGGTGAACCACGTCGACGTGGAGGAAGTTGAAGAGCAGCCTGTTGCAGTTATTGGTAAGTTTTTGATTAAGTCATTTACAGCTATTGTCTTTTTTGACACTAGTGCATCGCATTCATACATATCAAGGGGATTTGTGGATAAGTTTAAGTTGCCAACCGTAGCCCTTAAGACACCTATGTTAGTAAGCTCACCAGGAGCAGAGTATATGGCTAGCCGAGGATGTTTTCAGCTGCCATTGACCATAGGTAGGCATGTTTTTCCCACAGACCTCATTATCCTGGAATCACAAGGATTGGATGTGATACTAGGCATGGATTGGCTATCCAAGTACGAGGGAAACATCAATTGTGCTAGTAAGTCAATTCTTCTCACCACCCCAGAGGGTAAAAGGATCAAGTATGTGTCTAGGCATGCGCCAAGGAGGACTCAAGTAAATTCACTCTCGGGAATTGTTCAGGAGGAAGTGCCAGTTGTAAAGAATTATCCCGATGTATTCCCGGAGGAACTACCAGGCATGCCACCAGATCGAGACATAGAGTTCTTGATTGAGCTGATGCTAGGCACCGGACCAATATCAAAGAGACCGTATAGGATGCCCGCAAATGATCTGGAGGAAATTAAGAAGCAGATTAAGGAGTTATTGGAGAAAGGTTATATACGACCAAGTTCATCACCGTGGGGAGCCCCAGTGCTCTTAGTTGAGAAAAAGGATGGATCTTTGAGAATGGTTGATTATCGTGCGTTGAATGAGGTGACGATCAAGAACAAATACCCACTACCGATGATCAATGATTTGTTTGACCAGCTGCAAGGAGCTAAAGTATTTTCCAAGATCGATCTTCGATCAGGATATCACCAACTGAAGATCCGAGAACAGGATATACCTAAGACGGCTTTTACGACGAGGTATGGGCTATATGAGTACACAGTTATGTCATTTGGTTTGACTAACGCCCCTGCCTACTTTCTGAGTATGATGAATAAGGTGTTCATGGAGTTCTTGGATAAGTTTGTTGTGGTTTTCATTGATGATATATTGGTTTATTCGAAGAATGAAGAAGAACACAAGGAACATTTGCGCTTGGTTCTCAAGAAGCTCAGGGAACATCAGCTATATGCCAAATTCAGCAAATGCGAGTTCTGGTTGAAGGAAGTTGGATTTCTCGGACATGTTATATCAGGAGAAGGAATAGCAGTGGACCCTTCCAAGGTTAAATCTGTCACCGAGTGGTTGGCACCCACCTCAGTTGGAGAGATCCGAAGTTTTCTTGGACTCGCAGGTTATTATTGGAGATTTATTGAGAATTTTTCCAAGATCGCGAAGCCCATGACGGATTTATTGAAGAAAGACACCAAGTTCAAATGGACCGACGATTGTGAGGCCAGTTTTCAGGAGTTGAAGGAACGTTTGGTTACAGCCCCAGTGCTGATTCTCCCGAACATACGCAAGGATTTCCAAGTATATTGCGACGCTTCTCGCCAGGGACTTGGAGGCGTTCTTATGCAGGAAGGAAGAGTTGTTTCATATGCCTCACGTCAGCTTCGACCTAATGAGTTAAATTATGCCACGCATGATTTGGAGTTAGCAGCCGTAGTGCATGCACTCAAGACATGGAGGCATTTTCTTATCGGAAATCGTTGTGATGTTTATACGGATCATAAGAGTTTGAAGTACATCTTCATGCAGAAGGAGTTAAACCTCAGGAAGAGGAGATGGTTGGAGCTCATAAAGGATTATGACATGAAGTTGCATTATCATCCAGGAAAGGCCAATGTTGTAGCAGATGCATTGAACCGCAAGAGTTATGTTAACATGCTCATAACCGGAGGATTACCTCAGTAGTTAGCCGATGACCTTCGAGAACTTCAATTGGAGATAGTTCCGAGAGGTTACGTTGCAGCATTGGAAATTCAGTCCACTTTACTGGGAAAGATCCGAGAAGCTCAGAACATTGATAAGGAAATTACAGAGATAAAAGAAAGGATGAGAAAAAGGAAAGGCTAAAGGTTTTCGTGAGGATGAGCATGAAACTTTATGGTTTGAACATCGTATCTATGTGCCCAATAACCCCGAGATCAGGAAGTTAATACTTCAGGAGGCTCATGATTCACCATATTCGATTCACCCAGGCAACACCAAGATGTATCTGGATTTGAAGGAGAGTTTCTGGTGGACAGGAATGAAGAAGGATATTGCGGAGTATGTAGCAGTATGTGACATATGTCAGAGAGTTAAGGCAGAGCATCAGAGCAACCGAATGGAAGTGGGATAAACTTGGCATGGAGTTCACCACCGGATTACCCAGGACTCGTTCAGGATATGATTCTATCTGGGTTGTAGTTGATCGCTTGACTAAAGTGGCTCACTTCATCCCCGTGAAAACCACTTATACAAGTGCTAAGTTGGCGAAGATATACATGACCAGGATCGTATGTCTGCATGGAGTTCCGAGGACCATCGTATTAGATAGAGGAACCCAGTTTACCTCAAAGTTTTGGAAATAGTTACACGAAACTTTGGGTACCAGGCTAGAGTTTAGTACAGCCTTTCACCCGCAGACAGATGGACAGACCGAGAGAGTCAACCAGATTCTGGAGGACATGTTGAGAGCTTGTGCGCTAGATTATGGATCTAGTTGGGATGATAATTTGCCTTACGCAGAGTTCTCATATAACAACAGCTATCAAGCTAGTTTGAAGATGGCCCCTTTCAAAGCCTTGTACGGAAGAAGGTGCAGGACACCACTGTCGTGGGATGAAGTTGGAGATAGACAGTTGTTCGAACCAGACTTAATCAGAGATTCTGAAGAGAAGGTTAAGTTGATTCGAGATAGACTCAAGATAGCTCAGTCCAGGCAGAAGAGTTATGCAGATACTAAACGCAAGGAGGTAACCTATGAAGTCAGAGACAGGGCATATCTTCGTGTGTCCCCACTTTGAGGAGTAAAACGATTTGGAGTCAAAGGAAAGCTAGCACCACGATTTGTGGGACCATACAGAGTGCTGGAACGTATGGGTGAAGTTGCCTACAAGTTGGAGTTACCCGAAGGTTTGTCAGGAGTTCATGATGTGTTTCACGTTTCCTAGTTGAAGAAGTGTCATGCAGAGATGGCCGATATTTCCCTAAGAGATACAGTGCCCCTAGAAGCAATTCAGTTGGAAAGTGACCTAACTTACGAGGAGAAACCCGTCAAGATTCTCGAGTTTGCCAGCCGAGTTACACGCAGCAAGGTTATCAAGTTTTGCAAAGTTCAGTGGAGCCACCATACCGAAGAAGAAGCCACCTGGGAGCGAGAAGAAGACCTACGGAAAGACCACCCACACCTATTTTCTAGCCAACCCGAATCTCGAGGGCGAGATTCATCTTAAGGGGGGTAGGTTTGTAACATCTCAATTTTCAATTTGGATGTTAATCATTAGGTCATCATATGCATTCATGCTCTTTGCATTTTTATTTGTTTGGACATTTTGATCCTAGAGACCTTAAGGAACTCAAGGACCATTTGAGAGAGTTGGAGGTTTTCATAATCCATTTTTGAATTTTTCAAAATTGGTAAATTGGATCAAAGTGATTTTTTATTTGAAATTATTTTTCCGATTATTTCGAAAATAAATAAAATAATGAGAGAAGATAATATGACTTCTTCAAACAGAGGAAATATTGGAAATTTAGTTTTAAATAAAAATAAAGTTTATTCGAATTTTATTTGAGATTTATTCGAGTAAATTAGGGAAAAATTGCATTTAAAAAATTGCATTTTAGCCCAGAGAAATGTTCACGTTGTCCTAAATATTAGGAGAGGACCGTGAAAATTGTTTCTGGAATTTTAGGATTTTTATTTTATTTTATTTTGATTTTTCCTCGCGGTGCTGTTTAAAAAAAAACTTCGGACTGAACTGGGCCGAAAGCCCAGCCAGCCCAGCACGCCGACCGCCTCTCGTCTCCGAGCGCGGGACGGAGTCCCGAGCGAGCATGAGCCGCCGCCGCCTTGCTTGCCCCTCACCCAAGCCGGCCTCACCCCCTTCCCCTCCTTAAATATCGGCCCCTACCCCTCTCTCTCCTCCTCAATCAGCAGCCGCCGCAGCAAGCCGCAGCCGCCGCAGCAAGCCGCCGCCGCCGCCTGCTTGCGCCGCCTCGCCGCACCACCTCGCCCGCGTCGCACCAGCCCGCCCCGCAGCCGCCGTCGCCGGAGCCGCCGCCCCGCCGGATCCTGCCGCCGTTGATCGATCCGCCGCCGCCTGCTTTTTTTCCCCGAACCGGTATAAACCGCCGTAAACCCACCCCGTTTTTTTTTGTTTCGGTTTTTCGTTTTAGATTGGTTTTATTTTTATTAGTTTGTTATTTAGCGAACGTTTTCTGTTTAGGAAGTTTTAGCGAACGTTTTCGTTCTGTAGATCTGTTTAGCGAACGTTCGTTCTATAGATTTTTCTTTTTAGTTTAATTTTCATCCAGGGACCTATCGACAAATAGTTTTCTTTCAGTTTAGTCCCTGATCTTTAAACCCTCGCAACTTTTTGCTCGTTTATCCAAATCCAGTGAAACCAACGCCAAGTTCTTCGTCTCGATCCCCTCTGTTCAGATAAACAACTTGAACATGATTTTGAAAATTTAAAATTTGGTTTCAAGCAGATTTGAATTTGAACTTTTTTTGATCGTAGTTTGAGTTTCGTGACTCCGATTCGATTGATTCTTTTTGCAAATCGAAGCTCTTCAGTTGAGCTTTCTGTTCAGACCTTTTCTTTTGGGTTTTATTTTTGCATATTATGCTTGAGTGCTTATATATGCTATTGTTTGTTCATGATAGAGTTTTCGGAGTGCGAGGCTTGCTACTACGAATCACTAGGGTTTTCAGATCGTCAGCAAGGCAAGTAACACTTTGATCATACCCCTTTTATTACCCAGTTTTTATGCATTAGTTTCAATCCTCAAACACTGCATGGTTAGGGTTTGATAACATGTGGGTACTGGGAAGAAGTTGATGAGGTAGGAACCTCCCTTTATTAAACCATGGGTATTACTACGTTATGCTTACTTTGCTATGCTATGCTCGTAGACGTGGTTTGGTTTGAGAGAATTCATGAAAGATGTGAGAGTTATTGTTAACTAAGGTTTAACTTATGGTTGCTACTTTAATACACATCTGGGTGGAATGGTTGGGGCACCCTGGGGATACCAGTGGCTTGTCCGGACACCTAGGGAATCCAGTGTTGTCCTAGGAGATCCCGGGGTATCCATGTGATCATCCTATGGAATGCCACCCAGGCTCAAAGGGATCATAAGATTATTCATGCTAGAAACTTCCATGTGCAGCCACATGCCATTATGGGCTCTGGCATAGTTGAGTAAGTTGTGGGAATCCTTTCCATGATGGGCTAGCAGATGTAGGGGATTGTAGGTGCACCAGCCTATCTATCGGTTAAGGGGACCTCTTCGGAAAGACTGTGTCTCAATCATCCGTTTCTCAAACATCATGCAGTGCGAGAAATACAACGGAGGAGATCGAGTATTGTGGGGAAAAGTGCGCAAACCTCTCCAGAGTGTACAAACTAATCATGGTTAGCCGTGTCCCCGGTTATGGACATCTTGAGTATCTGGTACTTGAATTATTGTTTTGATCTCATCACATTACTTAATTAATTTGATTAGGTTGTCAACTTTTAATTGGGATTGAGTTGGGGTTACCTTCTCAATATCTTTTCCAACAAACTTTGTAGTTAAATAAAATCTATTCCTTTGTTGTAGGAAAAAATTAGCTTTGTGCAAATGATAACCATAGAGCCTCCACCAGCCTTATATTGCATGTAGTGATAGTTATTATTCATCATTGCTCTATAGTGTTATCTTGCTAGTATATTCCATGTGCTGACCTACACGGCTGCAACGTATCATGTTACAGAATTTTCAGACAAAGAGTAAGGTGCGATAGGTGGTTGTCATGCACTCAGCTATGCCGTTGGAGTTGATGGACTCATTTACTTTCGAAGCTTCCGAAGTTACTTATTTTAGATGGCCTTCAGCCATATTATTGTAATAAATACTCTTTATGAGGATTTTCGATGTAATAAGTGTGTGATTGAACTCTGTTATAAATCCTCGAGTACTGTGTGTCAGCATACCAATCCAGGGATGATACTTAAGCACAGAGACTTCGATCCATTGGGATCGGGTCGCTACACCATATCTTTAAATGGGAATCTAAGAAATCATCTAACATCTCAAATTTGACACAACCAATAAATAAACATAAACACAAAACAAATCTAGCTAGCCGCGCAAATGCGCGGGTCACACTGCTAGTTTCCTTTAATGGAGCATGGTATAGTTGGCTGAATCTCCTAGTTTCTTAGGCACTCCTTCCTTAAAAGAATAATTTGCAAGCATAGTGGAAATTTCAGCTTCAAGTATTTTTCTTTTATTTGGTGACAATATCTTTCATATATTTAGCATATGGAGGCATTTTTAACATATCAATCAAACAGGTACGCAAGTAGACAGGTCTAAGTAATTCAGCAAAGCGTTCAAATCCTTCCTCATGTTTATTTTAGATGGTTTAGGAGGAAAGGGCATGGGGTTTTGAACCCATGGTTCTCTTTCTTTACCATGCTTTCTGGCAACAAAGTCTCTTTTATCATAACGTTTGTTTTTAGGAGCCAGGCTATCAAGATCAACACCAGGTTCTATTTCAACATCATTATCAGGTTCTTTATCATTTTTTGGTTGAGCATCCACTTGGACTTCATTATCGTTATCATTGGGTGAATGGTCATTACCAGATGGTGTTTCAGCATCAGAAATAGAAACATCATTATTATCTTCAGAAGGTTTTTCTACCTCTGATTCACTAGAAGTACGTACATTCCTATCATTTGCCTTTTTCTTTTTCTTTTTAGATGGACTAGGTATACAAACATTAATTCTTTTAGGGTGACCGTCAGGATAAAGTGGCTCCTGAGTCATTCTACCTCCTCCAGTCATTACTCTAACAACATTATCATTCATATTGTTATTCATTTCATTGATCAATTCACTTTGAGATTTAGAAACTTGTTCTAATTAAGTTTGAACCATAGAAGCATGTTTACTTACACCTTTGACATCATTAGCAATTCTAAACAACAAGTCACTCAAGCGATCAATCATGTAAGCATTTCGTTTTAATTGTTTCATAACATTTGCATTGAAATGATCTTGCTTAATAATATAATTGTCGAATTCATACAAGCATTGACCAGGAGGTTTATTATAAGGAACATCTCCTTCATCAAACTTTATTAAAGAATTTACCTCTATCGCCTGTGGTGGCGTGTCGAGGCCATGTATTTCTTCAATAGGTGGCAAATTTTTAACATCTTTAGCTTTAGTACCTTTTTCCTTCATACATTTCTTTGCTTCTTGCATATCTTTAGGACTGAGAAATAAAATACCCCTCTTCTTTGGAGTGGGTTTGGATGGTGGTTCAGGAAGTGTCCAATCATTATAATTCTTCAATATGTTATTCAATAGTTCCTCACCTTGTTCAATAGTTCATTCCCTGTAAACACAAGTAGCACAACTATCTAGATAGTCCCTAGAAGCATCGGTTAGTCCATTATAGAAGATATCAAGTATTTCATTTTTCTTAAGAGGATGATCAGGCAAAGCATTAAGTAATTGGAGAAGCCTCCCCCAAGCTTGAGGGAGATTCTCTTCTTCAATTTGCACAAACTTAAATATTTCCTATAAGGCAACTTGTTTATTATGAGCAGGAAATATTTTTCAGAGAAGTAATAAATCATATCCTAGGGACTACTCACACAACCAGGAGCAAGAGTATTATACCATATCTTAGCATCACCCATTAATGAAAAAGGAAATAACTTAAAAATATAGTAATAGTGAATTTTTTCCTCATGAGCAAATAGGGTGGCTATATCATTTAATTTAGTAAGATGTGCCACAACAGTTTCAGCTTCATAACCATGGAAAGGATCAGATTCAACCAAAGTAATTAAATCAGGATCAATAGATAATTCATAATCCTTATCAATAATAAATATGGGAGAGGTAGCAAAATTAGGATCATATTTCATTCTCTCCCTCATATATTTTTCTTTCATTTCAGCAAGCAATTTTATAACCTCATCTCTATCCTTACAAGAAAGTATGGCTCTAGCTGTGTCCCTATCAAAACAATTTTCATCAGGTGGTTCAACTCTAGTAGGAGGGCTAGGCATAATATGTGGATCATTGTTCTCAAGAGTTTCAGTATTTTTAGCACTCTCAATTTCTTTAGCTTTAGCAAGTTGTTCATCAAGAAATTCACCAAGTGGCACAGTATTACTAAGCATAGTACTAGCATCATCAATAGTATCATTCATAGCATCATTCATAGCAGAAGTAGCATCATCAATTCCTTGCGACATATTAGAATTAATAGCAGGTGGTGGTGTTCCAAGCTTACTCAAAACAGAAGGTGAATCAAGTGCAGAGCTAGATGGCAGTTCCTTACCTCCCCTCGTCTTAGAGGGAACAATCTTGGTTCTCTCATCCTTAAGACTCTTCATAGTGATCAACAGATATAAATTCCAAGTGACTTCATAAATAAAGCTATGCTCCCTGGCAAAGGCGCCAGAAAAGAGTCTTGATAACCCACAAGTATAGGGGATCGCAACTGTTTTCAAGGGTAGAGTGTTCAACCCAAATTTATAGATTTGAAAGTATTAGCAGTTGAGTTGTCAATTCAACCACACCTGGAGACTAAATATCTGCAGCAGAGTGATCAGTAGCAAAGTAGTATGGTAATTTGATAGCAATAGCAGCAATAACAATAACGGTAACAGTAACAGTAGCAGCAATAGTTTTGTAGTAGTTGTAATAGTAGTAGCAGCAGTAGTAACTTAGCAAGAACAATATGTGAAAAGCTCGTAGGCATTGGATCGGTGATTTTGTTGGATGATATTCATCATATAACAGTTATATCCTAGGGCAACACAGAACTAGCTCCAATTCATCAATGTAATGTAGGCTTGTATTCCGTATACAGTCATACGTGCTTATGATAAGAACTTGCATGACATCTTTTGTCCTACCCTCACGTGGCAACGGGGTCCATAAGGAAACTAGGGGATATTAAGGCCTCCTTTTAATAGAGAACCACAACAAAGCATTAGCACATAGTGAATACATTAACTCCTGAAACTACGGTAATCACTGGAAAGAATCCCGATTATTGTCACTTCGGGGTATGCGGATTATAACACATAGCAGGTGCGTATAACTTGCAAGATAGGATCAAGAACACAAATATATTCATGAAAACATAAAGGATTCAGATATGAGATCATGGCACTCGGGCCCTAGTGACAAGCATTAAGCATAGCAAAGTCATAGCAACATCAATCTCAGAACATAGTGGATACTAGGGATCAATCCACTACAAAAAAAAGACACATCCGTGACATTATGGCCCAAACGAAAAAAATTATGTCATGGTTATGACACTTCTATGATGATAATTGTGACAAAAACATGTATCATCATAGATGTGGTGGGCTCCTACTTCTATGACAAAAAATCATGACAGAAAATGGCTTTTCGTCCTGGGCGGGCAGGGGACGCACCTGCATGACATTCTTTGGGCCTTCCATGACATAAAAAATCATGGTAGAAGTGAGGGCGAGGTAATTTTTGCGAAGTTCCCGGTTACGGTGGGTGGTTAGGGCCAAGCGATGCAGTGTGGTTTGCGCGTTTCTCTCTCGTACGCGCGCGTGGTGCTAGCTGTGTCGCTATAACTAAACCCGAGTGAGAGGCGTTCGCTTACTGAACCCAAGCGATTGCACTGCTACGTACTAAAGCTGATCGATCGATCCCTTCACTGCTAACTGAACCCGACCAAGTCCTTCGCTGCTAACTGTACCCGATTGATCGTTGTTGCTCCTTATTGAAGCCGATCGAACCCCCGTGCGAGACGTAGCTAGCCGGTTGGGTTGCCTTTGGATGAACAGTGCCTGTTGCTGCCATGCGCGCATTACGTAAAATGAGTCAAGACGTGGTGAGTCCAGCTGATTGGTTGGCTGTGGATGAACAGTTCCTGGTGGGAGTAGGATGAACAGGACCCCGACCGTGTGTAGGCGGTTGCCACTGGATGAACAGGACCCCGTGGTAGTAGGCGGCTGCCACTGGATGAACAGGACCCCTAGGAGGCCGTCACACACCCCAGCCGATTGGGGTGGATGAAGAGGACCCCATGGAGGCTAGTTGAACAGTAGCCGGTGGAGGCAGGATGAACAGTAGCCCGTGGATGAACAGTGCCTGGTGGAGGCTGGAGGAGGTTTATGGTGGATAAACAATAGTAGGTGGAGGCTGGAGGAAGTCGACGGTGGATGAACAGTAGTAGGTGGAGGCTGAAGGTAGTCGACCGTGGATGAACAGTAGCCCGGGAGTCCCGTTTTGCGGTACGCCACACCCCTCCCGATGAACAGGACCCCGTTTTGACTGTAGGCGCTCGAACAGAAGTCTGTTTCCTCTGTTTTGCGGTACGCCAGACCCCTCCCGATGAACATGACCATGTTTCAACCATAGGCGGTTGGCGACAAGTCTGTTTCCTTCGTTTTGATGTACGCCAGACCCCACCCGATGAACAGGACCCCGTTTCGATGCACGCAGTCGAACATAAGGTTGTTTCCTTCGTTCTGCGGTACGCCCGAACTCGTTTCGGCTGTTCCGTCCAAGCCAGTTGGCTTCTGATGAACAGGATGTATTCCGACCCAGTGGGTTGCCTCCCGATGAACATGACATTGTTTCCTCCGTTCCGACCCAGCCGGTTGGCTGCCGATGAACATGACGTCGCTGCTGTACGCGTTCGAGACCCCGCCCGTATGTATGTAGCCGTATTTACTTTCCTGCAGCGTGGTTTGTACGTACGTGTACACGATTTAGAGGGACTGCCTGAACTGCTACCGCTCCTTACTCGTCCATGGATCATCATGGCAAACAGATCGATCAACCGGTATGTACGTACACGTCTACAACCACACAGACAATGGTACGTACGCTTCGACCTGGTGGGTTCCAGCTATCATGGAGGATAAGAACGCATTTCCTTGCATGCGAAGATATAGCTGGTGGGTCCCAGCTGTCAGAGGGAGGAATCATTTTTTCCACATAATAAGAAGGCACTTCCTTGCGTGCGAAGAGGTAGCTGGTGGGTCCAGCTGTCAGCCTCACCACGTACAATCCTCTTCCGATGGCTGTCATTCATTGACCACGTTGATGACACTGCGCCAAGAGCACCAATGCGGTGGACGATGGCGAGGCCTAGGAAGGGAACGAACCAGAGCCGGGGAAGACATGGCAGTGGTTTCCCACGCGGAAGGGAGTACGAGGGTTGACTAGTTCGGCTGCAGTGTGAGGATACCATCGCCGGAAAACAACAGGGGGTGTGTGTGAGTAAAGGGAAGGCTTGGCCAGCGGTGGGAGTAGGGTGGGGCGGTGATGCCTGCGCGGCAGCACAGCCGGCCACGGGAGGCAGGAGCAGGCGGTACGACCAGAGCTGGTTTCGGCTACTAGAGCAAGCAGATCAGAGGTTGAAGAAGCAACACGACGGTTGGATTAACATTCAACGGTCACTGCGGTTAGAATTGTTTGTTGACTAAATTGACAAAGCGATGCCTACACGTCACCTTAGTAGGCCCACAAGTCAGCCTCCAATTCGGGTGGGTCCCAGCTAGCAGCGGGAGGGATCATTTGTCTTGCGCGTCATAAGGAGCCACTTTCTTGCATGCGAAGATGTAGCTGGTGGGTCTCAGCTGTCAAGGGGAGGAAACTTTTTTTCCGCATAATAAGGAGGCACTTCCTTGCATGCGAAGATGTAGCTGGTGTGTCCCGCCTGTCAGTGGGAGGAAAAAAATCATGTAATAAGAAGGCACTTGCTTGCATGCGACCATGGACCATGTGGGTTCCTACTGTCAGCCGCTCCAAGTACATCCCTCTTCTGATGGCTGTCGTTTGTTGACTAAGTTGACCACGCCGCGTTAAGAGCACCAGCGTGGTGGACGACTGCAAGACCTAGGAAGGGGACGACCTGGAGTCGGGGAAGACTCGGTAGTGGTTGCCCATGCGGTGGGGAGTGCGAGGGTTTACTTGTTCGGTTGCCATCGCCGAAAAATAACAAGAGGTGTGGGTGAGTATAGGAATGGCCTAGCCAGCGATGGGAGTAGGGTGGGGGAGGTGAGGCATGCGTGGCAGCACAGCCGGCCACGGGAGGCTGGAGCAGGCGGTCCGCCGGCGCTGGTTTGGGCAGGTGGAGCAAGAAGATCAGATATTGAAGAAGCAGCACGGCCGTTGGATTAACATCCCACGGTCACATCTGCTAGAATTTTTGTAGACTAAGTTGACAAAGCCTTGCGTACACGTCAACCTAGTAGGCCCACAACTCATCCTCCAAATCTGTCACAAATAGCATACAACCCAAAATTTCTAGCCAGATTGAAATCAATTTAAAAATTAAACATACCTTAATTTAAAATCCAATGAAATTTTACCGGCAAAAAAACAATGAAATTTAAAATATCAAAATTCGATTTAAAAAAGTAATTTGGAACGAATTGCCTGTTTGCTGTATTTTTTGAATTTATAGCCCATTTCTTATTACTTATACCCCATTTTCTGGGCAAGCCGAATGCATCCCTCGTCGTCTTGAAAGATTTCCGGCCCAGCAAGGCATAGAAAAGCATGTAGGCCTCCATTGGGTATTCAGCAAAAATCAAAATAGCCGGGCTAGCCATTTTCAGAAAGAAAATAAACTAGGCTGGTCATGTGGTAAACATATGAAATAAAAGCCTGGGCTACACAGGCTACAGCTCCTGCACAACCCAGTTGATACCGTGCTCCTTCCCGAAAACATAAAAAATACTATGCGAGCTGCTGGGTCCCGGGTGTCAGCCACTCCTTGTGCAGTTATCTCGCTTATTGACTACATTGATAGTGGCGTGCGACCCAGATGTCAGTAAACCATCAGGAGGAACCATTTTTTTGTAATAAAGGAGGCACTTGCTTGCATACTGCCATGATCCTGGTGGGTCCCAACTGTCATCGTCACCATGTACAGTCATCTCCTTATCCCTCTTGGTTGTTGACCATGTTGACAACACCAGAGGGCGGCGCCGTGGTGAGCGAACCAAGGCGGAGGATGACGGTGAGGCCCCAGATGATAACGAACAAGAGTCGGGGAAGATGCGCTAGAGTTTTAGGGTGCGATGTGGCTGCGATGCATGCGCGGCAACACAGCCAGCCGCGGGAGGTGGGAGAAGGAGGTCCCGCCGGCGTTGGTTTGACTTTGGTGGCTGGAGGAAGAAGAGACTAAAGAAACATGATAGATGTTGATTGTCAATCCAATGGTCAAGGTTGGCACAATCGTTTGTTGACGCTGATGATTTGGTTAGCCGAGGAATCCCAATACCAGCAGGTTGGGGTGTTGGACAAGTAACTAAAGAAATGGCAGAAGAGGAAGATGCAAAGCAGAAGGTTAAAGATGTAGTTCATCTGATCATGGCCAAGCAACAGCTCCTGAACGGCCTTGGCAGCAATGAGAAGATGAAAGAGCTTGTGAAGATAATGGGCAAGATTGTTGTGCTCTGTAGGATGATTGTCTCTTTATTTGCAGTGTATGTAGCACTCATGATGTATTCAGTGGCTATGACATGAGCACTTTGCTGAAACTAGTAATGAATGAAACCTGTTTAGCAGGCTGGGCGTAGTATTATGAACATCTAATGATTTTTATTAACGGAAATCGGGGGGTATCCCCTTTTGCTTACAATTAAATAAATAGCAGAGGCCCTTTTTGTCGTGGTGGAACATGATCACCTATGGGGCCATCAGCCCCTTGTGGTTCGGTAGGGGGGAGATCACGGAGCACAAAGAGCAGAAGCCATGGAACAACACGACAGTGGTGACGCTTGTGGTTTTTACCCAGGTTCGGGCCGCTGAGAAGTGTAAAACCCTACTCCTACTTTGGTGGATTGAAGGGAGGACCGTGGTGGACACGCAGCGCTCAAGCCCGGCAAGGTCGCCTCGGGGAGAGCAGCTACGCGCGTATGAGTGTACAAGGGTCCAAATCCTTTTTTAGGTTGCCATGGCCCTCCTTTTATAGGCTAAGGGGTTACCATAGTGGCAAAACAGACATTATCTACTGATTAGATAGCCAACAGTGCTATCATACCTAACTTTGGTAGTTAGGACAAAATGCATTAAATGCACTGCTAGGTGTCACGCTGGGGATGTAGCCCGGCAAGCCTGCCGCACCACTTAATCATCTTCTACCTGTCTGCATGACATGCCTCTGGACGGGTGTCATATAGGGGGAATCTCCCCTCCAAATGACTGTCACGTGCCAACTGAAAGCCACTTAATCACTTGGGGGCTCGACACCACACTGATAAGTGACTTGCGTCACTGTGCGGTGGAGCGGTGGAGTCTTGGCGGGGATATTTGCCCTTGGCGGCCCCAGCAAGCGTGCCGAGGAAATCTTGGGACTTGTTCTTGGTGAGGCCTCGACCTGACCAGGCTCGCTTGCCCGGTAAGGGAGGTCTTTTCTTAGTGACATCTTGTTCTCTTGGCTTGTCTTGGTCTTCTTGATCTGCCCTTTGATTTCTCAAAGAGCTATCTCTCTGCCTTGGAAGCTCGGTGCTGCCGGGTTGGAGGCCTACTGTCCGTGCACAAGTCAGGGGAAACATACACCCCTGTTTGTGTACCCCGATAGAAGCCCCCGGGCCTAAGTCATACGTGTCGCCGGGCACGTTGGGTTCGGCCCCAAACAGTGCACGGACACATGTAGAGGAAGTGCTGTGCGTGCATCGGTTTGTTATGATGACCAGTCAACTCAATGTCCACTCTGCGTAATTACCGCAGGTCGTGGGATGGTAGCAGTTAATGTAAAACGGTAACTTCCTGAGAGAAAGTAGTGAAGAGCCACCCCCCCACGTTCGTTCCTCATAAAAGAGAAAACACGAAAGGGAGCTGCTCATTCGCATCCGTTTCTCCCTCCATCATCTTCCTCCTCAAGCCAAGGGACCACTCCTGCACCCATACTTGCCTCCAATGCCTCATCTGGTCTTCCACCCTTTCCACAGCCCCGAAGGATGGGAAAGAAAGCCGCCACCGTAAGGGGGAAGCGGGCGACCACCGCAAAGGAAGCGGCAGCAGAGGGGAAGAAGAAGGCGGAGTTGGACAGGAAGCAGCGAGAGGATGTGGTCTTCTTCCCATCGAGCTTGGACAGCAATGCCTTGGTCGCAAGGTACGCGTACATGTGGGGGAGGGAATTCCCAAAAGGGCATGGTGCGCCCGTGGTCTTGCTGGAGGGGAAAGAGGACCCACCAAATGCATACCGCTTTTTCTGCGTGTACTTCCTCTGCGGCCTCAGCCCCCCTTTCTCAGATTTCTTTGAGGCGATCATGGTGGTATACGGATTACATCTCTTGGATTTCACGCCAAATGCAATGGAGTGCATGGTGATTTTTTCCCATCTGTGCGAGAACTTCATCGGAGTTGCCCCCAATGTGGATCTGTCCAGGCACTTCTTCGTCCCGCAGGTCGAAGACAAGACTCACCGCTCAGGGAATTTAATTTGGATTCCCCGGGGAAAGAGGAATGTTTGGGATTACCTTCCTGGTCAGCAGCATGGTAGATGGGAAGAATGGAGGGTGGACTGGTGCTAGATTTAGGACGCGAATGCTCCGGAGTACTGCCGGGCGCGGGCGGAGTGCGTCGTGCGCGGCAGCGATTGGGGGAAGCCAGGCCTTACTGATGACAGGCTTTGCCCGACGCTGAACATGATCTCCCACCTCAAAGCTATCGGGCTAACCATCGAACAGGTGGGGGCTGATTTCCTCCGATGCCGCATCGCGCCGCTGCAGAAAAGGGACAGGTTCGCCTGGCGGTATGGAGATGTTGCGGACAGGATGCGCCTATATCCAGGCCTCACCAACAATTTATCGATTTATTGTCACGGCTGGCTGTGCGAACAGCTGTTCGGCAGCCTTGGGCCGTTCAACTTGCCGGTAAGGGTTGTCCCGCTGAATACCAACTCTGCCCTAGACCAAATTTTGAAGTGGATGCCTTACATCAACGCTTATGAAGTTGAGGCCGATTAGCAACTACCTGAGCTTGATGCAGAGATCGAGTGGGTTTCCAACCTGGAAAAAGGGCTTCCAGGGTAGAGGGCAACATGTTCAAGCGCACCTCCATGGTAGAAGCAGAGTTTATCAGGTGGCGGATTGAGGAGGACAAGGCGCTTCGAGCTGCCGGGAAGGCAAGGCCCGGAGGAGAGGAGGAGGAAGATGAGGAGGAGGCTGAAGACGAAGGCTCTTCCCATGGTAGGAGCGAGGGGCATGCCATGGAGGAGGCTGCCGGGCATGAGTCTGCCAGGGTTGAAGCCCTTTATGCCGCGGCAGCAGAAGCCCAAGAAGGGGATGAGACCGAGGAGACGGAGCAGCCCAAGGAGGAGTGGCTCGTAATGGGCCCTCAAGCCCCGGAACCAGACTTGGAACAGTGCCCTCATAGGCGGGCCAGCCGGGGAGCAGTAGCCCCTGTTCCTGCGCCTGTCACCAAGAAGGTGAAGAAGATCGCCTCTAAGGGCGATAGGCCGGACGTGGCGCGTCGCCATTCTTCTCGCCTTTCTGAGGCCAAGACCCCTCCCTTCAAGCGGCGAGCGGTCATAGGGGTCGACCCCAGCTCCCAATGAACCTCGATCTCCTCGCACAACTCATCCTTGCCAGAGCCCTCGGCCCCTCAAAAGGGCTCGAAGTTGCCAGGAAGCACTGCTCCTCTGACCCTGAAGAGGAGCAGAGCGACCCCACCACCTATGTAGTTCGCGCTAGGCTCCATGCTCATCGATTCAGAGTAAGGAAAACACTATCCTTCCTTGTCGAAGCATCATGCACTTGTTGCTTTGCTGATCCAATCTTGTTTGTTGTCTTTGACAGAGACGAAGAAGAAACCCTCATCCACCGGGCCAAACGATCCAAGCAAGTGGAGTCGTCGGGGCCTTCGGAGGGCATGGGTTTGGCTGGAGGTAGCGCGAATGATCCAGCGCCAAGCCCCCGGCACGAAGGTATGGTACAGGTTTCTCCTACTATGGGAGGCGTGGAAGGGCGTGTCCCATCTCCTGCAAAGGAAGAGAGGGAGATCGCCCAGAGCGAGGCTCTCCAGGAGGGGCCCACCCTGCCCGATGTTCAAGCCGAGAAATCTCCGGCAAGGGCCTCCACTGAAGGATCGGCCCATGCCGATGTTATGGCTACCGAGGAAGGGGGCGAGGGTCATGCCCCGGCAACCGATGTCCTCCCACGGCAAATATCTCTGGGTAATCCACTTGCCCTTTGTTTTTCGTTGCTTGCGCTACCTTGCTCTGAATCTTTGACTCACCAATGTATGTTATTTCTTTGTCATTGCCTGCCGCTCTTGCTTGCAGTTCCATTAGCCGAGGAACTAGAGCTGTTGGAAGAAGTGGCCAGTATCGGCAAGGATGCTGCTGAAGAGGCCACCAAGATTGCTGCCACGGAGAGCCAGGAACATACTGCCGGGGATATCCAAGATGCCCCAAAGGAAGCAGAGAAGATCCTCGGTAGCGTGTCAGGATCGGAGGTAGTGGTTGAAGAGAAAGTTCCCCTTCAAACTATGAGCTCTCCTCCCCAGTTTCGCACCTCGGCCATGACCCTACAGCCATCTTCGAGCAAGTTGGCATTGGTTCTTGCCCAACCTGGACTTGGAGCCCCTGGCTCATCCGCGGCAGTAAGTGCAGACCTTGATGATGAAATCCAGCGCATCATGGCGCCGCTGTCCCAGCAAGCCGAAGAGGCTAATGATTCAGCCAGTGCAGCCATGGACCTGTCCTTCCTGGAGTCCGTGGCAACAAGCATCAAGGATATGCAGAGCAGATACAGCCTGAAGTGGCAGGCGATCAAGGAGCAGCGCAACTCGGCCAGCCTCATGGATCAAAAACTGAGGGACAAGGGCAGTGAACTGCGTGAGTGGCACAGGAAGCAGTTCCAAATCCTTCTGCGGCAACAGGAGGTGATAACCATGGCGAAAGAGGATGTCGCTGCCCGGTAAGTCCATTTGGCGGAGCGCGAAGCGCTTCTGAACGCCAAGGAGAAAGACATCTCTTCCCGGGTAGGGAACCTCGAGGCCACCCTCCGCAACAAGGACAGAGAATTGGAGGCCCTTGTCCAGCAGTGCACCAAGGATCTGGAGGATAGGCACAAGGCGGCCGTTGACACACTCACCCTTGACTCTGCTGCCCAGATGAAGAAGACTGCTGATGATTTTGCTGCAGCATCCATTGCCAAGGCTGATCTCGATCAATAGGTGGCCAAACTGACAAAGGACCTTGCCGGGAGCACCAAGGAAATTGTGGCTCTCAAGGAGGAAGTGTAGAAGGCGGAGATTCTTCTGAAGGAGGTGCAATCGCAGCTTTCCTCCAAGAGCCAGGACCTCGACACTGCCAATGGCACTATTACCGACATGAAGGCAAGGCTTGGCACCTTGGAGAGCAGAATCGAGTCTGCCGGAGCTTGTGAGAAGCAGCTGATGAAGGACTTGGACAACGCGAGAATCCTCTGAAAGGACGCAGAGGACAAACTGGCGAACCAAGTTGAGCCGCATGACCTCTGGATCAAGAGTCTGATTGATATTGCCGAGCGCCTCTCCGCCTAGATCACAACGATGGATATGAAGAGTTGGGCCTTCTCAGTCAACAGTCATGAGGTTCCAAGCGTCAACCTAGCGCTCTTCTTCGAAGGCTTGATCGAAGGGCTGAAGACATACGAGGAAGAAAGAGCCCCTTGTTTTGCAAACGAGTCTCGAAAGCTTGCCCGTGATGCCCTCTTCATGGTCTTGAGAAACCTCGCCTATCATCATCCAGACCTCAACCTTGCCGATGGCTTCAGGAGGCGGCCGACAGGTGCCAATGTTTCTTCTACCGAGGAGAAGGCTGGTCCCTCGCTGACAAGGTTCTCTCCGTCCCCAGGGTCCCAGAAGGCCGCCAAGCACAGCCTTGAATCATTCTTGTCGCCGTGGTGCCCTGTAACAAAACATAATGCATGTCTCGTGTTTAGGCCCCGTACTGTATTTGCTTTTGCTCCTGTTGGACTGATGTCTAATTAAGTTTTAAGTGCATGCTATCCCTCTTACGTTTCATCCATGGATGTTCGTATGGTTAGCTTCTTTCTGTGCGTTTTGGTTGCTCGCCAGTAGCATGCTGCCGTGATTGCTATGAGGAACGGCTCCTTAGCATTCAGCTAGCGAGGTCATGCCCCGGCAGGTTTTTCCTTAGGACTCTTTGACACTACCGCCCACTTCGTTGAGCAGGCTCAAAACAAAGCAGGAGCGCAGACAAATACAGCAAGGTGCCATCACATGAAAGAATTAACCATACAAAAAAACATGGTTGTCCGAGGGATAAGTGAATGCAAGCTTTGGAGAAAAAGTCAGTGAGCATGTTGACTTAGCTTTTGTTCACGCTTCCCTCCTTCCTTAGTCGTGGTCGTTCATCACGTTCGTATACCTTGAGAGGATAGCGTTTGTGTATCTGCCTGAGGTCTGTAAAGTAAACAACCGAAAACATGCGCAAGAAGAAAACTTGGCAGTTTATCAGTTGCACGTCCACCCCCGGCAAAGGCCGGAGGGGATAACAGAACACTTGCAGGTGATAATGCATGGTGAAAAGGATGGGTCGGCTCCTCTCTCCTCCTCCTTACACTGTTTAACAATATCATGGTTGCGGGCATAAAGTTCATGCTGGCGTGGACGGCCCTGCCGGAGCATGCTTGCCGGGGTGTTAATCAACGGATTCGCACTAGCGTTTCACTCAGGATTTTCCCTTGGCGGGCCAAATGCTGGACCAAGTTCCGCGTGGGCTTATCGACATTGATGATGCTACACCCCGCATGGCTCGATCGACAATGAGCGAAAGTGGAGGAGGAGGAGACCACATACCATATTTCCTGCATGCCCCAGCGATTCTCTCAGGCATCGGGTACGTTTGGCGAGAACTCGCAAGGAGGACGGCATCACCGCATGCCTCGCTTCTTTCCTCGGATAGGGGCGGCATGGTGGCCACGCCACCCAAGCCGTCCGGGGTCATTGCATCGCCACCACCTTCTGTTCCCACCGCCGTCGCGGTTGCGATGGAGATGGATGACAGGACCTGGGTAGGATGGAACAAGGGGGTGATGTCACCTTTCTCTTTCGAAGCCGTTGACGGAGGGAGCATCGACGCTGATGATGGTGTAGCTTGACGCGCTGTTCACAACCTCGGGTTCACGCGAGCGCCGCCCCCCCTACCTGGCGCGCCAAAGATGTCGTGGTGGAACATGATCACCTATGTGGCCATCAGCCCCTTGTGGTTCGGCAGGGGGGAGATCACGTAGCACAAAGAGTGGAAGCCATGGAACAGCACGACAATGGTGACGCTAGTGGTTTTTACCCAGGTTCAGGCCGCTGAGAAGCATAAAACCCTACTCCTGCTTTGGTGGATTGAAGGGAGGACCGTGGTGGACAAGCAGCGCTCAAACCCGGCAAGGTCGACTCAGGGAGAGCAGCTACGCGCGTATGAGTGTACAAGGGTCTGAATCCTTTTTTAGGTTGCCATGGCCCTCCTTTTATAGGCTAAGGGGTTACCACAGTGGCAAAACAGTCATTATCTACTGATTAGATAGCCAACAGTGCTATCATACGTAACTCTGGCAGTTAGAACAAAGTGCATTAAATGCACTGCTAGGTGTCACGCTGGGGATGCAGCCCGGCAAGCCTGCCGTGCCGCTTAATCATCTTCTACCTATCTGCAAGACATGCCTCTGGACGGGTGTCATATAGGGGGAATCTCTCCTCCAAATGGCTACCACGTGCCAAATGACAGCCACTTAATCACTTGGGGGCTCAACACCACACTGATAAGTGACTTGCATCACTGTGCGGTGGAGCGGTGGAGTCTTGGCGGGGATATTTGCCCTTGGCGGCCCCGGCAAGCCTGCCGGGGAAATCTTGGGACTTGTTCTTGGTGAGGCCTCGACCTGACCAGGCTCGCCTGCCCAGTAAGGGAGGTCTTTTCTTAGTGACATCTTGTTTTCTTGGCTTGTCTTGGTCTTCTTGATCCGCCCTTTGATTTCTCAAAGAGATATCTCTCTGGCTTGTAAGCTCGGTGCTGCCGGGTTGGAGGCCTACTGTCCGTGCACAAGTCAGGGGAAACATACACCCCTGTTTGTGTGCCCCGACACTTTTGCTAATAAACAAATAAATTAGCAGAGGCCCTATTGGGTCAGCTTTGTTCCCATTGGAAGACGTAGAGCAAATTGCAATCCAACAGCAAACTATGTCTTCAAATAAAATTTCCACAGCCAAATATGAGCAGAACTAAACAACAATGTCATCATGTTTTAGTCGCCATACAATCACCAAACACAAATCAACATACATAATAAGTGATGTTCTCATAGCAAAATACTAAACAATAACTTCATCAGGTTTCAGTTGTCATAGAAAACACAATTTCACATAGTAGATAAGAACTGATCTTCTCACAAGCAAATACGACAAAAGCAATCTAATCATCATCTGCAGCAGTAGCATCAACATCTTCGCCATGTGTATCAGTCTGAATCATAATTACCCCAGTGTCATCTTCTTCTTCATCCTCAATGTCCTCGAACGTTGGCTTCTTATTGATCAACTCTTCTACGTCCACAGCCCGACAGGGAATCTTTTCGCCAACATTATTGATGTGATGGTTCTCAAAGATACTATGAACATCTATGGAATCTTCTACATCAGGAGCAGTGTAAGCATCATCTTGTTATGCAACTTCATTAAATGAATTCCTCTGCTCAAACTTTTGCAATACTCTGTAGCCATCGCTACATGCAAATGTGTCTTCCAAGAAAAATATCTACGTTGCTTGATTTTCCAAAAATGTATGGCTCGTCGGTGTGGTACGCCACCTTGACATTGATGGATTTGAAATAATCATCAGCTTTGGGTTTTGCGGTTCTGGAAAACAGGTTATACTAACGACAGGAAAACAAAACCACACATCGATGAACCTCGAAACTGGAGATATACTTCAACTGAACAATGTTTGTTATGTTAGCATACATTTCAGTTGTCACTTCCTTGTGCGTATCTGTGCTCATGACGACACTATTTTGTGTCTTCCTACCTTCGTCGCATGCAAGGGTGTTGTAGCGCACATCTCCAACAACGCAAGATTCATAATGTTTTACCCAAGTATCAGGACCCATTGCTAGTGCGTAAAGGGCATCATTAACTTCCTTCCCATCCTCCTGCATCTTCTTAACCTATGGTTAGAAAATAGACAAGTTGATCATCTTATGTACTCAATATATTAAAAAAACTGGCAGTGCAATTCAAAAGCTTACACGGCTCTTCAACCATTTCGCAAATCCTACACTAACCAGTTTGTCAATGTTTCTTGGATTTTGCGCCAGTAACTCCTTTTTGTAGATGCTGCACAACATAGTGATCGCGTCAAATATCTAAATATATAAGAATGTGCTGCAAGTTTAGTAGATTACGATGTATAAGCTCTAGTACTTAGCACTTACTCGATATAAGGTAGAATCTCAGGACAGTTATTCAACACATACCAAACCATTTTGTCCAAATCTTTAGGTTTGTCATCTTATCGACTCTTCCCTGTAACTCGAACAGAACAATCAAAAACATTGAGATCAGGATTGTTTTCACTCACCTTTTTGCTAAGCTGATAAGTTGTTTCAATGTATTTTGAGCAGAATGTCAACGCTTCTGTAGCAATGTAGGCCTCTGCAATGGAACCCTCAGGTCTAGCTTTATTCCTAACATAGCCCTTGAAAGTGCCTAGCCGCTTTTCAATAGGGTACATCCAGCCATACTGTACTGGACCTCTAAGTAGTGCCTCATCACGTAGATGAACAGCCAAATGCACAAAGAAGGCTGGAGAATATATCTTCTTAAGGTCGCATAGGATAGTTGGTATCTTGTCTCTAAGACGCTCCAAAGCATCTATCCTGATATTTCTACTGCAGAGTTCCTCGAAGAACTGTCCCAACTCTGCAACTGCTCTGTATAAGTCAGGGCGGCCCAATCCTCTAAGGATAACAGGTAAAACCCTTTGAAGTAGGACGTGGCAGTCATGGGTTTTCAACCCTTGTACCTTGTTTCCATTTTTACTGACTCTCCTTTCAGGGTTGGAAGCAAATCCATGTGGGAATCTCACACATGACAGGACCTTGCAGAATTCTTTTCTTTTTACCTTGTCCAAGATGTACATAGCTGGTGCCATATCCCATGATGCACCATCATCTTTCACCTGCAAATCGGATCTGATACCCAGGTGTGTCAATTCTAGATTTTAAGGTATCTTTCGTCTTGCCTTCAATATTAAGAAGTGTGCCGATAATGCTGTCACATATATTTTTCTCGATGTGCATCACATCAAGATTATGCAGCATATACAGATCTTTCCAATACTCCAGGTCCCACAAAGTGGACCTGCGGGTAAACAATAATCTCTCTTATGCCCTGCCATGCTTCCTTTTCCCACTACCATTATCAGGATGGTTTCCTGGTGTAATATGCCCGACCTTCTATAATTCCTCCTGCAACTCATTGTTGGTGAGCCTCTTTGGCACATCACGGTTTTCATGAGCTGCATCGAACACAGGTCTTCGGTATTTTCTTGGACACGACTTGTCCTTGGCAAGGAAACGACGGTGTCCAATGAAACAGATCTTGCTAAGTATTGCGTATGACAGCGAATTCTTGTCATAGCGAACACATGCATTGTAACCATGTGTCGTTCGCCCTGACATAGTGCCCAAAGCCAGATAATCATGGATGCACCAAATTATAACAATGCGCAGAAAGAAATCAGCTGGTGGGCTGCTATATAAGTCTCGAGTGAGAACACCCCTCCATAGCTTTTGAAGTTCCTCCACACGAGGCTCCATGAATAAATCAAAATCCTTTCCAGGACTTTTTAGACCTGGGATGAGCAAGGCCATCATGTAGGTTGATTCTTTGGTGCAGACATTTGGTGGCATGTTGTAAGGGATAACAAGCACTGGCCACATGCTCTATGTGGTGCCCTGGTGGCCAAATGGGTTGAATCCATCTGTAGCTAAGCCAAGTCTAATGTTTCTCGGCGCAGCAAAACATTTTGTGTTTATGATTGAAGCTTGTCCAGTCACTACCATGAGATGGATGGCTCATTACATTCTGATTCAATACTCCTGGTTCCTAGAATGCCACAGTACATCCTCTCTTGTTTGAGCATCAAGAAACAACCTCTGCAATCTTGGTATAATTGGAAAATGTCTCGGAACCTTATGAGGAATCCTCTTCACAACATCGTAATCTTTCCATCTTGATGATTTGCATTTTGGGCATTCACTTAAGTTGGTATAATCCTTCCGGAACAGAACACAATTATTCTTACAAACATGGATCATATCATATCCAATTCCAATGGCACGAAGGAAATTCTTCATTTTACTGTAGGTGTGCAGCAGCTCAGACGCATCTGGGTATGATTTGCGGAAAGCAGCCAACATCACATCGAATGATTTGTTGATCATCCACTCAAATGTCCTCACCTGAAGAAAGGTGACCATAGATGAGAATACTGACAGCTTATTTCCTGCGGTGAGTGCCATGTTGCATTGTTCCAACATGCGGGCCGAGCGTTTTTCTTGTGCAGGTGAAAGTTCTCGAAATGCGCGAGCATTTCGTAGCATTGTTTCAATGTTAGTCAAAATCACTGTCTTCGCTGCCACCTCCTCTTCCTCCTGTTCCTCCTGAGCATCAGTCAGATCAAGATGGCGATCTGTTGCTTCCACATAGTCAATAACATTGATGTTCACAGCTTCACCGTGATGAACCCACCTAGTATATGTGACCAACATCCCATACAAGTGTAGCTGATTTTGCACAGTCGACTGGGGTCATGAAACTGAATTCATACAACAGCTACACGGGTAGAGCACATCTGATTTCGGACCACCGTACTGAGCTCTGATAAAGTTCATGAAGTTTTTGACCCCCTCGACATATGCAGGGGAGAATCTTCGAGCAGAAGTTGTCCAAGCCCTGTCCATCTGTTGGACAGAAAAATTAGTTCTTCTACTAGATATTATAGGAAAAACATATATGTTTTTTATAGTCCAGAAAAAAAATACCTAGGTCGATGTCTAAAGCTATGTCAAGATATCTAGACAAGCAGATCTAAGTAACGAAATATATGTAAAGCTAATTCAACAAACATATTGAGTGCTAAATTATGACAGGCTATTTCAGCAACCAATGAGGCCGAGCACACAGCCATCAAAGGCCATATCAGCAACAAAGATTGAGTGTAAAACAGTGTCGAGCTATTTCACCTAACAAATTGGCTACTAGACCATGGCAATCTACTTCACAATACATACATGGTCCTAATATATGGTAGGATATTTTTGCAACTAATCGGGCATGGCATGCCATCTCAGCAAAGAAGATTGAGTGCAGAACTGGGCAAGGAAGCTTCTTAAGCAGAGCATATCGACTATAAACTATTTTGGCAAGCAGTGATATTAACAGCGTCTATCAGCTAACATTCAACGCTACTCTGACATGCACGTGGCCTCAGTCTAGAATGCGCGTGCAGTGGGAGAAGCTGACCGCCGTGCATCTCCACAAGAACGTCGCCAATGGTGGTGGCGCGGTTGGGGGACATCAGTCTACGAGAGCGCACTATGGGAGCGAGAGGATCACCGTGCGTCCCCTCGACGAACCACGGCACCGACTTATCTGCGCGGCAGGGAGGGCGGCTTTGGCGGAGCGAATGGAGAGGAGGGGGCCGGGGGGAGGGGGGCTTGGGGAATATTATTGGATAGTTGGTGGAAGGGCAGTTGAATTTGGGATTTGGGGTGAATTTTCGCGCGGTGGGCAGAGGAGTTTGGCGCATGGTCGGTTTCTCCAAATGCGGTCCCATGTGTCAGTGAAGAGGCAAGCCGAAGCGCGTTCTGTTTGGGTGAGAGGTGTGTAGGACCGACCGTGTGCGGGGTGCAATGCGACCGCGACAGGCATGCTGTGAGTGTACTGCCTTTTTCCTTTTAAACTTGTTGCTTCGCGTGATCCATCGACACTAATCCCGATTAAAACAGTGCGGCCGGGTCTTTTCTCACGCGATATCCTGGGAGGTTGGCTTAGTTGGTTTTTTAGGACTTTTTTTAGGACATGGCTTAGTTGGTTTGACAGACAGAGCGAGAGAAAGATGTGAAATGCGTGAATGTGTAGTGGACGTTGAGGGAGTCCTGGATTAAGGGGTCCTCGGGATGCCGGCCCATTGCTTATGGGCCGGACTGATGGGCTACTATGGAGCCAAGCTAGGGCGTGGACCCATGACCGGATAGGAGATCTTCGGAGCCGTGCTGTGCCCTCCAAGTCAAGATTTAGCATGATCTTTCCTTTGTTGTAACCGACCGTATGTAACCCTAACCCTACTGGTGTCTATATAAACTAGAGGGTTTTAGTCAGTAGGGCTAGAGTAACATCCAATACCCCATCAACCTAGGGTTTAGCTCGCCTGATCTCGAGGTAGATTGACTCTGTAATCATACCATACACATCAAATACAATCAAGCAGGACGTAGGGTTTTACCTCCTAGAGAGGGCCCGAACCTGGGTAAACACCGTGTTCTTCGTCCCATGTTCCCCATTGTTCCTAGATCCACAGCTCGGGACCCCCTACCTGAGATCCGCCGGTTTTCACACCGACATTGGTGCTTTCATTGAGAGTTCCGCTGTGGATCGCCAAAGGATCGATGGCCCAACTATTCCTTGGAAACCCCGCTCGCGCCAGGAACATCTTCGTCCCTGGCAAGATCTTCACATTTGGCAGCATCACCTTACACGCCGACCACACCGGTCATTTGGACCAAGTTGAGAACCTCAACCCTGATCACGGAGCCGGCCACCAAAACTTAGAATCCAGCGCCGGCCCTCGGAAAAGCCCTGCTCCCGTAGAGTCTGCTACCCCCGCGGAAGAACCCACCAAGCCTGATGCCTTGACCTTGGATTCAGTGGGCACGAAGGGAGATGACACCATTCGGGATCTTGCCTTAAAGCTGGATCCCATCGAAGTATCCGAAGAAAGTCCCGCTGAATATCCAGGAGGCATGGCCCCGGCGGGAACCTCTTCGATTGACGACCTATTGGATCAATTCCTCACTATGGGAATCTCCGTCAGCAGGCCTACGGCCTACAACCAGATCGGGCTTAAACCTGACAACAGAGAGATCTACACCTCATCGCTACCATCGAAGAAAGGGCGGAGGGATCTTGACCTCCGAAGTTGAAGACAGTATATACCCGGGTAACTAGCCTGGAGACGGACACCCGTCAAGAGAAGGGCTTGGACTCAGCCTGTGATACGGGATCCGACCTCGAGTCGGCCCAACCACATTCGTTTGCCGCTGCCAACACTCGGGACTCGCAGTAGACGGGAATGCTAAAAATTCTCCCACCCACCTCCCACACCGAATATTCCCCAGGCGCGGGAAGTCCGGATGTATGGGACTTGATGTACGTCAAGCAGCAGCCAGAAGAAACGGTCCATCATTACTGGGCCAAATTTCTCCTGGTCAAAAACAAGATAATGGACTGCCGTGATGAAGAAATAATTGAAGCTTTTTGGTTCAATTGCTGGGACGCAGGAATGCTAAATGCCCTCACCCGTCGCTGTGTGCAAAGCTTCATCGAACTATTAGACATGGTACACAAATATTGTGCCATGGAAAGCACCTGGAAGTTGCAGAAAATGTGCATGGAGTCAGTCCCTACCGCACAGCCCAGAAAAGCCCAAGAAAAACAAGCATACGCGCGATAGTCGCCCAAGCACGAGCCTGCCGAAAGGAAAAATAGACCCATAACGGTCTTGGACGAGTTGCTGGATAAACCATGCCCTATACACTCAGCCCTGCTTAACGCAAATCAAACTCACAGGCCTAGAGCTTGTTGGGTGGTGAGGCAGGTGGCCAAAAGTGGAGAAAATATCCTTGGTCTCACACCCTATGATAGACGATCAGCAACGCCACCTCATGACAACAACATCCTGACAGTCTATGAGATGTTCTCCTCAAACAATCAAAGGAAAAGGGCTCTTCGAGAGCTCGGCCAAGTCTACCAGGTGATGGCCTGATGTCTACTATGCAACTTTATTCTTGTAGACACATGTTGGGCCTCCAAGCGCAGAGTTTTGTAGGATAGTAGCAATTTTCCCTCAAGTGGATGACCTAAGGTTTATCAATCCGTGGGAGGCGTAGGATGAAGATGGACTCTCTCAAACAACCCTGCAACCAAATAATAAAAAGTCTCTTGTGTCCCCAACACACCAAATACAACGGTAATTTGTATAGGTGCACTAGTTTGGCGAAGAGATGGTGATACAAGTGTAATATGGATAGTAGATATTGATTTTTGTAATAAGAACAATAAAAAAACAACAAGGTAGTAATTGATAAAACGGAGCACAAACGGTATTGCAAAGCTTGAAAATGAGGCCTAGGGTCCGTACTTTCGCTAGTGCAATCTCTGAACAATGCTGTCGTGGGAAACCACGGCCACCTATGGGGCCATGAGCCCCTTTTGGTTTCGTGGGGGGATGGGAACGTTGCACAAAGAGCGGAGAAGCGTCGCACAACACGACAGAGATCACACGGGCAGTTTTTACCCTGGTTCGGGCCGCTGTGAGGCGTAAAACACTACTCCTGCTTTGGTGGATTGATGGTGGATAATGGTGGTGGACGTAGCACATTCGCCCGGCAAGGTTGCTCTGGGAGCGAGAGTGGCTACGCGTGTATGAATATGCCAGCGACCAACCCCTTCTACGGTTGCCATGGGCCTCCTTTTATAGATTAAGGGGTCACCATAGTGGCAAATCAGTCCTTACGTACTGATTAGATAGCAAACAGTGCTATCATACCTAACTCTGCAGGCTGACAGAGCGTATTAAATGCGCCACTCAGTGTCACTTCACAGCTCGCCCAGTAGGTCCTGCCGGGCTGTTTTGCCAGCTTTGCACCTGCTTGTTTGACACGTCTCAGGATGGGTGTCATATGGAGGTGTTTGCTGTAGGAAGTAGCTGCCATGTGGCAAAAAGCAGCCACTTAGTCACCTTGGAGCTCGACACCGCTCTGATTAATGACTTGCGTCGCTTGTGAGGTGGAGCGGTGGAGTGGCTTGCCTCCACTAGCCCCGGCAGGCCTACCAAGACGATCTGGGAGCTTGCTTCCAGGGCAAAACCCAACCTTGCTGGGCTCGCCTGCCCAGTAAGGTAGGTCCTTTCCTTAGTGATGCCTTGCTCCTCTGGCTCACCTTGGCCTTCTCGACCTGCACTTGGATACTTCAAGGGAATTGATCCTCCTTGCTTGGTCTGATCTTGGTCTTGTAATCTTGTCTCTGGGCCTGTGCACAGTCTGGGCAATGGACCCAGGGTCAGTTGCACCGATAGGAGCCCCCGGGCCTGGCACGAACGCACCGCCGGGCGTCATCGGGGTAGGCCCTAACCAGTGCATAGGAAGAAATGTAAGGATGGCTCCGCCCTTTGAGATCTTCTTTGCTTCTTCATTAACCCGAGCTTGGGTCAGTTTCTGGTTTTTCCGTGTGCCGTGCAACGCCAATTGTGGTGGGGCCATTCTTGTAATGGCCCGTGAATGACTTTAACGCATGGGCGGGTAACTGCCAATTCACTCTTCCCATCGCGCCCTTATCCTTATCCACGTATGCCGCATGCATTGAGTGGGGTAGTTAATGGAGGCGTGTGGTGCGGGAGAACATCATGGTAGGGGCCCGATCTTCTTGGATTGGTGGAGGAGGACGGCGGTTACTTGCCGGGGAATCAGCCCCCAGCCCCAGCTCGCCTATAAAAAGAGGAGCAGGGGAGGAGCGGAGGCATCCATCCACATTCCTCTCCTCCTCCACCTTCTGCTTCTTCTCAGTATGCTGAAAGGAAGAGCCCGGGGCCAGGCCTCGGGTCCTAGCTTGGAGTTGCTGACGATGTCAAATGCTCGTGCTGATGCTTGGGGAGTGAGCCTGGTCTGGTGCCACGCGTCGCCGGGGGTCGTCACCCTGTTGCCGAGGTGTCTGGGTTCTTGATGCTTGCCTGGGATGCAGTATATGGGGTCCTTGGTAATCCCAGCTCTGCTCCTTCCGGCGGATCTTGCATTCATGCTAAGGACGACGGTGTCTTCCTGCCCGCCAAGGTGGGGAGCGGCGCGCATCGAGTGTCCTGGTCGTCGCAGTCGCCTGCCGTCTCTTCGGGGAAGGTGCCGGGCTGGGGGCCCGGCATCTTCCTGGAGCGACGGTGATGGAGAGGAATCGAGGGAAAATGGGGGAGGCGGGTGGTAGGGTGTCAGGTCGGGGAACGATCACACCGACGCCTTCGTCTCGTGTTGGCGACCTGCTGCCTCGCTTTTCAACTCTTCCCCTCCCTCCCCGGCACCATCATCACCAGCCTCTTCGGGTGACAGCCGGGGAGGGATGTTCCCTTGGTCCCTTCCCCCTCCTCCAGCAGTCTTCCAGCTGGGTGTCGGTGGTTGATCCCTCCGGTGCTCGAGCTGGGGCCTCCTGCTGGTCCTGGAGGTGGTGACCCGGGCACTGCCGAGCTGCTCTTTGCGCCCCTCCTTCGCAGCCTCGCCACTCTCGATCTTGTCAGGCTGCGCCCGGCAGGCCATGATGGGATCGGGGGTGGGCTCCTGCTTGGGTGCTCTTTTAGCCATCTTCTCTTCCCACCGCAATACCTGGCGGAGGGAAAATGAAAAGAGGAGATTACGAGGCACTTATCTTTTTTTCAATCTTAAATCTGTAGGCACTTGCCAAATTTTAGTTCAAATAATGTAATCTCTCGTATCCATATTTATGTTCTGTGAGATTTGTACTTGTTGATCAGCATATTAATGAAAAAGATAAGCTTTGCTGGGCACTTGTGCATGTATGATATGCATGCAGAGGTGAAACACCTCTATACTTTCATGTAAACAAGTAGATCCCAGTAAGCTATCTTATCGTTATCCCATAGGACTGTTGCCGTGAGGCCAAGCCTGCTAGGCGTAGAACCCATTGGGAGAGACCAGCCCCCCGCCAACCCCTTTTAGCCAAAGGCCACTATGACCATCCTGACTGAACCAGCCTTCATGACTGGAGTACCTTTGTTTCCGGGGGGGGGGCGAGGTTTTCATATGCACAAGTTCTACTCACGGAACATGTATGGATAAGAGATGGAACTTATCTGTTTGGCTTGTCGGAGACCGCAGTGCTGGCTCGTCTTCGCATCCTCTTCCTGGGACTAAGTCCACGGCAGGAGCCTGCAGCTTATGCAAATGAAGATGATGCCAGATGCAATCTATCTACATGATCATGCAACCTATCTACATGAATCATGCGATGCTCATGAGATGCTTATGCATGCATGCAACTTGTCGGGGCCCCCCAGCGCTTCATTTATTTCTCTATTGCTCAGGGTCTATGCCTGGCTTTGTACAAGGGGTTACATGCAGCTGAGGAAAGGCCTGTACAAAAGGGTGGCTATCGGGCAGGGCCCGACAGCCGCGCCTTACGGGTAGAACTTGCGGAGATGCTCAATATTCCATGAGTTTTGCAATTGAATGCCATCTTTGGTCTCCAGACGGACTGCGCCAGGTCTGGTGACTCGTACTACCCGGTAAGGGCCTTCCCACTTCGGCGACGGCTTGTTTGTACCCTTGGCGGACTGAACGCACCTAAGGACAAGGTCACCTTCCTCAAAACACCGGGCATGAACCCTGCGGCTATGATAGTGACGCAGGGCTTGCTGATAGCATGCAACACGCGTAGCAGCCCGAAGACGGTTCTCCTCGAGAAGCATGGCGTCGTCATGCATGTGCTGTTCCTGCGCTACTTCATCGTAGGCAAGCACTCGAGGTGACCCGTAAATGAGTTCCGTAGGGATAACTGCTTCTGCCCCATAGACTAGGGAGAAGGGAGTCTGCCCGGTAGCTCGGTTTGGTGTCGTTCTGAGGGACCAAAGAACCACCGGCACCTCATCGATCCATCGCCTGCCGTGCTTTCGCAGCTTATCAAACGTTCTTGTCTTGAGTCCTCGCAGCACTTCAGCGTTCGCCCTCTTAGCTTGTCCATTGCTTCTGGGATGTGCAACAGAGGCAAATGAGATCTTGCTTCCGAGGGCATGAACATATTGCATGAAGGCGCGGCTCGTGAACTGGATACCGTTATCAGTGATGATCCGAGCAGGGACCCTGAAGCGGCACACCAATCCTTTCAAGAACTTGATAGCTGACTGGGCAGTCACCTTTCTCATGGCATCTAGTTCCGGCCACTTTATAAACTTGTTGATTGCAAGGAACAAGAATTTAAAGCCCTCGGCAGCTCGGGGGAAAGGGCCAAGGATATCGAGCCCCCAGACCGAAAACGGCCAAGACAAAGGGATGGTCCGGAGTGCTTGGGCAGGCAGATGGATATTTTTGAATGGAACTGACAGCCTTCACACTTGGTGACGAGCTCAACCGCATCTTGGAGGGCTGTGGGCCAATAGAATCCTTGCCGGAATGCTTTCCCAACCAAAGCCCTTGATCCAATGTGGGAGCCGCACATACCTTTGTGTGTCTCTGCCAGCAGTTTCTTTCCTCCTTCCCAGCAAATGCACCTCAATTTCACACCATTGGGCCTTCTTCTGTATAGTGTGTCATCGACAAATTGATACATATTGGCCCTCCGGGCTACTCTTTTAGCTTCCTCTTGCTCTTCGGAAAGTTCTCCTGTTTGGAGAAAATGGACTATGTGCCTTGCCCAAGTTGGACCCTGGGGCTCGGCAACAAGGACTAGCGGCACCTCCTCATTCGTGGGGGCGCATCCCTCGACCGCGGGGACCAGTGGCCCGGCAGGAGGGTGCAACCCGGCAATCGAAAGGGAGTTGTTTTCGGCAGGGTCCCTGCCAGGAGCCCCGAAAGGCTCTACTAGGAGAGGCTTACCGGAGTCCAATTTCCTCCTCTTTCGGTCGATTGTTGTCGGGGATACGGAGGGCTGAGTAAGATGGAGAACAAAAGTTCCTAGTTCCATATGAAGCTTCTGCGCTACGCACTTTGACAGGTGATCAGCAATGCTGTTTTTCGCACGAGGTACGTGCTCTGTTTGCAACCCGTCAAAGCGCTCCTCCAATCTTCTCACTTCCTCAACGTATGCCTCCATCAATGGGCTTTGGTAATACTTGTTGACTTGTCTCACCACCAGTTGTGAATCTCCTCGAATGATCAGTTTCTTGATTCCCAATTATGTGGCAATCCTGAGCCCGGGAAGAAGCCCTTCATACTCTGCTGTATTGTTGGTCGCCTCCTCCCGGGGAAAGTGCATCTGGATGACGTACCTCAGGTGCTCTCCAGTGGGAGCAACGAGAAGCACGCCAGCCCCTGCACCTTGTAGGGAGAAGGCACCATCGAAATACATGATCCATTCTTGGGGCGCTTCCTTGTCGGAGATAATTATTTCCAGTACTTCTTCATCAGGGGTTGGCGTCCATTCTGCAATAAACTCTGCCAACGCCATGGTCTGGATTGTTGATGTGCTTTCAAACTTCAGGCAAAAGCTGGACAACTGCAATGCCCACTCCACTATCCTGCCGGTGGCCTCTGGGTTTTGAAGTATCCCTTGCAACGAAAAGCGGGTGACAACCGTGATCTCATGGGCTTGGAAGTAGTGGCGCAGTTTCCTTGAGGCCATGACAAGGCCAAAGATCAATTTTTGCACGCCAGAATACCTGGATCTAGCCCCCTGTAATAGGGAGCTGACGAAGTATACTGGGCGCTGCACCACCTTCTTCCTTGCCGAGTCCTTGGTGTTGCCTCCGCTGCCATGCTCATTTTTGTCCTGATCCGTATCTGGCCTTGCCGGGCCGCTCTCTTTCTCTTCCCCGGGCGGGACACTTGCTGAGGTTGCTGCTTCTTCTACTTCCCGCTGTGCTACTAGGGCCGCACTAACCACTTGATTAGTTGCTGCCAGATATAGCAGCAACGGCTCTCGTGGTTTGGGTGCAACCAAAGTAGGCACAAAAGACAAGTAGGTCTCCAAATCCTGCAGCGCTGCATCTGCTTCCAGGGTCCACTTCATGGGTCCTGCCCTCTTCAAAATCTTGAAGAATGGCAAGGCACGCTCGACAGACTTGGAGATGAATCTGCTAAGTGCGGCAACGCATCCTGTCAAATGCCTCACATCCTTAGCTGTCTTGGGTGCCTGTATCTGCTCAATGGCCTTGATCTTATTGGGGTTGGCCTCTATCCCACGGTGGGACACAAAGAAACCAAGTAGCTTGCCGGAGGGAACGCCAAACACGCACTTCTCCGTATTCAGTTTCAAGTTGATCTTGCGCAGATTAGCAAATGTCTCTTCTAAATCTTGGATGAGGGTTGATCTGTCCTTGGTCTTGACCACAATATCATCCATATAGGCTTCAATGTTCCTGTGCAGCTGTGGTTCGAAGCCAATCTGGACTGCTCTTGCAAAAGTGGACCCGTCACTCTTCAACCCGAAAGGCATGCGCACAAAGCAGTATGTGCCGCATGGGGTGATGAATGAGGTCTTTTCTTCATCTTCCTTGGACATAAAAATCTGATGGTATCCAGAGTATGCATCCAGAAAAGAGAGCAACTCACATCCTGAAGTAGAATCCACGATCTGGTCGATGCAGGGTAAGGGAAATGGGTCCTTCGGGCATGCCTTGTTCAGATCCATGAAATCTATGCAAAGCCTCCATTTTCCATTAGCCTTGCGCACAACCACTGGGTTTGCTAACCATGTTGGATGCAGTACTCCCCTGACCAAACCAGCTGCTTCAAGTTTCTTGATTTCCTCGGCAATGAACTGCTGCCGCTCCAAGGCCTGCTTCCGAACCTTCTGCTTGATGGGTCAGGCATGTGGGCAGATAGCAAGGTGGTGCTCGATTACCTCCCTGGGAACACCGGGGATATCAAATGGTTGCCAGGCAAACACATCGATATTCGCCCACAGGAAGGCAACGAGCGCACTTTCCTATTTGTCATCAAGGGTGGCGCTGATAGTGAAAGTACCATCAACGCCAGCCAGCCCTGTCGCGACCTTTTTCACTTGGGGTGGAGCAGCCTTGGATCTCTTGCTGTTTGAACTCTCTGGCATGTCATCAATGGGCGCGGCACATTCCGCAGAGGTACGCTTTCCGGATTCCTTGCCAGTGCCTCTGCTATGCTTTTCCTTAGTGGGAACTATGGTTTCCGCGACCTCTGCCGCGACTGTGTCCCGGTACATCTTATCCATGCAAATAATTGTATCTTTCTTGTCCGACGGGACGGAAATGACGCCCATCGGCCCTGGCATCTTCAAGGTGTTGTAGGCATAGTGGAATGCTGCCATGAATTTGGCCAGGGCCGAGCGCCCAAGGATCTCGTTGTACGGCAGGGGGAGGTCAACCACATAAAACACAACTTTCTCAGTCCTGTAGTTCAACTCTCCTCCAAATGTCACTGGCAACGTAACCTTTCCCTTAGGACAGCTCCTACTGGGATTGACTCCTTGAAACGTGCCTGTGGCCTTAAATTCTTCCTCTGCTATCTGGAGTTTGCTGATTACCTTTGGGGAAATCAGATTCAACCCGGCCCCACCGTCAACCAGCACCTTTGTGACCTTGAGGTTGCGAATTGTTGGTGAGACCAACAACGGCAAGCACCCTACCGCAGTAATGCGGTCTGGGTGGTCCTCTTCATCAAAGATGATGGGCGTGCGTGACCACTTGAGCGGCTTCCGAGAATCTGCCGCTCGCTCCACGGCATTGACCTCACGTGCCCACTGTTTAAGTTGGCGGTGAGAGGAGTGCAAAGATGCATCCCCATGAATGCACAGGGCGTCAGTGGCCTTCTGGAATTCCTGCTCGCTGGTTTCCTCTTCATTCCCTCCATCACTCTCATTGCTACAATCTTCCTTCTCTCGGCCTTTGGCGGGTTTCCCTTGGTTCCGAGGAGCCTTGCCGGGGCGATTTGCTTCACCACCACGACCCTTCCCGCCAGCGCCATTCTGACCTTTTTCCCTATCGCGCTTCTCATACTCAGCCTTCTGCCTCTTGACGAGCTGCTCAACCTGATGACACTCCTGGAGATCATGGCCCTTGGTCCGATGAATCTTGTAATACGGCCCATCACTTTTCCCAGCTTTCTCGGCAGCCACTGCCTCCCGGTAGTCAGCGCATGCGATAGCCTCCTTGCCGGTACTAGGCATTCCTGACCCCTCAACAGTCATCACTGTCTTATCCTTGCGCTTCTTGTTGTGCTTCTTGTTCTTCTTCTTCTTACTGATGGTCTCGTCGTCATCTTCCGAGTCGATGTCGACACAATCTTCCTCTCCAGGAAGTTTCCTCCCCTCCTCCACCCGAGCACATTTGTCCACCTAAGTGTAGAGCTCCTTCACAGTCTTGGGCAACCGAACGTTCAACTTGGAACGTATCCTACGATTGCGGACGTTGGATTGGAAGGCAGCTATCACGGCAGCTGGGTGGATATCTGGGATATTTCTATGGACTCGGCTGAATCTCTGTAAGTACTTCCGTAGAGTTTCTCCTTCTTTCTGCTGGAGAAGCTGCAAGTCACTGGGCCGCCCTAGTTCTTGATGGCCGCCCGTGAAGGCACCAATGAACTCGTGGCATAGGTCAGCCCAGGTCGAAATGGAGTTCTCCGGCAGGTGCATCAGCCAAGACCTCACATTTGACTTGAGGGACAAAGGGAAGTAGTTTGCGAACACCTTCTCATCTCTTCCCCTGGGAGCTTGAACAGCGATGGTATAGACGCTCAAGAACTCTGCCGGGTTTAGTCTCCCATCATACTTCTCGGGTATCTCTGGCTTGAACGTGCGAGTGGACGGCCAACGGACTTGCCACAACTCACGGGTGAAGGCAGGGCACCCAACCTCGAAAGGCAGGCACCCGCCATCTCCGAGTGCGGGCTCGTCGATGTCGGGGCCATCGCACCCATTGGACCGGTGGGGGTTGTCGCGGTGCCGCTCGTCGATGACGTGCTTGCCTTCCCTTCGCCTGCCCTCCGGGGCATGCTGTCGGCCTTGACGCGCTCGAGGTTCTGACGAGGCCATCAAGACGTCATCGGGTGGTTGGTTTTGCGGCTCCTGGGCGGCTTGCCATGGTGGGGATTGCACCGTGAGGGTGGCCCCTCCCGCACGGCCAGCCGCATGAGCCGTCGTTGCTGCCTGGGAAGGCCGTGGCGGTTTGGCCCGCTGTGATCCTTCCGCCTTGGCAAAACCAATCTGACTTTGGATGGTGGCTCGCCACTCGTCCATCTGGTATGCCGCCGGTGGAAATCTCAACAACAGTTGGGCTCGCGCCATGGCCTCCGAGGCAGTGCTTGGCATAGGTGATGACGATGTAGATCGTAGTGTAGCTCGGCTCCTGATGTTGCCGGTGGTGACCGCGCCGCGCCCTTCCTGCTGCGAACCAGCCGTTTGGATGGCATGGTGACGCGGCGGAGGCGCCTGAGGGCCAGCGGCTCCGTTGGGCACAGTAGCTGGGTCAGCCCATCCCGGGGGTGGCGCGTGCCCTGCGGTCACGCCCGCAGCGGGGGCGGCCGGAGGGTTGCGATTCACCCCAGAACGGGCGTCATCACTGCGGCCGTGCCCGTTGGCGAGGAGAAGGGGTTCAGGCGGAATGATCCCTCCATCCGTACCTCGTGGAGCATGGCCGTTGGGATGTTGCTGATGCTGTCCTTCCCCGGTGCCTCCCGCTCCTGCTTCGGCCGTGGGGGAGGTGGCAACGGCTCCGCCTGCGCCGGCCACGACACCCGCAGCATCCACACCCTCGCGAGCCCCCGCGTTCCCCGCGACGTCGGCTGTCGCGGGCGGCGGAGCCTTCAAGGTGGACGGGTGATTTGCAGCTCCAGGCTTCCTTTTGGGCGCCATAATCGATGACGTCGTCGACGATGAAAATGTCGATGAAGATGACGCACAGCGTACACTCTCGGGTTCGCGCAAGTGATCCCCCTACCTGGCGTGCCAAAGATGTCGTGGGAAACCACGGCCACCTATAGGGCCATGAGCCCCTTTTGGTTCGGCGGGGGGATGGGCACGTTGCACAAGGAGCGGAGAAGCGTCACGCAGCACGACAGAGATCACACGGGCAGTTTATACCCAGGTTCGAGCCGTCGTGAGGCGTAAAACCCTACTCCTGCTTTGGTGGATTGATGGTGGATAATGGTGGTGGACGTAGCACATTCGCCCAGCAAGGTTGCTCTGGGGGCGAGAGTGGCTACGCGCGTATGAATATGCCAGTGACCAACCCCTTCTACGGTCGCCATGTGCCTCCTTTTATAGATTAAGGGGTCACCACAGTGGCAAATCAGTCTTTACGTATTGATTAGATAGCAAACAGTGCTATCATACCTAACTTTGTAGGCTGACAGAGCACATTAAATGCGCCGCTCAGTGTCACATCACAGCTCACCCGGCAGGTCCTGCCGGGCTGTTTTGCTAGCTTCGCGCCTGCTTGTTTGACACGTCTCAGGACGGGTGTCATATGGAGGTGTTTGCTCTAGGAAGTGGCTGCCATGTGGCAGCAGCCACTTAGTCACCTTGGAGCTCGACACCGCTCTGATTAATGACTTGCGTCGCTTGTGAGGTGGAGCGGTGGAGTGGCTTGCCTCCGCTAGCCCCGGCAGGCCTGCCGGGACGATCGAGGAGCTTGCTTCCGGGGCAAAACCCAACCTTGTCGGGCTCGCCTGCCCGGCAAGTTAGGTCCTTTCCTTAGTGATGCCTTGCTCCTCTGGCTCACCTTGGCCTTCTCGACCTGCGCTTGGATCCTTCAAGGGAATTGATCCTCCTTGCTTGGTCTGTTCTTGGTCTTGTAATCTTGTCTCTGGGCCTGTGCACAGTCTAGGCAATGGAACCAGGGTCTGTTGCACCGACAAATGCTAATCTAATTGGATCTTATAACCATCCCTCAAAGTGCGATGAAGAATCACCCCAAAGTTCTTATCTAGCGCAGAACATAAGAAGAAACTGTTTGTAGCTATTCTTTCCGATCGATCTATCCAAGAGTTTGTACTAAAATAACACCAAAGCAAATTCAGATTCATAATACTCAATCCAACACAAAGAACCTCAAAGAGTGCCCCAAGATTTCTACCGGAGAAACAAAGACGAGAACGTGCATCAACCCCTATGCATAGATTACCCCAATGTCACCTCGGGAATCCGCGAGTTGAGTGCCAAAACATATACCAAGTGAATCAATATAATACCCCATTGTCACCACGGGTATTCATATGCAAGACATATATCAACTGCTCTCAAATCCATAAAAGTATTCAATTCGATAAAAACGAAATCTCAAAGGGAAAACTCAATTCATCACAACAAGACAGAGAGGGAGAAACACCATATGATCCAACTATATCAACAAAGCCCGCGATACATCAAGATCATGCCATCTCAAGAACACGAGAGAGAGAGATTAAACACATAGCTACTGGTACAAACCCTCAGCCCCGAGGGTGGACTACTCCCTCCTCATCATGGTGGCCATAGGGATGATGAAGATTGTGACTCCCCCGGCTTAATCGTGCACTAATCATACACGCAAATGCACACGATCAAGCCTAAGGACTCACTTGAAGATATCACAACACAACTCTAAAACATAAATAAAGTCATACAAGCTTTATATTACAACCCAGGGGCCTCGAGGGCTCGAATACATAAGCTCGCATACAAGCGTCAGCGGAAGCATCAGATATCTGAGTACAGACATAAGACAGAGAGATAAGCCTTTAACAAGGCAGGACAAAACAAAAGCTACGATCGAAAGGTGGAGGCCTCCTGCCTAGGACCCTCCGATCCTACTCCTGGTCGTCGGCAAGCTCGTAGTAGTAACCACCCTCGGGGTGGTAGTAGTAGTCGTCGACAGGGGCAGCTGTCTCAGGGGCTCCATCATCTGGTTGCATCAAAAGGATATATGGGGGAAAAGAAAGCAAAGCAACCGTGAGTACTCATCCGAAGTACTCAGCAAGCAAGGATCTACACTACATATGCAACATTATCAAAGGAAGGTTGTATATGTGGACTGGGCTGCAGAACTGCCAGAATAGAGGGGAAAGCCTAGTCCTATTGAAGACTAGCATCTTCAACGGTCTTGCAGCATTAGAAGAGTGTAGATTAGTACAGTATAAAGTAGTAGTATCATTAAGTCTCAACCTCACCCAGAGGTCCTTCCTCGACTCCCTGCGAGAAAGCAACCCCAGAGCCATACTATCCATTTCTCATCACAAGTATCCAGTTCTAGTTGTATCGATCGGGATAAAACTCCGAGCGTCCGTTACCGAGGATCCGGCTATGCATAGATTAGTTCTTCCCTACAGGGGTGCACCAACTTACCCACCACGCTCGCTTAACTCCGGCCGGACACACTTTTCTGGGTCATGCCCGGCCTCGGCTAAACGATACACCGCAACCCTACCTAGAGCTCAGCAGAGAGGTCCCCGTCGGTCTACATCCTAAGTGCTCGGGGGTCTTGGGCCATCGCCCCTCGCCCTCCAGGTCGTTGCGCACATGGCTCAGATCCAAGCACCACCTCTGTTGTGAATGGCGCCAATCACTCCATGCCGCACTACTGAACTGGATGTCTGACAGAGCTTTCGGCTGATGCTACGATGCAGAGTGCCCATAACTGATCCCATGTGATGGTTAGTGCTATCGGGCCAGAGGCCCACTCGGATCAAATATCCAAATCGTTAGTACATTGGGGGTGCGGTAACGAGCAGAGACCCACGATCGATGTGACCCCATCGCCCCGTGTTGAGGACTTGCGGCAAGGGCTAAGAATGCCCGACCATGCCTCGTATTCATATCTCGGGCACCCTCCAGGCACTACTAGGAAAAGGCCTGCTAGTGGCGCACCAGTTTTGCCTACTAATGGCGCACTACTGGTGCGCCACTAGCACCACGCCATTAGAATTAAATACTAATGGCGCACCCCTGGTGCGCCATTAGTATCTGGTATACTAATGGCGCACCACCATGCAGTGCGCCATTAGTATAGCCCACCGTGCGCCATTAGTATGCCTCCCGGGGGCCATATGTACCTTGTGCTCTGGGTTACTAATGGCGCACTTCTATGTGGTGCGCCATTACTAAGTCAGATAGTAATGGCGCACCACATAGAAGTGCGCCATTACTAACAAAAATTTTCAAATTTTTTTTCAATTTTTTTTTCAATTTTTTCTTAATCTCGGGTCACTATGGCTTAATCTCGGGTCAATATGCTTAATCTCAAGTCAAATCGCACTAAGTGGTCAAATTTCCCGGAAGGTCACCCATCCTCACACTACTCCAGCCCGAGCACGCTTAACTTCGCAGTTCTATCCAACCCCAGCACCACCTCACTTAACAAGCACTTGTTGATATATCTATGATATCAATCCTATTAAACCTTGTTGATGTCTGGGACTTTGTTCATGTTCATTAGTGTGATGAAATTTTGAAAAAAATATTTCAAACTTCCCGGTCATATTACGTATCATATTTTGAAAAAAAAATCCAAAAAAAAAAATCGAAACCAATTTTTTTTTTCTGTTACTAGTGGCGCACCTAGCAAATGGTGCGCCACTAGTAAGTTTGAATTTTTTTTCCATGTTTTCCCCTCTAGATCTTAAAAGCTCCGTATCTTTCGTTCTGTTAGGTTTTTGGGGATTCTGAAAATGTTTAACGGGGTGCGCCATTACTAGTTTTGCAAAAAAAATAAAAATAAAATATTTAGTAGTGGCGCACCAGTGAATAGTGCGCCATTACTAGTTTGAACTAGTAATGGCGCACTGTACCCAGGTGCGCCATTACTAGTTTTGAAAAAAAAAGTAAAAAAAATTGTTAGTAGTGGCGCACGGAGTGTGTGGTGCGCCATTACTAGTTAAAACTAGTAATGGCGCACTCTGGCATGGTGCGCCATTAGTATTTTTGGAAAAATAAAAAAAATTATTACTAGTGGCGCACCATGTGTCTGGTGCACCATTATTGTCTTTCACACTAATGGCGCACCAACACATGGTGCGCCACTGCTATATAGTAGTGGCGCACCACATGTCTGGTGCGCCATTAGTGGCCATATCATCTATAGCCCTTTTCCTAGTAGTGAGGGCAACCCGTCTCCACGTCACTCGCCACTTAGGCTCACGCGGGTACCTCCTCAGGGTCGACCCACCTTTCCAAGTAATAGTTGTAAAGTCCAAGTATCCGTGTGTCCATAACATCAAGGGAGTCCGAGGTATCACCCTCGTTGGATTCCTACTTGATGTATGCATCAAGGTGAACTCGGAGGAATCACCCTCGATGGGTTCACCCTTAAGGTGTTGCACGACAGCGTCGCTACCGGAAGTGGTGAAGGAGGAATCACCCTCGATGACCACAACCAAATAGCTACTCTACAGAGTTAACATCAGAAGTGCTATACGAGGTATCACCCTCGGCACTCGATAGTAACGCTGCAGTGTCGTACAACTAAGGGGGTGATGTGCGGTGCCTGTGCCTGTCTTTGATCCCGTTGATCGGGCCTTCTGATAATCCAGTGGGGCAGTTTGGTCAAAGTGGGGTCTCTGATGGGTCACTAACCAGCCTATACTAAGCAGTTTAGGATAAACAGGTAAGGTTTCAATAGCTGGTTACAACAACAAGCTATGCATCAGAATAGGTAAAACAGTAGCAGCAGCAATTCTAATGCAAGCACAAGAGAGAAGAGAATAGGCGATATAGGCATGCTCAAGGGGCGGTGCTTGCCTGGTTGCTCGGCGGCAAAGGCAAGGTCGTCAACGGTGTCGTCGGGCTCCTGAGCTGCTTCTGTCTCAGGAACTGCGTCTGTAGCGGGGTATACCAAGAGAGAAGAGGGGGAGGAAACTGATAAATACACGGCAAACATATGCAACACAGAGCATGCTAAGCTAACATGCAGTGCAGGGTTGCCTAAACACATGTCTAAACCATATTAGTTACTTTAGGATTTAAGTTGGATTTATTAACCGGTAGTTGTGCACTATTCATCTACCGGATATGGCCTCGAAGTTGCGGGTTCACCTCCAAAGAGGGTCCCGACACGGAAACAGATAGCACAGTCAGATTCGTATCGTCGTTCTGATCAACTTTCACGTACAAAGTTTTTCGATCTGAGCTACGGATTATTTTCTATGATTTTCTATAGTTTTAATTATTTTCTAGAATTTATTTAATCACTTAATCCAACATTATCCAGAACAGTGTCCAATGATGTCAGCATGACGTAGAGGTGACATCAGCAGGTCAACTGGGCGGTTGACCAGTCAAACCTGACAGGTGGGTCCAGTGGGACCCACATGTCATTGACTCAGCTAACTAAACAGAGTTAAATTAAACTAACTAATCTAATTAGCGAGTGGGGCCCAGTAGTCAGTGGGTGTTTAGAGATTTAATTAACTAACTAATTAATTAGCAGATTATCTATTTATTTTATTTCATTTAAAGAAGTGGGGTCCGAATGTCATAGACATAGGGGGCGACCATGTCAGCGTTGACCCAAGTCAACTGGTCAAAGGGGGCCCACAGGGCCCGCAGTCAGTGACTATGAGGTGGGGCCGGCTGTGGCGCCCCGTCTGATTACCACTATAGCCAAACGGTCACCACGCATACCAGCCCAGGAAATCACTCTGGCATGCGCGTTTACAACAAGTATCAAGAACACAGGCATTTCTATTAATGGATATATTGGTCTTACATTAGATATATTACAGAGGTGATGGCAGCGGAAAAGCTCTATCTAAGGTAGCATGGTCCTGATGCGGCTCCAATCCACAGGGATCTGACTGGGTTATGCTCCTAGCCCGCGTATGCTCCGGTTCCTCGTCGACGGACGACGGATCCTTATGTGAACCTGGCCACATTGAAGGCCGCTGAGTACTTTTGAATGTAATCGCAAGCAAACCAAACTAACATATACACCAAGCAATGCAATCCATGGCATTCAAGCATGCACTAGTTATTAGAGCAATATTAATTATCATGACATAGCAGGATTATCTAGCAGGTTAATTTCTAAAGTAAAATTATAGTACAGTAAAGTATATCAAGTAAATAATCAATACTGCAAACATTCTCATGATCCAAATCTAATCCAAGTCTTTCGGTCATCCGACCGCTCATCTCATAGCCATCCCATGCCTAACATGTCATATTCCTGACATCATCTGATGTCTATGCATCTGCACTACCAGTTTGACAAACTTACTCTCTCTCATCATTATTATCACTGTTCCGGTTGACCACATAGAGAGGTCTGGACAGACTGTCCAATACCGTGGATGCGGCTATTCGAATAGATTTTACACTCTCCAGAGGTTGCGCACTTTACCCACACCATGGAGCACCTGACCTCGTGATCCCATTCGGGTGGACCAGCGTTGCTCCAACGAAACCTGCCTAACCCGTGACTCTTCCACCGTACCACCGGCAATCATCCTCCCCCGGAGTACTGCCCTGGGTGGCCCCTGTGTCACCTCGTGACACCTGCCACCGTCGTGGCCAAACTAAACTGTCCCAAACAGGGACTCCCGGGTTAAACAATCAACATGGCTCACAAGGGTATCACCGCCTATCGGGCCAGGGTAGCGCGCACGCATAACCTTCCCTAGTTGGCGGTACCGATAAAAGAGCACGCGATCAGACCAAGTCAAGGCCGTCCCATACCGGCAAATGTGGTTGCACGGATAAGTCCGGATAGGTGACTCTGGATCAACCAACTAGGTTTAGCTTTAGCAGGTACTTAGCAAGCATGGTTGTTTATCATGAATAACTTAACGTGGTGGTAACTATGTATGAGGTAACAACTATGGAAACATAACTACTTATCTTCATATAACTTCACAATGAGTCATTGGTGAAGCAAGATTTAAATGGCAAGTTAGCACTCTACAAGTTCTAGCTGTACGTTACGACCGTCGGAACCCTTGCACAAAACCGGCAAAGAAACCAGTAGCCACCAGGACGGTCTTTACAACTTAGATCTGGGACATTATCGGAGTAACTCAACCCTAGCTCAAGACGGCTGGAAAGCAGCTCAGAGCATGAGACGGTGTTGATAAGAAGAATGTAGCAGTTCCCTAAGACGGCCGAGAAACAGCTCAGAGCATAGGGTCACTGCTACGGAAAGAAATTCAACAGCTGCCCGAGACGGCCGAAAAGCAGCTCAGAACATGGATAGCTGCTGACAAGAGAAATAAAAGTCGGCATCCACCCCGGATGGCCGGAAACAGCTCAGAACACAGGCGTGGTGCCATCACCGAAGAAAGTGCAAGCAAGGGTTCGTCAGAGTCACATACAACTCACTACTACACAGACAAGCATATTAATTCAAACATGCAGGAGTAACACAGAGCAATGCTTTAGGGCACATATCAGATGGTCGGCTTGCCTGGGGTCAAAGAATACTCTGGGAAGAAGTGTGGAGAGTCCGTGGAAAGGATCGCCGGAAGCTGTTCCTTCTCGGAGGGGCTGACTGAAGGGCAAGGGCAAAATGGTCATTTTCACAATGTGAAAACATTATGGAAGTGACATCATCACAACGGGCTCGACGAGACGAATATGTGGGCGTTGGTTTCACCTGAATCGGAGTTGTGGATAAAAAGATGTGAAGACTTGACTACCAGGGACCCATCTATAAATATTTTTATTACACAGAGGTCTTCAGTAGTTTTTTCTGGGAAATGAATAAATGAACTGTTGATCTTGGGCTGTGCGGGGCGGAACTTCCGCTGTAGCCATGTGCACTGCAACTGCTGCCCACTGGGCCGGCTCGGGCCAAAAGTGGCCGAGGCCTAGGCGCCAGCTAGGCCGCACAGTTGCTGGGCCGGCCCATCACCCTGCCTCCACTTAAGCTCGTGGGGCCGACCGGTTCGGTCACTGATGTGGGGGGTCCCACGTTGACTCCCTCCTTCGCTCCTTGTCTCCTTCAACCTCCCGACGGGGAGAGACACAGAGAGCCTGGCCGGGCCTCACGCCGGCGACTCCAGCCGACCCCCGTAGTGCTCCGGCCACCGGAATGATCGGGACGACGAGCCGCTCCCGCCTGACCACCTCATGCACGCCAAGGTGCATCGGAGCAAACGCGGCACTGGCCGCGGTGGACGGCGGCGATGGCGAAGACGGGGAGCTCGGCTCGTGGCTCCAGAGGAAGGAAGGGGTGGCAGGGTAGGCTCTGGGGTGGAGGGGGAGGTCACAGATGGTGGTGAGAGAGAGAGCTAGGGCGCGGCTCGCCAGAATTTAGGTGAGGCCGAGCCACGGCTGTGGCGGCAATGGGCGGCGAGGAGAGCCCCTCGGGCTCAGGTTAGAGGTTGGGGAGGGAGCTGGGAGTGTGAGAAGGTGGCTGGTGGGTTCGAAAGGGAGAGGGGCAGGCTATTTATAGCCCGGCGATGAAGAAGGATAGGTTCGACCGCGGCGATGAGCTGGCCGGCTTCTGGAGGTTGCGGGCGACGTGGCTGGAGCCTTGCGGGTGTCGCGGCGCTGCCGACCTGATGAGCAACAGGGGGAGGGGACGGCTCGGGGAGGAAACAGCCAGAGAAAGAGGTGACATCTCGAGGGTCACAGGCAGAATTGCGGCGGAGCTCGTCGCGGCTCAACAACGAAGAATCCAAATGGGGAAGCTGCTGGAGAGGGGCTACGTGGGTGCTGCGAGGCCGTAGGACATGCCCGGACGAGCCAAAGCTGGCCGGAGTTGACACAACGGAGCTCACAAAGAGCAGAGGTCACCACGGGTGCCACGTGCCCTGGAGCGCACCTGCACGTCCTGCCTTGTCAAACATGTTTCTCACTGGTCCATTAGATGAGCTGCATCATTGGATCGACCAGGATGGGTCTGGAGAGGTCGAGGGGATCCAGAACAGGTTCTGAATAGGATCTTGGAGCAGGTACTGGTGTAAAATGGGGTGGTGAATGGGACTGGATCTTTGTCACAGTGAAATGTGATAGGAAGGACTATGTGATGGTAAAATTTGAAGCCATTTGGACAAGATTTGCGCACACTTCCTTTGTAATGCCAAATCTGGTCCAGAAAATGGAATTTGAAGCTGTCCTCAAATGGCTTGATGAAATGAGTTGAATTTTGGTGTAGGGTGATGATTTGGAAGTATGTAGATGCTGGAAAAATTTCAGCTCATTTGGAAATGCCAAAGTGGTACTTCCTTCACAGAGCTTTGAAATGGACAGGAAATTGAGAAAATTTCTGTGGAAGAATGGATAGATGAATTGAGCTGATATTTGGTTTCCGTGAGTGATTTGTTAATGTTAATCATCATGAAAAATTTCAGCTCAAATGGATCAAAGGTTCAGGCACTTCCTTTGCAAACTGAAAATCTGAACATAATTTGCAAATGGATGGTGTGCTCAAACTTTGAACTTTGGGACTTGGATTTTGATGGAAACGGGTGAATATATGGATAGGAAGAACTCCACAATTTATTTGGGATTTTTCCTAGCTACCAAAATGGTAGTTCCTTTAGAAAGTGCCCAAAATGCAATATTGGCATTAAATAGGAAAATGCAATTTCCCTTATTTAATTATGGCCAATATTTTTGTGAGAGCTCAATATGATCACAAGGAATATCTCCACAAGCTCTCATGAACTTTGGAGATGGATAGATATTTTCCTGGATTTAATTCCTTCAACTAGCAGAAAAATGAATTAATTATAAATGAAAAATATTGCAAATGACTTGGCAATATTTTTGCATATCCAGGGTTTACAAAGATAGGATGATCACTGGGAAAAGTTTGGGAGGCAACAGATCAAAGGAAATTGGGGTTCCTTTGTAACTGAAAGAATCAGGGTTTCCCTTCCGGCAACTCGGAAGGTAGGGTTTCGACGGCAAAACCTTGAGAAAGATCTTGGGTGGCAAGGTTGATCTGGAGAGAATCTTTGGTTGAATAGGGAAGGCAAGGCTAGATGACCATCTTCACATACCCAAGAGCTAGAGAAATCCAATAACACCAAGAAAAAAGACGGGAGTCAAATCCCGCGAAGGAAAAAAAACAGGGAGCGAAAACCAGGGTGTCACAAACCTACCCCCCTTAAGAAAATCTCGTCCTCGAGATTTCCGAGCTTACCTCCCGGGGAAGGGGGACTTACCTGTGTGCGACTTGGATCCATCAGCGGTCTTGTCTTTGTAGTTTCACTGACATTTTAACTGCCTCTTCTGATGGACCATGTGTTGTCTCTGCACACAGTTTCCTTGAATCCTTCTCTTTCCTGTTAGGTGTACCTTTTGTCCTGATAGTGGTGTTGCTGGGTGGGGTAGCGGGTAATACCAACAAACCGATCGGTTTCCATGGCCTGTAAGTGACTGCTCCGGGTTTTATTGTGATGCTCCGTACCCTGACTGTTACGGGCAAGACATCCTTTCCTGGTACCAGGCTCACCTGCTCGTATGACCTTGAGTGAGTGGGTGTGGCTTTCTTTTTGCCGGGTCAGAATGCTCAGTCTGGCTGCGGGTTCCGTACTGACATTTCCTTTTGCTTTCGGTATTCTGACTTCGTCCTTAGGTGATCCACAATTTAGGGAACAACATGACCGACTATTGCTGCTATATTCCCAACTGAAATGTCATGCATGATTACAATGTAATCATAGACAGTAATCTTTTATTCCAATGATGTCATGGTGTCTACGAGCTGTTGGTGCTGATGTGCTTTGAGCTACTTCATCTGAATGTCTTGTTTCCAATTCCATCACTTGTGGAAAGGATTCTGTCATATATAGCCTCTTGCTATGACCACAGAGTTGAGCATAGGACCACAAAGGCTAAACATAGTATCACTATCATCTGGTATATTCTTTCAGAGCATAGCCTCTTATCTTGGTTGATGGCCCATATTCATAATGAGTGCGGCAATCTCACTTATAACCACGGGTAGTGCATTGTTGTGGCCGTATATGCAAGAGTCTGACAAGGATTGGTAATACGACTCTGTCCTTGAAGCTGTATCTTGCTGACCATCATGGAGGTTGTTTGTCCACAGCCTCTTGATTCTTGAGGATTCCCTTGATAGACCTGTAATGACTTGCCAACACGGCTTATTGATTGCTTTCCCGGTTTGTCGGGCTTGTTCTCACAACCTACTCTTGCATATCTCGTAGGGGTTACTGTGCTCATATTCTTCTTTTCAACATGGGGCCAATGATTCTCTGAACACAGTCATTCCTGTGTACGATACTCGCATGAACTGATCCACTGGACAGCATGCTCACAACATATGCAGGTGTAGGATAAATCCTTTCATAACCATCGAGTTCTGAGGCGGACGGGTGTTTGGGCTAGTTCTTGCTTCTTAAAAGTTTTTCTTGATGTGTCTTGCTAAGGAAGGTCAGGTGCCTTATGCCAAAAGTTTTCCGTGGTAGCCCACGGTGGAAGATGGGAGTACTATATCCCAGAAGATTTTTTTGCACCAAGTGGTGTAGCGAGGAAGGTTGGCAGTCTGGTAGCTTGCGGAGGAAGGATGGGTTCCTTATGCCAGAAGCCTTTCACTAGACTAACGATTTTCCACACATCTCTGGTCCTTCTGCTGGTCTGATCATTGCTGCTGTAAGGGTTGCACGACTGATGCCGGCTTCATGTTGTTAATTAATTCGGAATACCCTTTGCATTCAAACCAGGTGTTGCCGTTAATAAGCAATCGACGGATAATTCCATTTGGTTCAGCTGAGTTTCCAGCATGTGAAGTCCTCATTGATTCTAGGTAACCACAAACTTATCCATATTCCTTGCAGAACTTGTCACACTGCCTAGAATATTTTCCATTTGCATCGGTGAATTCCAGAATATGCTTTGCAATTTGCATCATCATACCAGAGTTTTGTTGTTGCTCTTGGCACATTCACATTCATGAAATATGTCTTCAGTGGGGAATAAATGTTTCTTGGGTCCATTGAGAAAAGACTCAGTTCACCTCACTGACTGAAATAATCCTTGTGTCGCGGACGGAATAATTTGTCCTTACTGATATTCATTCTTGGTAACTCATCTGACTGCTCCTTAGGCGTGATCCATTCTGAGGCAAACTCTCTCAGGTATATTCTGGCCTTGTCTGTTGCACATAGATTCTGCTTCTGACCCATTCTTTATTCTTGACAGACCCGGTGCTGCTATTCTGAATACTAAGTAGTTGGCTTGGCTTGACTCTTGCTGAATTTGGATTATTGGGTATTATCCAAGTTGTATGCTGGTCTTCTTGATGGCACTTGTGGATGGATCTAGTCGGAGCAAAGAAACGGAACCAACAAGGGAAACAAAAACCGCGAGAAACCAAAAAGCAAATAAAGCTCAAATTTTGTGGACCATTCACATGTGGCCGAAGATTCACTAGTATAACTATTATAGCGCACTCGATGTACCTCTAAGGATTTAGAAGCGAAACCACACAATGCTCCTGGTAGCACTGGTGTCAAGCTCCTGCTACTTCCTTAGGGAACATCACACTCTCGACGTACGATGGCTATAGTCGTGCGATTCTAGGGTTGTCGGGGAAAAGATAAAAGTTATAAGCGTTTCCCAAAGGAAACTAGAGTTAAGGAGAGAAATGCCATGGTTAGCAAGCAGGGTAGGGATATCTGGTTTACCTAGGGGTTCAGGGCTCACGGGTCGTTGCCGGGTGCGAGCATTTCACACAGGAGACAAAGGCCACGAGAGTTGGGGTCTGATGGAGCCAAAATCTATGGGGTTGCCTTATGATCAATAGTAGCCATGCCTGTTTGGCAAAGATGGCTGAAATCCATCTGGGCTTTCTACTGAGCACAAGACAATGAAGTCTAGCTAGGGATAACCTATAGTCAGCCTGGCTGCTTTGATACCATCCGTTGTGGCGCCCCGTCTGATTACCATTGTAGCCAAACGGTCACCACGCATACTAGCCCAGGAAATCACTCTGGCATGCGCGTTTACAACAAGTATCAAGAACACAGGCATTTCTATTAATGGATATATAGGTCTTACATGAGATATATTACAGAGGTGATGGCAGTGGAAAAGCTCTATCTAAGGCAGCATGGTCCTGGTGCGGCTCCAATCCACAGGGATCTGACTGGGTTACGCTCCTAGCCCGCGTACACTCCTGTTCCTCGTCGACGGACGACGGATCCTTATGTGAACCTGGCCACATTGAAGGCCGCTGAGTAATTTTGAATGTAATCGCAAGCAAACCAAACTAACATATACACCAAGCAATGCAATCCATGGCATTCAAGCATGCACTAGTTATGAGAGCAATATTAATTATCATGACATAGCAGGATTATCTAGCAGGTTAATTTCTAAAGTAAAATTATAGTACAGTAAAGTATATCAAGTAAATAATCAATACTCCGAATATTCTCATGATCCAAATCTAATCCAAGTCTTTCGGTCATCCGACCGCTCATCTCATAGCCATCCCATGCCTAACATGTCATATTCCTGACATCATCTGATGTCTATGCATCTGCACTACCAGTTTGACAAACTTACTCTCTCTCATCATTATTATCACTGTTCCGGTTGACCACCTAGAGAGGTCTTGACGGACTGTCCAATACCGTGGACGCGGCTATTCGAATAGATTTTACACTCTCCAGAGGTTACGCACTTTACCCACACCATGGAGCACCTGACCTCGTGATCCCATTTGGGTGGACCAGCGTTGCTCCAACGAAACCTGCCTAACCCGTGACTCTTCCACCGTACCACCGGCAATTATCCTCCCCCGGAGTCCTGCCCTGGGTGGCCCCTGTGTCACCTCGTGACACCTGCCACATTCGTGGCCAAACTAAACTGTCCCAAACGGGGACTCCAGGGTTAAACAATCAACTGGGCTCACAAGGTTATCGCCACCTATCGGGCCAGGGTAGCGCGCACGCATAACCTTCCCTAGTTGGCGGTACCGATAAAAGAGCACGCGATCAGACCAAGTCAAGGCCGTCCCATACCGGCAAATGTGGTTGCACGGATAAGTCCAGACAGGTGACTCTGGATCAACCGACTAGGTTTAGCTTTAGCAGGTACTTAGCAAGCATGGTTGTTTATCATGAATAACTTAACATGGTGGTAACTATGTATGAGGTAACAACTGTGGAAACATAACTACCTATCTTCATATAACATCACAATGAGTCATTGGTGAAGCAAGATTTAAATGGCAAGTTAGCACTCTACAAGTTCTAGCTGTACGTTACGACCATCGGAACCCTTGCACAAAACCGGCAAAGAAACCAGTAGCCACCAGAATGGTCTTTACAACTCAGATCTGGGACATTACCGGAGTAACTCAACCCCGGCTGAAGACGGCTGGAAAGCAGCTCAGAGCATGAGACGGTGTTGATAAGAAGAATGTAGCATTTCCCTAAGACTGCCGAGAAACAGCTCAGAGCATAGGGTCACTACTACGGAAAGAAATTCAACAGCTGCCCGAGACGGCCGAAAAGTAGCTCAGAACACGGACAGCTGCTGACAAGAGAAATAAAAGTCGGCATCCACCCCGGACGGCCGGAAACAGCTCAGAACACAGGCGTGGTGCCGTCACCGAAGAAAGTGCAAGCAAGGGTTCGTCAGAGTCACATACAACTCACTACTACACAGACAAGCATATTAATTCAAACATGCAGGAATAACACAGAGCAATACTTTAGGGCATATTTCAGATGGTCGGCTTGCCTGGGTTCAAAGAATACTCCGGGAAGAAGTGCGGAGAGTCCACGGAAAGGATCGCCGAAAGCTGTTCCTTCTCGGAGGGGCTGACTGAAGGGCAAAGGCAAAATGGTCATTTTCACAATGTGAAAACATTATGGACGTGACCTCATTAGAATGGGCTCGACGAGAGGAAGATGTGGGCATTGGTTTCACCTGAATCGGAGTTGTGGATAAAATGATGTGAAGACTTGACTGCAAGGGACCCATCTATAAATATTTTAATTACACAGAGGTCCTCATTATTATTTTTCTGGGAAATGAATAAATGAACTCTTGATCTTGGGCTGTGCGGGGGCGGAACTGGCGCTGTAGCCGTGTGCACTGCTACTGCTGCCCACTGGGCCGGCTCGGGCCAAAAGTGGCTGAGGCCTAGGCGCCGGCTAGGTCGCATAGTTGCTGGGCCGGCCCATCACCCTGCCTCCACTTAAGCTCGTGGGGCCGACCGGTTCGGTCACTGATGTGGGGGTCCCACGTTGACTCCCTCCTTCGCTCCTCGTCTCCTTCAACCTCCCGACGGGGAGAGACACAGAGAGCCTGGCCGGGCCTCGCGCCGGCGACTCCGGCCGACCCCCGTAGTGCTCCGGCCACCGGAATGATCAAGGCGACGAGCCACTCCCGCCTGACCACCTCATGGACGCCAAGGTGCATCGGGGCAAACGCGGCGCTAGCCGCGGCGGATGGCGGCGATGGCGAAGACGGGGAGCTCGGCTCGTGGCTCCAGAGGAAGGAATGGGTGGTGGGGTAGGCTCTGGGGTGGAGGGGGAGGTCGCTGATGGTGGTGGGAGAGAGAGCTCGGGCGCGGCTCGCCAGAATTTAGGCGAGGCCGAGCCGCGGCGGTGGCGGCAATGGGCGGCGAGGAGAGCCCCTCGGGCTTGGGTTAGAGGTTGGGGAGGGAGCTGGGAGTGTGAGAAGGTGGCTGGCGGGTTCGAAAGGGAGAGGGGCAGGCTATTTATAGCCCGGCGACGGAGGAGGATAGGTTCGGCTGCGGCGATGAGCTGGCCGGCTTCTGGAGGTTGCGGGTGACGTGGCTGGAGCCTTGCGGGTGTCGCGGCGCTGCCGACCTGACGAGTAACAGGGGGAGGGGACGGCTCGGGGAGGAAACAGCCAGAGAAAGAGGTGACATCTCGAGTGTCACGGGCAGAATTGCGGCGGAGCTTGTCACGGCTCAACGAGGAAGAATCCGGAGGGGGAAGCTGCTGGAGAGGGGCTACGTGGGTGCTGCGAGGCTGTAGGACATGCCCGGACGAGCCGAAGCTGGCCGGAGTTGACCCAACGGAGCTCACAGAGAGCAGAGCGCCGTTTTGGCATGCTCTCTGCGTGGTCACCACGTGTGCCACGTGCCCTGAAGCGCACCTGCATGTCCTGCCTTGTCAAACATGTTTCTCACTGGTCCATTAGATGAGCTGGATCAATGGATGGACCAGGATGGGTCTGGAGAGGTCGAGGGGATCCAGAACAGGTTCTGAATAGGATCTTGGAGCAGGTACTGGGGTAAAATGGGGTGGTGAATGGGACTGGATCTTTGTCACAGTGAAATGTGATAGGAAGGACTATGTGATGGTAAAATTTGAAGCCATTTGGACAAGATTTGCACACACTTCCTTTGTAATGCCAAATCTGGTCCAGAAAATGGAATTTGAAGCTGTCCTCAAATGGCTTGATGAAATGAGTTGAATTTTGGTCTTGGGTGATGATTTGAAAGTATGTAGATGCTGGTAAAATTTCAGCTCATTTGGAAATGCCAAAGTGGTACTTCCTTCACAGAGCTTCGAAATGGAGAGGAACTTGAGAAAATTTCTGTGGAAGAATGGATAGATGAATTGAGCTGATTTTTTGTTTCCATGAGTGATTTGTCAATGTTAATCATCATGAAAAATTTCAGCTCAAATGGATCAAAGGTTCAGGCACTTCCTGTGCAAATTGAAAATCTGAACAGAATTTGCAAATGGATGGTGTGCTCAAACTTTGAACTTTGGGACTTGGATTTTGATGGAAATGGTGAATATATGAATAGGAGGAGCTCCACAATTTATTTGGTATTTTTCCTGGCTACCAAAATGGTAGTTCCTTTAGAAAGTGCCCAAAATGCAATATTGGCATTAAATAGGAAAATGCAATTTCCCTTATTTAATTATGGCCAATATTTTTGTGAGAGCTCAATATGATCACAAGGAATATCTCCACAAGTTCTCATGAACTTTGGAGATGGATAGATATTTTCCTAGATTTAATTCCTTCAACTAGAAGAAAAATGAATTAATTATAAATGAAAAATATTGCAAATGACTTGGCAATATTTTTGCATATCCAGGGTTTACAAAGATAGGATGATCACTGGGAAAAGTTTGGGAGGCAACAGATCAAAGGAAATTGGGGTTCCTTTGTAACTGAAAGAATCAGGGTTTCCCTTCTGGCAACTCGAAAGGTAGGGTTTCGACGGCAAAACCTTGAGAAAGATCTTGGGTGGCAAGGTTGATCTGGAGAGAATCTCTGGTTGAATAGGGAAGGCAAGGCTAGATGACCATCTTCACATTCCCAAGAGCAAGAGAAATCTGATAACACCGAGAAAAAAGACGGGAGTCAAATCCCGCGAAGGAAAAAATAGGGAGCGAAAACCAGGGTGTCACACCGGCATGTCCACGTCGGCATCGAACGGTGACTCGTGGCCGGCGACCAAAACGACGGCGGCGCGATCGGGAGGGGAGTCGGGATTCGTCCCCAGGGCACCGTTTCGAGCGTGGCCAGGCTCGTTCGAACAAGCAGACGACGGTGAAGCGATCTGGGGTGGCGGCAGAGGCTGCGGTGGTCGGTAATGTCGACGGCGAGCGGCGAAGCGGACGCCAGAGTCCGGTCGTCATCGGGATCGGAGCTACGGCGTGCAAAATGAGCAGCGCGAGGTGGCTACGGCGTCTACTCGATGCGGGGAGTGCAACGGTGGCACGCACGGGACCATATGGTCACCGTGGCCACGCCGGCGACGTGGCCAGGCGGCGGAGGGCTCGGCCAAACGCCGGAGCAGTAGCTAGGGGCGGCTAGAAGGGGCATGGAAGGGCGTGTTCTGCACAAGAGCTCACCGCGGTTGCGTGGGGTCTAGGCAGACGGCTCGGGGAGGAAACATCCAGAGAAAGAGGTGACATCTCGAGTGTCACAGGAAGAATTGCGGCGGAGCTCGTCGCGGCTCAACGAGGAAGAATCCGGAGGGGAAGCTGCTGGAGAGGGGCTACATGGGTGCTGCGAGGCCGTAGGACATGCCCGGACGAGCCGAAGCTGGCCGGAGTTGACCCAACGGAGCTCACAGAGAGCAGAGCGCCGTTTTGGCATGCTCTCTGCGTGGTCACCATGTGTGCCACGTGCCCTGGAGCGCACCTACATGTCCTGCCTTGTCAAACATGTTTCTCACTGGTCCATTAGATGAGCTGGATCAATGGATGGACCAGGATGGGTCTGGAGAGGTCGAGGGGATCCAGAACAGGTTCTGAATAGGATCTTGGAGCGGGTACTGGGGTAAAATGGGGTGGTGAATGGGACTGGATCTTTGTCACAGTGAAATGTGATAGGAAGCACTATGTGATGGTAAAATTTGAAGCTATTTGGACAAGATTTGCACACACTTCCTTTGTAATGCCAAATCTGGTCCAGAAAATGGAATTTGAAGCTGTCCTCAAATGGCTTGATGAAATGAGTTGAATTTTGGTCTTGGGTGATGATTTGAAAGTATGTAGATGCTGGTAAAATTTCAGCTCATTTCGAAATGCCAAAGTGGTACTTCCTTCACAGAGCTTCGAAATGGAGAGGAACTTGAGAAAATTTCTGTGGAAGAATGGATAGATGAATTGAGCTGATTTTTTGTTTCCATGAGTGATTTGTCAATGTTAATCATCATGAAAAATTTCAGCTCAAATGGATCAAAGGTTCAGGCACTTCCTGTGCAAATTGAAAATCTGAACAGAATTTGCAAATGGATGGTGTGCTCAAACTTTGAACTTTGGGACTTGGATTTTGATGGAAATGGTGAATATATGAATAGGAGGAGCTCCACAATTTATTTGGTATTTTTCCTGGCTACCAAAATGGTAGTTCCTTTAGAAAGTGCCCAAAATGCAATATTGGCATTAAATAGGAAAATGCAATTTCCCTTATTTAATTATGGCCAATATTTTTGTGAGAGCTCAATATGATCACAAGGAATATCTCCACAAGTTCTCATGAACTTTGGAGATGGATAGATATTTTCCTAGATTTAATTCCTTCAACTAGAAGAAAAATGAATTAATTATAAATGAAAAATATTGCAAATGACTTGGCAATATTTTTGCATATCCAGGGTTTACAAAGATAGGATGATCACTGGGAAAAGTTTGGGAGGCAACAGATCAAAGGAAATTGGGGTTCCTTTGTAACTGAAAGAATCAGGGTTTCCCTTCTGGCAACTCGAAAGGTAGGGTTTCGACGGCAAAACCTTAAGAAAGATCTTGGGTGGCAAGGTTGATCTGGAGAGAATCTCTGGTTGAATAGGGAAGGTAAGGCTAGATGACCATCTTCACATACCCAAGAGCTAGAGAAATCCGATAACACCGAGAAAAAAGACGGGAGTCAAATCCCGCGAAGGAAAAAATAGGGAGCGAAAACCAGGGTGTCACACCGGCATGTCCACGTCGGCGTCGAACGGTGACTCATCGCCGGCGACCAAAACGACGGCGGCGCGATCGGGAGGGGAGTCGGGATTCGTCCCCAGGGCACCGTTTCAAGCGTGGCCGGGCTCGTTCGAACAAGCAGACGACGGTGAAGCGATCTGGGGTGGCGGCAGAGGCTGCGGTGGTCGGTAATGTCAACGGCGAGTGGCGAAGCGGACGCCGGAGTCCGGTCGTCATCGGGATCGGAGCTACGGCGTGCAAAATGAGCAGCGCGAGGTGGCTACGGCGTCTATTCGATGCGGGGAGTGCAACGGTGGCACGCACGGGACCATATGGTCACCGTGGCCACGCCGGCGACGTGGCCAGGCGGCGGAGGGCTCGGCCAAACGCCGGAGCAGTAGCTAGGGGCGGCTAGAGGGGGCATGGAAGGTGTGTTCTTCACAAGAGCTCACCGCGGGAGCGTGGGGTCTAGGCAGACGGCTCAGGGAGGACCGGTGGTGCAGATCGACGGCGAGGTCGTGCGGTGGCCGAGGGCGGAGGCGAGGAAGAATGCAGCGTTGCGAGGGGCTCCCGGTCTCGATCCGGCTGAGTAGTCGAAGTAGAAGTCCACGGCGGTGCTCCAGGACTTGTCGGAGCGTCGAACGGGCGACGGTGGGAGCGGCTATGGCAAACGGCGGCGAGGGTGGCGCTCGGGCATCTCCGAATTGAAGCAGAGAGGTGGCGAGGGGGAATTGGGGGCGCTAGGGTTTTAGGGGGAAGGGAGATACGCACGGGGGAGTACTTGACGGCACCGGGGAGCCGTGGGATGGCCGACAGCGTGGCAAGAGCCGGTCGGATGCGCGCGCGCGCTGACGCGTGCAGGAGGAGGGAGACGAGCTCTAGTTGGGCTGGGCCCAATCCTGTAGCAGCAGGCTTAAGTGCATAGTAGAGCATTAGGCCTTTTCTATTTTCTCTTTTTCTGTTTTCTTTTCAACTCTGTTTTGCAAATTGTTTGTGCACTTGATGACTTTTGTAAAATGTGTGACCTAGCTCATAAATTGCAGTGCATCAATACCTATCACCAAAAATTAGTTTGGGAAAAATTACAATTTCATATTTAATTTATATTAATTAAAAGATTATTAAATGTTGCTTTTAGTCACTGTTTGAGGTTGTTAAGGTCACTTAACTAATCCATTTAATGTTAGTTACAATTTTATAATTGTCTCTGGATTATTTACAATACTATGAACATTTTTAGTTCCTTGATTTGAACAACTTTTATTTTCACTTTAAATTCTAGTTGAAATTTTAATTGGATTTTGACATGGATTATGACAATAATAATGATCAAGCACTGTTAAACAGGATGATTTGGCATTATCAAAAGGCAACCACTGTAGCCATTACATAGGTATGTTACAATTCTCCTCCACTAAAAGAAGTTCTCATCCCGAGAATTCAGGAGGTAGAAGGAAAGAGGTCGGGGTATTCCTTGCGAAGATGATCCTCGCGTTCCCAAGTGGCTTCATCTTCAGTATGATTCGACCACTGCACTTTTAGGAACTTGGTAACCTTCTGACGGGTTCGACGTTCAGCTTCATCGAGAATGCGGATCGGATGCTCCTTATAAGAAAGATCATCTTGCAATTCGAGCATCTCGTGATCCACTGCCCAGTGCGGCGCTTCCTTGAAGCATTTACGAAGTTGCGACACATGGAAGACGTCGTGGATATGAGAGAATTGCGGCGGCAACTCCAATTTGTATGCCACCTGACCACGTCTGGCAAGAATGCGAAAAGGACCAATGTAGCATGGAGCTAACTTGCCCTTGATTCCGAAGCGGTGAGTGCCCTTCATAGGAGTGACAGGCAGATAAGCTTGATCACCAGGTTGATAAGTCAAACCCCATCATTTGCGATCATAGTTGCTCTTCTGGCGGTCCTGAGCCGCCTTGAGATTTTCTCGGACAATACGGACTTGCTCTTCGGCGTGTTGGATAATATCCGGACCCACGAGCGGTCGTTCCCCAGTTTCTGACCAATTCAGAGGGGTTCGACACTTACGTCCATATAGAACTTCGAAGGGGGCCATTTTCAAGCCGGCTTGATAGCTGTTGTTGTATGAGAACTTGGCATACGGGAGAGATTCGTCCCACTTCTTGCCGAAGGAAATAACACAAGCTCGCAGCATGTCTTCAAGCACTTGATTAACTCGCTCGACTTGGCCTTGTGATTGGGGGTGATAAGCTGAACTCCGGGTAATATGAGTTCCCATAGCTTGTTGGAAACTTTCCCAGAACTTTGAGGTGAAAAGCCCGCCACGGTCCAAACTGATCTCTTTCGGAATACCATGGAGTGATACAATTCTGGAGATATATAATTCTGCCAACTAACTAGCAGTGATCTTCTCCTTGACAGGCAGAAAGTGTGCAACTTTTGAAAGTTGGTCGACGACGACAAGAATAGCATCATGACCCTTTTGTGACTTGGGAAGGCCAGTAATGAAATCCATCTGAACTTTATCCGATTTCCATAGAGGAATAGGGAGCGGTTGTAGAATTCCAGCAGACTTCTGATGTTATACTTTAACGCGAAGGCACACATCACATTCAGCAACATATCGAGCAATATCCTGCTTCATTTTGGACCACCAGTACCTTTGTCGGAGATCACGATACATCTTGGTACTACCCGGATGAATAGACAGCGGTGTATCATGTGCCTCCTTCATGACCTTGTCAGTCATAAGTTCGAAGCGAGGTACAACAATGCGGTCTCTGAAATACAAGGTTCCATCTTCAGACAACGAGAAATCCCTGTACTTTTCTAGGTGAAAATCTTTCTTCATCACATCAATTTCAGCATCTTTAGCTTGCGCATCCTTAACAGCTTTCTCTAGATCTGGTTGTATCACAAGGTTATTAAGAGAACCATGTGGAACAATACGCAGATTCAGCTTGCACAGTTCTTCAAAAAGACGAGGTTGAGCTCGCTTAACCATGAGGTTGTCGCAATAGGACTTGCGGCTTAAGGCATCAGCCATCACGTTAGCCTTGCCAGGGGTGGAAGAAATACCCAAATCATAGTCCGTAATGGCCTCCATCCATCTTTGCTGACGGAGGTTCAGAGATGGTTAAGTGAACAAGTACTTCAGGCTTTTATGATCCATGTAGATCTCACAACGATTACCGAGGAGGTAATGTTGCCACAACTTCAATGCATAGATGACAACAGCTAGTTCTAGATCATGGACCGGGTAGTTCTCTTCATGAGGACGCAACTGTCGAGAGCCATAAGCAATCACCTTACGCTCTTGCATTAGGACACAGCCTAATCCTTCACGGGATGCGGCACAATAAATCACGAAGTCTTTGCGAGAATCTGGAGGAGCAAGTACTGGGGCAGATGTTAGCTTGTCTTTGAGTGTTTGAAAGCTTTCTTGACATTTGTGTATCCACTCAAACTTAACGCCCTTGTGAAGCAGATCAGTCAAAGGCTTAGCAATCTTAGAAAAGTTCTCGACAAACCAATAGCAATAGCTTGCAAGGCCGAGAAAACATCTCACTTGCTTGACGTTCTTCGGAGGAGTCCAGTCAAGAATAGCCTGAACCCGCTCCGGGTTAACAGCAATTCCATCCTTGGAAATCACATGACCAAGGTAGGTTACTTCAGAAAGCCAAAATTGGAGTATTTGGCATACAACTGGTGTTCTAGGAGCCTTTCCAGTACAAGACGGAGGTGTTCAGCATGTTCTTTATTCCTTGAATAGACCAGAATATCATCTAGATATACCACGACGAACTTGTCGAGGTAATCCATGAAGATGTAATTCATCAGACGGGAGAATGTGGCTAGAGCATTTGTTAAGCCAAATGACATGACAGTGTACTCATAAGAGCCATAGCAAGTAACAAATGCAGTCTTTGGAATATCCTCTTCGCGGACACGGATCTGATGATAACCCAACCTCAAGTCGAGTTTAGATAACACCGATGACCCAGCAAGTTGATCATACAAATCATTGATCCGAGGAAGCAGATATTTGTTCTGGATTGTGGCTTGGTTAATGGGCCGATAATCTTGAACCAATTGGTTAGTTCCAAACTTCTTCTTAACGAAGAGTGAAGGTGCTCCCCAAGCAGAGGAACTGGGGCGGATGAAACCCTTCTTAAGTGACTTATCGATTTCTTCCTCAAGCTCGAGAAGGTGGTGTGGAGGCATCTTATAAGGACACTTCGCAATAGGAGCTCTGCCTGGTTTCAAGTCGATGACAAACTCGACAGCTCTAACAGGGGGTATTCCTGGAAGTTCTTCTAGAAAGACATCTTGAAAATCATGAACAACTGGAACGTTCTCGATGCCTTCAAGAGGTGAGGCGTTCAAAGCATTCAGAGCATAAATCTGAGCTTTGGCGTTCTAAACTTTTCGAGCTGAGTATCTGACGGTTTGGCCGAAAGGGTGTGTGATGCGGACTGTTTCAGTGGCACAGTCAATCAAAGCTTTATGAGGCTTCAACCAGTCCATACCCAGAATAATGTCTATGTTGGAGGTCTTGAGAGCAATGAGGGAAACGGGGAACATCAATCCTCCAATCACAATGTGGTTACCGTGGCTAACCATGGTAGTTTGCCAATTAGCCCTAGGTGACTGGATTACTAATGGAGTGGACAACTCCTCGAAAGGTATATCATGGCTTCGCGCAAAACTTTCGGACCTGAAGGAGTGCGATGCTCCAGAATCAAAGAGGACTGAAGCTAGGATTGAATTCACTAGAAGGGTGCCCATCACAAATTTGGGGTCCTGTCGAGCTTCTTCAATGTTGACTTGGTTGACATGGACAAGCTGATTAGCAGGTGGTCTGGTTTCAACGTTCCTGGAAGGATGTTTTCGACGGCTCTTCCTGCAACCAACAGAAGGACATGATGTGTGTTGAGGTTGACTCTGATGGCAGTTGATAGTACGGTGCCCTGGCTGTCCAGACTGGTGGCACAAACCATCATTATGAGAAGGAGCCATAGCATTGAGCTGTCCACTTTCTCTATTCAGTTGTCTTGGTGGTTGTCGGTGTAGTAAACAGGGGGGTGTTCACTACCCCTGGACACGCACCGGCAAGTCGCAGCCTCCAGGCGGGAAGGACATGGCAGAGGAGGAATCCACCCAAGAGTACATTCGAAGCCCGGTTCCCGGCAAGGTTTACTTGCCGGGAATGGGTCCACGCAACGCCGGCAATGCAGAGCTGGCAAGACAAGACTCCAGGCGGGTCGACCAGAAGATCAAGTCTACTACTGCCGGCGAGATCAGGGCCGGCAAGCTCAGGATTCGACAAGACTAAAGATAAGGCCTCGGCAAGGTTCTTGCCGGGATGACCAGCTGAACCCGGCAAGGCTTGCCGGGGGACAGCTAGACTGAAGACAAGGCCCCGGCAAGGTTCTTGCCGGGATGACCAGCTGAGCCCGGCAAGGTTATGCCACTATGCTATTGCTCCAGTGCGACCGCCAGCATGGCACTCTGGACCCTTCTCCAGGCATGCGTGGCATAGCACTGTGCCAAGCGGTGCTGATGGGATGGCCCCTTTTCCCATCCCCAAGAAGCTAAGGGACACCTAGACAGAGCATTTAATGCGCTTGTCCTGACCCGTCAGTGATAAGCATGTAAATGCTGTAGCAGAGTACTTGCCGCGGCAAGGTACTTGCCCCGGCAAGTCATTGGCTGCGGCAAGGTATTGGCTGCGGCAAGATAGCAGCTGCGGCAAGGTACTTGCCCCAGCAAGTTACCTTGCGCGGCAAGCTATTGGTTGCGGCAAGCTGTCAAGTGCGGCAAGGTCTTGCCGCGGCAAGCGTTACTGTACCACTGTGCTACTGTGCTGCTGCTCCAGTGCCTCTGCCAGCGTGGCGCTCTGGGTCCTTCCAAGCATGCGTGGCAGGGCACTATGTAGACGGCGGTGCAGGAGCAGGTGGGATAGGCTTTTCCCACGTCCAAGACGTCCAGATACATGTATCTGGATAGCTAAGGCATGGGCATTTAATGCCCTTGTCCCCTGCCGTCAGTGGTAGGTAGGACATGTCATCCTAGTAATGATGGCCTTACTGTAGCAACTTTCCACCTCTACCTTTACTGTTTGCCACCTGTTGGTGACCCCTTTGTGCGTATAAAAGGAGGCCCATAGGCAACGTGGAAAGAAAAAGGAAAGTTAGGAACTCGGAGATTGAGAACTCCAGTATTGTACGCAGCTACTCTGTACTGTAGCGCTCTTGGAGCTAGAACAATCATCCTGATAATACACCAAAAAAGCAGGAGTAGGGTTTTACGCATCCGTGCGGCCCGAACCTGGGTAAATCTCTCGCGTGCGCTGTCGTGTTCTTCGCTATATCTGCTCTTCGTGCGGCCGTCTCTCCCTGCCGAACGTAAAAGGGGTCCTTCCCTGGGTCCCATAGGTGATCGTGGATTCGTTCCCGACATCTTTGGCGCGCCAGGTAGGGGTGAGGGGCTGCGCGAACCTGATCTGGCGATCAGCGCGGCAGTTTCTTCATCATCTTCACCGCCATAGCGTCCAAGAAGAAGGGCCTGAACCTTCGCAAAAAGCTAAGTTTTAAAGCTTTAATTACTTTCTGCTGTTAAGTCTTATCCTGGACGATATTTTTGTGCATAACCTGTGCGCGAAGGAGCGCTCCTGAAACATTCTGCGCTCCTGGTTGTTTTGGGTCCGCCCAACAATGCAGACGCAGCTGCGATTGTTTCTAAGGCGTTAAGCTCCCGAAGAGGCGGCATTCTCGATAGGCTGCTGAACAGGACCCGATCCTAAGCGCCATCGACCGGAACGTGCGCATTCGGGGAGTATTCCGGCAAGCGTGGGGGGCTCACTGTGCAAAAATGTAGTCGTTTAAGGAGAAGGCCTTAGCGAGTTTTATTCTAAGGTTCCTGCGTAAACCCGTATGCTGAGGAGCCTTCCCGGGGCTAGTCGCGCTCCTGGTTGCCTCGAGTCCGCTCGGCAACCTGAGCAGCTGCGCCAGAGCCGGGAAGGTAAACCTTTTCGGGAAGCGGCGTTCCTGGCAAGCTGCTAAGGATCCGTTCCTCAAGGCGCTGCTGACTGGATCGTGCGCACCGGAAAGTGTTCCGGCAAGCAAGGGAATATTCAGTAGGAGTCAAGATTGCAGCGAATCCGACATTAACCAGAAGCTAATCAACTTGTTTTGCTCAAACGCTGTTGTGGCATTTCATGCCCAGTCAGTGTTGCAGGAACACGCATGGAAGGCGAGCTCGGGGGCTGGCAGCGCCCCAGAGAGTAACCCCCTGAAGAGCCTCCCTGGCAACAAGCTTGCCGGAAGCTGGCGTTGAGAACGTCAAGGTTCTCCGCCAGAGTCAAGAGCCTCCCCGGCAACAAGCTTGCCAGAAGCTGGCGTTGAGAACGTCAAGGTTCTCCGCCAGAGTCAAGAGCCTCCCCGGCAACAAGCTTGCCGGAAGCTGGCGTTGAGAACGTCAAGGTTCTCCGCCAGAGTCAAGAGCCTCCCCGGCAACAAGCTTGCCGGAAGCTGGCGTTGAGAACATCAAGGTTCTCCGCCAGAGTCAAGAGCCTTCCCGGCAACCCCTTGCCGGAAGCTGGCGTCGAGAACGTCAAAGTTCTCTGCCAGAGTTAAGAGCCTCCCTTGCCGGGGGCTCCGATAACCACTCTTTGAGCAAGAAACAAGCTCGGGGGCTAGCGGCGCCCTAGCAGAAAAAGCTAAGTTGCACAGATTTTTCGGCAATTGCATTCATTTTACTGTCCTCACTCGCTTCTTACACCTACACGCGAAGGAGCCTTCCCGGGGCTAGTTGCGCTCCTAGTCGCCTCGAGTCCGCTCGGCGATGTGAGCAGCTGCACCAGAACCGGGAAGGTAAACCTTTCCGCGAGGCGGCGTTCCCGGCGAGCTGCTAAGGACCCGATCCCCAAGCGCCGCTGCCTGGAGCGTGCGCACCAGAAAGCTTTCCAGCAAGCGTGGGTCGTCTTGATTGATTCCTCGTTCTCGTATATCGACCTGCACGCGAAAGGACCTTGCCGTGGTTAGTCCGCGCTCTGGTTTTGCCTCGAGTCCGCTCGGCAAACTTAGCAGCTGCATTCTGGCCCGGCAAGTCGCCTTGCCGGCGGCGGCGTTTCCAGCAGGCTGCTAAAGACCCGCACCTAGCGCTCGCGGCAAGCGTGCGCACCGGCAGGGTTTCCAGACAGCGTAGGGTACAAGATATGTGCAAGGACGGAATCAATCAAGGGGGAAGCATGCATTCATTTAGCATGAAGGAATATCTCTTGTGCCATAAAGCTTGGCCTAATTAAGGTAAATTGTTTCTTTATGCGTGCCATTGCAGCAACAGGGTTGCGACCTCCAGGCGGGAGGAACGGCAGGGAACAGATCTACATGTTGCCGGTGCGCGTCGTTGGGCCTAGCCCGGACAACCACTGTGCACGCCTGTCCGGCCCAGGCCTGGGGGCTCCTGTTGGTGTAGTAAACAGGGGGGTGTTCACTACCCCTGGACACGCACCGGCAAGTCGCAGCCTCCAGGCGGGAAGGACATGGCAGAGGAGGAATCCACCCAAGAGTACATTCGAAGCCCGGTTCCTGGCAAGGTCTACTTGCCGGGAATGGGTCCACGCAACGCCGGCAATGCAGAGCTGGCAAGACAAGACTCCAGGCGGGTCGACCAGAAGATCAAGTCTACTACTGCCGGCGAGATCAGGGCTGGCAAGCTCAGGATTCGACAAGACTAAAGATAAGGCCCCGGCATGGTTCTTGCCGGGATGACCAGCTGAACCCGGCAAGGCTTGCCGGGGGACAGCTAGACTGAAGACAAGGCCCCGGCAAGGTTCTTGCCGGGATGACCAGCTGAGCCCGGCAAGGTTATGCCACTATGCTACTGCTCCAGTGCGGCCGCCAGCATGGCACTCTGGACCCTTCTCCAGGCATGCGTGGCAGAGCACTGTGCCAAGCGGTGCTGATGGGATGGCCCCTTTTCCCATCCCCAAGAAGCTAAGGGACACCTAGACAGAGCATTTAATGCGCTTGTCCTGACCCGTCAGTGATAAGCATGTAAATGCTGTAGCAGAGTACTTGCCGCGGCAAGGTACTTGCCCCGGCAAGTCATTGGCTGCGGCAAGGTATTGGCTGCGGCAAGATAGCAGCTGCGGCAAGGTACTTGCCCCGGCAAGTTACCTTGCACGGCAAGCTATTGGTTGCGGCAAGCTATCAAGTGCGGCAAGGTCTTGGCGCGGCAAGCGTTACTGTACCATTGTGCTACTGTGCTGCTGCTCCAGTGCCTCTGCCAGCGTGGCGCTCTGGGTCCTTCCAAGCATGCGTGGCAGGGCACTGTGTAGACGGCGGTGCTCTGTAGCTAGCGGTGCAGGAGCAGGTGGGATAGGCTTTTCCCACGTCCAAGACGTCCAGATACATGTATCTGGACAGCTAAGGCATGGGCATTTAATGCCCTTGTCCCCTGCCGTCAGTGGTAGGTAGGACATGTCATCCTAGTAATGATGGCCTTACTGTAGCAACTTTCCACCTCTACCTTTACTGTTTGCCACCTGTTGGTGACCCCTTTGTGCGTATAAAAGGAGGCCCATAGGCAACGTGGAAAGAAAAAGGAAAGTTTGGAACTCGGAGATTGAGAACTCCAGTATTGTACGCAGCTACTCTGTACTGTAGCGCTCCTGGAGCTAGAACAATCATCCTGATAATACACCAAAAAAGCAGGAGTAGGGTTTTACGCATCCGTGCGGCCCGAACCTGGGTAAATCTCTCGCGTGCGCTGTCGTGTTCTTCGCTATATCTGCTCTTCGTGCGGCCGTCTCTCCCTGCCGAACGTAAGATCGTGGATTCTTAATCTGGGGTCCTTCCCTGGGTCCTTCCCTGGGTCCCATAGGTGATCGTGGATTCGTTCCCGACAGTGGTGGAGGCAGACGAGGTGCAACATAAGATGGCCTGGGTACGGGGGCAGGTCGGTGATGAACATTGTGCATAATCCACACTCGACGTTTCTGAACAGGCTGACCCGAGGATGAGCCAACATCACGAGGGCGCTTGAGCGACTCCTGGTACTTAGCCAGACCAGTTTCAGCTCGAAAGGCTTGACTGACAAGCGTCACAAAGTCCTCACAATCAAGGGCAACAAGTGCGAGGTTTATATCAGTACGTAGTCCTTCATGGAATTTCTTCTGCTTGCGAGCGTCAGTGTCGACGTCATCCGCAGCATAGCGGGATAATTCAAGTAATTTCCTCTGATATTCATCCACAGTCATTGTGCCCTGTGAGAGTTTGCGGAACTCCTGCTTCTTCTGGTCGATCAGACCTGGAGGGATGTACCTTGCACGAAAGGCTGACTGAAATTCCTGCCAAGTGGTTACAGTCTCTGCAGGCAACATATCCTTGAGGCCTTCCCACCATTGAGTAGCTGGACCCTTTAAGTGGAATGTCGCAAAGGTGACATAACTATCAGGGGCAACATTAGCTGACTCCATCTCAAACAGGATGTCATGAAGCCAATCATCAGCATCCATAGGATTGGTGGAGTTGCGGAAAACGGATGGATTGAGGCGCACGAATTCTGGCAGATTTATTGGAGCAGTCTATTGCTGAGCATTCTGAGTTGGGAACTGAGCCAATACTCTGGTCATAAACTGACAGTTGAGTTCAAACTACTAACGGTTGAGTTCAAACTGCTGCATCATTGCGGCAATATAGGGTGGAGGTGGAGGATCGTCAGCCATCCTGCCAAATTAACAGGGGCAATTTAGCAAGAAAAATTGCATGTGTAAGAGATCATTCACGATGTAACATGAGTAATGGACAAGAAGGATCAGGTGCATATTAGTAGTCATTAAAGACATACAGAACGATGCACGGAGTTGGACACAAACAGCAGTAGGAGTACGGAAATGCACGCAGCTAGACAAGCTAGGCGGCGCGCAGGCACGCGATGAGGAATACGACAACGTGACATAGCAAAGGCTACCTCACGTCGGAGAAAACTGTTGGAGCAAGGATTCTGCAAGTGACAACACAGGGTGCCCTCGATAAAAGGATCATGTAAGCAGAACCTGGCCCACAATCTTGAAGCAAGGGGGATATTTTCAGAACTCCGGGTGGATGTGATCACGAGAACCTATGGTTGGAGTTAGTAAAATTTTAACCCGAATAGAAGAGAGTTCAGAGTCCCAGAGTATAGACGAGGAATAAAAGATCCTAATACCACCGAGTTGGCGACGTGGGCCCGTAAGCCACACAGCCATGTTAGTAAAACAGTTTTGGACCACTAGACTCAACTTCGGCCAAGGAGTTGGAACGGGATTCCTAGAGGCAGTCGGCTCTGATACCAACCTGTGATGCCCCCGGCTTAATCATGCACTAATCATACACGCAAATGCACACGATCAAGCCTAAGGACTCACTTGAAGATATCACAACACAACTCTAAAACATAAATAAAGTCATACAAGCTTTATATTACAAGCCAGGGGCCTCGAGGGCTCGAATACATAAGCTCGCATACAAGCGTCAGCGAAAGCATCAGATATCTGAGTACAGACATAAGACAGAGAGATAAGCGTTTAACAAGGCGGGACAAAACAAAAGCTACGATCGAAAGGCGCATGCCTCTTGCCTGGGACCCTCCGATCCTACTCCTGGTCGTCGGCAAGCTCGTAGTAGTAACCACCCTCGGGATTGTAGTAGTAGTCATCGATGAGGGCAGCTATCTCAGGGGATCTGTCATCTGATTGCATCAAAAGGATATATGGGGAAAAAGAAAGCAAAGCAACCGTGAGTACTCATCCGAAATACTCAGCAAGCAAGGATCTACACTACATATGCAACATTATCAAAGGAAGGCTGTATATGTGGACTGGGCTACAGAAATGCCAGAATAGAGGGGAAAGCCTAGTCCTATCAAAGACTAGCATCTTCAACGGTCTTGCAGCATTAGAAGAGTGTAGATTAGTATAGTATAAAGTAGTAGTATCATTAAGTCTCAATCTCAACCAGAGGTCCTTCCTCGACTCCCTGCGAGAAAACAACCCCAGAGCCATACTATCCATTTCTCATCACAAGTATCCAGTTCTAGTTGTATCGATCGGGATACAACTCCGAGCGTCCGTTACCGAGGAACCGGCTATGCATAGATTAGTTCTTCCGTGGAGGGGGGCACCAACTTACCCACCACGCTCGCTTAACTCCGGCCGGACACACTTTTCTGGGTCATGCCCGGCCTCGGCCAAACGATACACCGCAACCCTACCTAGAGCTCAGCAGAGAGGTCCCCGCCGGTCTACATACTAAGCGCTCGGGGGTCTTGGGCCATCGCCCCTCGCCCTCCGGGTCATTGCGCACATGACTCAGATCCAAGCACCACCTCTGTCGTGAATGGCGCCAATCACTCCATGCCGCACTGCTGAACTGGACGTCTGACAGAGCTTTCGGCTGATGCTATGATGCAGAGTGCCCATAACTGATTCCACGTGATGGTTAGTGCTATCGGGCCAGAGGCCCACTCGGATCAAATATCCAAATCGTTAGTACATTGGGGGTGCGGTAACGAGGAGAGACTCACGATCGATGTGACCCCGTCGCCCCGTCTCGAGGACTTGTGGCAAGGGCTAAGAATGCCCGACCACGCCTCGTATTCATATCTCAGGCACCCTCCAGGGCAACCCGTCTCCACGTCACTCGCCACTTAGGCTCACGCGGGTACCACTTTAGGGTCGACCCACCTTTCCAAGTAGCAGTTGTAAAGTCCAAGTATCCGTGTGTCCATAACATCAAGGGAGTCCGAGGTATCACCCTCGTTGGATTCCTACTTGATGTATGCGTCAAGGTGAACTCAGAGGAATCACCCTCGATGGGTTCACCTTTGATGTGTTGCACGACAGCGTCGTTACCGGAAGTGGTGAAGGAGGAATCACCCTCGATGACCACAACCGAATAGCTACTCTACAGAGTTAACATCAGAAGTGCTATACGAGGTATCACCCTCGGCACTCGATAGTAACGCTGCAGTGTCGTACAACTAAGGGGGTGATGTGCGGTGCCGGGGCCTGTCTTCGATCCCGTTGATCGGGTCTTCTGATAATCCAGCGGGGCAGTTGGGTCAAAGTGGGGTCTCTGATGGGTCACTAACCGGCCTATACTAAGCAGTTTAGGATAAACAGGTAAGGTTTCAATAATAGGTTACAATAACAGGCTATGCATTAGAATAGGTAAAGCAGTAGCAGCAGCAATTCTAATGCAAGCCCAAGAGAGAAGAGAATAGGCGATATAGGCATGCTCAAATGGGGGGTGCTTGCCTGGTTGCTTGGCGGCAAAGGCAAGGTCGTCAACGGTGTCGTCGGGCTCCTGAGCTGCATCGGTCTCGGGAACTGTGTCTGTAGCGGGGTCTACCGAGAGAGAAGAGGGGGAGGAAACAGATAAATACACGGCAAACATATGCAACACAGAGCATGCTAAGCTAACATGCAGTGCAGGGTTGCCTAAAGACATGTCTAAACCATATTAGTTACTTTAGCATTTAAGTTGGATTTATTAACCGGTAGCTATGCACTATTCATCTACCGGATACGGCCTCAAAGTTGCGGGTTCACCTCCGTAGAGGGTCCTGACACGGAAACAGATAGCACGGTTAGATTCATATCGTCGTTCTGACCAACTTTCATGTACATAGTTTTTCGATCCGAGCTACATATTATTTTCTATGATTTTCTAAAGTTTTAATTATTTTCTGGAATTTATTTAATCACTTAATCCAACATTATCCAAAACAGTGTACGATGACATCAGCATGACGTAGAGGTGACATCAGCAGGTCAACTGGTCGGTTGACCAATCAAACCTGACAGGTGGGTCCAGTGGGACCCACATGCCATTGACTGATCTAACTAAACAGAGTTAAATAAACTAACTAATCTAATTAGCGAGTGGGGCCCAGTGGTCAGTGGGTGTTTAGAGATTTAATTAACTAACTAATTAATTAGCAGATTATCTATTTATTTTTTTTCGTTTAAAGAAGTGGGGCCCGCATGTCATAGACACAGGGGCGACCACGTCAGCGTTGACCCAAGTCAATAGGTCAAAGGGGGCCCACGGGGCCCGTAGTCAGTGACTGTGAGGTGGGGCCGGCATGTCCATGTTGACGTCGACTAGCAACTCGTCACCGGCGACCAAAACGACGGCGGCGCGATCGGGAGGGGGGTCGGGATTCGTCCCCAGGGCACCGTTTCGAGCGTGGCCGGCTCGTTCGAATGAGCAGACGATGGCGAAGCGATCTGGGGTGGCGGCAGAGGCTGCGGTGGTCGGTAACGTCGACGGTGAGCGGCGAAGCGGACGCCGGAGTCCGGTCGTCGTCGGGATAGGAGCTACGGCGTGCAAAACAAGCAGCGCGAGGTGGCTACGGCGTCTACTCGATGCGGGGAGTGCAACGGTGGCACGCACGGGACCATATGGTCACCGTGGCCACGCCGGCGACGTGGCCAGGCGGCGGAGGGCTTGGCCAAACGCCGGAGCAGTAGCTAGGGGCGGCTAGAGGGGGCAGGGAAGGGCGCGTTCTGCACAGGAGAACCCCACTGGAGCGTGGGGTCTAGGCAGAGGGCTCGAGGAGGACCGGTGGTGCAGATCGACGGCGAGGTCGTGCGGTGGCCGAGGGCGGAGGCGAGGAAGAATGCAACGTCGTGAGGGCCTCCCAGGCTCGATCCGGCTGCGTAGTCGAAGTAGAAGTCCACGACGGTGCTCCAGGACTTGTCGGAGCGGCGAACGGGTGACGGTGGGCGTGGCTACGGCGAACAGCGGCGAGGGTGGCGCTCGGGCATCTCTGATTCGAAGCAGAGAGGGGGCGAGGGGGAATTGGGGGTGCTAGGGTTTTAGGGGGAAGGGAGAGACGCACGGGGTAGTACTTGACGGCGCCGGGGAGCCGTGGGATGGCCGACAGCAAGGCAAGCGCTGGTCGGATGTGCGCCCGCGCTGACGCATGCGGGAGGAGGGAGACGAGCTCCAATTGGGCTGGGCCCAATCCTGTAGCAGCAGGCTTAAGTGCACAGTAGAGCATTAGGCCTTTTCTATTCTCTTTTTCTGTTTTCTTTTCAACTCTGTTTTGCAAATTGTTTGGGCACTTGATGACTTTTGTAAAATGTGTGACCTTGCTCATAAATTGCAGTGCATCAATACCTATCACCAAAAATTAGTTTGGGAAAAATTACAATTTCATATTTAATTTAGATTAATTAAAAGATTATTAAATGTTGCTTTTAGTCACTGTTTGAGGTTGTTAAGGTCACTTAACTAATCCATTTAATGTTAGTTACAATTTTATAATTGTCTCCGGAGTATTTACAATATTATGAACATTTTTAGTTCCTGGATTTGAACAACTTTTATTTTCACTTTAAATTCTAGTTGAAATTTGAATTGGATTTTGACATGGATTATGACAATAATGATGATCAAGCACTGTTGAACATGATGAGTTGGCATTATCAAAAGGCAACCACTGTAGCCATTACATAGGGATGTTACAAAGATGGCCTCCGGTGTTGATTTCCCCCTCCGGCAGGGTGCCGGAACGGGCTCCCGATTGGTTTTTCGTGGCTACAGAGGCTTGCGGCGGCGAAACTTCCAATCTATCGACTCCCCTATGGTTTTTGGAATATTTGGGAATTTATAGGGCGAAGAGGCGGTGCGCGAGGCCACCGAGGTGGGCACAACCCACCTGGGCACGCCTGGGCCTCTAGGCGTGCCCTGGTGGGTTGTACCCCCCTCGGGGCTCCCCTCTGGCACTTCCTTGGCCCACTGGATGTCTTCTGGTCCAAAAACAATCTCCAAAAAGTTTTGCTGTGTTTGGACTCCATTTGGTATTGATTTTCTACGATGTAAAAAACAAGCAAAAAACAGCAACTGGCACTGGGCACTCTGTCAATAGGTTAGTCCCAAAAAATGATATAAAGTTGCTATAAAATGATTGTAAAATATCCAAGAATGATAATATAACAGCATGAATACTTCATAAATTATAGATATGTTGGAGACGTATCAGCATCCCCAAGGTTAATTCCTACTCGTCCTCGAGTAGGTAAATGATAAAAGAAATAATTTATGAAGTGTGAATGCTAGCAAAGTGCATAAGTTTGATCAATGATAATTTCAATCACTTTTCCTAGCATCATAACAGCAATTCTTTCTCATAAACTTCTCATGGTAAAGTAGCAACCAATTCACATGTTAAGGTTCAAACAATGAATTCTCTTGAAACTCAACAACCTATATTCTTAGTCACCAAACAATTGCGATTCAACTTATTCAACAGAGCCTAAGTAAGAGATCCACATAGTCAATCATCATATAGTCTTCTATCATTTCTAGTACTCAAAGCATATTCTTAGAACAAATGGCATCCATCAAACACAAAGAAAGATAGGGGCTTAATGTTTCGCCTCCCAACTCATTTATCATAGTGAGGATAATTATATATACATGCAATGAACGAGCTGAGCTAGAGACTTAATTACAGAAGTAATACTTACAGACAGTAGCAAGTGACGAGTTGTTTTGTTGAGGACCTCTTGATTGAATAACTGAAATAACTCCACAAATTCAACAGGCAACACCTCAACTCCAATGAGGTCATGCTCCTCTTTAATTCTCAGCAACATACTGTCGGCCCCACTCTTCCTGTAGGTATCCATGTACCATTCATGCAATCTTCGCATCATCGTTGTTAGAGGAGGATGATCAGGTTTGACGAGAGGCTTCCCGTGCTCGTATCTGAAGATCTCTACTGTCTCTAACGGTTCAAACTGTACATCATCGCCCAGGTAATCACCAAGATTGGTACCGGGCAGTAGCCCCGGATGATTGGCGACGATATCGCTAGACACCTTGAGCGGGGGGCATGATTGCTTCGCCTGTTCACTGAGCTGGGGAATTGTTTTCCCACTTCGTCATTTAACTTCTCTTGCAGCATTGCAAGTACTTCCCGACCGCTGCGCTTCCTTATATGTCCTTTCAATAATGCGCTCATAGTTGGATTGCGGCGAAGACGATGGTGGTCGCTTAAGGGCATGCAGAGTGCGCTTCACTTTCACCTGATCTATTGTTTCCTTCGGAGGTGGAGGTTTTCGTGCAAAATGGGCCTCCACTTCGGCAGCACTGATTTCCGCATTTTCCTCGTCGGTCCTCTCATATGGTAACTTTTCTAGAGGCTTGAGGCTTGGACCGTATTTGTATTTCTTCCCGCCTCTTGTACTGCTAGCCGCCGGAGCGGCACCATCTCTCTTCCGCCGTTGTTGACGCGGCAGAGTCCTCTGACACGCCGGAGGAGGCGGAGGAGGAGGCAGAGTTCCCTCATGCGCCGGAGGAGGCGGAGTGCCCTGATCACTCGCCGGAGGAGGAGGAGGAGGCGGAGTGCCCTGACTTGCCGGGGGAGGAGGAGGCGTCCAGTTTGGAAGCTTGATGTACTCCTTTCTCCATAGACAGCTGCTCCTTAAAGCATTTACCAGATGAATCTTCCCTTCACCTGTAGGGTAGTCAAGCTCCAGCTCCTCAAATCCCTCCATTATTTCATCCACCGTCACAACAGCATAGCCATGTGGAATCGAACGGCAATGAAAAGTTCCCTCAGCTTGAGGAGGTACAATAGAGCCGACCGCCGCCTTCAAGGTCAGGTTCTGGCATTTCGTCATTAGCTCGCAATGTTCAGCCTCCATGATACTATCCACGGGGTAGCGAGGAGCCATGAAATCAGGCTGAACGAGCTCCGTGGAAGCCACGCTGCTTCTCCGCTGAGATGGTGGGGTAGCTTCTAGGGCAGCGTCAAAGCAAGGATCTTCGTGCCGCTGAGATGGTTGGCTGGTAGCTCGCGGGCTCTCAAGTTCCTCTAGCTTTGCTATTCTTGCATTGAGCTTCTGCATTTCGCTTGCTTCCGCTTTCCTCTTTCTCTCTTGGCTTCTGTAACCACCATTGTCGGGAAACCCATGCACCCACGGAAGGGATCCTGGTGTGCCTCGTGTTTGTCCAGGGAGCTCAGGATTCCCGAGGGCCTCTGTCAGCTCATCCTTCTCTCTGTCGGGAATGAATGTCCCTTCCTGTGCTGCCTTGATTGTTGCCTGAAGCTTCTTGATGGGTATTGCAAGTTGCTCGTCCGTCCAATGACACTCCCCTGTTTCTGGGTCCAAAGTTCCCCCAACCCGAAGAACCAAGTCCTTGAACGATCTAGCCAGTGCAATGTCACTGGTTAGACCCCTTTAGCAAGCAGGTCTTGCTCAGCTTTGTCCCACAACGGCCGGGCTTTGTAGTAGCCACCTGACCCCGTGTGATGGTGATACAACTTCTTTGCATCATTTTTCTTGTTTGTCAGTGACCTTTTCGTACCCTTCTCCGATTTCTTGTAGGCCACAAATGCGGGCCAGTGATCTCTTATCTTCTCATATCGATCGATGAATTCTGGAGTCTTTCCTTTGTCGACAAACTTTGAGTTCAACTCTTTCTTCCAGTTCCTGAATAGTTCTGCCATCTTCTTAAGAGCATATGCCTTGACCTTCGGCTCTCTAACTGGGTTATTCGGCTCCTCCTCTGGCGGGAGGCTAAAATTTGTCATCAGCGAGGTCCAAAGATCATTTTTTTGTCTATCCTTGACATAAGATACTTCAGGGTCGTCCTTACTCTTATTCCATTGCATGATGCTGATCGGGACGCTGTCCCTAACAACAACTCCGCACTGATGTACAAATGCGTCCTTGGTCTGCTTGGGAGCAATCGGTTGGCCATCTTTCACCACTTCTGTGATCGTGAACCTTTCATCCTGGCGCAACCTTTTCTTCGGGCCTCGTCTCCTTATGGAAGTTTGGCTCGATCTGGAGGGATGAAAGAAGAAAGAAGCGTTAATATATGTACATACCAAAACAATTAATGCATCAAGTCAGCACAGGCTTAATTAATATATATACCTCGCCGGACTTTGCAACAGCTCCTTCCTCCGTTCGGTCACCAGAGCCGTCATCATGATCTCCTTCCTCCGCCATTCGGTCACCGGAGCCGTCAAGATCTCCTTCCTCCTCCATTGTTGGATTACCGGAGCCCTCATCCTCTCCTTCCTGACCATCGGTGTCATTGAGAAATGACAAGGGATCAGCACCGGCGAGGATTATATCCCCCAACAACTGTTCTTGTTCTAAGTCTCTTTCCATAGTTTCTGCAAATATTGCAACATGGCAATATACAAACATGAGAGATGGATTAGTGGCAAACATAGACCTAGCTAATCACAACAAGGAATCATATGCATATATGAGCAATGGATTAGTTGCTGACCGCCTCTCTCATGCATGTCTGACGCCCCCCCTCATGTCGAAGTTATCGGGGTTATACTTTCAGGAGAGGACACTTTGCAAAAAATATTCGATGAGGGTGTAGGAGATCAACAACGCTCTTTCTTCTAGGGTTTGGGTGGCCTTGAGAGTTTGTCAGGTAGGGGCGGGAGGGCGTAGGAGATCGACAACACTCTTTCTTCTAGGGTTTAGGTGGCCTCGAGAGTTTGTCGGGTAGGGGCGGGAGGGTGTAGGAGATCGACAATGCTCTTTCTTCTAGGGTTTGGGTGGCCTCGAGAGTTGGTTGGGTAGGGGCGGGAGGGGGTAGGAGATCGACAACGCTCTTTCTTCTAGGGTTTGGGTGGCCTCGAGAGTTTGTCGGGTAGGGGCGGGAGGGGGTAGGAGATCGACAACGCTCTTTCTTCCAGGGTTTGGGTGGCACGGTACGCACTATTAAAGTTGAACATTTTAACTTAGTAAATATCTATGAACAATGATGGATGGTATGCACTATTTCCACATACTACGGTTTGGGTTGGATGCATGCGATCGTAACTCCGGTTTCGGTTGAAAGATTGCCTTGGAAAGGACTCCGCAACTTGAGCACAAGAGCTCCGATCGAGACAATTCCGGATCCGTTGGAAAGCTCTCAGGGAGCCGATGCCAACGTGATGATAGGGGGGTGCTTCCATGGCCTTGTTGGCATCTCTAGAGCCGCTCTAAAATGCTAACAAGCGTTGCCCTCCTTAAAACGCGAAATTTTCACTACGATGACGAGTGTCTCAAAACGGAGCCAATGGTCTAAAATCGGTGTATGCACGATAGAAAATCTGAAAAATACATATAAAACATCTAAAAACATCTGAAAAATTCTGAAAAAAATACATCTATGATCCCTCATACATACATACATACATACAAAAAATACATCTAAAAAAATACATATATGATCCCTCATACATACATACATCTAAAAAAATTCTATGAACAAAAATACTCCCTCATACATACATACATCTAAAAAAATAATTATAAACAAAAAACAACATATAAGAACAGAAAAAAGTAATGGACGGTGGCGGCAGGGCAGGGCAGGGGCGCGGGGGAAGGGGCGGTGCTCACTGGGGGCGGCGTCAGGGCAGGGGCAGGGGGGCACGGCGGGCGGCGTCGGGGCAGGGCAGGGGCGCGGGGAGCGGCGCCGGCGGCGGGGCAGAGGGCGTCGAGGGCGTCAGCGGCGGCGGCGATGGCGAGGTGGAGCAGCCTGACGGCGTCAGGGCAGGGCTCGGCGGCGTCGGGGCAGGGCTCGGCGGCGTCGGGGCAGGGCCCGGCGACGAGGAGCAGCCTGAGGGCGTCGGGGACAAGAAGAAGTGATTTTTTGAGAAACTGCTAAGTGTGGGCTTATATACCCAGAGCATTAGTCCCGGTTCGTGCCACCAACCGGGACCAATGCAACCCTTTTTGTCCTGGTTGGTGCCACCAACCGGGACTAAATGTCATTTTCAGTAGCCCAAAGGGCGGGAAGCAGAGACCTTTGGTGCCGGTTGGTGGCACGAACCGGGACCAAAGGGTGGCATTGGTCCCGGTTGGTGGCACCAATCGGGACCCATCTTTGGTCCCGGTTGGTGCCACCAACCGGGACCAAAGGGCTGGTGCTGCCGCGGCCAAAAATTTAGTCCCACCTCGCTAGTTGAGAGGGGCTCGGAGTGGTTTATAAGCCCCGCTCCCACACTGCTATCGAACTACTCTGATCTATTGCAGGTAGTACATGCCTAAACTTTGTCCATGCCCTGTTGGGCCTGCTGGGCCCGTGGGCCTGCATCCTGGCACATGAAATATGGGTTTCTAGTCGTATGCAGGCCGTGTTGCCCTAGTAGGCGGGCAATTTTTTTCTGTTATTTTTTTTGTTTTTTTTCTATTATTTTAGTTCATTCTTTTTAACAAATAAATACTTTGATAATTTTAGTTAATATTTTAATTGATTCTTTTTCGTTCATTCTTTTTAACAAATAAATTATTTGATAATTTTAGCTAATATTTTAATTGATTATTTTTAGTTGACTCTTTTTAACAAATAAATACTTTGATAATTTTAGCTCATATTTTAGTTGATTCTTTTAAGTTCATTCTTTTTAACAAATAAATAATTTGATAATTTTAGTTAATATTTTAGCTGATTCTTTTTAGTTGATTCTTTTAACAAATACATACTTTGATAATTTTAGTTAATATTTTAGTTGATTCTTTTTAGTTCATTCTTTTTAACAAATAAATAATTTGATAACTTTAGTTAATATTTTAGTTGATTCTTTTTAGTTGATTTCATTTTTTTAACTTATTTTAACTCCAAACTTTTTGTGTGTTCAAAATGCACCATTCAAAGGCACATCATCAATTTTCATCCGTTTCTGACTTCATTTGGTATTTTTCATGCATTTACTTGTTTTTTTAGCTAAATGATCCTGAAATTGAAAAGCACTACAAATGAACTCTGAAAAGGTTGAAAGTTGGCATGGTATCATCATTTCACCCACATAGCATGTGCTAAAAAGTTGAGAGGGTTACGGCAAAAACTGGATGCACTTCGTGTACAAAATGGACAATCTCTTTCGAAGTATTAGGGTTTCGGACGAAAACTCATCTGTTACAAAGGGATTTCATTTTTTTGAACTTATTTTAACTCCAGACTTTGTGTGTGTTCAAAATGCACCATTCAAAGGCACATCATCAATTTTCAACCGTTTCTGACTTCATTTGGTATTTTTCATGCATTTACTGATTTTTTAGCTAAACGACCCTAAAATTGAAAAGCACTACAAATGAACTCTGAAAAGGTTGAAAGTTGGCATGGTATCAACATTTAACCCACATAGCATGTGCTAAAAAGTTGAGAGGGTTACGGCAAAAACTGGATGCACTTCGTGTACAAAATGGACAATCTCTTTTGAAGTATCAGGGTTTCGAACAAAAAACTCATCTGTTACAAAGGGATTTCATTTTTTTGAACTTATTTTAACTCCAGATTTTTTGTGTGTTCAAAATGCACCATTCAAAGGCACATAATCAATTTTCAACCGTTTCTGACTTCATTTGGTATTTTTATGCATTTACTAATTTTTTGAGCTAAATGACCCTGAAATTGAAAAGCACTACAAATGAACTCTGAAAAGGTTGAAAGTTGGCATGGTATCATCATTTCACCCAAATAGCATGTGCTAAAAATTTGAGAGGGTTACGGCGAAAACTGGATGCACTTCGTGTACAAAATGGACAATCACTTTCGAAGTATCAAGGTTTCGAACGAAAACTCATCTGTTACAAAGGGATTTCATTTTTTTGAACTTATTTTAACTCCAGACTTCTTGTGTGTTCAAAATGCACCATTCAATGGCACATCATCAATTTTCAACCCTTTCTGACTTCATTTGGTATTTTTCATGCATTTACTAATTTTTTTGAGCTAAATGACCCTGAAATTGAAAAGCACTACAAATGAACTCTGAAAAGGTTGAAAGTTGGCATGGTATTACCATTTCACCCACATAGCATGTGTTAAAAAGTTGAGAGGGTTACGACAAAAGCTGGATGCACTTCATGTACAAAATGGACAATCTCTTTCGAAGTATCAGGGTTTCGGACGAAAAATCATCTGTTACAAAAGGCATTTCATTTCTTGACATGTAACTGCAGTGATATTCTAGATAAAAGCCATCATCAGAATAGTTGTGGAGAGAAAGTCATCACTTTTTCTTCGCGTGTGTCCCTTGCTTATTGCGCCGTAACTATGGATAATCTTCATCGTTTAACAGGGTGCTTGGGTTAGCCTTGACTTTGAAGGGAGGAATTTCATGAAACTTTTCATAATCTTCAGACATGTCTGTCTTGCCCTCCACTCCCACGATGTCTCTTTTCCCTGAAAGAACTATGTGGCGCTTTGGCTCATCGTATGATGTATTCGCTTCCTTATCTTTTCTTTTTCTCGGTTTGGTAGGCATGTCCTTCACATAGAAAACCTGCGCCACATCATTGGCTAGGACGAATGGTTCGTCTGTGTATCCAAGATTGTTGAGATCTACTGTTGTCATTCCGTACTGCGGGTCTACCTGTACCCCGCCTCCTGACAGATTGACCCATTTGCACCGAAACAAAGGGACCTTAAAATCATGTCCATAGTCAAGTTCCCATATGTCGACTATGTAACCATAATATGTGTCCTTTCCCCTGTTGGTTGCTGCATCAAAGAGGACACCACTGTTTTGGTTGGTGCTCTTTTGATCTTGGGCGATCATGTAAAATGTATTCCCATTTATCTCGTACCCTTTGTAAGTCAATACAGTCGAAGATGGTCCCCTGGCCAACGAGTACAACTCATCTGCAACAGTGTTGTCACCCATGAGATGTGTTTGCAACCAACTGCTGAAAGTCCTGATGTGTTCACATGTAATCCAGTCGTCACACTACTCCGGGTTTTTGGAGCGCATAATATTCTTGTGTTCATTGACATACGGGGTCACCAAGGTAGAATTCTGTAGAACTGTGTAGTGTGCTTGAGACCAAGAATGCCCGTCCCTACATATTATTGAGTCCGCTCCTAGTGTACCTTTTCCAGTCAATCTCCCCTCATACCGCGATTGAGGGAGGCCAATCTTCTTAAGTTCAAGAATGAAGTCAACACAAAACCCAATGACCTCCTTTGTTTGATGGCCCATGGAGATGCTTCCTTCTGGCCTAGCACGGTTACGAACATATTTCTTTAAGTCTCCCATGAACCTCTCAAAGCGGAACATATTGTGTAGAAATACAGGGCCCAGAATGGCAATCTCGTCGACTAGATGAACTAGGACATGCGTTATGATATTGAAGAAGGATGGTGGGAACACTCGCTCGAAACTGACAAGACATTGCACCAAATCACTCCTTAACCTTGGTACGATTTCTGGATCGATTACCTTCTGAGAGATTGCATTGAGGAATGCACATAGCTTCACAATGGCTAATCAAATGTTTTTCGGTAGAAGCCCCCTTTATGCAACCGGAAGCAGTTGCATCATAATCGCGTGGCAGTCATGAGACTTTAGGTTCTGGAACTTTTTCTCTGCCATATTTATTATTCCCTTTATATTCGACGAGAGGCCAGACGGGACCTTCATACTGAGCAGGCATTCAAAGAAGATTTCCTTCTCTTCTTTGGTAAGAGCGTAGCTGGCAGGACCTTCATACTGCTTTGGAGGAATGCCGTCTTTTTCGTGTACACGTCGCTAGTCCTCCCATGCCTCCGGTGTATCTTTTGTCTTCCCATACACGCCCAAGAAGCCAAGCAGGTTCACGCAAAGATTCTTCATCACATGCATCACGTCGATTGCAGAGCAGACCTCTAGGTCTTTCAAATAGGGTAGGTCCCAAAATATAGATTTCTTCTTCCACATGGGTGCGTGTCCCTCGGCGTCATTCGGAACAGATAGTCCGCCGGGACCCTTTCCAAAGATTACTTGTAAATCATTGACCATAGCAAGTATGTGATCACCAGTACGGACGGTGGGCTTCTTCTGGTGATCTGCCTCACCTTTGAAATGCTTGCCTTTCTTTCGACATTAATGGTTGGTCGGAAGAAATCGAGGATGTCCCAGTTACACATTCTTCCTACATTTGTCCAAATATATACTTTTGGTGTCATCTAAACAGTGCGTGCATGCGTGGAATCCCTTGTTTGTCTGTCCTGAAAGGTTACTGAGAGCAGGCCAATCATTGATGGTTACAAACAGCAACGTGTGTAGGTCAAATTCCTCCTGGTCGTGCTCATCCCACACACGTACACCTTTTCCATTCCACAGCTGTAAAAGTTCTTCAACTAATGGCCTTAGGTACACATCAATGTCGTTGCCGGGTTGCTTAGGGCCTTGGATGAGTACTGGCATCATAATGAACTTCCGCTTCATGCACAACCAAGGAGGAAGGTTATAGATACATAGAGTCACGGGCCAGGTGCTATGATTGCTGCTCTGCTCCCCAAAAGGATTAATGCCATCTGCGCTTAAACAAAACCATACATTCCTTGCGTCACCTACAAAGTCCCCCCACGTTCTCTTGATTTTTCTCCACTGCGACCCATCAGCAGGTGCTCTCAACTTCCCGTCTTTCTTACGGTCCTCTTTGTACCATCGCATCAACTTGGCATGCTCTTTGTTTCTGAACAGATGTTTCAACCGTGGTATTATAGGAGCATACCACATCACCTTGACAGGAACCCTCTTCCTGGGGCGCTCGCCCTCAACATCACCAGGGTCATCTCGTCTGATCTTATACCGCAATGCACCGCATACTGGGCATGCGTTCAATTCCTCGTACTCACCGCGGTAGAGGATGCAGTCATTAGGGCATGCATGTATCTTCTGCACCTCTAATCCTAGAGGGCAGACAACCTTATTTGCTTCATACATACTGTCGGGCAATTTGTTATCCTTTGGAAGCTTCTTCTTCAATATTTTCAGTAGCTTCCCAAATCCCTTGTCAGTTACACAATTCTCTGCCTTCCATTGTAGCAATTCCAGTGCGGTACCGAGCTTTGTGTTGTCATCTTCGCAATTTGGGTACAACCCTTTTTTGTGATCCTCTAACATGCGATCGAACTTCAACTTCTCCCTTTCACTTTCGCATTCTCTCTATGCATCAACAATGACCCGGCGAAGATCATCATCGGGCACATCGTCTGGTTCCTCTTGATCTTCAGCTTCCCCCATTGTAGCATCACCGTATTCAGGGGGCGGATAGTTGTCAGCATCCTCTTCTTCTTCGTTGTCTTCCATCATAACCCCTCTTTCTCCGTGCTTGGTCCAAACATTATAGTGTGGCATGAAACCCTTCTCAAGCATGTGGATGTGAAGGGTTTTCGAGTCAGAGTAAGCCTTTGTATTCCCATAGATAGGGCATGGACAACAGATAAAACCATTCTGCTTGTTTGCCTTAGCCACTTCGAGAAAAATATGCAGGCCCTTAATGTACTCGGAGGTGCGTCTGTCACCATACATCCATTGCCGGTTCATCTGCGTGCATTATATATAATTAAGTGTGTCAAAAACCATTATAGAACATCATGAATAGAGAAGTGACCAAATTAATAGAAGTTCATCATCACATTAAAACCAAAGTACAGTAGTGATCAAATGTTATTACTGAAAAAATAAATACATAAAGTTCACACATAGTTCTCATTGAACAACATATAGCTCTCTAGAGCATCTAATTAAAACATACATTGAAACTATGTAAACAATTTCAATGCAACAACAAATGCGATCATAATCGCAACTAAGGTAACAATTGATCCAATGGCATAATGATACCAAGCCTTAGTATGAATGGCATATTTTTTAATCTTTCTAATCTTTAAGCGCATTTTATCCATCTTGATCTTGTGATCATCGACGACATCCGCGACATGCAACTCCAATTCCATATTCTCCTCCTCATTTCTTTTCAATTTTTTCTTCAAGTAATCATTTTCTTTTTCAACTAAATTTAACCTCTCGATAAGAGGGTCGGTTGGAATTTCTGGTTCACATACCTCCTAGATAAAAACATCTCTGTCATGTTGGTCGGCATAATTGTCATAAACACTAAATGAAACAAATAGTTGTAAAAGATAATATACCACATCCGAATCATAGACAGGACGAGGACTCACAGGGGTGGATACCAAAACCATCGCACTATATAATAACAAACAATAATAAAATTAAGAAAATTATACAAGTATCTATCTAAATCATACAAGTAAGAAAAAATTTTTTAGATAGAAGATAAGAACAAGGGGCTCATCACGGTGGTGCCGGCGACGAGATCAGCGCGGGCGATCGACGGCGGTGAGGACGGGGATGGGACAGGACGGACTGGCAAACCTAGACAAATCTTGAGGAAAATGGAGCTTGGATAAGAAGCTTCGAGAGGAGAAAGCTTAAGTGTGGCTCGGGCATTTCATCGAACACCTCATGTGCATAGGAGGTGAGCTAGAGCAACACACACCTCTCCCACGGCCGGCCAAAAAAATAGAGTAGTTGCTCTATTCGTGGGTAGGGGCGTGGGTATAAATAGGGATATCTTTAGTCCCGGTTCGTGGCTAAAACCGGGACTAAAGGACAACATTTGGTCCCGGTTGTAGCCACCAACCGGGACTAAAGGTGCTGGGCCAGGAGCGAGGCCCATTGGTCCTGGTTCGTGTCTGGAACCGGGACCAAAGGGGTCAGACAAACCGGGACCAATGGCCCCCGAGGCCCAGTCGGCGCCCTGGCCTCATGAACCGGGACTGATGCACCCTTTGGTCCCGGTTCGTGAGTGAACCGGGATTAATGCCCTTACCCAGGCCTCAACCAAAGCCCTGTTTTCTATTAGTGTGTGTGGTTAGTCAGGTCATGGCCGACACCCTCGCTAGGTTTCTGCTTGAAGGTTGCCGAGATACATGACGTGACATGGCGGTAAGTGGCGAGAGCGTGTGTGAAGAAGTACACCCCTCCAGGGTTATAAATGATCTATTCAAATAGTCGCGTCCGCGGATATGGACTACTTGGAAAGCTTATATGGTTCATAGATAACTTGAAGTGGATACTCTAAAATGCGCAAGATAAGCATGAGTGCTATGGATGGCCTTCTCGTACGGAGATGGGAGCGGATCCATAGTGGTGTATTGATATGGTGAATATGTGGACTCATGTGCGCCACCTCAAAAAAATGCTGGTAGACGTAGTACAGGTTAGCCACCGAGTCAAAGCTGGCTTGCTGCAGTTAAACTTCACCACCCCTTTGTTGATACTGATGCATATGTAGCTAGTTTTGATGTAAGTCTTGCTGAGTACATTTGTACTCATGTTTGCTTAATTTATGTTTTTGCAGAGAGACTTCAGTCTCGTTAGTAGTTCTACGTGGACTTTGACGAGTAGTTCGTTACCTCAGCTACGATCTTGTACCCTTGGGAGGGTCTTGTAGTTAGTCAGGCTTCTCAGCCTTTTTCATTTTTAGTTGTCTGTACTCAGACATGTTATGCTTTCGTTGCTTGTATGCTTTGTATGATGGGTCATGTGACCCATGTTTGTAATATCATGTTATGTATGGCTCCTCAGAGCCTTTTAAATAAATACTTTGAGTCATAGGGCTATGTTGTGATGCCATGTTGTATTTGCACATATCGGGCATATTGTGTGTATGTTATTGAAATGCTTCGGTATGTGTGGGGTCTGACACCTAGTAGTTTATTCTTGGTAGCCTTCCTTACACTACAAAAAAAAACCACTTCCGTGATAATCCGTGTTTGTCACAGTAGGTCATGTTTTCTGTCATGCATGTACATCCATGACGACTTTATGACAGAATCAAGATAGTCATACCTGTGCTGTCGTAGAAGTGTTCCATGACAATACCAAAATTATCATCACGGAAGTGTCCACTTCCATGACAATAAATGGCGCGTCATGGAAGTGTTTTCATCAAGGGTAACCAACACGTGGCATCCACTGTAACGGGTCGCCGTTAAGCTATCGGGTTCCAGCTTGGATCCAATAACCCGTTAACAGCCCTGACCAATGGGGATTTTCCACGTGTAAAATTCTGATTCGCCGGAGGATCCACGTGTCAGCTTAGCCTTAGGACAGATGTCATCCAGCCAATGGACGGGACGCGCCTGTGATAAGTCGACACATGGCTCGGCCCAACAGTGGCCCATTCTGGTTAAAAGGCCGGGCCTGTCAAAATAAGCGGGCCGGCCCATTAGCGGCCTACTTGCATCTGGCCCATTAACAACCACGGCCCATACGAGTTACATAAAATTGGCCCATCAAAAGGCCCATTTTAGATTTGACAACTTCCAGCCCATCGTCAGTTCCAGCCCGTTGACGGCTCGCTACGTCTTTGGGCTCAATTTTTGCCCAACCTTCTTTCGGCCTATTAGCAGCCCATTATAGATATGGACCAATATCCCGCTGGTATGTCTTTCGGCCTTTTCTCAGCCCATTCTGTAGTTGGGCCAACTTCTAGGCCGTTGTGACTTTCGGCCTTTCCTCGGCCCATTCTGTACATGGGCCAACTTCTAGCCCATTTTGTATTTCGGCCTGTTAATGGCCCGCACAACAGTTGAGCCTTTGTCGGTGCCACCTGATTTTGGGTTCATTAGCGGCCCATATTAAGTAGGGCACAATTTCAGTTCGTGAGTTGGGCCTCTTTTGGCCCAAAACACTTTCGGCCTCTTACTGGCCCTTCAAGTAAAAGGGCCGAGACAAAATTGACATTTATTTTGACCTGCTAGAGGCTCGCAGGCTGTTTCCATTTATACGTCCCTATCGAGGTTTTGGCTTGTTAACGTCTTGCTAAAAGCCGTTGTTACGATGGGCCATATCGATTGGGGTCCACAAAATATTAGTTGACCAGCCCAATTAAGGCCCGCTTTGACTACACATGTTTGTTCGTTCGGATGGCGTCCAGGTGATGTTTGGGCTTGTTGGCCGCCGTTTCAACGATATAGCATATACAAAGAATTATCCTACTCTATACTATCGCCTCTAAAAAACCTACACTATACAATAAAGAGACTAAGGCATAGAAACAAAGAATAATCCTACACTATACAATAATGAATTTACAGCAAATTATAACCACTGGGCATTATAGTTTGGCACCAGTAATAATAAAGCATACAGAAACAGCAAATTACATACACTTGGCAAATAAAGCTCATACATCATGGACGCGCATCAACAGAACTTACCATTTGAACTATAATCTCTTCAGAAAATAGGATTGGCCGGATTCAGATAGCACAAGTTTCAGTCTGCAAAATCTCCAATTCCTTTGTTGTTACCTTAGTGTCTTATTTCATTTTTGACTCTTGCATCTAATACCTGCAACTCTAGCCTCAACATTTTGATTACATGTTGAGAATCATATACACGTTGTCTTGCCACTTCTAGTTGATGCTCGAGAACAGCAGCACATTCCAATTCCAATCCATAATCATTTGGTAACGGCCATGCCACACTGCTCTGAGATCTTTGTGTTGATGTCACTTCATCCTGAAATGTTTCTGTAAGTACACATGACTAGGGCAAAAATATAGTTACAACAGTGAAGCGAGCAAGACAGACTATCTTGTACATGGTAAAACAGGACTAACAATAATGTTACACGTCATGAAGCATAAGCAGGTGATATTTTAAAAATTATAAAAATGGTAGTATGTGCAGCCCGCATACAGAAATCTCTCTTAGCTCACCAGAGGAGCATGATGTCGGGGCCAAATCCAAAACACAGACAGGTTACAAATTTAGACCACACGCAGCTACTGAACATTATATATATATATATATATATATATATATATATATATATATATATCACGGGATCAGAATATTATTCTGTCACAACCAGAACTTCCTGAGTTACACAACCTGAACTTCCCTCTGTAGGAACCCGACCTTCGGGCTATCTTCGCAACCGTGTCTCCCCGCGCTAATTATCCTGGTCAGTCGTGTTCTATGTGATGTAAGTGTAATCCGCAAACGGTTTTTAGCAACTAAATGCCTGTTTTAAATAGGAATCTCGCTCGTTGGCGGATTTGCTCTCGGGTCGTGATGAAGATGTGTCTGTTGCAATTTTACTGCCTGAGTTGTTCGACCTGAACTTCCCCCATTGCTAGGTTGAACTTCCGCAAACATTGCCCCAATGGGGATTGCGATATACCGTTGGAAAGCTATGGACACGAGTATCATGACCCAAGTTAAATTTTTGGCAAAACATAAGCCGTTTAAGAGCAGTTTTGAAAACCATTTTTTCTTCATACAAAAAACATGAAGCGTATTTTCGATCCAATTTCTAAACCGTTTATCGGAATGACGCAAATAATATGGCGTTGGAAAGCTGCTGCAAATCCACTCCTTCCACATGTAGAAAGTTTTCTCTAATTCCCTATGGTTAAAGAGTAATTTGGAAAATTGTAAAATTTCACAAACCGAACAGCCGAGTTCATATTTTTGATGCCATTTCTAAATGCCTAATCCAATTGAGGCAAATGATATGGCGTTGGAAAGCTTATGAAAATGCGCTACTTTTTCATGTTGAAAGTTTTTTCTAATTTTGAATAGTTTAAGAGTAATTTAGAAAACGGTACAAGTTCCACCGAGTTCGTATTTTTGAGTTATTTTTTAATCGTACGCCCGAATGCAGCAAATGATATGGCCTTGGAAAGCATGAACAAATGCGAAACTTTTTGGTATATATTGTTTCTCCCAATTCTTTACGGTTTTAAGTGAATTTTAAAAATGGCTAAAAACGTATTTTCACCGTAATTTCTAGAAACTTTATCGGAATGGGGCAAATAATATACCGTTGAAAAGCTATGGAAAATGCGAACCTTTTTCATGTTGATGGTTTTCTCTGATTCCTAGCCGTTTTCAAGAAAATTTGAAAACACCGAGATCATGTGTTCTGCCTTTATCGCGAAACAGATTCTTCGAAAATGCACCGCGTGAAGACCTTGAAATTCTCGGCATGTCTACTTGAACTTCACTCTGTTTTTCACGTGCATTTTTGGCTCGTAGCTCTCCATCCACTCACCGGAATTGAGCAAGTGATATACCGATGGAAAGCTGCTGTAAATAAGCAACTTTCCCGTGTTGATCATTTTTCCATACTCGCGACGGTTTTAAAAGTTTTTCATCTGAAATTCATTCTGTGCGGTAGTTGAACTTCCTGTTGTTTTCATGTTGAACTTCTGTGACGTATTTTCATTTGTAATTTTCTCATCCATTCGTCAGTGTTACACAAATGATAATCCTTTTGCACAAACCTCTCTCACAATAATTTTTTAAACTTTCTCCGACCGAGGACTTGAAGTTATAGCAACAAAAAATTTGTACCTTGCCTTTTTATTCCTTTTTCTCATATTAAACACACACCTTGTAGTACATGAACTTTTTCCCTTTTTATAATTTGATTTTTTTGATTTTCTTTTTGAAATCAAATTGCTCCCAAATAATAACTGAACTTCTTTATGGATTGAGAGAATTATTTTTAAAATGCAAAAAAACAATTTCATTTTAGTGTTTGAACATGGAAATACAAGGTGAACCTCTCTCGCAAGAATTTTTGAACTTCCCCTCACAGAGCACTTGAACTTCTTTCAACAAACCTTTTAAGCTTTTATTTTTCTATACTTTTATTCTCACCTGAAATGCATTCCTTGCAGTACTTGAACTTCTCGTTGTTTTCACTATGAACTTCTGTCACATTTTTGTGTATACGTTGAATTACACGCAATTGAAGATCGGACATCATTTTTTGCCATTTTAAAACATATAATTGGAGGTCGGATGTCCCGCAATATAAATTCTGAACCGTGCACGGAGGTGCACGTGAACTTCTTGCAACAAATCTGAGTTTTTTTATACTTCGAACTTCTCTATTATTTTAATTTGAACTTCTTAGCCTTATTCTTAGAAATAAATATGTTTTTAAATAAGCATCAAACTTTTTTCTTTGAATTGAACTTCATGCTTTTATTTTCCATAGAGAACGGAAAGAATTTGAGTTTTTCGTATACATCAAACTACTCCTTTATTTTAATTTGAACTTCATCATTTTATTCTTTAGTAACAAGGAAAATCTAAGTTTTTTACAAAAATCGAACTGCACTATTTTTTAAATTTGGACTTCTTGGTTTATTTCTAATAGTAACGAGAAAATCCTAGTTTTGTAATATACTTGACCTTCCCGAACATAACATTTTGACCCTTTGCATAACGAAAAAAATTTAGAAGTCAAACATTGAACGACATCATTTTATAAATTTGAACTTCGAGGTTTTTCCTAGAAATGGAAAAAAATCTATTTTTTATAAACTATTTTTGAACTGCTCTATTATTTTAATTTGACCTTCTCAGGGTTATTTAAAACCATGAAAAAAATGTTTTCTATTACAAATATTGAACAACTTTATTATTTTAATTTGAACTTTTTGGTTATCCTTTTTCAATAATGAAAAAATCCTTGGGATTTTTTTTAGTATAGCGATAACATTTTTTTCGAACTCTCTATTTTATCAAATTTGAACTTCTCAAGTTAACACTTTAATAGTTGAAGCTTGTTTTTCTTCATGGTATATAACCATCAAACTTCCGTGTTATCTTAATTTGAACTTCTTGGTTTTTATTCTTTAGGAACTGAAGACATCCAGGTTTTCTTTATAAACACTGAACTACTCCGTTATTTTAAGTTGAACTTCTAGGTTTTTTAGAAACGGGGAAATTTTGTTTTTTCAAAAACATTTTAAACTACACTATAATTTTAGTTTCACCTTCCCGAGTTTCTAATAAATATTGAACTTCTCGGTTATTTAAATTTGAACTTCATGTTTTTTTATTTAGAAGCACGGAATCCCTTTTTTTGAATTTTTTTTCGTAAAACTTTTTTTGGATGGACCGGTTAATCTTACTTAAAAAACATAATGTTGTTTTATTTTCCGAGCTTGCTATGTTTCATGAGGTGAACCTTTTTGATTTTTTGTGTCGTGATACTTTGTCTTCCTTTTGTTCTCGTTGTGAACCTTTTCTTTTAAAAAAGATGAACTTCTCGCATGAATTTTACATGTTTTTTCTTAAAAAATGTTTATGTTTTATTTGTGTTACCATTTTTTCCCCACCAAAGTTCTTGAGGTTTTCATATATGAATTACTTGGGCATTTTTATTATAAAAAGCTAGGTTTGTAGCTCCCTGAAAAAATCTGTTTTCCAAACTATGGAACGCGATGAAGTAGAACTTCTAACAGTAACCACATTTTTTTGCATACTCTGTAACAGTAAGAGAGAACTGTTTTTTTTCTCGGATAAGTGTTCTACTAAATTTAACACGAACAATAAAATCAGGTCTCATACGCACAAAACCAAAATATGTGAGGTCCACTGAAACAAAAAACCATATTTTTACACATTGAGCTTCATCTAGCAGACAATTGTACACGCATCAACAGTAGAGGTGCAATTCATGCATTGAGTTGTTTTCAAAGGTTAAAGCATAAACACAAACAGGGAGAGAGAACTATAGACGGAGAGCTACACGCAAGCGCTAGTGCTCATTTAGGGGAGACAGGCACACCAATGGCACGGGCAAGGACCGGTTGTCCCCTGCAGTTTTACGTGTGGTCGGATGCACATGATGAAAAACATACACCGGAAGTGAGATCGCATCCCCATGTGGAAATGCACCCCAAAAATAGCACAAAGATCACACTCACTGTTCTAAAGCCCGACCTTATTTCTGCACCTCATGTGATCTTCTCCCCTGCCTGATGGTGACCTTCTTCCTCCCTATGTTCACGCGGGTAGCGAGCACCAGCGGCACATAGGACTCTGGAACTTTTTGAGCAAAATTAGTGAGAAAAAATCAGCAAACAACTAAACACCTGAACATCAAACAAGAGGAGCAGCCGGCAATTTCTTCTTTTTTTGAACGGTCTTTTTGTACTGAGAATTGAAAATGCCAAATGAAGTTGACATGTACTCGTTCTTCTTTCTAAGCCATACTAACTTCAATTTTCACAGAAAAATAGCGCCGACTCACCACCCGGGATCCTCCAACGTCTTTGTTGTCATCGCCGATGTCTCTAGGAAGAAGTGTCCGTTCTGCTCTACATACTCCAGCTCCTCCTGTTCGCATTTAGATAAAAACATAGACGATGCTGGGTTTGACTGACAAATGCAGTACACCGGGGCAAGGCTGTGGTAGCGGGGTGAGATGGATGGCAGCGGCGGTATTCGGGAGGCGCTGCGGCTGTGAACCTCCAGGGGCCGCGTAGTTGAATGGCCGGAGTGTTACGGCGACGAGCGGCATTGGTGCTGCGGCAGTGGAGCACCACCTAGAGGAGGCAGAAGAAGAGAGCAGGAGGGGACAGCCAGTAGGTGGCGGAAGGCGGGAGCCCCACCGTAGGTTGGTTGCGCGCAGGGATGCACGCACTTGGCGGCGCCGTGAAGTGGGGCTCTGGCGCACTATTGCTGCCATCATCGGTTTCTTGGGAGGATCCCTGGCCGGCGGCAAAGCACAAGGATCTAGGGGCGGCCGCGTCGCACTGGGATGCTTGGTCTCGGTGGCGCGCGGGATTCCGGGGATCTGGCGGTGCGCGGAATTTCGGGGACCGGCGGCGCATGGTGGTGCGAGGGTCCGGCGGCGCCAGGAGGCGCGTCGGGCCGGGGGGAGTGGGTGGCGGCGGCGGGTGATGCGCTGGGGCCGGTGGCGCGGGTGGGAGGTGGTCGGGTGGCTCGGGCGGAGGTGGTGCGGGAGGGGGTGGGCCGGCCAGGCCTTTTTTTCTTGTTCGGTCGAGTTCAGGAACAAGTCCATCGCGCCCTTATAGGGCTGATCGTGATCAGAATAACTATTCTGATCCTTGGATCATAATAGTGCTACCATATTCTGGCGGTGGCACATATATATGATCCAAGGATATATATATTATGGTAGAGTTGTTCAACCTGAACTTCCCCCGGTGCTAGGTTGAAGTTTCGCCTACATTGCCCAAATGGGGCTTGCGATATACCGTTGGAAAGCTATGGACACGAGTATCACGACCCAAGTTAAATTTTTGGCAAAATGTAAGCGGTTTAAGAGCAGTTTTGAAAACCGTTTTTTCTTCATACAAAAAACATGAATCATATTTTTGATCGCATTTCTAAACCGTTAATCGGAATGAGGCAAATAATATGGCGTTGGAAAGCTGCTGCAAAACCGCTCCTTCCACATATTGAAAGTTTTCTCTAATTCCCTATGGTTAAAGAGTAATTTCGAAAATCATAAAATTTCGCAAACCGAAAAGCCGAGTTTGTATTTTTGATGTCATTTCTAAACGGCTAATCCAATTGAGGCAAATGATATGGCGTTAGAAAGCTTATGAAAATGCGCTACTTTTTCATGTTGAAAGTTTTTTCTAATTTTGAACGGTTTAAGAGTAATTTAGAAAACGGTACAAGTTCCACCAAGTTCGTATTTTCTAATTAATTCTTTAACCGTACGTCCGAATGCAGCAAATGATATGGCGTTGGAAAGCTTGAACAAATGCGAAACTTTTTGGTATATATTGTTTCTCCCAATTCTTTACGGTTTTAAGTCAATTTTGAAAATGGCTAAAAAAATATTTTCGCCGTAATTTCTACAAACTTTATCGGAATGGGGCAAATAATATACCGTTGAAAAGCTACGGAAAATGCGAAACTTTTTTATGTTGATGGTTTTCTCTGATTCCTGGCCGTTTTAATATAATTTTGAAAACGGCGAGATCATGCGTTCTGCCTTTATCGCGAAACAGGTTCTTCGGAAATGCATCGCGTGAAGAACTTGAACTTCTCCGCATGTCTACTTGAACTTCACTCTGTTTTTCACGTGCTTTTTTGGCTCGTAGCTCTCCATCCACTCACCGGAATTGAGCAAGTGATATACCGATGGAAAGCTGCTGCAAACACGCAACTTTCCCGTGTTGATCATTTTTTCATACTCGCGACGTTTTTAAATTTTTTTTCATCTGAAATTCATTCAGTGCAGTAGTTGAACTTCCTGCTGTTTTCACGTTGAACTTCTGTGATGTATTTTCGTTTGTAATTTTCTCATCCATTCATCAGTGTTACACAAATGATATTCTTTTTGTACAAACCTCTCTCACAATAATTTTTTTAACTTTCTCCGACCGAGGACTTGAATATATAACAAAAAAAAATTTGGACCTTGCCTTTTAATTCATTTTTCTCATATTAAACACACACCATGTAGTACAGAACTTTTTCCATTTTTATAATTTAAATTTTTTATTTTCTTTTCGAAATCAAATTGCTCCCAAATAATAGCTGAACTTCTTTCTAGATTGAGAGAATTATTTTAAAACGCAAAAAACAATTTCTTTTTTGTGTTTTTGAACATAGAAGTACAAGGTGAACCTCTCTCGCAAGAATTTTTGAACTTCCCCGGACAGAGCACTTGAACTTCTTTCAACAAACCTTTTAAGCTTTTATTTTTCTATACTTTGTTCTCACCTGAAATGCATTATTTGCAGTACTTGAACTTCTCATTATTTTCACTATGAACTTCTATCGCATTTTTGTGTATACGTCGAATTACACGCAATTGAATGTCGGTTTTCATTTTTTGCCATTTTTAAAACATGTAATTGGAGGTCGGACGTCCCGCAATATAAATTCTGAACCGTGCACGGAGGTGCACGTGAACTTCTTGCAACAAATCTGAGTTTTTTATATACTTCGAACTTCTCTGTTATTTTAATTTTAACTTCTTAGTCATATTCTTAGAAAAGGAAATATTTTTTTAAATAAGCATCAAACATTTATTTTTTGTAAATTGAACTTCATAGTTTTATTTTTCTTAGAAAAGTTAATAATTTGAGTTTCCCGTATACGTTGAACTACTCCTCTATATTAATTTGAACTTCATCATTTTTATTCTTTAGTAACTAGGAAAATCTGAGTTTTTCTTACAAATATCGAACTTCTCTATTTTTTTAATTTGGACTTCTTCGTTTATTTCTTTTATTAACGAAAAAATCCTAGTTTTTTAATAAATATTGAACAGGTCCATTTTTTATATTTGAACTTGTAGAGTTTTTTATTTAGAAAATGGTGAAAATCCTTTTTATGAATTTTAAAATGCTCTATTTTTTATTTGAACTTCTCACTTTTCATTACTTTAGTAAAAGAAAAAATCTGAGTTATTTTAAACATTGAACTACTTTGTTATTTTAATTTGAACTTCTCAACTGTTTTATTTTGAACTTCTGTCTATTTATTTTTAGAAATGGGGGAAATAAAACTGATCTATTTTTCCCTATTAGGAATTTCACAACTTTATTTTTGGGTTGAAAACGTACATTTTTTTTTCTTTTTCTTAATATCTAGGTTTTCCATACAAGTTTTGTTTGTGAAATTCCTTATTTTTTTTCAAGAGAGGTTATATTTTTTCGAGAAAAGAGGTGGGATGCGAGAAGTAGAAAATTTTGGATTTATTTTAACATTTTTGATCTTCCATATTTGAACAATTTGAACTTCTCATAATTTTTCCTACGAACATTATTGGGTTTGTCTTTTTTTGTTGTTATGAACACAATTTGATTTTTGAGCCACACGGGACAAAATAAGTAATAGAATAATGCGCTGAACTGTTGTTCCCTTACTGGTGAAACCTTGGTCAATGCTAAAGTAGATCTGGAAGAACACACACAAACCGACATACACACATATGTGGAGAAAGAAATTATATGTGCACACACTTAGTAATACATGAACCTTCCTCAAACTAATACATGAACTTCTCTGTACACGACCATACAAACATCAGGAATTAGAGAACATGTACTTTCCGTTACATCTTTTTCAGAAATGCACCTTTTTACTCTATGCGAACTTCAAGTTTTTTTATAGATGAACTTCATTATGAATTTACATTTTATTTCTGCACGTGAATTTTGTACATGAACTTTTTATCATGTTACAAATTTTTGAACCTTTTCATTTCTTATATGTGAACTTCTTTCTCTTTCTCTTATATGTAAAAAAAGAAAATAAAACCACTCATTTTTTGTCCTATGAACTTGCCGAGCTAAAATAATTAAACTTATTCTAGAGTAAACTTTTTCGAACTTCTATATTTTTTGTTTCATGAATTCCTTGGTAGTTATATATGAACTTCTCGACACCACGATTTGTAAGGTGCAAAACGTACACAAAAATAGAAGAAGGGAAGATGTAAAATGAGTGTGCAAAAACTATAGAAATTTGGGGTTCATTTGAGCATAAGAATCTGCAAAAAAGGCAGTGCATGCTTACAAACAATATTCTCACATGACCTGGCCACACCGTAACTACATGCACCCAATCCTTTTTACATAAAAAATGCACCAACTAGTGGCGGACTTACATTTCTCCACCACACATTCCCTTCGTATCACATTTCTCCACCGCACATTCCCTTTCTATCTTGCCTCACCTTATCCACACAGTGTTGATGCGTTATCTTCTCCGTGCTTTTCTTCTTCTTCCATGTACTCTCAAACAAGCAACATGTTGATTCTGAAAGCAACCACAATGGTGGCCAATTTTCTGGAGAAGCTTCCCTGTACTCTTGTTTTTGCAGTCGGACTGGCCCATCAGGAGAAGCTGACCTGCAATGGTGGCAAATTTTCTGGCGGGATTATGGAGTTGGTCGACGGGGCAGCTGGGGTGCTAGAGGCAAGGGCACGTCTGGTAGGCAGGAGTACGGCCGCCAGCAACATGTAAGGTCTATCGCAAAGGCCATGGGTGCTGTCTTCCATGGGATGTAGGTACAGAGCGGTGTCTTCGCCAGGAACAATTTTGGATGCAGGGTCACGCATAACTCGCCTCCACGGCTGTTGGAGAAGACGCGGCGAGCTAAGGGGCTGCACCATGCCAGCGTGGTAGCCATATACACAGGCGCTGAAGCTGAAGTAGCTAACAAACTAAAACTCTGAATGAAAAAAAGTTAAGAGGGAATTGCTCTTAGAAGAAGTCTCCCTTCACCAGATTCAGCAGAAGTTGAACCGGATGGTGGGCAGCAGGATCCAGGGTGATGTGTTCATGGACGGCTAGCGCCTCTGTCGTTGAACAACCCGGGGTTGCGTAGTTGAACAGCTCAGGGTTGCATTGGGAGGACTCGGGGCGGCCCTGTAGATCGGATCAGGGTGAGGGTGCTCTCCACTGCCCTGAAGAAAATGCTCTGAAGGACAAAACACACACACAAGAACAACTGCACATTAGGATTTCTAAATGGTCCTCTGTTTGTAGATGTAAAGAAGTTCAGGAAGATCCTCGGACGCACGCACACATCAGAGGATGAACACAGGCATTAGCACGTACATCTCAGTTCCTCCAATTCTACACAGTTAATTCTTTGTTAACAACATATGAAATGAATTACCAAATCAATACTCAGAAATGGGCTCTCTTTTATGTAGATACATACCCAATAGTTCATGGTTATTTTTTTAACATACTAAGATGAACAGCAGAGAAGCAGCCATACCAACAATACTGAATTTGCAAACAATATTGGAGAAGCAAAAAAATTACCTGTAGCTTTTAAATGAGTATAGAGGTTCAGGCGAGAAGTACCTGTAGTGTCAATATTGCATTAACTGTAGCTTTTGAACGAGTAGCGAGGTTCAGGCGAGAAATACCTGGCCTGCAAATTTGCAGTAGCATAGCAAGGCAAGCATCAACAACCATCTTGCTAAAATAAAATGGTTGAAAATGATAAAAAGTACAAAATAAAATGTACGAGGCGAGATCCTTCGTAGTTGGAGCATGGGAGCAGTAGGATTCAGGGGGCGTTGCGACTGCGAACCTCCAGTGGCCGTGTACTTGAATGGCCGGAGGTGCCAGGCGCACTGGAGGGGGCTAGCCCAGGCCGAGTGTCTCCATCGCGCCGATGAAGTCTCCATGGAGTAGCCATGCAGTGCGGTGTCGTTCGGATGGGGGGGCCGCGGCGACTGAGGAAGAAGCTGGCCATGGGAGCCACAGCCCATGGAACTCCACTGAGGCATGGCGGCGAGTTTGCCAGGAGATGGCGAGGTTGTCAGGCGGGGGGCGGCGGCTGCCGTCGGTGGACTTGCCCACGCACTCGAGTTGAACTGACATGCAACGCAGAGGCCAGCGGCAGCCAGGCCCCTCTGACGCTGCTACGGCATGAAGGAGCACGGGGAGAGGAACTTGGACGGACACCGGTGGGGCACTTGGACTCCTGAAGCAGTGGCCGGAGCAACGTCCTGTGGCGGCCAGCGGCGGTAGCCGGACTACGACGCGCGGGGGCCGGCGGCACCGGATGCGCTTGGGACGGCCAAAGGCGCTTGCTTGATCCCGTCGACGGGGAAGAACGTAGGATCAGGGGGAGATCAAATCGGAGGGGGGGGGGGGGGGGGGGGGAGGGGCGGCCACCGGGATTCGAGGCACGGCGGCAGCGCCCAGGGTTGCAGGTGGCGACGCGCAGAGACGAGATCCATCTCGCGGCACCGCGCGGGAGTTGCCGGTGATGCCCGGGGTTGCAGGGGCGGCGGTGCACGCGAGTTGCCGGCGATGCCTGGGGTTGCAGGGGCGGCGGCGCCCGAGGTGGGTGAGGTGGGCGGCGGCGCGGGGTCGGCCGGCGGCGGAGGCACGGGGTCGGCCGGTGGCGAAGGCGCGTAGGGTGGGTGTTGGGAATCGGGAGATGGGAGGATTAGGATGCTGGTGTGGGTGTTTTTTTTGTTCGGGTGGTTTCGGGAGTTCGGAACACCTCATCACGCCTATATAGGGGGCGCCGTGATCCGAATAACTATTCTGATCCTGGGATTAGAATAGCGCTACGCTATATATATATATATATATATATATATATATATATATATATATATATATATATATATATATATATATATATATATATATATATATATATATATATATATATAATGCGTATAAGTAAGCAAGCAGTTGGCCATTCTATAGCTCAATTAACTAGCTGAAACATTGTGTGCCATGTTCCAGAACGGTCTTAGGGAGCATAATGAGCAGCAGAGGGATTCATACAAACCTACTACAGCAAGCAAAACTGTACAATCATTAGCCTCGTATAAACTAGATTGTGAGCCTCATGCAGTAATAGTTGGTTAATAGACTTCAAAGCTTCAGGCACACTTCGCGAGAGTAATTAAATGGTAAGGCCTTTAATTATGTCAATTAGTAGTTATACAAGTACCCTACATCAGGCATCATTGTTTGGGCATCTCATTAACTGAGGACAAATAAAGCAATTGAAAAGAGTAATTTAACTATGCCTGAAACAAATAAGCAATTGAACTGTTAAGTTCGCAGCATGCATACATGCACGCCTCAATAACATCCATGGCCTAGCTACATTTACTATATAAAGGAACAAGTAATGTAATATTGTTTGCCCCCTCTGAAGTATCTCGCCTATTATGTAATCAAGATCCTAGTAATGATAGGGAGGCTAATGATGTGAATATGCATTTGGTTATGAAATTTATGACATCAACAACTCTACCATAGTAGGAAGCAGTTTCACACTATTCACTACTATAAGATGTTTTAGATATTTAAAAGTAGACTACATCCGTAATGAGTGAACAGACACATTAAAATGTGTTTACATACATCTGATTTACAAAAAAGTTAGAACATCATATAGTAGTGAGCGGAGGGAGTTTTAATCAATGCCCCAATGACTAGGTTACAGGTGAATAACCCTACGCAAGCACAATGTCAGACAAATAGGATGTCCTAGTAATTGTAATACAGTGACTTACCATAACTGGTTGAATAGGCTCAGCACTGCTCCTCCTTCTCTTGCAAGGCTCCTTCCTAACATCTTGTACTTGGAAATCCTCAATCTTATCTTCATTGCACCCCCTCTGCAAGGTGACACAAACTAGTTACTGGTCTCCTTGGAAGATAGATATGCATACTTTCCAGTCTGTGAACAACACCAAAGGATGAGTTTATAACAAAACAACACCACATAATGAAACATGCCACATCTCTTGCACACAATGAAATGAGCATTTACTATGTGTGCGCTGTGTAAAAACTAGGCATACCTTCGAACTGGACCTCCAGGTACTCTTGGAGAGCCTACTTTAGTGTACAGCCAAACATTTATGTCACCTATGAGTTATACAAGCCCCCACTACAACAGCCCTTAGTGTTTAAATCATTGACAAGCTCTGTTAGGTCAAGAACAACAAGTAATCAAAGCAAACAGTCCTAGCATGGCTAGTTGATACAAACAAGCAATTGAACAGATGTGTGAGCAAATCTTGCACAACACTAAATTACATATCAAGGAAAGAAGTATAGAAGGAGGCTTAAAGACCATCACTTGACGTACCATATTTAAGGGGCATTTAAACATCATGTGCAATGTATATACTAACATAAACATTGCATATTTTAGATTCTATAATGAAATGCACATGTATTAGGTTATGCCATGTATGATGCCTAAATGTACACTATATCAGGCAGGAGTGATTCATCATTGCACGCACAGTTGAATTGCAGGTTAAGGGCCACTTCTATTCCGCCTTTTCAGAGCTTATTGTCAAAATAAGCCATAAAAGATGTAAAGAACTTGTTTTTGAGTTATGGGCTTGGGGTTAAACTTATTTCGCTTTTGGGGGGGGTGGTTCGGGTAGAAGCTCACTAAAAATTGAAGGGAAGGGGAATAGCGAAATGACTCTGTTGTCTTCCTATATTACACTCAAAATGCCACTGCTCACGCCCGCGTCACACCTGACCCTCAGGTAAAAATAAACATGCAAGCATTCATTGCCCTGCCCGCTTGCATCTCCTCTCCCCTTTCCCTCTACCTCGATCCCCTGCCTGCAGCGCTAGGGTTCCTCCAGCGAGCCGCCTCCACTGGTCCCATCTGGCCTACTCCTCGACGATGCTCTGTCCAGCTAGGCTACATGGCCGGCGGGTAGGGCCAAATTTCCCGGCTACTCCTCCCTCTGGCGCCGCCCCTCATTCTCATGGTCTCCGGCAGCTGCTCCACTATGGTCCGTCCAACGCACTACTTCGGCGGTCGCCGCACAACTACAGCCGATGCCCCACTCCGGCAGAAGGCACCTCGTTCCCCCTCCCCTCCCCCCAGGCTATAGCCTTGAGGTGCTGTTGAAGTATGAGCTCATCCAACAAGGTGAGGATCTCCTCTGATTTTTTTGCCAAATTTTCATTCTGATACGCTATACGATGAATTGCTATGAGCTGCTGCTACTATATGATGCATTGCTATGAGCTGCTCCTGCTGTTGCTATATGATGAATTGCTATGAGCTGCTGCTGCTATATGATGACTTGCTATGAGCTGCTGCTGCTATATGATGAGTTGCTATAAGCTGCTCCTGCTGCTGCTATATGATTAATTGCTATGAGCTGCTCCTGCTGCTGCTATATGATGAATTGATATGATCCACTGCTGGTATATGATGACTTGCTAGCTGCTGCTGCTGTATGATGAGCTAATATGAGCTGCTGCTGCTACATGATGCTTTCAGGTGGTGCTGATATATGATAATAACCGGCCACTTGGACCATCGAATTTCGATAAATAATGGTTCTTCATTTAAATTTAGGCAATGCGTTCTTCATTTAAATTAGGCAATGGGCTCTCTATGGAAGACATTGACCAAAGTAGATTGTGCCAAGTAGATGGTATCTTTGTATTTGCATTTTGAACAAATATTGATGGTCTGTTGTCTTATCATATTAATTACTGCACTGGGTTCAATTTGTGATGTTTGCAAGTCAAATTAATTTTCATATGGGCAACAAAATGACAAAATATAATGCAATCTAGACTTTTCACTGATCATACCACATATAAGCTGAAAAGGCAGGCAATGAAAAGAACTGGTTGGCTTTATTATCTGGACCTTATATTCAAAGGTGCTTATTTTTCTTAGGATAACTCGAAATAACTATCCCTAAGAACCCTGGCCAATAGCACTGACATAAAAATAACTTGTTACGATGATTGCAATGGAGTGACCTACCATAGCACACTGTATAGGCTCACCGCTGCCTCTCTTTTTTTTGCGATGTTCCAAGAAATTGCCACATACATCTTGTAATTTTTCATTGCGACACCCCATCTGCAAGTTGACACGGCTAATTTGATATATCTCTACATGATAATACATTGCATATCCCTTGCGGATATTTAAACCACCAATTAACGATTGTGTGCGTAGCATAAACTAGCCATGACTCTTTGTACTGGACTAGCAGGCACCCTAAGGGAGCCTAATGTAGTGCACTGGAATTCCTACTTGCCACCTAGGATTTTGTGTAATGTACTACCTTTGTTCCTAAATATATGTCTTTGTAGAGATTCCACTATGGACCACATACAGATGTATATAGATGCATTTTCGAGTGTAGATTCACTCATTTTGCTCTGTATGTAGTCTATAGTGGAATCTCTAGAAAGACTTATATTTAGGAACGGAGGGAGTATCATGTATGAAATCTACATCTCTAATTTAGCAGCCAGTAGTGGAAATCATTGTCTGCACAAAGGGATTACTGGTCGAAAATCCTAGCAAAGCACGCTGGCAGGCACACAACAATACAAGAGAGAGACACACTTCCAATATCATAGCAATGCCTCAGTGAAGGAAATATGCCCTAGAGGCAATAATAAAGTTTTTATTTATATTTCCTTATATCATGACAAATGTTTATTATTCATGCTAGAATTGTATTAACTGGAAACTTGATACATGTGTGAATACATAGACAAAACACAGTGTCCCTAGTATGCCTCTACTAGACTAGCTCATTAATCAAAGATGGATAAGTTTCCTGACCATAGACATGTGTTGTCATTTGATGAACGGGATCACATCATTAGGAGAATGATGTGATGGACAAGACCCATCCGTTAGCTTAGCATAATGATCGTTAAGTTTTATTGCTATTGCTTTCTTCATGACTTATACATATTCCATTGACTATGAGATTATGCAACTCCCGAATACCGGAGGAACACCTTGTGTGCTATCAAACGTCACAACGTAACTGGGTGATTATAAAGATGCTCTATAGGTGTCTCCGAAGGTGTTTGTTGGGTTGGCATAGATCGAGATTAGGATTTGTCACTCCGAGTATCGGAGAGGTATCTTTGGGCCCTCTCGGTAATGCACATCACTATAAGCCTTGCAAGCAATGTGACTAATGAGTTAGTTATGGGATGATGCATTACGGAACAAGTAAAGAGACTTGCCGGTAACGAGATTGAACTAGGTATGAAGATACCGACGATCGAATCTTGGACAAGTAACATACCGATGACAAAGGGAATAACGTATGTTGTCATTACGGTTTGACCGATAAAGATCTTCGTAGAATATGTGGGAACCAATATGAGCATCTAGGTTCCACTATTGGTTATTGATCGGAGACATGTCTCGGTCATGCCTACATAGTTCTCGAACCCGTAGGGTCCGCACGCTTAACGTTCGATGACGATTTGTATTATGAGTTATGTGTTTTGGTGACCGAAGATTGTTCGGAGTCCCAGATGAGATCACGGACATGACGAGGAGTCTCGAAATGGTCGAGAGGTAAAGATTGATATATTGGAAGGTGGTATTCGGACACTGGAATGGTTTCGGATCGTTTCGGGTATTTTTCGGAGTACCGGGAGGTTACCGGAACCCCCCGGGAGAGGTAATGGGCCTCATGGGCCATAGGGGCGAGAGGGGACAACCCACAAGGGGTGGCTGTGCCCCCCCCCCATGGGAGTCCAAATTGGACTAGGGGAGGGGGCGGCGCCCCCCTTTCCCTCTCCTACTCCCTCTCCCTTTCCCCCTTTCCCACTCCGGAAAAGGAAGGGGGAATCCTACTAGGACTGGGAGTCCTAGTAGGACTCCCCACACTTGGCGCGCCCCTAGGGGGCCGGCCTCCTCCTCCCCTCCTTTATATACGGGGGCAGGGGGGCACCCTAGAACACACCAAGATTTCTCTTAGCCATGTGCGGTGCCCCCCTCCACAGTTTACTCCTCCGGTCATAGCGTCATAGTGCTTAGACAAAGCCCTGCGCGGATCACATCACCAACACCGTCGCCACGCCGTCGTGCCGACAGACTCTCCCTCGACCCTCTACTGGATCAAGAGTTCGAGGGATGTCATCGAGCTGAATGTGTGCTGAACACAGAGGTGCCGTGCGTTCGGTACTTGGATCGGTTGGATCGTGAAGACGTTCGACTACATCAACCGCGTTAACCTAACGCTTCCGCTTTCGGTCTACGAGGGTACGTGGACACACTCTCCCCCTCTCGTTGGTATGCATCTCCTAGATAGATCTTGCGTGAGCGTAGAACTTTTTTGAAATTGCATGCTACGTTCCCCAACACTCAGTTCATGATCTTGGTTGGCCAAGCTGTTAGATCCAGAACAAACATCATCCTTGTAGTTCTTGCCAGCTGCATAACATGTAACAGCGACCTATTAGTATATTTGAAGTACATCGGGCAAGTGATGCTGGAAGGGTTTAAAGGTGACAAGTACCTAGGCCACGGCGGGTGCTTGGCATCTTGCTAGACGGTGGGTATCAATTTAGAAACGTAATGACGCTGCGCTGGCTGTCGGGGCGGCTCCGGTAGGGTGGACTACGGTGTGGGTGAAGCGGATCTGAGGCCGTGGACGAGGGCATCGGTGAAGCTGCTCCGGTGGTTGGGTTCATGATGGTGTCGATGATGCGGATCTGCGGCCGTGGACAGGGCATCAGAAGCTGCTCCGGTTGGTTGGATGAGGGTGCGACAAAGCGGATCTGAGGCCGTGGACTTGGGCGTTAGCAAAGCAGCCCCGGTAGGGTTGAGAATGGTATGGGCGAAGCTACTCCGGTAGGGTTGAGGATGGTGTCGGCGAAGCGGCTCCGGTAGAGTTGAGGAAGGTGTCGGCGAAGATGATCAGAGGCCGTCGACGGGGGCATCGGTAGGGCGGCTCCAGTGGTGTGGATGAACCGTCTCTAGTGGGGAGTACGAAGGAGCCGGTGCAGATGCGCTGCGGTTGACGAGAGTACCAGCGAAGCAGATCCGGCGTCGTGGACAAGGCCGGCACTAAATGGGCTGTGGTACAGTGCTGGATGAGTAGTCTACTTGTTTCTACGGGAGGTGGGAGGGGTAGATGCGGCTGCAGAAGCAGATCCGGCGAGGTGGATGACACTGGCAGTGAATGGGCTCTGGTACGCCGGTGGATGAGCAGTCTAGGGTTTCGAGAGGGAAGGGGTAGAAAGGCCGATGAAGTACGGACGGCATGATGTAAGATGCTTTGGTGCTGTGGAGTAGTCATTTTTGCGGGAGGGGGAGAGGAAATAGGGGTGCCGTGTGGTGGGGGGAACCGGAAGTTACCAAAGCAACCCCAACCTATTATGTAAATGACGGCCGTATTGTAACTATTGTTCTCCGTGCACCAAGGACAAAAGGGGAATTTCGCATGCTAAAGACTAGGTAGCGGAAATTTTAGAAGGAAGCAGGAGATTTTGCCGCCCGCGGGATCGTTCGTATCCAGTTTCAACTAATTTTGGATAGTGCTAGCGGGAAGGTCATGCGAGACTGTGTACAAGGGGCACACGTCAACAGTTAATAACTGGTATGAAGTCCACCCCAGAAAAAAAGACAATAACTCGGGATGATGCACTGATAACTTGGACGTTCACACGGGCGCGGCCAATCGTACGGGTGTAGAGGCGCGTTCACAAAAAAAGGATCAAACGCTCAGCCTATCTATTTCTCGTGTAAATATATAATTTAGTGCCATTGGTTATTTACATAATCCATTGACGTGTTAATTTTAATATAGATGCATAAAAAGAAATGGATATTGTAGTCCGCTACTTAAAAGTTTTACCTCATATGATTACATGGCCTCCATTTCATAAATTGTGTACCCGTTGAATTCATATATGAATATTACTTATATTACTTCATAATAGAACATTAAATCATCCAAGACTAATGAATTTGAATGCAAAACTAACAATGGTGCATGTACATGATAACTAGAGTGGTTGTTTGAAGAAACATCACTTTAACTTTGGCATGCACAATTGAAAAAGACTATTCGAAAAAAAATGTGATATGTGAGTGTCCAATCTTTATAGCGTTGAATCGATGTTGTATCTTTGGCCATGATACGAAGTAGATATTGATTATGTTCAAGCGATGCACGTCCACGATCGCTAGATAGTGATACGTGAATGAATTGTGCAATCTCTCTCACACGCATACATATCTCGTTTCTCCGTGGGCATCGGAATCACACACGCGCACTTCATGTATTTCTCTCCCTCTGTTAAGGTTAGAATTCATCTTTCTATCCCGTCCTACAAGTCTCTCACACAAAAACACACATGCTCTCTCTGTCGAACATGCCCACCCCTTTAATTCCGCCCACCCACCGCCACTAATGTCTCAAAGTATAACTATGTCTCGCACACATACGCGTAAGGTTAACTCGAGTCCCAAAACCATATGAATACATACAATGGGATTCCAGCAGAGCACCTTTTGTTTTGAGATTTCGCTCAAACACACACACACACACACACAGACATTGTTTCTCTCTTCATTTTTTTTGGCACTTGCATGCACACCGCTTGTTTATCTCCGTGATGCTTTAAGTAAGCCTTGCACACATGCTATCTATCTATCCCTTAATATAGATATGTATCACACAAACTCATTCTCCCTATATCTAAGTGTCACTGCCCCCCCCCCCCCACACTTCCCAACACCGAAGGAGTAGGGTGACACCTCGATCTTGATACTAATCTATCTACCGGCTTCTCTCTCAAACACACACACTTCCCGACACCGAAGGTGTAGGGTGACACCTCGATCTTGGTACTAATCTATCTACTGGCTTCTCTCTCAAACACACACAGACACTCGCTAGATGTGCCTCTGTGCCTACCGCGTGCACACACTCGATATGTCTTTCTTTCCCTCCCCCTCCCCACCACCCAACAATGATAGCAGAAGGGTGACACCTCGATCTTGACGTTAATCTATCAATTGGCTTCTCTCTCAAACACACACACACACACACACACACACTCGCTAGTTGTGTCTCCGTGCCTCGCTCACACACACTCGATATGTCTTTCTCTCCGTAGCCCCCCTTGATTTGTAGATTTCTCGCGCGCGCACAACTGTAGTGATGATGATGCTGAACCGAGTGTGCCTTGTTTTTACCGGCATCATGTGATAGTTTTCACCCTGTTTTTTGTTAATTAACAAGGCAACCTTTTCTTTGTTACTACTAGTGAATTTGAGATCATTTGGGGCAGACATTAAATATATCACTTCAACCCAATTATCGCACTAACTATTTAAGAAGAAACTAGCAAGATGCCCATGCATTGCACGGAACATCAAGATGCATTTGTATGAGTAGTTTATCTTGTGGGAGAAAAGGATGAACGAGGGAACGCCTTATTTGCAAATGTGGAGAGGGGTGTGGGTATCTTTTTGCAAAATTGCCAGTTTCCTTCCTATCCGTCAGATATAAATCGGACGGCCTATATTGCAGGATGGCAGGCACACCATCATCGCCAACTCTATTTTTTATCTCTACTAGCAATGTGCCCGTGCGTTGCAACGGATCCAAAGTAGAATAATACATATTCACAAATTTGAAAGAAAACAGTTTAGTTTTGATATACATATATCCCTAAAAATATCTTATGTTTCACTCAAAATATATTCCTTCCGTTGTTTTGATAAGGTAAGGGAGGAATGTGGTTGGTTTCAAGATACTAAGGGGTTTTCTGTAAACTGGAGCAGAGAAGTGGGATATTGTTGCAAAAATGCCACAACTTACATCACAGTCGTTAGATGCAGATCTAATGGTCAGAAATGACGGATGGCAGACACACCATCATCACCAACTGAGTCTTTTATAGGAGTAGAGACTCCTACAAAAAACAGAGTTGGTGATGATGGTGTGCCTGCCATCTTGCAATATAGGCCGTCCAATTTATATCTGATGAATAGGAAGGAAACTGGCAATTTTGCAAAAAGATACCCACACCCCTCTCCACATTTGCAAATAAGGCCTTCCCTCGTTCATCCTTTTCTCCCATAAGATAAACTACTCATACAAATGCATCTTGATGTTCCATGCAACGCATGGGCATCTTGCTAGAAAGAGTAGAGAGCAGAGATATATCTCTTGCATCATCCACAACAAACATCTGGTGGACTGGTTAGCGCCGGATGCTCGCAACGCGATGACCTGAGTTCGAATTCTATCTTGAACTTTAGATATTTATATTTTTAATATATACTTCTTTCGCTACTGTACTGATAGTGGAACCCACAAAGTACTTAGAATACAAGATTAAGGATGGATTTGTTTCTTTTTAACTTTCTGTACGAATCTGTAGCCACCCTGCAAGTCATGTACACTGTACATGCAATTAACTTTTTATAGAGGGAGAATCATACACGCAATTAACTCAAATGGATTGGATGTGACTATTATTTCTAGCATAAGAGCATCTCTAATGGCAACCGGCAAATTTCCTCCCGCTTCCTTCCGCGGAGGACGACATCCAACACCAGCGGCATACATTTTCACAACTCTAACCAACCAGAGGAAATTCGTGCAAACACGGACTGATTTCATATAAGCATGAAGGATTTCGTATAAAAAAGCCGGATCTTCATATAAACATGACGGATTTCATTACATTTACATGAACTAAGCGGTGCTAATCCGGCTCTCGTGGTACAATTAATACCTAATCTAAATGGCCGCCTGCGGATCCCTTTGTCTTCCTCATGTCCGGCAGACACTTGAGGGGTTGACGAAGGTCCTCGGAAGAGACGAAGCAACCAAGAGACCACCTATATACGCAGTCGTCGCCTCGGCGGTGGCCTTCATGGGACACAAGCGGCGGTGGCCTCCCGTGTTCTACTTCTCCTCGATGATGGTGGCGGACACGGAGAAGCTGGCCACCGACTCATCGCTCCCCACGCACCCGGCTTTTGGCTCTGCCTGCATGGCGCTGCCGCAGGCACGGGAGGCGTGGCCACAGACACGGGAGGCGCGGCCACCGCAGACACGGAAGGCGCGGCCGCAGACACTGGTGGCGCAGTACAACGCGGCAGCGACGACGCTCGTGCCGCCGTGCCGGCGTGGAGCAACTCGCCACTCCTCATCGAGCTGAACTAGAGCAGCGACACTACAAAAAAAAGACACATCCGTGACATTTTGGGCCGAACAAATTTTTTTTCTGTCATGCTTATGACACTTCTATGACGATAATTATGACAAAAGCACGTATCATCATTGATATGGTGGGCTCCTACTTCTATGACAAAAAATCATGACAGAAAAATGGGCTTTTCATCTTGGGCATGCCGGGGACGCACCTGCATGACATTCTTTGGGCGGTCCATGACCGAAAAAATCGTGGTAGAAGAGAGGGCGAGGAAAATTTCGGGGAGTTCCCAGTTACGGTGGGTGGTCGGGGCCGAGCGATGCACGGAGGGATTGCGCGTTTCTCTTGTACATGTACGCGCGTGTTTGCGAGGCGTTGGGCTCTAACTGAACCCGAGCGAGGCGTTCGCTTACTGAACCCGAGCGATTCCACTGGCTACGCGTTACTGAACCCAAGCGATCGATCGATCGATCCCTGGCTGTGAACTGAACCCGATCGAGGGATTCCTTCGCTACTGCTGCTAACTGAAGCCGATCGAACCTGCTGCCTCTTGATGAACAGTGAGCGTTGTTGGGGGTTGGATGAACAGTTCCCGGTGGGGGTTGGATGAACAACCCCGTGGTAGTAGAGGCCATTGCCGCTGGATGAACAGGACCCTGATCGAGAGGAGGCCGCCACACACCCGAGCCGGTTGGGGCTGGATGAACAGGACCCCGTGGAGGGCTGGTTGAACAGGACCCCGTGTGGAGGGCTGGTTGAATAGTAGCCGGTGGAGGCTGGATGAACAGGACCTCGTGCTGAACAGTAGCTACTGGAGGAAGTCGGCGGTGGATGAACAGTAGCAGGTGGAGGCTGGAGGAAGTCCACGGTGGATGAACAGTAGCCCGTGGAGGTTGGAGTGAGGCAGTACACGGTGGATGAATAGTAGCTTGTGGACTCCCGTTTTGCGGTGTGCCACACCCCTCCCGATGAACAGGATCCCCGTTTCGACCGTAGGCGCTCCAACACCAGTCCGTTTCCTCCGTTTTGCGGTACGCCACACCCTTCCCGATCAACAGCACCCCGTTTCGACCATAGGCACTCGAACACAAGTCCGTTTCCTCCGTTTTGCGGTACGCCAAACCCCGTTTCGGCAGTTCCGTCCAAGCTGGTTGGCTCCCGATGAACACGACGCATTCCGACCCAGTCTGTTGCCTCCCGATGAACATGACGCTGTTTCTCTGTTCCGACCCAGTCGGTTGGTTGCCGATGCCGTCGCTGTACACGTTCGAGACCCCGCCCGAATGTACGTACATAGCCGTATTTACTTTCTTGCAGCATGGTTGTACGTATGTGTACACGATATAGACAGGACTGCCTGAACAGGTACCGCTCCTTACTGGGCCACGGTTCATCGTGGCAGAAAGACCGATGGACCAGTATGTACGTACATGTTTGCGACCAGAATGACAATGCTACGTACGCTTCGACCGGGTGGGTCCCGGCTGTCAGGGAGGATAAGGAGGCACTTCCTTGCGTGCGAAGATATTGATGGTGGGTCCGAGCTGACAGGGGAAGGATTCTTTTTTTTGCGGGTAATAAGGAGGCACTTCCTTGCGTGCGAAGATGTAGCTGGTGGGTCCATCTGTCAGCCTCACCGCTTACAGTCCTCTTCTGATGGCTGTCGTTTGTTGACCACATTGACCACGCCACACGGACAGCACCAGGCGGTGGATGACGGTGAGGCAGGGAACGACGTGGAGCCTGGGAACATGCGGAGGGTAGTACGAGGGTTGACTGGTTCGGCTGCGGTGTGAGGCTGCAGTCACCGCAGAATAACAGGGGGTGTGGGTGAGTAGAGGGATGGCCTGGCCAGCGGTGGGAGTAGTAGCGGGCCGTGAGGCCTGCGCGGTAGCACATCCGGCCACAGGAGGAAGGAGCACGTGGTGGTTTGGATGGTTGGAGCAAGAAAATCAGAGGTTGAAGAAGCAGGACGACCGTTGGATGTTAACAATCCAATAGTCACTGGTGATAGAATCGTTTGTTGACTAAGTTGACAAAGCCCTGCATACGCGCGCGTCAACTTAGTAGGGCCACAAGTCAGCCTCCAAATCTGGTGGGCCCCAGCTGTCATGGGGAGCACTTGTTATTTTTCGCTTAATAAGGAGGCACTTCCTTCCGTCCCAAGATATAGCTGGTGGGTCCCAGGTGTCATTGGGAGGATTCATTCTTTTTGGCGTAATAAGGAGGTACTTACTTGCGTGCGGCCATGGACCATGTGGGTCCCAACTGTCAGCCTCTCCATGTGCATCCCTCTTCCGATGTTGTCATTTGTTGACAACGTTGACCACGCCGTGCCGAGAACACCAGCGTGATGGACGACCGCGAGACCCAGGAAGGGAAGACCCGGAGGCGGCGAAGCCACAACAGTGGAGGGATGTGGGTGAGTAGAGGGACGGCCTGGCCAGCGGTGGGAGTAGTAGGGGGCGGTGAGGCCTGCGTGGCAGCACAACCGGCCATGGGAGGCGGGAGCAGGCGGTCCCGCCGGCGCTGGATTTGGCAGCTGGAGCAAGAAGATCAGAGATTGAAGAAGCACGACGGCCGTTGGATTGACATCCAACGGTCACGTCTGCTAGAATCGTTTGTTGACATATATAATAAGTAAAAAAATCTTGTGTACGCGTAAACTTAATAGGCCCACAAGTCAGACCATTCCCTATTTTTTTTAATAATTTACAGCTCATTGCAACTTCTTATGCAATTTATTGCAGTCCATTTTTTTGTTGGCCAGGGCCAGGGTTAAAAATTTAAACGAAAATTTGCGTATTTCGGTGGGGTCCAAACTATTTTTAATACCGAAATGTTGAGCCAGATTTAAAGTACTTTGAAGATATATTTAAATTAAGTGAAAGCCTAGTGAAATTGGAATATGAAAATGTGAAAAAATTCAGAAATTTAAAAGTAATTGCCAATTTGTCGTCTGTTTTTTATATTTACAGCCCATTCCATATTACTTTCAAGATTTGCAGCCGTCTTGAAAGAGTTGCAGCCCATCAGGGCGTAGAAAAATAAGTAGGCCTGGATTGGGTATTCTTCAGAAAAAATAAACTGGGCTCATTTTCACAAAGAAAAAATAGCTGGGCTGGTCATGTGGTTAATGTAAAATATAAGGCTGGGCTAGACGGGCCACAACCCAGTTGAAACCCTGCTCTGTCTCAACAATAACAAAAAAAATATTGCTCGAGCAGCTACGTCCCAGGTGTCAGCTGATCTTGTGCTGTTCTCTTGTCTATTGACTATACGCTGACAATGTCGTGGGTCCCAGATGTCAGCAAACCACTAGGAGGAAGCATTTTCTTTTTCTATACGCTCACAATGGAGTATATAACAAAAAATGAGGAACTTGCTTGCGTACGGCCATGGACATGGTGGGCCCCTACTGTCATCCTCTCCACGTACAGTCCTCTCCCAATTCCTCTTGTTTGTTGACCATGTTGACAACGCGAGAGGGCGGCGCCACGGCGAGTGCACCAAAGCGCGCGGAGGACGACGGCGTCGGTGTTAACGATTTAGGAGACGGAGGGGCGGCGATGCGTGCGCTGAGGCGCAGCCAGCCGTGGGAGGCAGAAGCAAGCGGCCCCGCCGGTGCTGGTTTGGTTTTGGCGGCTGGAGGAAGACAGGACTGAAGAAACACGACAAACTGTAAAAGCAGCAGGAGTACATAACAACCATAGCTGAAAGTAGTATGAGTACTTATACAGGTTCAACCGTACAAAGCACGTCTCGAACAGTGCTACTTTGCCTACAGTTAACCAAGGGTGAGGCCACCAAGCCCCAGGACAAGGCCCAGGCGCCACCCCACGCATCTACAACCTTCTGAAAGTGGCTTCATCTCGCAATGTGGTTAATAAACAGGATATTCACTTTAGAGCCATGGAAAAGCATGAGCATAACCTTCTGTCCTATTCTCCAAGATGGACGGGCCTTCATTATTTGAGACCACCCATGAATAAGTATCTTTTCACCTCCAAGGGAAATGGAGTAGGTAGACATAAACATCATGTTGTGACCAAGCGCAAGTCTGACCCGACCATGGTCAGGCCTCTGTATAGGAACAATAGAACTAGGCAGTTTCTGTTTCAAGAAGATCACAGCTGTAAAACTGTGTATAAGCAAGAGTTTATGAACAACACATATAACAGAAAACAGCTCGTACCCTAAGTTTCTCAACACAGTTGGACATGTTCAACGTGTGTAGCAGTAGCACACATATCCCACGTGGCCTTCCACTATTGAAACACCCCATAAGGACCTCAAGACGATCAATAAAGTGTAGGAACTGCTGGATGTCGTCCCAATCAACTTCAGTGCCATCAATAACAGTCGAGTTCTTGTAGAATAACAAATGAGTAGTGTGCTTAACTTTGAAATAACCTACACGTGCCACCAATTATAAGAAATATTAGTTAGAAGTAGCATCTTCGTGAGAGAAGGGAATCACAAATCGTTGCTACTTCTAAAGTTAAATTGTGATTAGTTAGACAGAATAGGTGGATTAAGAAGTAATCGAGGCAACATGCAAGAACCAGATCCAAAACTAACATGGATGAAGTACTGGAACGACATCGGGGTGGAAGATCACAGTGAAGATGAGACCAGGTTCTGCTATTTCCATCAACATTCGTGCACCAACTTTCAGTCCGTAACACTTGAGAAAGTTTATCCAAGTTCAGCCATAAAAAAACCAGCGATCTTCTGGGTTCATGAACCCAACTCGAAACTTATATCCATGGCTTGTTGTCGGTGCAACAAACCCTGGGTCCATTGCCTGAACTATGCATAGGCCCAGAGACAAGATTACAAGACCAAGATCAGACCAAGCAAGGAAGATCAAATCCCTTGAAGGATCCAAGTGCAGGTCAAGAAGGCCAAGGTGAGCCTGAGGAGCAAGGCATCACTAAGGAAAGGACCTACCTTGCCGGGCAGGCGAGTCCGGCAAGGTTGGGTTTTTGCCCTGGAAGCAAGCTCCCAGATCGTCCCGGCAGGCCTGCCGGGGCTGGCAGAGGCAAGCCACTCCATCGCTCCACCTCACAAGTGACGCAAGTCACTAATCAGAGCGGTGTCGAGCTCCAAGGTGACTAAGTGGCTGCTTTTTGCCACATGGCAGCCGCTTCCTACAGCAAACACCTCCATATGACACCCGTCCTTAGACGTGTCAAACAAGCAGGCGCGAAGCTGGCAAAACAGCCCGGCAGGGCCTGCCGGGCGAGCTGTTATGTGACACTGAGCGGCGCATTTAATGCGCTTTGTCAGCCTGCAGAGTTAGGTATGATAGCACTGTTAGCTATCTAATCAGCACACAAAGACTAATTTGCCACTGTGATGACCCCTTGAATCTATAAAAGGAGGCCCATGGCGACCGTAGAAGAGGTTGGTTGGTCCCTTGCATATCCATACGCGCGTAGCCACTCTCGCCCCCAGAGCAACCTTGCCGGGCAAGTGTGCTACGTCCACCACCATTATCCACCATCAATCCACCAAAGCAGGAGTTGGGTTTTACGCCTCACGGCGGCTCGAACCTGGGTAAAAACTACCCGTGTGATCTCTGCCGTGCTGCGCGACGCTTCTCCGCTCTTTGTGCAACGTGCCCATCCCCCCGCCGAACCAAAAGGGGCTCATGGCCCCATAGGTGTCCATGGTTTCCCATGACAATTGTCTTCAATGTGACCATTAAACTGGTGTATTCAGTTATGGCAAGGCTGACCATCTTGAGTACATGTGTTCTGGCAGAGCAAGGAATGCACTCCAGGAAAAATAATATGAGAACACAATGTATTCGCTATCCAAATCTAGAAATAATTTCCTCCTTCACGTCAGTGTTGACCATGGTACTAGTACCTTTTATCCAAATATCAAATTTCCAAATTAGTCGACAGCATGTTCAAAAACCCCCACCCTCCCGGATAGAAAAGAGGATTCTAGGAACATACTGTGCGTGTTTTAAAATCCTGTGTTAGGATGAGAAGGAACAAGTGTGGCGTCTCGCCGAGGGCGCAGAAACCTGTAGGGTCCTCGCACTTTGGGCACTGCAAATGAAATGCACTAGATTCAGTAGGAAGAAAAATGCATCAACGGCGGCGGCTGCCATCCTAGGATTACCCGCGACCAAGGGACTTGGATTTATCGGGGATGGATGAAGAATTCGTACCAGGTTGTCCATGAGAAAACCCTATGCAATCGCCGAGAGGGGGTTTTCTCTGAACAAGTAGACGAGGGAGAAGGGGATTCAGGCCCAGTGAAATATTGCTGCTTCGTCCGTCCAGCTTACTGCTAAAGCAGGAAAGCTGGGACTTTTTGTGATTTGACAGCTCCTTGGGCATTACTGCGGTGCTACGACCGGGGTGAGTCTATCGTGCAGTTGTGCACTCTAATTTGGTGCATGGCATGTGGACCCCGTTGCCAGATGCCCCACATGTCAGCGTAAGGAAGTAGAAAGGCAGGAGTAACTAGTTACACATAAATATATTTTTGACAGAGAGATACTCCCTCTGTAAAGAAATATAAAAATATTTTATATCACAACTTTATACATAAGAAAAATCTAGGGGAATATATATAACATAATATGGGGGTTCAGCTGAAAATATAATACTCAGACAGGCTCACGGTTCTGGACTTTGGGCCACAGGACGGTGGGCCTGCATGTTTGGGGGCCCATGTGTTCTAACTCAGCGCATTTCATATTGCAAGCGTTCAGTACGGCGCTGGTTTTAGATGTTGTCACAAGGCGAATACAGAAAATTAAATAAAGGACGGCAGCTGTTAGAATGAAATCGAACGACAGTTCCTATCCAGCAATCAGAGTTGCAATTCTTTCACGATATCCTACGTGATAAATAATACTGTCGTACTACTTATACACACATGACACTTGTTTCACCATGCCATATTATTACATCAAAAGCTCTCAGAGGATAGATCAGTTCGGCAGTTGCGTGCTGCTATTGAAGAATTTAAAATTTGATTTGGACCAGCTCTCCTTGCCGAGAAAGTTCGATTTTGACATCATCCCCTACCACAATATTTGATTTAGTTTTGAACCTTGACCATCCTTTAGCATCAATCATCATGCGACCATCCTTTGTACTTATGGTATATTGAGCAGGTTCATTCACACCAAGGCTGTGCATGGTAAGAGAAACTTGGCCACGGTCGCCCGGATTATTGAATGACTCCATCATTGCTCTAGGAATTCTCTGTTTGCAAACAAGAAGACATACACAAACAGTTAGATCAACACAGTGAATCATGTGAAACAACATGGAAAGAAAAAAGGAGGAAGCACTTGGGCGGCCAATGCTTACCAAGAAGGTGGAGATGTCGGTTTTTGTAAGGACTTTAGTATATGCAGTGCGAAATGTAGCCCAGTCTGTTGCCGGTGCAACTGCTGGTTCCATTGCTGCAGCACGGGCCGGAGCAGATGCAAGTGCAACTTCAAGTGTTGGTGCAGGTGCCGGAGCCGTTGCTAGTGCCCGTGCCGGTGTGACTGGTAGTGCCGCTGCTGCTGCCGGAGATGGTGCTCCTTGTGGAGCTGGTGCTGGTGTGGAAGCAGGTGCTCGTGTCGGTGCCCGATCCTCCGATAGATCAGCCTAATCCGCTGACGCGGTTGGTGCGCAATCCTCTGGTGGATCAGACTAAGCTACTGCAGCTGTCAGTGCTAGAGCCAGTGCCGTCTGAGAAGGTGTCGGTGCTTGATCTGATGCCGAAGGTGGTACCGATGTGCGAGACGGCAGCAATCATCTCTGGTCTGCTATGATTTCATACTTCAGCTTTCTAACTTGACTAGGCTCCGTGACCTTGATCCAGTCTTTTTCTTCATTTCTTTTAAACGCAAGAAGGACTAATTGTGGCGTGTTTGTTAAACCAAACTACAGTTCATCATAGGGCTTCAGATTGTACTCAGATAACAGACTAATCCAATTGTGTCCAGTAATATAAGTGATGGACAGTGCCTTCATTACTGACACGACATAAGAAGTGAAACCTGCAAAAATAACCATCATAGAGAAAACCAAACGGATTATTCTGTAACGAATGTCACATGGCAAAACCTGCATCGTAAAATTGCAGGAAAAGTAAGAAAACATGACATTAAATCAATAAGATTTAGGCAGTAAATCAATAAGATTTACTTGATGTGACACGAGTGAATCCTTACTAGGAAATCACCATGTTCAAGTTCTAAACAGAAGGTTGATCGTCCAATTACGGGTGGCATGCAGGGCCCCTGCTTACTCCCACAAGCAGGATAGTCCAAAGGTCGTGACAAATCGTATGGACCGAACATCCATGGGACTGGAAATCCTGGTGGGTGCGATAAACCCTGCAATTCATACAGATATTGGAGTGTAACCATAATTGACAAACCGTCCTCACAAAAAAGATGATCTGGATACTTTAAAATATACAGACTGAATTGAGTGGACAGACATTAACATAGACTGTTCTCAGGACTCAGCACACAACAAAAGCGGCAGTACTAAACAATACAGGGTTCACACACACAGATCAAGTACTGAACAATAGTACATACTACAGACAAGCAAAGTTGCACTAATTAAACTCTGCAGACTATTTCTTGCCACCGACCTACGGGATGTACCCCACATAACTGACTAGGCCATGGACTTCGTGAGAGATGTCTACCAGCACCATCGCCATCTTGTCAACCTTGGAGAACCTAACAGAGTGGTCTTTCCACTCATAAACTTGACGATGAAGACAGTGCACATCAGATTTGTCGGGAAGCTTTACAAGAACCACACCCTTCGTAATCGAAGGCACAACTAGTAAATTATTGTGGTGAAGTACACCCTCGAGAACACGCCTGACAACAATGCTAAAGGAAAACACTAGTTCACGACACATGGCCACAAGGACACGGCAGCTGGATAGTTTAGTAGTAGAACTCATCCTCAGGTCTTCCAGTTCACATGGCATGACTTTGAGAACTTCATTAGTAGAACTCATCCTCAGGTCTTCCAGTTCACATGACATGACTTTGAGAACTTCATCTCCACCGCGGACCTGGTTCTAATTCAAACATAAACCAAATATTTTATTACTACATCCGTTCAGAAATATAAGATGATTTTCGATATTTTACTCCATATAAGAGTACATATACGCACAGAAATGAGTGAACAAGGACACTAGAACATGTCTTCAAAGGCATGAGAGCAGAGGGATTACTTGCAATATCCATAACACAAGTTACTGAGGCTAATATACTCTCTTCAAAGGCATGACAGCTAAAATCTTGCATTTCCTACAGCTAGCATTGATGTTCATAAAGTAGTTGAAAGTAATCTATAAGAAATCAGTGTCAACCTCTCGCATGTTTTGGTCAAAAGAGCAATTTAGAACCGTCATTTGGCACACAAAAATCACATGCAAGATCACCCAGAAAGTTGTACTACTAGGACTAGTACTGCGTGTTAGATGAAAAAACACGATCAAGATCGCCAAAAAGATCGTCAAGAAGAGATATTACCTGGACTTGCTTAATGAGAGATCCCGGGGAGGGGGGCTTGGACAGGGCGATGGCCTTGAGCTTGTCTGCGGTAGTCTCGGCGGAGTGCTTGCGCTTCTTCGTACCCTGAGCCTCGACGGTTTTGGCCAGATCCATAGACATCACTTCGGCCGGTGCTCCAGGGTCCATCAAGAAACTATCAAATAGAAATAAAAGAAAAGAAATCATAATCACAAACCAAAAGGAAGAATAGAGAGGGAGTTATAGGACCAGTCTCGGGGTTGCAAGACCGGGCCTTGGCCAGAATAAACACCATTGATGCCCTCACCTTTCCTTCTTTGGGAGAGAAGAACAATGGCAGAAGCAGGTCGGGGTTTTCTTGAAGAAATGAGGAACAAGATGAGGGAGAAGCGAGTTGGGGTTTTCTTCAAGAGAGGAAGCTGAGGGAGAATAGTGAAATGATTGTTGCTTCGTCCGTCCAACTTAGTGCTGCAAAGGTGGGGTTTTTATGATTTGATGGCTCATTGGGCATTACTACGGTGCTTCGATCGGGGTAGTCTACCGTGCAGTTGTGCACTCTAGTACGGAGTAATTTAGTGCATGGCAAGTGGACCCCGATGCTGGCTGTCCCACATGTCGGCGAAAGTGAGTAGCAAGGTTCCCGACGACCGTCGAGGAGGATCCGCATGGTAGAGCGTGTCCACTGTTTCTAAAAAAAAAGATTATAGCAAGCGTTTCCACTCTTATGACGGAGGAGTGCGAAACACGGCAGCCACCTGAACTTACACAGTACTCCTACTACTAGGCATGTGCAGTGGTTCATACGTCAGTACTACATAATCTTGTTGCTAGTGTAGTAAGATATGATGATAACAAATCATGTTGTGCGCATGTTAACTATATGAACAATAATGTAACATACCCCTTTTTTGACTGTCCGGTCGAGAATGAACGGTGAGATCAATGTTAACAAAACTAGGTCTACAGTGCACGGAGAGTACGGTACTACAGTACTCCATGGAACATAAACCATATGAAGCACGAATCAGTGTTAGGCAGGGTGTATGAAGGGTGCATGGGATGGGAGCAAAAGTTCCCTTCTCGACCCACTTTTGGTTGTTTGGCAGAGTGCATGAAGGGTGCATGAGTCCACACTAGTAGGTTAACACAAATGCACTAGGAGCATGCATGAAGAGGGGTGCTGAGATGAGCATGCACGAAGAGGGAACAACTATATTGAGATGAGAATGCAACCAAACACACCCACACGCTTTGTGCTACAGTGACTGATCTGCACTGTGTGAGTTTGATCCAACGGTCATGTTGCACAGAGACATGGACATGCCCATGCAGATGACGCCTAAACACCACCAAAGTCCCTCTGCTTCTCGAGGCGCATGACGTTGGTGATGTAGGGTGCCACTGCCCGCAGAGCCCGCTCCCGGTCGACGGGAGCCAGCTTGTCAAAGACGGTGTCCAATGGCACGAATGGATTCCGGTAACGGAGCCTGAGAGGATTCTCTCAGCAATGGCGATGACAGCCCGCAACCCCTTCTTATCTAGCTCCACCCCCACCATCGCACGAAGACGGCTCAGCTCCTCGGAGATATAGGTGAAGAAGGAGACCAGGTTAGGAAGCCGTAGCTCATTGAAGTCGACGGGGTGGTCAAACGGGTTTAGCCCGACGGCCGGCATGGTCGCGCTGGCACAATGGTAGGCATCACGCAGCCACAACACATGCATGGCAACATGGTCCACCAAGTGGTTGATGCGATCCTAAACCTCGTCATGATCGGCCCGCTCGCGCTCGGCCTGCCTGACCACCTATCGTATCTCCCGCTTTCTGCAGCAATGCCGCCGATGCCTCGAACATCTTTGTGGTGGACGCCTGCCGCTTTTGAAGCTCTGTGAACTCCCGCACATAAAGGAGGAGCATGGCACTCCTCTCCTCCTTGAGCTCACGGAGCTCCACATCCTTGGCCCTGAGCTCCGCATCCTTGGCCTGGAGCTCCTGTGTTAGGCGCCTCACCTCAGACTCCGTGATCTGGTGCGCCGGCATGGAACCAGGTAGAAGCAATGGGGAGAGGAAGCAAAGGGGGCGAAACGGCTGAAAGGCAATGCAATCTACGGGAAGGCGGAGGGAGCCAGTCAAGGAGCAGGGTGAATCTTTTGGTTTTCACCATGGGAAAACACGAGTCGATGACTTTTCACATCAGGGAGTAGTGGGTTTTAGAGCCGGAGTCATCATGACTAATTGCTGCTGTGCCTGCTCCCGTCAATCAAAAAAATAAAAATCATGCCGCGCCTGCCGCACCCAAAGACTAGAGCAACACCGCGGTGGATATTTAAATTTACCTGCCAGCAAGGAGAGAAAAAAAGGGGTGAAAAAACAAATGTGGCGGCGGCCTAGCTAATCGGTCGCACTAGCCCAACTAGCTAGCCACCGTGCTTCACTGATGTACTCGGCGGGAAAGGTGGGCTTTTGTGATTTGATGACTCATTTACTTGCTTTGGCCCTATGACCATGGAGGACCCAAAAAAATGCGTGGTAGGGCGTCCCACATCTCGGCAAGGAAGAAAATATGCGTGCACCACCCGGGAGGACCCAGAAACCGCACGGTAGGGTGTGCCACGTCTCGGCACGGAGGAAAAATGTGCGTGTAAAAATATACTGTATCAGACGTAATACCTATGGTTTGACCTCGAGACCCAGCCAGTCGGTCAAAAACACCCCACTAGCCACACAGCTTCATCATGCTAACGTGGCACGAAGGATAGGTGTGGTTAGCTCCGTCTGGACCAGCCACAACGTCTCTTGTTCTAGGCGATTCTTCTATTTTCCAAGCATTTTTTTAGTTATAATAACACCACGGCAAGCTCGCGCCACTCTTCGTGTGTGCCTGTGCGTCTAAAGGTTAGACGATGGAGAGGCGAGAGAGATCGCAGACATGGGACCCACCAGTAAGTGAGTCAATGGTCATGCACGTGTTGACGAGCCACTCCCTCTACTCTACTCAACGTAAAACTGTACTGTATAAAATCAAGTTATGCGACAAAGCCAACAACCGTTGCTGTTTCAGGCTATTGACTTACGCTTTGTAGTCCAGGTTGCCAGTTCGAATCTCGTCTTTCAGATTTGTTAGTTTTAGGTCCAAATTTGATCAATGACAAGTGGGACCCCCCGTGTGTTGTTCCAATATTTCAGTGTAGGATGGTCTTTTTGCGCAAACACTTTACGCGGTTAGACAAGTAACGGCGCCAGTTACACGTATTTTGCAAGTTTAGGAACAAAAATGACAGCGGCATAGAATATCACATCCACCCCGCAGCTTAGATGCTATGGTGATATGAGTTTTTACATCGTTGGATCTGAGATCCAATGGCTTGGGAGTAGTCTTTGTAATTATGTGCAATTTCCAAACTCTCCAAGGGTTTTTATGCAAATAAAACATTCAGGCCTCGTGTGTGCCGCTGCATCTTGGATCCAACGGCTCCCAGTAGCTCATATTAGGTGCTCCCCGTAGCTTAATTTGCCACTACGGTGATACAAGCATCTAGGTCGTATGATCTGTGATCAGATGCCACATGCGTAGTACTTGTACTTTCTGCGCAATTCCCAAACTCATTGAGGCCTATATTGCAAAAACATTCAAACCTCCTACTTTGAGCCGTTAGATCTCCGGGAACTCGTATCACCATAGAATCTACGGTGTGGGAGCACCTCATATTCTCCCATGCGAGAAAACATCAGGTGCTCTCGCAGCTTGGATGCTACGGTGATATGAGCTTCGAGGTCGTTCGATCTGAGATCCAATGGCATCTGAGCAGTCTTTGTGCTTGTAAGCAGTGGCCGAACTCTTTGGGGGATTTTCTGCAAAAAAACATTTGAACCACCAAGGAGTTGTTGGATCACAGATCCAACAGCTCCGAAGAGCTTGTATCACCAAAGCATCTAAGGTGTGGTAGCACATGATATTCTTACATACAGGAGAATATGAGGTCCTCCTTCATCTTAGATGCTATGGTGATACGAGCTTCGAGGTCGTTGGATATGGGATCCAAGGGCATCTGAGTAGTTTTTGTACAAAAATTGTGTGTAATTCTCAAACTCATTAAGGTTTCCTGTAAAAATATTAAGACATCCTATGAGCTGCTATATCTCAGATCTACAAGCTCCAAGCAACTCGTATCAGCATATAGCATCTAAGGTGTGGGGGCACATGATATTCTCCTGGGGAGGGGGGGTTGCACAACCAATCGGTGTTTGGGAGGGTGGGGACAAATATAATGTTCAAAAAATATAATCTAAACAATCCTAAATAGAGCTTCACAATTTTATCTAAGGTCGAGGGGTTAACACCCGACAATCTACATAACTCCACCTATGCAAGAGGTGTAGTGCGAGCGTCTATGTGTGAGAAAGACAACGCGAAAAAGCGAGGTCAATCGAATCATTTATAGAGGGAGAGATCGAGGGAGTGTGGCCTAGTGTACACTCGAATGTTAAAGACGATACACCGAAATATCATGCGGTGAAGCTGTGGTAAGTGCTGGAGGGAGATAGTTACCGAGAGAGTGGCCTAGATAGACTTTGTGTGTGCGCGCACGGTGAAGGTGTTTTACAAAGGCAACGCATGTGTCTTGAGAGAGAGAGAGAGGGAGCATTTGTCATGGAGGGCACGACGAGGTTGTGTGTGATAAATACATTTGTTGAGAGTGTGAGGGCGGGAATGACATAAATGGAGATCGAAACATGAAGAGCAATAATGAGCGCGCGTGTATCGGATATCAATAGCTCTATTAACAAACAAATGAACATCAATCGATACATGAAGTATGTGTGTGTGGGGGGGGGGGGGGGTTTGGGGGTCGATGGAGAGACCTAAACACAACATTTGCATGTATGTAGTACTATACTTAATATTCATGTTTCAGTTTCCTGTTCATTTTAAATATTGAATTGAGGACCATGCATGGCTTACATTTTACTCCCTTCGTTCCTAAATATTTGTCTTTTTAGAGATTTCAAATGGACTGCCACATACGGATGTATATAGACATATTTTAGAGTGTAGATTCATTCATTTTGCTCCGTATGTAGTCACTTGTTGAAATCTCTAAAAGACAAATATTTAGGAACAGAGGGAGTATTTTTGAATTCGTGTCATACATGCATGGTTTGGAAAAATAGATGCACTATACTTACTGGATTGTTGTTTTATTCGTGTGTGTGTGTGGTCATATGCTTGATACATACAAAGTTTTGTCACCACCATACCGTTCATCTTTTAAAATTGAATTTGCAATGAGAAACTTACTGGGGATACCATGAAATGTGAAATCCACGTTGAGATCACTATACCACAAACTCACTCTAATTCAAGAACTCTTCATAAATCAATTACCGTGCCTTTTGGAATGACCAGTAATTTGCAAAGAAAATACGGGCATTGTAATACATATAGATTCGTTCGGCAATTTAAAAGATTCCTTTCGTATTCTCGAATGGTAGCACCCAACGGCGTACCAGTCAGACCCGGGCTCGTGTTGATCCTAAAAAAACCCGGGCTCGTGTCCTTCTGGTGGCGTGCGTGGTACGCACATTAGCCAACCCCAACCACTTGAGCCTCTGCGTTTTGAGTCGAAATATCTGGCGGCCAGAATTCCAGCCCTAGGAAATTCCCCTCATATCCCCGGTCCATAATGACTACCGATGAACAATGGAGGGATGCTTTAGTAACGAGACAACCTTACCTACCGTGCCAAGCACGATTCAATTCTCTCGGTCGCCGCTACCCAAGGTCACCCGTCAACTCCATTGCCTAGTACTAATAGGAGTACTACACCAGGATGAGCACAGAATTGAGCCCCATTTGTTCATGCCTAGTACCTGAGTTAATATATCAGGCAATGCACTGGTACAGAGGGATTATCCTTTTACTCTGCATATATAACTTGTCTGAAGTCTAACTAAGCGAAATGTTTGACCAAATCCTTTCTTAAGAAATATTAACATCTACAACAGTAAAGATGTATCGCTTGAAAATTTATTGCATGATGCATGTTATGATATTGTTTTGAATCCTGGATTTTAAATTTCAGAAAATCCAAAAGTGACCTGAAATTCATGAAATTGAGCATGGTCTCGTGATATGGCACAAATATGCTGTCGTAATTTTTTTGTTCAATTTGAGACAAGCTGCTTATGAGAAGTTGCACAAATGAAGAGCCAAGGTATTTTGGAACAAAGACCTGTCACGTTAATGCGAACGCTTTCACTATTCAAACCATCGGCATTTACGTGCCGCCACGAGTCCCGCTTCTCATCGGCAAGTGCTGTCCGAGCAAGCATGTGAGTCGACGGGAGGCGTGCGAGCAGACCGCTGCGCCGGCTGACCGGGAGGCATGCGAGCAGGCCGTTGCGCAGGCTCATCGGGAGGTGACCCCTTTGACCAGGCTCCGCCGCGCATCCTCATCCCAACTGCCCCCACTTTTAATGGCACCGGTGCCGCAGTTTAAAATCACCCCCGCACAACCCGGTATCGCTACAATCTTCTCTCTTCCTCTCCAATTCTCCTATCGTCTACCTCCAACTAGCTTGACCTAACCGTACGCCATGCCGCATCACGATGGTCTGCCCTTAGTCTTCCAGTTTCCTGAGGAAGACACCCAGCCGGAGTCTCAAGAACATAAGGCGCTTTGGGACGAGCTTGAACTGGCCTTGCGGGAAGACGGCGTGCCTGTCACCGCTCCCGTTCCGGCTCCCATCGCCCCGACTGCGCCAGCGCCCATCCCCGTGGCATTGATGGGATGGCAGCCGCACATTGTCGCCGAGCTTGATGCCACGGGGTTCCATGAGGTGCCCGCCGACTTTCACGCGCCCGTGCACCTGCCAACGCATGCGCCTGTGCATGCACTGACGTGCGCCCCCGTGCCCGTGCACCTGCCAGCGCATGCGCCTACGCGTGCACTGACATGCGCGCCCGTGCCGGTGCCCGTGCACACGAATGTCTCCGCCGCGCCGTTCCAGCGCCTGTCCCCGCGCGGGTGCCAGTGCCCCCCTCAGCGGCATGGATCACCGCCATCGACCGCTTTCTTGCACCAATGCCAGTCGCCTCCTCCCGCCAGTTGACTCGCTCCTAGAGACCGAAGTCCAGAACATTCTGGCCTTCCATGAAGCTAGGGCCAACGTCCAGGAGGACACCAACAACGGCGCAAGACGCCGCCGTCGCCATCGATCAGTGGCCTGACGACACACAGAGCACGACAGAGGAGCCGCTTCCAACCGCAAGACGCCCCCGCTGCCGCGTAATCTAAATTTGCAATGAAAAACATTCGGATTTCCATGTTTAAAATCCGAATGTTTGGGATTTATCATTTCCGTTTATTTTAGTTCAATCGTCGTATGAATATAAAGTTGGAGTCAGACTGAATGAAATCTATGGTTTGATCGATTGAATGTTCTGCTAGAGCCGTATCAAATTAAATATAAAACGTCATCAAACCGCATATATTCCTTCTCATCGCAAACATTTCATATTAAATACCACGTCAATTCCAAATATTTTTTTAGGGAAGTCAATTCCAAATACTTGTAGGGTGCGACTAGTCCCCTTGTTCGAGCACTAGGCGATACATCTATTTATCCATGCATTTAATTATTACGGAGCAGTAGATAAATAGTACTACAACTAGCCTAACTTGTCCGCCATGGTCACATTTGTTCCTAAACTTGTTACATGTATAATACTACTAGTACGTGAAACTAGTGTCGTAACTTGTGAACATGTCCAGATATGGTCAACAACAACATCGCCCGCGTGTTCTTCATTTTTCCCGTGCGTCTAAACGTAGAAGGGGAGGAGAGAGAGAGAGCAGACATGAAACTCACCGGTAAGTGAAGGCGAATAGTACGTGCTAATGAGCCGGTCCCACTAATGTACTAAAATTAATATTAAAACATGTTATCCATTAAATAGGCTATGGTAATATAAAAACATTATATCAACAAAGGGGGGTACAACAAACGTTGCTACTATGTTGCCTATTGACGTGCGGCTTGAAGGCCCTGGTCGCATGTTCGATCCTCGTCCTTTTTCATTTTTCATTTTTAATTTATATATGGGTCCAAATTTGTTCCATGATAGGTGGGCCCCTCGGTGTGTAGTTTGTAGCACTTTAATTTGTGGGTCAAAATTTGTTCCATTACAGGTGGACTATCGGTGTGTAGTTTTGTAGCTTATTTGTAATAATTAAAGATGATTGACTTGTGGCTTGTGGTCAGCTGATTGCTTTCCATTATTGGTAGGGCATTGCTTGGCGTAGTGTACACTCTGGCCACAAGTGAAATAGGTGTTATTGCGGTGGCAGTCCTCTATGACTGGCTGCTTGCCGAAGGTCTTGTTCTGGTTACCTGGCTTGCTGTTGTTGCCACCATTGTTCCACACTGGTTTGTTCTCAGATGACCCTGGCTGCCAACTGCACAACTTTTGTGCGTATGGCTCCTTGTTGTCCTTCTTGGGCTTGAACTTCCTCTTACGATCATCATTCCCAGACTTTTGTTCTCGTTTGGTGATGAAGGCCTTATCCACCAATGTCTAGAAATCGGGGAAGTCCAACATGCATAACTGACATCGGAGGGCGTGATTAAGTCCTCCGAGGAACCAGTCTATTTTCCTTTCTTCGGTAGCCACATCATAAGGAGAGTACCGGGCCAAATTGTTGAACTTGTTTAGGTATTCTCCCACAGACATGTTTCCTTGTGTGAGGGCCAGGAATTCCCTCTGCTTCACTTTCATGATTCCCGTGGGGATATGATACTTGCGGAACAGTTCTTTGAATTTCTCCCAAGAAATCCCTTCAGCGGGCCACATTAACTTGGTGTTGTCCCACCATATGGCTGCCGTGCCTTCAAGATAATGGGTAACAAATGGGACTTTATCTGCTTCCTCACAATGAGCAATATCCAATTTCTTTTCCATGGTTCTTAACCAATCATCAGCCTCAATAGGATCCGTAGCCTGATTAAAGCTGGGTGGTTTTGTCCGCTGGAAGTCAGACAGTTTGGAATGCACCCCATTGCCATTGTTTTGACCTACTATTGTCTGCATACTCTTGAGAAATTCCATGAGGTCTTGGTTTCTCTTTTCCTCAAACATTCTCATTATCTGATCTGTGGTTGGTGCTTGAGGTGGTGGTGGTGGTAAGTCTTCGGGAGGTTGCCTTGCCTGTCTGGCGGATCGACGGACGGGGTTTCCATCGCCGCCTTGACTGCTACTTCCTTTCTTCATCCTAATTTTTGTTCCCATGGCAAATACCGAATCGATGAGCAACATCCATAAGGAGAAATACGATAATATGACACCAAAAGGAAATTCATGAAAAAGGTGAATAAAGAAAACAAGATAATTATACAAGATAACCCAACATCATACATGGCAAGCTAGTAGGGGAATAACATGACTAGACTGTTCATACGACAGTCGGCATATGCAAAGATGCATGCATTACTACTCAAACTCCAGTCTAGTAGCGTCGGTGACACGAGCACTGCCCATCGGAAGAATCCTCGTTGTTAGATCCTGAATCGGAATCAGAACTGATGATGTGAGTCACCGGATTAAAGGAGACGCGACGTCGCTGCTGAATGGCTCTCCTTCCGCGGGAGAAAGAGCACCTCGCCTCAGCATCGGCGGAGCAGGAGTGGCTAAGAGTGAGGCCCACTCAGCTGGGGTCTCGAGTCGACTATCAGACGATAAGCCTGATGGTCCAGAAAAACCAGAAGGGGTATCAAGCACACACGGGGGTGGAACTGGTGGTGGATAACAGGGTGGAACTACAGGAGGAGGAGGAGCTGGAGTCACAGCTGCAAGTGCCCCCTGAACACGACACAGCTCCTCAGCCAAAGAAATGATCATACGATAACTGGTGTTCAGATAGCGAGACAAAACACCAGCCGCATGATCACACGCCGGGTCAACAGTATAGAAAAGGACTCGCCCTGTCGCAGGCGACAGGGTGGGATAGTGGAAGAAACCTGGATGGGTCTGCATCTCGACCTCGTCGAAGCGCAAGTCAGTAATAGCCTCCATGGCAGCAAACTAGATCGCCAGCTCTGGAGTAGAAGCCACTCCACCGTTGGAAGAGCGAGAAGAGCTTCCAATATCCGAAGTCGCGGTCATGTAAGCCACTTCATGGTACTCATATACTCACTCGCCCAACTGCTCCCGAAACACCTGGTACACCGGGTCGTCATCGTTGGGATACAGCCGAAGCCAGACGCTATGAAGCATAGTTGGAAAAGTGTGGGGTTCTGGCTCATGATGGAAATGATATGGAACTGGTGCCATCTACACTCACAATGACAAGGGTTAGTAACATAATGAATTATGATGCATGAGGCATGGCATGCAACAATCAAATGCAACAAGCAGGATGCACACTCAAAATCCTATGTTAATCACAGTCCTAGCGCGGGTTACCTAGGGTGTCCTACAGTCAGCATGGCTCTGATACCAAGCGTTGTGGCACCCCGGCTCAGAGAACCGGTTTACCAGTGTTTCCAACCCAGAGATCATGTCTTCTGGAAGGACACAACCACTTGGAACAGAACATAGCTGAACTTTATTGATAATAGTCGAGTACAAGCTCATATATTACATGATCATCTAGTGCTTTGACAGTATCTACATTATTTATCTAACATATCAGGGCCTCGGTACTACAGCGGAATACTACAGCGGAAGACTACTGCATAGCGGAACATGATAGTAACTCCATCCACAGGGACACTGCTGAGGACACATCCTAGGCGTCGCAATACGGACATCGAGACCTCCGTCTCAGTCTTCTCCTGCATCTGGCATGATATGCCAGGTGAGTACTTTGAATGTACTCGCAAGCACTTGACAACCAAATATGCAGCAAATAATAGCATGGCAATGAACAGGTTAAATTCTAAGTGATTCACTTACTGTCACCAACTTACTCATATCCGGGTTGTCTCACAACCCTCAGAATACTCGACCTCGATGAGTATTTCTGCTTATAATACAAGTTCTTCCATCATTACTTTGGTTATTATGGTTGATCACCTAGAGAGGTCTGGACGGGCTGTCCAATTCTGTGGATGCGGCTATTCGAATAGATTTTACACTCTGCAGAGGTTGCGCACTTTACCCACACTATGGAGCACTGACCTCGTGATCCCATTCGGGTGGACCAGCATTGCTCCAACGAAACCTGCCTGACCCGTGACTCTTCCATCGTACCACCGGCAATCACACTCCCCTGGAATCAAGCCATGGGTGGCCCCGTGTCACCTCGTGACACCTACCACCGTCGTGGCTTAACTAAACTGTGCCAAACGAGGACGCCGGCAAACAACTCAACTGGGCTCACATGGTTATCGCCGTCTACCTGATCAGGGCATCACGCACGTATAACCCTCCCTCTTTGGAGGTAACAGTGAAAGAGCACCGAGCCAGACCAAGTCAAGGTTGTCCCATACCAGCAAATGTGGCTGCACGGGTAAGCCCGGACAGGTGACTCTTGATCAACCAAGTAAGTTTCACTTAGCAAGCAAGGTTAATCATCAGATCAATTTGAGTTATCATCATAAGGCATTTGAATAATTTACTTTGAATTATCAATGATAATTTAAATGCAAGAAATGAATATGAATTATGCAATGCTATGAAATGCTTCATAATATGGATGTCCTGGCTTGCCTTGATCAGTTGGGTTGTTCAGAAACTCCTGGTCTTCAAATCCACAAGTATCTCCTTCTGAAAATATTTTTAAATGGCAAAAGAAAATATCACATAAAGCCTTTTTATTCACCAACAATTCTGTGAGTATTGGAAAAATACCAAATTTGGTGGAAAAATAAAGGTCTTCATTATGAACACAATGCAAAAAGAATCAGGTGAAATGGACCTTCCTGTAAAAAGTTATAAGCAGTCAAACCTACTGGTCAACTCTGTTAAATAAATCAAAAATGAAAAAAAACCAGAACGGGCCACGTCGAAGGCGTATTTGCCCCGGGCGCCTCCACTTACCGCTTCGTCTAGTCACTGGCAAGTGGGGCCCGGCCCGTTTAAAACAGAGAGAGGGAGAGAGCAGAGAAGAGGGGCGGCTCACCGGCGATGATTGCCGGGATAGCGACGACGGTGAGGCTCGTGGATGGTGGGGATGGATCGGGCGTTTGACGGTGGTTCACCCTGTACCCATAGCTCCTTCGGAGATGGCCGGACGGCGTTGCGCCCTTCTTCTCCAGCGGACGGGTGCTACGGTGATCGTCGGCGATGGGGAGTCCGGCGGCGGTTTGATTCGTGGAGGGGTCTGGAAGCACCAGTGGAACACCACAAACTCAGCGGTGGGCTCGGGCGGAGCTGGGATAGGGTGGAGAGGGATAGTGGTGGAGCTCAGCTGGCGGCGGAGCTCCGGCGAAGCTTGATGCTAGAGGGCCTCTCGGCCTTGGCTCTTGCTCTGTGGGGGCGATTGAGGAGGAGGAGGGGTGAGGAACTCAGCGAGGCTGGACGGGGCTATTTATAGCAGAGATGAGGCGCTCGGCGAGCTCTCTGGATGCGGCGAGATGCGGGCCATGGCGCCAGCGAGACATACGCCGCGCTGGCTGGATGTTTGCGGCGAAGGGACTTGAGAGGGCAGCAGCATTCAATGCGGGAGGCGACGGCTCGAGAGGAAACGACGAGCAGCGCCGCAACTATGACCGGACGGGTCTCACAGTGCGGCGATGGCGTGGCGGCCAGCGAGGGCATCTCCCGCGAGGGCGATGGTTCTGGAGGGGCTGCGTGTCGACCAGAGGTGATGTCGGCATGCCCAGACAAGCTGCTGCGGTGCCGTGGTCTCGCTCGGATGAGACCCAAGCCTGGTGCAGCACAAAGCGCGGCGACAAGCATGCCAGCGCCATGCTCACCACAGTGCTTGGCACCAGGAGGCCACGCAAGCCTGGCAAAACATGTCCAGCATGTCGACCTTCGATCCCTCAGATCACCTACAGCCTTGGTTTGGCTTGGTTCACGCAGAGATGAGAGGTAAGATCATCAACAGTCTCTGACAGCAAACTTGGGGAGATTCCAGAGAAGAAATGAGGTGGAGATTGAGCCAAAGATGGTGTCTGGAGTGATCCTCATTGGAAAGACTCCAAACTGGCCAAGTTTGAGGTGGTTTGGATAAGTTTTGAGGGTAGTTCATGTACAATCTACATTTCAGGTCCAGAATCAAAATGTTGAAGTACTGCTCACTTGGAAGATCTTCAGATGCTGAAACTTGTTGTAGGGAAGTCATTTGTAGGTGTCCTCATGCCACAAAAATTTGAGAGCATTTGGATAAACCTAGCATGTACTTCCTTCACAAAGGTCCAGTCTGACCAGAAGCAAAACTGAATTATTTTGCAAAATAATTGAACTAGGTCATGGAATATTTTTCGATATTGGGGCAAGATATGATCCAAAGTATTTTAGGGAATTATTTGGGAATTTTCTGAGCATCATAGCTATAGGTTGCTTCACGACCCATAGTAATGCCCCAAATTCTCAAATAAAAGAAAAGAGTTATTGAAAATGATTTAAATTGGGATTTGGGGTTCTTGAAGTACTTGGCAGGGTTTTGGTAAGGTGATGAGGCTTTGGATCACTTGGAAAGGGTTCAGAAATGTCCAAGATCAATGAAAGGGTTCAAAAACCATTTAAATTTCAAATAAAACCAAGGAAAGTTTGAAAAGAAAAAGTTGCAAAAATTAGGGTGTCACACCCCCGCCCCCCCCCCCAAAAAAAGAATGACGACAAAATAAGTTCGCGCTTCCATGTTTCGGATTGAAATATCTGGCGGCCCCAATTCCAGCCCTGCAAAATCTCCCTTCTCCACCGTCCCCTTCCGCGCCCAGAGCTCTCAAATCCCTAATTCGCCGCCAACCCAAGCAAAGTTTGAATCGCCCCTCGTCTCGTCTCTCTCCCCACATCTGTGCCGGACGAATACAACGCAGACGATGGTCGCGCTTCACCACCACACCGGAGCTACCTCATCTACGCCCTCGTCCACTGCTCCGGGTGGTCCACCGACAACGTCGGCCGCCGAAACTGACGTGCCTCACTGACACCGACTTCCACTGCATCAGGTGCACTTCACCGACACCATCTCCCACCTCACCAGGGCTACTTCATCGAGCACATCGTCGTACCTCCGCCCCTCGAGGCCGTTGGGGCTTCACCAACGGTCTCGTCCACCGCATCGTAGCGCTCCGCTGCCGCTCAAGATCTGCATCCGTGCGCGGCCAGCCAACGCCAGCGCATCAGCCTCAACGGCTCTGAAGTGACCCGCACTCTAGCTAGGCGAGCATGCCCAAACGCTGGCCCGAACTAGGTGTCCACATATCACTCCCTTGTGCACTGTTCCAACGATGTTTGGATATCCTTTAACTGCTCTCTTAGATTACACGCCTATGCAACTCTAGCTTTAACTCTTATTTCTTCTGGAGATATCATCTGAAACAAGCAAAACCATTTTTTAGCGAAGCATGACGGCGCTATGGGATCTGGTACACATCCTGCACACCGGTATAACCTTGTAAGTACCTGTCCTCCGGTACAACAGCAAGGTCGATTCCTCTTACTTGATCAACCATTCGCCGTGTCAAAAATGCAGAGGGGGATGCAAGGAGCACAAGGCCTGCACATCCAAGCAAGTGGTAACATGGACTTGTACATGGAACATCCCAAGCGCAAGCAGAGCTACAGTGAGCCTGTACAACGAGCTAGCGCAAGTCCCTACATTTCATTTAATTCATACTGGCCTACGTGTATGATTTGTGTGCAGTGGCAGATCCACGAATTCAAGTTACCAGGGGCAAAAATTTAACTTAAAAAATACGAAGGCACTTGCACTTCGGAAATCAACATAACTTGAGAAATGTGAAGCTACATGCACTTTGAAAACCAGCTAATGATCCAAAGTAGTTCCAGATTATAAAACAATAAATGATGTAAGCACCAAACAACACAAAATGCAACTTGGTGTACAAGGACTACTAACATGGTCTGTACCTGCTTGAATTATTCATTCTCTGGCTGAAAATATCGAAGTGTAATTGCACCTATAACCAGTGCGCAAACTGCATATCAATATATCTATCCTGCACAAGTATGCCAATAGTTTCAAACAACATATTAGAAAAGTATTTATGCTACGTTGTCATGATACGGGGACTTTCTGGTAGATGGCCTCGACGTTTCCTCAAGCCATGAAAATGTACTATAATTTGCTTGTCATCAATTCCTGCAAATCTCTATGTCTCTCTCAACATAGCAGATCATCATTACACACTAAATCCTTCAATGGGAGCTTGCAAAATGCTTGCATTAGATCCCTCATTAGACACTATATGTTCATCACCAGGAGCATGTAAAATGTTTGCATCAAATCCTTCATTAGCAGTCTGTTCATTAGACACTTCAGGCTCAAGAACAACATGAGCTTGTATGTTTGCACCGGAAACTTGATTAGACACATCAGGTTCAGTCAGTTCAGTATTGATTGGGGGAGTTATAAAATAAGCAGAAATTGGTTTCCTTTCTTATAGATTCCCTACATACAAGCAGTTTTACAACACCGTCAGGTTTAACTATTGGCCAGAAATTGAACAGTTGAATTAGATATAATCAGGGATGTGATGTAGCTACTCGTTGCGCATGCTGCGACTGTCCGTTTATGCAAGCTCGATGCCATGCCCGTGCTGCCACCGTTGCCTCCCACGCAGGCTACACCCAGGGTTGGATCTTCATCTTCTTGTCCTTCCATTCGCTTGAAGCCCGGCGATCGGCGTCCAACGAGGGCGTGAGGAAGTGCTGTGTCGGTCTGTCCAGCGGCGGCTAGGTTAGGAGCGAACCAGACTGGAGGCTGGAGCGAACGAATTGGGATTTTTCCTGCTATCGATCGATATGGGAAGCGCTCGTTTGGGCCACGAGCCTGCTATAGGGCCTGCCTTGCACTTACGTTATTGGCCCACCCAAATTGAAATGTTTTTCTTCATTTTTTACATTGCCTGCTCGTGCGCTGGGATGAACAAAACTAGCCAGGGCCAACCTGGACAACTCAAACTAGGTGCACACTTTCCAGCCACCCGAGGCAGCCGCCCATACCAGCCCCTATGGTGGCGTTGCCCCTTTTTGCGTGTATGATTGGGGTAGTGAAAAATATTCTAGTGGCGCTTTTGATTTACCCACAGAATGGTTGAATTGCTTGTTTCTATGAACTGAGTTCGCCAATAATGTGAAGGATGCTAGTCTTTTCATCCTATTGTAGATTGCTTAGATCTTGATATGCCAAATGTAATCGCATGAAATATACAGTAAAAGTCAGTGTGATGTGTGTTGCTACAACTAGTCTGACAACCCGTCCTCATATAACATATCAAGGACGCACCATCTTATCAGATTAACCATTGTGGCACCCCGGCTCAGAGTAAACCGGAACGCCCCGTATTCCAGCCCAGGGACAAGTCCTCTGGAATACGGCACTGTTGGCATAGAACAAATCAGCTCTTTATTACAATGGATATGGTTACAAAGGGTACAACGATTACATCGGCACGACGACACTACGCCTGCCCAGGGTAGCTCTATGCTAACAGCGGAGGAACTCTCTCGGCAATGGACCAGCGACGACGGTGATGGACTCCACTCCACAGGGACTCTGGCTAGAACGCGTATCCTAGGTCGCAAACTCGGGATCCTCGACAAGCAAGCAATCATGGCATGACCTGCAAACTGGCATGACACGCCAGGTGAGTACTTTGAATGTACTCGCAAGCTCACAACAAACATCAGCATTAAGGCAAGACAACATCATAGCAAAATAGCTACTGAAGTAAATGCAATAAGGTGAAGCATATTAATCCATACTCTGAATAATCTCAGGATCCAATCTGAACCTATGCCAAGTCCAATCCCAATCATGTGGTCATCCGACCACTCATCTCATAGCCATCCCATGGCTAACATCTCATATACCCGATTCCATCTGCACGTCAAGTCTGACAAACTTACTCTCTTCCGGGTTGTCTCACAACCCACAGAATACTCACGATCCGCCGAGTACTTCTGATCATACGACGAGTTCTTCCATCATTATCATCACTACCATGGTTGACCACCTCGTGAGGTCTGGACGGACTGTCCAATACCGTGGACATGGCTATTCGAATAGATTTTACACTCTGCAGAGGTTGCGCACTTTACCCACACCATGGAGCACTGACCTCGTGATCCCATTCAGGTGGACCAGCATTGCTCCAACGAAACCTGCCTGACCCGTGACTCTCCCAGCGTACCACCGGTAATCATCCTCCCCCGGAGTCAAGCCCTGGGTAGCCCCAGTGTCACCTCGTGACACCTGCCAACGTCGTGGCCAAACTAAACTGTCCCAAATGGGGACCTGGTACCATACAACTCAACTGGGCTCACAAGGTTATCGCCGCCTACCGGGCCAGGGTAGCGCGCACGCATAACCTTCCCTGTCGGGCGGTACCGGTGAAAGAGCACGCGACCAGACCAAGTCAAGGCCGTCCCATACCTGCAAATGTGGCTGCACGGATAAGTCCAGACAGGTGACTCAAGGTCAACTATGAAACATCTAATCCTCGAACAATCTTTGTCATGGCTGACACTCCGATATCATAGCAATCCAATAACCAATATGCTTAAGCCACTGCTACTAACTCATCTCCACGAACTGTAGGATGAAATCCACAATTATCATAGACAGTGATCTCAACATCATAGTATCAACAAGTGGGTAAACTACTAGTCACTAATAATCCGGTACTCAACATGGTAGTCACCTATCCAAGAATTCACTCAAGTATGGTATAATCCAATGTATTTCACAGATACTCATACTTGTTGTTAAAGTAAATAGTTAAACTATGACATTGCAATGTGATGATGCAGATGAGAGTTGTGGATTGCCTGGGGATGAAGGAACCATTGGGAAGAAGTGCGGAATGGTCGCGGAGTTGACTTCCGGAAACAGTTCTCTCTCGGAGGGGGCTGTTTACGGGCAAGGGCAAAATGGTCATTTTCATTGTGGGACCAGATAGTGAAAATGATACCAACATGACGGGCTCATCGAGACGAAGAAGTGGGCTTTGGATTCACCTCGATCGGAGTTACGGTCAAAAAGTTATGAAGTGTTTTCTGCCAGGGACCTATCTGTAATGAAAATATTTTCAAACAAGGCCTGGACAGAAAAACTGAAAGCGCATTAGAAGGGAATACGTTTTCTTGAAGTGAAAACGCATTTTGGGCTGAAGTAGAAGAGGAATACGCTTTCGATAAGCGAAGACGTAATCCAGTGGATTACGCCTCCACTTATCCAGCGTGGCAACGGCGGGGCCGGCCTATCGAGTCACTGACGTGTGGGGCCGCGGGGCCCACTAGCCAGCTGGCGAGGCGGCTTCATCTTCCTCGCGCCCGCCCGCGAAACAGGGAGGCCGCCGGCGTCAGGCGGCGATTGCCGGCGACTCCGGGCACTGTTTGCCGTGCTCCGACCACCGGCATGCTCGGGAAAACGAGGAGCGTCTGTCGGTGCACAGAACGGCCGTCGAGGAGCCCCGAAGTGAGAGGAGGCGGGGCCGTGGCAGATGACGGCATCGACCGAGGTGTGTACCGGCGATGGGGTTGACCCGAAGAGGAAAAGAAGATGCGGGGAGGATCAGAGGGTCGAGGAGGCTCCTCTGGTGGTGGAAAGGAGAGGGGAGGGAGCTCGGCTCGCTCGGATTCGAGCAGAGGCTGTCGGCGGCCGAGGCGGCCATTGGAGCGCTCGGGAGCTCTTGTAGCTCAGGGAAGGGGTCGGGGAGATGTGGGGAAGTGGATTGAGGTCGCTAGGAGGGTTGTGGGTGCTCGAGGGGGCTCGGAGCTACGGCTTTTATAGCCACGACGAGCTTGCCGGATAAGCTCAGCCGCGGTGGCGATCTTAGCCGCGTGCTAGAGTTGCAGGGCGACATGGCTGGCAGCTTGCGATGTCAGGAGGGTTCTTAGAGAGGTGTAGAGGGCTCGGGCGTGCTCCGGAAGGCTCGAGGGAGATGAGGACAGAGGAAAACGACGACGACGCCCATGTGTGCTCACCGTTCCTTGACGGAGACGGCTCACCGGGGAGGAATCCGGAGGGGGAGAGGGATCCAGAGCGCAGGCGGCGACGAGGGGAAGCCCCTGGACATGATTATATGGCGAGGGAAGAAGGAACGCGATGAGACTGAGAGGTTCCATCGCCAGAGCGCGCTGGCTGGCATGCCAGCAGCGTGGTCACCGCGTGCACTGGCGCACGTGGTGCACCCTGGCGTGACAAGTCATGTCCAGCACAAAATACATCCAAGGAAGGGCCCCTCTGAAGTGATAGTTCATCAAAAGAGGCCAAGAGTGGATGTGAGGCTTCACTGCCAGTTTGCTGTAGCAAACTTGACCACACCACTGTGACCAGAAGAGAAGTGATAAGGTCCAAATGATATGTCTGGGAGGTTTAGGGTAGGAAGGACTATGATCCTGTGAAATTTGGAGAGAAATGGACCAAGATTTAATATAGCTGCTTTGCAACTGATCAATCTGGTCCAGAAGCTAAATCTTGATGTGCCACTCTCATGGAGTATCAACTTGAGCTGAAATTGGGCATAGGATGATGATCTGGTCATATGAGAGTGCCATAAAAATTTCATGCCATTTGGACAAGCCTAAATGGTACTTCCTTCACAGCTATCCTCTCTGACAAGAAACTTAGAGAAATTCTAGGGAATTATTGGGAAGATGAAATGAGCCCAAATTTTGTGGAGATAGGTTATATTTGTAGTAGAATGCTCTGGTAAATTTTCAGCAATTATGGAGCACTATAAAATATAGTTGCTTCACAATGTGAAAATATGACCAGAAACCAAGATTTGAGGCTGTGCTCACATAGATGATTGGATAGGGTTGAAACTTGGTGGAGAGTCATGATTTGATAATATGAAGATGCTTAGAAAATTTCAACTTTGGATACTCCTAGCTAGTACTTGCTTCACAAAGATTCCAGTTGCCCAGAAACTTTGGAAATTAGCCAAGAGAGATTTAATATCCAAATAAAGTTTAATTTTGGCATGTGGCAATTATATGGTTAGGAAAGAGTGCACAAAAAGTTTGAGAGCAAGCAAGCAAATATAAATGGTACTTGCTTCACAAACTGCCCGCTGGGCAGAATCAGAAAAGGAATATTTGTGAAATATTTTTGAACATGGAAAGGAAGGATTTGACATATTTGTGGAAGATATGACCCAAACAAATTATGATAATTATTTTGGAATTTTGGGAATGATGGAAATGTGGGTTACTTCACAACTCTAGGCAGACAGGGTTATTCCTTTAATAGAAAAAGGAATATTCCCAAGGAAAAGAATATTGGGATTGCTCCAAGATGGAAATGACAAGGTCTTGGAATGGTTTTGAGGTTGGCAAGCCACTCAGGGAGAAGAATGAAGAGTGATCCATCCGGGTTTCAAGACTACTAGGCCACAGAAAAGCGAATCCGGACCAAAATCAAAAGGAAAAGAAAATGGGCAAAATCCAGGGTGTTACAACCATTCGACTTACCAATGCAGTGTGGGAAGAAAGAAGTATTGGGACTGCGTATCCAAGCAATTGATGCCATGGACTCCTTCCTAGAACCTTGTAAGTGAAAAAGAAATTGCAGTGTGCCTGTACAAAGAGCTAGCGTAAGTTCAGTTACCTGCTTCTCGGAATTTTAGTTAGCCACTTATTGCAAAATTGTTCAATTACGTTTCTTGGCTTAATTTAGTTTGTTACTGATTACATAATGTCATAGCCTGTTAATCCTATTATAGACTGCGCCTATCTATGTGTTTGATACTTACTGTTAAGAATTACCTGTTTGCCTGAACTTAAATAGCTACTTAAGCACGTAGATAGCTGGTCATATGTACTTCTAGGGTGCAGCAGAATTCATGTGTAATTTACGTTCTGATACCCTATTTGTTTAAATGGTTTGCTGTTATCACTTGTAGCACTTGTAATGTTTGCATGTTCATAGATAGACAACTGTCAGGTTTATATGAGGGACACTGTCTTTTTAACTTATATATATATGTGTGTGTTGGAATCATTTTGCTTACATCAAAGAAATTTACACATGTCTGTGTTGCTGGTAAACGGTACCGACTTGTTACTTTAATACGTTGCCAAGAACTTGTTAGTTTTACTAGTTCATGTGTAATTAAATACGTTGCCAAAACTGGTTTCTTTTACTAGTTTGATGTTAGTTTCTTATGGCTCTTGCAACACTTTATTTATGATTGCTAACATTCAAGTTTGCAGGATCCAACTGAAACTCCGTTGGCACAACAGGTATGTTTTCAGAAACTTCTTTGTTTACCTAGTTTACTGTTGTAACTTGTTGGTGTAATCATCTTACCAACTTCAAGTTTTCAGGATCCAATTGGAAGTCCAATTGCACAACAGGTACATTTTCAAAAACATATTTGTGTAACAGGTTTGCTGCTGTAACTTGTTGCTCTAATCAAGTTACTGACTACTCAACTTTTCAGGATCCAAGAGAAACTCCAATGCCACAACAGGTTCCTTTTGCAAAAACTTGTTTGTTTAACTGCTTTGCTGCTGCAACCGGTTGCTCTAATCACGTTACTGGCTACTCAACTTTTCAGGATCCAAGAGAAACTCCAATGCCACAACAGGTACCTTTTTCAAAACTTGTATGTTTAACTGCTTTGCTGCTGCAACCGGTTACAATGATGTTAATAACTACTTTTCAGCATCCAATTGAAACTCTTTAATTCCTTGTTTGTTTAACTGGTTTGCTGTTCTAACTTCTAGTTGAGATGTTTTGCTAACTCCAACTTTTCGGAATCCAATCGGAACTTTAATGGAAAAATAGGTTAGCCCAAGATCAAAGAGCGAGGTCCCCATGGACATTGTATCATCCCACAGCAGTGGCACCGGCCCAATCATGCATCATGAATTGCAACTGCTGATGCTCTAGAGGCTAAACTGTTGGTAGAAAGAGATTCTGCTTCTGCACTTAGAGATGAAGTTGATATGTTGAGGAAGCAAACAACACAAGCAGTACTCAAGACAACCATTAAATATTTGGTGGATTTCAAAACAAAGCAAGCTGATACTGACCGCATTGTTAAGGTCCTGAAGGAAAAAAAGAAATTAAATTCCCACTTGGTAAATCATAGGTGAAATGTTTTTTCCATCATTGAATAACCTTTGTGTTGTTTGTTCATGTAATCGATCAAACCATTTGTTTTAGAGATCATGTAATAATTGTTTTTTGTTTGGTTTGTAATTTCTTTTTGAGCACGAGTCTGTATTAATTGATAAGACTCTGAGACATTTCCTTTTGATTGCTGTGCCAGACCTACAAATATGCCAATCGGGCTGAATGTGCATTCAGCAATAATAGTAGTATAGATGATCCTTAAGTGGCACGCATCTGAAAGGGCGAAGATGTTGTATTAGCTTCGCTAAAAAAATGATGCTCTTCTAGCAAAAAAAGTACAGCGGCCTGGCTTATGTATGTTAGTTGATATTATTGATCCATATACTCTATAAGTGTTTATATGTCTATTAGTTTTGTACATTATTGGTTGATTGACTCGGTATTTTGAATCTTGAGACATCGCTTGTGTACATATCTAAATGGGAGTACACATTATGTTGTGTTTGACACTTGAGTTGGACATAAAGTGGTTTCAAATATTCGAATTCACCTTAAACTGGATTCTAACTTCTGAATTCGAGTATCGGCATTTGTAAATCATATTCATATATGACAGTGGAATACATCCTTGTTGTACTTTTGAAGATATATAAAAACACATAGAATGATTTATAAAGATTCGTATAAGAATACAAAATGGATTCGAATTTAGTTGGCAGGGTAAACATGGATGCTTATTGTCCCAAAATTCGAAAGAAGCAGCAAAATGTCCACTCCCACGTCGGCTGCCCGAAGCCAGTGTTTGGGAGATGGAAATTACTGTCTACCCCTTACACGGACAATCCATCGGCCCGATTTCCACTGCTCTCAATAGGGGTAGGTTAGTAACTTCAATTAGATGTGACACGACCGCCTCTAAGCCCATTCAGACACGGTGGGTGCCAAACGTGAGAGGCAAAACACATTTGATTCAAGCTCGTCCCAAAGACCTCTGTCTCTCCCTCCATTTCCCCATTCATACATGGTGGGCAGCAAAACAAACTCGACTCGGCCAAAATCGATGTAGGCAAATATTTTCAATAGGGGCAGGTTTGTAACTTCACTCAGAAGTGACACAACCGCCCTACCTGTCAGCCCCGTTCATACACCGTGGGCGCCAACCGTGGGCGTGAAAACGCCCTCTCCTCGCCCAAAATCGCTCTGGGAAAATATTGGGGAGATGCGAGATTACCGTCCTATCCCCAACCGATGAGACGTCCAAATTTTAAACGGGGGCTAAGTTCGTAACTTTCCCATATTTCAGACAGGCGCGTCTCGAAAACATGGTTCCTCGTACCTCTCCCTCCATTTTCCCATTGATGCACCGTCTGCGCTAGAACACCATCCCCACACCAGCCTCCTCCGTCCGCCACCCCATCCATCGCCGCCGTCCTCCACCCCATCCATCGCTGCCATCCTCCACCATGCTGGAGCACCTACCAAGACCGCGTCGTCCACTACTGGAGATGGACGTTTCTCATCCACGGTGACGGACTAGGAGCCTTGCATCGCGTCCTCTCGCTTCATCTGCGCCATCGTCCTCCTTGCCGGGGCCGCTCACACGACCTTCTCGTCCACCGCAACGGGACTTATCCCCCGATGCACCTGTCTACCATCGCAGATCTGCTTCAACGCCACCGATAGCCATCGCACCCCCGATGCCTACACGGCACCGCAAGAGAGGAGGTACTTCATATCTGCTCAACTTTTTGATCTCAACCAGAAAATAGATCGTAACTTGGTTACTGTACTTTCTTTTCAGCTCTTAGAATTTAGTTCTTAGTTCGAAGCAAACAATGGTTGCTAAATAGCATTTCTGCGGTTTGCAGCTTCAAATCTGCCATGGCACAGTCATAATAGGGTTTAATTGATCATGTTTAGGGTTTCCCCCCTTTTATGATCACTATATGATCAGCATACGTGCTTCGTGTCATAATAGCACTGCTCCACCCATCAAGCTAAACAAGCTTAGTTGTTCAAATACGAATATGATATTATTAAAATAGAGTCGTTTAATTGGTCAGCTAAATGTTCCTAATTTAGTTTCGAAAATGCATGTACGCCGCTTGGGTGTGGATCTACAGGGTGCCCACGGTGGGCCGCAGCCCACCCTGGGATTTTGGGTCGGCCCAGGCCCCGATTCCCCTCTGTTCTGCTGCGCTTCCGATCTCTACTCGCCCCCATCCGCCTGCCTCGCCGGCAACTTGCCGTCCCCGGAAGGCATGACTCTAGGAGGAGACGCCGGACTAACAGGAGGTCAGGAGCCGCTCGCCTAACAACGTCACCGCTGCCCGGGCGCGCCGCCGTGCCTACCTTCCCAGTCTGTTCAGGGCTCAGGCGTGCAGCAGCCACTAAGCCAACCCAATTTATCCTGAGATACGTCCTCAACACTCAACAGCCACTCCTCATCACCCATTTTCTAATTGATTCATTACTCATTAGGCAGGACTGTCATTAGGGTTTGTTGTGTACTGAGTGCTACCTACACTTAATGGTTCAGATGTATTTCAGTAATCTTTAGTACGTGTAAAGTTCAAAGGGTTTCAAAATTCCGGCCCTAGGAACAGACACTAGTCATTTCGGATTGTTGGTCATAGTGACATTGACCCAGATTACTATTGCAGATCAGGTTTGGTGACAATTTTACTTGTCTTTCTTACTCATTCGATATGATATCCAATTATTCACGTCGATTAGTTGCAAACAATAAGTGCTAGACCAACTTGATTCAGATTTTGGACGGTCTCTTACTGCAGTTACAATTCTGCATACTTGTCCTAGTAAGCTCACTAGTAATGTTTGATTCACTACCTCTATGCTTGCCTTGTCATATTTGTTGTCAATATTCTTTTAGGGTGGACCACCCTGTTTCAACATACTGGAACCGCAGACATGAGTGAATAGTATTTCTCTGTGTGATCTCTTCCATCATGTGTGGGCAACGAACACTGCATTGTATAGAAAGAAAGTATCATATCCACCTTTTACATAGACTACGATCTTTTACATGGAATACAATCTGCCTACTTGCTTTGTGTCGCACTACCAGCACTCCACCCTTGAAGCTAAACATTATGCCACTCATAATTCCTTATTTTATTTGTTCAAATACGAATTTGATATGATTCTAATGTTTCTACTTCAGTTTTGAAATGTGTGTCTGCCTGTTATAGAGACATAAGAGGTTTATATTTCTGTGTGTGGTCTGGTCAGCACGGTTGGGGGCTGAACTTTGTATACGCAGGGGTTTGTCGGAAGACACTCTTCGAGTTGAATTCGCAATGCATTCCATAGATAATCTGACTACTTTTTATGTTTTCATGAATCTCAGATACTGAACAGCATCATAATGATTATGAGCATGTGCGCATGAAAACAATAAAGCAGAACAATGCCATGGCTGTCAAACTTGGCATTAGGGGACTGAAATCAAGTCTGGATGCAATGCAATGCAAACGCTCTCCACCTACAGATTCATTCTCAGAATATGATCCTAACAATGATTTTGATCTAAAGGGAGACCTAAGTAAATGTAGCTCCCTAGTGGAGGAGTCAGAGGAAGATGCCCTATCTTATTCACCCATCAAGGTGCTTGCTCTAACTTTCCAAGGTTATATTGGTCACACATATCTTGCAACTGATGCTTTGCATTGCTTCTACTTTGTTGCACTGCCATTAGCTTAGTTTACACATCGTGTATGTGAATACGCCCTGCCTATTCATTTTAAGTACATATTCCATCTGTCATCATACCATATTTATCCATTCAAATGTTGTTCTTGTGTATCAGACGTTCAACAGGAAGAGGGCGATTACTGATCGCGGAGCAGCACGAACAAAGTATTTGGAAAAGGTAGTGACACCTGATAAATCAAATAGCCCATTAGGTCTAGTTGCAATATCACCAGACCCAGAAAACATGGCCACAACTCTAGCAGACTCTAGCCCTACTACACTGGCCATCTCTGATGCCCCAACTCAGCAGACCCCAACTGCAGCAAACGGTATGATGATGCCAGTTGACATAGCACCAGCTCTACGATGCAAAACCCCCATTCCAGCAAAGAGTACACCAAATCCAGTTGCCAAATCCCTTTTCGAACGAGAGAGAGCCCCAATTGCAGCAAATAGGACTCATGTTCCACTTCTTCCGAGTTTAGAAGACGAAGCTTATATTGTTGTCAGGAACTTTGTGCGCATCTTTCCTTCATGGAAAGATTATACCACAGACAAAGAACAATTTCCAATCTTCCTTAGCAACTTACGCGTAAGTAATGTACTAATGTTATCCATGGTAATTACTACATATGTTTCTGATGACAGAAGAAACAAGATTTCATTCTTTTAAATAAGCGAGGACCAAACTGGATAGTCAAGATGAGCAAGGGTTGGTTGCGCTTTTCAAGCACTCATTGATGAAGTATCGTTCCTACCTGAGGCAAGCGCACTTCGATGGCAAGCCTCTAAACAAAATTTCTGTAAAGTCTCCGGTGCTACATTTATCAGATAGTTACTGGAATAATCTTGTTACACATTGGTCTCGTCTACAGCGTAATGTACTGTCTATGATATCACATCATAATTTGAACTACATTTCTTCATGTGCCTTAACGTCTCACTTGTACGAAAACTATTTGCAGAAGAACATTCATTCTCAAGGGACCATAGAATCTCGTAACATACTACACACGGCATTGCTCTTGTGAGTACCTCTTGCCCTGTATGACCATACTTACTTTCATAGCTGGTTGATTATGTAGCATCACTGCACATGTTAGCCTCGTTATCTTCCATTTGGTGGACATTATAAGATCTGTATCGACTCTTACATAAATTTAGAATCAACCCAATGCTTTTGAAGAGGTTTAGCTCTGCAGTCCTCTTGTAAGGACTGAACATCGTCTATCACTGTACTTACATTAACAGCTACTCCCTCCGTCCCATAATATAAGAGCGTTTTGTACAGTACACCAGTGTTCAAAACACTCTTATATTATGGGAAGAGGGATTGGTTCATTGTATAGCATTCTACATCTTATCTCCCTCGCCCACCATTTACTAAAAAATATCAGATCTATATTTAATCTTACCAAAAAGTTGAATACACAGACAATGCCAGTGCAGAAGTGTAGCCCATTGCTCTTGTCAATACATTTTGTCCTGTAACGCTTGTACTTCCAGGGATTGGTAGTTGATTATGTAGCATCAATCTGCATCTTATCTTCATTATCCTCTATCCCTTCTAGTATTATCATATCTATAATTACTCTCTACAAAATGTAGAGTACAGGCAATGCTTATGTAACACCCTGGATTTTGCCCATTTTCTTTTTCTTTTGATTTTGGTCTAGATTCGCTTTTCTGTGGCCTAGTAGTCTTGCAACCTGGAGGGATCACCCTTCATTCTTCTTCCCGAGTGGCTTGCCAACCTCAAAACCATCCCAAGACCTTGTCATTTCCATCTTGGACCAACCCCAATATTCTTTTTCTCGGGAATATTCCTTTTTCTATTAAACGAATAACCCTGTTCGCTCTGGATTATGAAGCAACCCACATTTCCATCATTCCCAAAATTCCAAAATAATTCTCATAAATTTTTTGGGTCAGATCTTCCACAAATATGTCAAATCCTTCCTTGCCATGTTCAAAAATATTTCACAAATATTCCTTTTCTGATTCTGCCCCAGCTGGCAGTTTGTGAAGCAAGTACCATTTATATTTGCTTTCTTGCTCTCAAACTTTTTGGGCATTCTTTCCTATCCATATCATTGCCATATGCCAAAATTCAACTTTATTTGGATATTAAATCTCCCTTGGCTAATTTCCAAAGTTTCTGGTCAACTGGAATCTTTGTGAAGCAAGTGCTAGCTAGGTGTATCCAAATAAGTTGAAATTTTGCAAGCATCTTAATATTCTCAAATCATGACTCTCCACCAAGTGTCAACCTTATCCAATCACCTAGGTGAGCATAGCATTAAATCTTGGTTTCTGGTCAGATTTTCACATTGTGAAGAAACTATATTTTATATTGCTCCATAATTGCTGAAAATTTACCAGAGCATTCTAATTCCCATATAACCCATATCTTCAAAATTTGGGCTCATTTCATCTTCCCATTAATTCCCTATAATTTTCCTAAGATTCTGGTCAGAGAGGATAGCTGTGAATGAAGTACCATTTTGGCTTGTCCAAATGGCATGAAATTTTTATGGAACTCTCATATGACCAAATCATCATCCTTTGCCCAATTTCAGCTCAAGTTGCTACTCCATATGAGTGGCACATCAAGATCTAGTTTCTGGACCAGATTGGTCAGTTGCAAAGCAACTCCATTAATTATTGATCCATTTCCCTCCAAATTTCACAGTATTGTAGTCCTTCCTACCCTAAACCTCCCAGACATCTTGTTTGGCTATTATCATTTTTCTGCTCCTCACAGCTTCATGCCCAAGTTTGCTATAGCACAATTCAGATGAAAACTCCCATCAGTACAGTGGTGATTGGACCAAACCAAGCTCATAGTAGGTCTCTTCCATGTAGGGTTTATACGCTAGACACCTTGTAGAAGGCCAGAATGCACCGAGTGTGCATGTGCACGCGGTGACCACGCGTTGGGCATGCCAATGCATGCGCTCTGTGCATTGGGGCCCTCCGTCTCGTCTGTTTCCCCGCTGCCTCGCCACGGCATCGTGTCCAGGAGCTTCCTCTTGGCCTCACCCTTGCTCTGGACCCCTCTCCCCCTCTCACGTCCTCTCCTACGCGGTGCGGCGACTGTGCCCGTGATCTGTCGCCGTTGTCGCCACCGTGTCCAAGTGCCCGCGCCCTCCCGAGCCTTCCCGAGCTCGCCTGAGACCTCCCTGCTCCTCTGCGAGCCCTCTGGACGTCTCTCCCTTCCTCTCCACATGCTCCCGAAGCTCTGGCGCGCGCCACACGTGTCGTCACGACCGTGCTCGGTCACCCGCGTCGTCCGCCTATAAAAGGGCCCCCGAGCCCCTCTCATCTTCACCACCAACCCCACCTCCCTCCACTGGTCCTCCCCAACCCACTCAACAATCACCGGAGCTGCTCCTCGCCACCCATCGCCGCCATGGCCGCCGCACGGCCTCGGCTAAATTCGTCCATCCCCAGCCCCCGTAGCTCCACCGAACCACCATAGCAAACCACCACCACCACCTAGACCCTCCCCAAAGCTCGCCGCCCTCCTCTTCATGGCCGCAGCGCTGTGACCAATGTCGCAGTGGCCGCCATCCGCCGCGGCCGAGGCCCTGCTGGCCCCGCTGCTTCCCGGCGAGGGCAAAGCCCACTGCTGTGTGCGCCTTTCCGCGCTGGTCACTCTGGTGGCCGGGGCTACGCCGGAGGTGGCCGGAGCCGCCGGGACGAGCGCCGGCGCACGCGCCTCCTCTGTTCTGCGAGCGAGCACGAGGAGGGAGATAGCTCTGCCAGCAGGGCCCCCTCGTCAGTGACTTCTCCCTCCCTCCGTTTTTTTTAAATGGAGTAGCAGCGGTTGGGCCGGCCCAAGTGATACAGCAGCAGCCGCGCGGCCCGGCTAGTGCCAGGTGCCGTTCGGATTCGGCCCAGAGCAGCCCAGCCAGCACAGTTCTTTTTAATCTTTTTCCAGAAAAAAAAAACAGCCAGGGACCTAGAAGTAAATACTTCTCTTATAGACAGGTCCTTGGCAGTCCTACCATCACATCTTTTCACCCGCAACTCCGATCGAGGTGAAACCAACGCCCACGTCTTTGTCTCGTCGAGCCCGTCATGTTAATGTCACTTTCACTATGTGGTCCCATAGTGGAAATGACCATTTTACCCTTGCCCGTAAACAGCCCCTCTGAGAGAGAACTATTTCCGGCAGTCAACTCCGCGGACTCTCCGCACTCCTTCCCGATGGTTCCTTCATCCCCAGGCAAGCCACAATCCTCATCTGCATCATCGCGTTGCAATATCATAGTTTAACTAATTACTCTAATAACAAGTATGAGTTATCTATGATATGGACTGGATTATGCAATGCTTGAGTTAATTCTCGGATAGGTGACTGTTATATTGAGTACCGGATTATTAGTGACTAGTAGTTTACCCACTTGTTGATACTATGATTTTGAAATCACTGTCTATGATTATTGTGGATTTCATCCGGTAGTTCGTGGAGATGAGTTAGTAGCAGTGGCTTAAGCATACTGGTTATCGGAATGTCAGCTATGACAGAAATATTATTCGGAGATATGATATTTAGTCGGTTGACCTTGAGTCCACCTGTCCGGACTTATCCGTGCAACCACATTTGCCGGTATGGGACGGCCTTGACTTGGTCTGATCGCATGCTCTTTCACCGGTACCGCTCGACAGGGAAGGTTATGCGTGCGCGCTACCCTGGCCCGGTAGGCGGCGATAACCTTGTGAGCCCAGTTGAGTTATTTGGATCTAGGTCCCCGTTTGGGACAATTTAGTTTGGCCATGACGGTGGCAGGTGTCACGAGGTGACACAGGGGCCACCCAGGGCAGGACTCCGGGGGAGTATGAATGCCGGTGGTATGATGGGAGAGTCACGGGTCAGGCGGGTTTTGTTGGAGCAACATTGGTCCACCCGAATGGGATCACGAGGTCAGTGCTCCATGGTGTGGGTAAAGTGCGCAACCTCTGCAGAGTGTAAAATCTATTCGAATAGCCGTGTCCATGGTATTGGACAGTCCGTCCAGACCTCACTAGTTGGTCAACCATAGTAGTGATAATGATGGAAGAACTCGTCTTATGATCGGAAGTACTCGATGGATCGTGAGTATTCTGAGGGTTGTGAGACAGCCCGAAAGAGAGTAAGTTTGTCAGACTTGTGATACAGTTGGTATCATGTATATGATATGTTAGCCATGGGATGGCAATGAGATGAGTGGTCGAATGACCACATGATTGGGATTGGACTTGGATTAGATTCGGGTTGGATCCTAAGATTATTCGAAGTATGGATTAAATATGTTTTACCTTACTGCATCTACTCTGCTATGATGTTGTCTTGCCTTAATGCTGATGTTTGCCGTGAGCTTGCGAGTACATTCAAAGTACTCACCGGGCGTGTCATGGCAGTTTGCAGGTCATGCCATGATTGCTTGCTTGTCGAGGATCCCGAGTTTGCGACCTAGGATACGCGTTCTAGCCAGAGTCCATTCGGAGTGGAGTCCATCACCGTCGTCGCTGTTCCGCTGCCGAGAGAGTTCCTCCGCTGTTAGCATAGAGCTACCCTGGGCAGGCGTAGTGTCGCCGTGCCGATGTAATCCATATACCCTTTGTAACCATATCCATTGTAATAAAGAGCTGATTTGTTCTATGCCAACAGTGCCGTATTCCAGAGGACTTGTCCCTGGGCCGGAATACGGGGCGTTCCGGTTTACTCTGAGCCGGGGTGCCACAGCTTATGAAGAAGATTATGTGCTGAAATTCTTGAGTTATCCTTCCCTTGACATGGAGAAGGGCATTATAAAGCCGGTGTTAACTGTTAATGTAAGTCTGTCCTTCTAAAGCCTTTATCCTCAACTGCTGTTTAATTTGTTCATACTTCCTATCATCAACTGCTGTTTAGTTTGCTGTTTCTATCAAAATGCATGTTCGCAACAACTGTAAGTTCCAAGTTTTACATGTAAAACCAAATTCCTTATTCATACCATGCACATTACTCAATACTCCCTATATGTATGCTTGTTTTTGTGGGTCTATAATCCAGTGTGTGGTGAAGCAGCCCACGTTTGCACCTTGTCATCTCCTATTTTATCTTACTGATGTGGCTGATGATATGAGCAACATGCCATGCACATTAACCAAAATAGATACAATGATTGTCTTTACCCTTCATCTATGCTTGTTTTGTTGACATGGTAATCCAGTAGTGTGGTGAAGCTCCCCGCATTATGAACAATGCCAAATTATGCTATTGATATTTTGAACTTACTCTTTATTTTCTAATTTGAAATTGGATGGAATTGACAGCACAGTTACCATCTTTGTTTATACACGTGCAAAACCTGTCATCTCTCTGTTTGTTTCAGGGTGATATGCCTGATGGCATGCACAAGTCTGCTGAAGGCTGTGAGACAAACCCAACATATATTGCAGCAAAGAAGGCAAAACATCTTGAAGATAGCGAGACAACCCCAAAGTCTTGTCTTGATGCAGTGTTCAAGTTACTTGAGACTAGCAGTCAGACAACCTCACAGAATTCACTGTCTGAATCAGTTCAACTTTTTTAGTCCCAAGTTCTAGCAGAAAGGCATTCTGCAACTCAACTTCGACTTGAAGTCCTATCTCTAAGAAAGATTGCGGAGAACACCAATGAGAACCTCATTGCTAAATAGCTACACCTGGAAGCTATGATTGACATGCTAGGCCGGTCTCACAGCCTTGCTCAGTAGCTCGCACAGCAGTTCCTGCGCAAGGCTAATCTTCCTTGAACTGTCTTGGAAGTGTTCTTGGTTCAGTATTATTTTGTTACGCTGCAATGGCGCCCAGTTTTTGTAATCTCCTTCTTCGTTGCGCTTTATGATCACTGGTGGTGAACTTCGATGCCCGGTGGATGTAATATACCATAAATCCTTTATTGTAAAGTGTAGGTTTTTTCTAAGTTACTATGCCATAATTTCTTTATTGTATAGAGTAGGTTTGTTCTTAATTCCTACTAGTTACCGTATATGCTATCATTCGCTATCTGAAAAAAAACGGCGAAAATCTGATGTAGTCGACCGGGCCGAAACATTCGCCACTAATGGGCCTGCATTTTAGCGGGCCACAATTGGGCCGGCCTGCAACTTTCTTGGGCCTAAAAGGCCATTGGGGCCTTCACACTTTGCGCCAGGCCCACAACTTACACGGGCCTATATTCAGCCCAAAGTTTAGTTGGGCCTTTAGTGGACCCAGCGCTTAGTTGGGACCATTAACAGGCTGAATATTCTGCTGGGCTGTTACGGCCCAGAAGAAACCATGGGCCTTTAGCAGGCCGAAATGCATGTTGGGACTCAATTTTCACTAGTCGTCGACGGGCCTTCAGCAGGCTGAAATGTAGACCGGGCCATTACCAGGCCGAAACACATCTCGGGCCTTAGTTGGCCCACTGATATCATGGGCCTTTAAGAGGCCGAAAGCTTAGTAGAGATATCAATGGGCCGAATTATACGACAGGCCTTTAACAGGCCCGAAGTCATGTTGGGCTAAACTGTTGCCACCTTGATCACGGGCCGTTAGAGGGCCAGATGTCACGTCGGACCATATATGGCCCATGGGCAGCACGGGCCATTCCCAGGCCGAAAGACACACCGGGCTGAAATGGGCCCATGTCTACATCGGTCCTCTAACAGGCCGAAATGTCACTGGGCCGTAAACGGGCCATGTTTAAACATGCCGTTAGTGGGCTCGCCCACTAGTACCTGAGTAAATACTATGGGCCTTTTACTGGACCGGCCTTTTAACCTATATGGGCCTCTGTTGGGCCCTGCCATGTGTCGACGTATCATAGGCACGTCTCCTCCATTGGACGGATGACATCTGGCCCACCGAGGTGTTGACACGTGTTTCCTCTCGGCAATGATGATTTTACACGTGGAAAATCCCCATTGGTCCGGGCTGTTAACGGGTTATCGGATCCAAACCAGAACCCGATAGCTTAACGGTGACCCGTTACGGTGGATGCCATGTGTCGGTTACCCTTGACGAAAGCACTTCCATGACATGCCATTTATCATCATGGAAGTGGACACTTCCGTGATGATAATTTTGGTATTGTCATGGAACACTTCTACGACAACACAGGTATGACTATCTTGATTTTGTCATAAAATCGTCATGGATGTACATGCATGACAAAAAACGTGACCTACTGTGACAAACACGTATCATCACGGAAGTGGTTATTTTTTGTAGTGCGAGTTGCTGAACCACGTGCCGGCTTGGAGCGGCAACTGGCTCCGTCAGGCCAGGCGAGGTAGGTGAAGCACCGAGCGGCCTCGCTTGTATCCGGAGGGCTCGGCGGGCCACCCAGCCGGGTAGTATGCCGGAGAAGGGCTCCTCGGAAGCCATCGGAAGTGTGGAGAAAATGGTGAAGGAGGAGATGGGGGAGCGGCAGAGGGGTGCAATTATTGCCCGCTGTCTGGCCTCGTTTAATTAGAGGGCAGATGGTAGGAGCCTGGCCGGCGTCTGGCCTCGTTTAAACTTAGGGCAGACGGGAGGAGCTCGGCCGGCGTTGCGTTTAATTCCGGCCCTATCATGAACGGATGTGTGGCCGGAGTAGGTTTCTCGGTTTGCATGTGGATTTAACGGAGGCGTTTGATGGAGGCGAGGAGGCATGTTCCGCCAGGCGTGCAGCGGGCGGCGCAGTACTATTTGATTTGACAGCTACTCCCTCCTTTTCGGTTTATAGGGCTCATCTTAAAAAAATCATTTTTCCGTTTTATAAGTCTCAATTCTACTAGTAGTACTCCCTCCTTTCCGGTTTATAGGGCTTAATTTGAAAATCTTTTCAACCAAGGTAGATGATGAATGGTGGAATTAATTCCGTAGTTTGCAAAAGTAGTTAATTAGCACTCTCATTTTTCTCTAAAATTTGTGTATACCAATGCATTAATTACACCACATGCATGCATGACCACTTAATGACCAAGAACTTCTACATGCTTTGGTGAGTTTTTTCTTCATCCTTGCATGCAGTGATTTAATACACCTTGAAATCTGAACATTTGATGGTAAGTAGTAGAATTGAGACTTATAAAACGGAAAAACAAACTTTTTGAGACGAGCCCTATAAACCGGAAAGGAGGGAGTACTACTTACCATCACATGTTTGGATTTTGAGGTGCATTAAATCACCCGATGCAAGCAGTATCAAGAGAAAACTCACCAATGCATGTAGAAGTTCATGGAAATTTAGTGGTCATGCATGCATTCGTTGTAATTTATGCATCGGTAAACATAACTTTTTGAGAAAAAAGAGCGTACTAATTAAGTACTTGTGCAAACTACAAAATTAATTCCACCACTCACCGTCTACCTTGGTTGGAGAGATTTTGAAATTGAGCCTTATAAACCGGAAAGGAGGGAGTACTAGTAAACCAGGACGGTAAAAATATATTGAGTAAACCAGGATAGTTCCCGATACGGCTTTAATGCAGATGAGGGAGAGGGTGGCGGTTCCCGAAATGTTGAACGCCCAATGATGCATCCTCCTTTAATTAGCATGCTGAGGGAAGTAATAATGGGAGGAGGACGGGGAAAAGAGGCAGCACAATGTGAATGCAACGCAGTTTGCACTCATATAAAGGCGCCCCTCCATTCCAATGCATCTACCACATCGTATGCAGGTAAGCACGTACACTAAGCGCAAAAGTGCTCACTCCAGACCCATGGCGGTGATGCGTGCGAGCGGCCAGCGGCTGTGCCAGATGGTCCATGACGTCGGCATGCGGCATGGCACCGAGGATCATCTCCAGAGGATGTTGACGACCGGTTGGTTCATGGCCATCGTCGACGCCAGCTACGACTCTCAGTTGGACAAGATGATCGATACCACCATAAAAAAGTTCACCATCATCAAGAAGCTCACGGACGACATCACTGTACTACTACAGCCCCCGTGCCCAGGCTCCTCATTGCCTGCCATCCTAATCGGCCTCGATGGCGAGAACTTCTTTCAAGCATTGGTGGCCCTGCGACTGCCCGCCGACGCAACGAAGAATGGCCACCTGGAGGTCGTGCTCGCCGTGAGGCGCCTCACCCTGCAAGAATTCATCGACCTACACATCCACGTGTACGAGGAAGTCATGTACATAGGTATCTACAAGGCCGGTGAGGACGCTACAACGTTAGCCTTTGTTAACCAGCTGGAAGCCTTGGACGCCTTTGTTGAGAAGCACCTTGACCTCCCCACAAATGCCGCCACTCCTAAGCTGCCGGTCGGTGGCCCGACGCACTGAGTCGAGGAGGAGGAGGTCATACGTTGATGGACGCATCTTTCTTCTTGCCTCATGTAACCACCACTGCGATCGCATCATCGTGGCCTTAATTCTTATTGTGCTATTGCATTATCATTCCAGTCAATAAAGACATGTGCGATCCCTTTGCTCACATTTGGAGGCAATTATATGCATCACTCTAACTAGTACTCCATCTGTCAATTTATAAGTTGTGCTTACCTTTTCCATCAACTTCATAATTTACGTTCGATGCCTAACCCGACCTACGAACTACTCCTAAATTCGAAAACTGAGACCGAACTTATAAATTCAAAACTACTCGTGCAGCACGCCTGTCACGTTCGCAAGTTCAAAACGAGAAACTGGAACATGTACATGAAGAATGTCCCTTCCCCGTCGCATACCACACTATCGTTCCACCCCCCGGTCAACACGCATTGGCTAGGCTTTATATCACTACAACATGTGGGCCCGCATGTGACCAAACCGATGATGCGCCAACCTAGCTACTACCCTGCTTATTATCTGGCAGGAAAAGCCCCGCCCTAGCGTTTCCAATCGTTATTTCTATCTATCGATCGTGCCAAGGAGCAGAACCAAATGTTACAATTTATACATGTTTCTCTACTCCTATCTACTCCTAAAAAAGACTTAGTTGGTGATGATTGGTGTGTCTGCCATCCATCATTTCTGACCATTAGATCTGCATCTAATGGCTGCGAGGTAAGTTGTGGCATTTTTGCAACAATAGCCCACTTCTCTGCTCCAATTTGCAGAAAACTCTTTATTATCTTGAAAGCAACCACATCCCTCCCTCGCCTCATCAAAACAGCCTGAGAAATATATTCTGAGTGAAATGTAATATATTTTTAGTGGTATATGTCTCTACTCTTATAAAAAAACTGAGTTGGTGATGATGGTGTGCCTACCATCTTGCAATATAGACCGTCCGATCTATATCTGACGCATAGAAAGCAAACTATGGCAATTTTGCAAAAAGATACCCGCACCTTTCTCCACATTTGCAGATAAGGCCTTCTCTCGTTCATCCTTATCTCCTACAACCTCATTGTTGAGCAATTAAAAAAGGAAGCCTCTGGAACAATCTGGCATGGTGGCCGCTGCCGGCGTCGTCCATCCCCATGCCTCCGCTCAGTCCGACCACCAATCACCACCATGCCCCACTCCTCACCTTATCTCTCCTCTTTCTCGAGATATCATTAGTTTTTATACATGGGATTACTCCCACATGGGTCAATCACAATAGGTGTTTTATAAAAAAATACATCTTGATGTTCCGTGCAATGCACAGGCATCTTGCTAGTATATCAAAACAAGAGTGTTTTCTTTCAAGTTTGTGAACAAGTACTATTCTACTTTGGATCCATTGCAACACATGGGCACATTGCTAGTAAAAGGAAAAGGTCTGCCGCATTCGCATCGCACCCCCACACGCCTGGGAATCGGGAGTACTCCACGGCCCGTCCGGCACGCCACATAGCTAGGGAAGGTGTGTTGCCTAGCATTTTCACTTTCATGTGGGACCGCAGTTGAGCAAACCGACTATCGGCAAACCGCACCCCGCCCGCCGCGTTGGAAAACAGAAATAGGAAGGGAAGATCTAGTTTTAGCACGGAAGCCAAGAAATTTGGTGTCAGTTGGGACTCGTTGATAGAGTAGGAGCACTCCGTACTACTCCTACTACGAAGTTTGTACTACTACTACCACTATACAACTAGGTACGTGCATGGCACAACATCGTAGGAACAAAAAACGGGAAGAACTAGGTACGTACTACTACCACTATACATAATACCGCATATTGGGTTTCTCTAAAGTCAAACTTTGTATACTTTCAACAATTTGTAGGAAAAAGTATTAACATATACACCACCAAATATATACCATTTCATTCATCATTGCTTTTATTTCCACATCGTGTAAATTTGTTAGTGTAAATGTTCATATTGCTTTCACCAAATTCAGTCAAGCTTTATAAAATTTGGCTGCAGTCAAAGCTATATATGTGCGGAGTAAATTACAAACGGAGGGAGCGGAATAGATATAGATATAACTATACAAATAAAAAAATACTAATATAGTCTATAGATATAAATAAGGCTACTACCCTTTTTCTAGGTTAGAACTCGCGTTGTTGTGTACACACTGTTTTGCTTCGCTATAATTTGCATTTGCGGGGTGTGTGTAGGACTACCGCCTTTTGTTCAGTACCAGCAACCCCACCATTATCCTTAATTAATTCTTATTGGCAATTACGATTGCATTATCTTAGTTCTAGTCGGTTCTTCGGTTGCTTGGAGGAACTCCATCTCGTTATTCAGGTTGATTTTGTGCATACGATAAGATCATCGTCCATCGAAGATTTGTTTAGGAACGATTGTCGATCTGTATCACCGGGTAAGATATAGCTGGATCGTCAACGTCAAAATCCACCAAATCGATACTTATCCCCACTCTCGTTGAAAGATTGGGTCGCCATCATAAGACTACCAACTAGACAATTCCTTCCCTATAGCATACACATGAGCACCATCTCATTATTCAGGTCCACGCCTCCCTCTCTCTCTCTCTCTCTCTCGAAACACACACACCTCTCCACACGATGCGTGTCTCTTGGTCTCTCTTCCATCCCATGTCAAAAAGGCACACCGCCATTCTCTTCTTGTTGCTACCCCCATCTATGTCGTTAGGTCTCCTTGCAACAAAAAAGCATTCATCTGTCTCTCTACTATCTCTTTCTACCACACATAACCTTCCACCCCTAGCTAGCTGTGCTGTCGAGGTCTATCCAGCTCTCTCACACGGAAACAAATGCTGTCTGTGTGTCCCTTCATCGCACACACACTATCGCTCTCCCATATCCGCAACCTCGTAACCTTGTCGATCCCGATGTTACACGCACCTCTCCCTCTCTCTCTCTCTCTAACACACACACGCACATGCACACACCCTCTCTCTCCCTTTCATACACTCCTCTCTCTATGACACACACAGTCTTTCGAACATGCATATGCCCCTCTCTCGTTAGGTATCGCTACCCCCGCCCCCTCTTTGTCACACAAATATTCTCTCTATATCTATGTCTCACAATAATACATGCATAGTCTAAATTGAAAACAACTACAAAAATGCGCTCCGATTACAAAAATTAAATCCACTCCCAAACAGAATATGAAAATAGGGTGAAATCATGCACACAAATGTTTGTTGCGTGCATGAATGTCAATGATATGGATGTACTACTCATACATCCACACAGACCCATTTCACACAAATTACATTAAACCCTTCTCAAAATATGGTGCGCATGTGATGTTTGTCGTACTGCTCCTGCCAGCCTTCCTCCGACACGTTCCAACATATTGTGCTACTTCTGATTCTATTTTTCTCCGCAGACCATGTGAAACTATGAAAAGGTCACCCCCCTCGCCCCCACTGGTATTGTAGCTCGAAGCTCCCATACGTACACAACACCCATCGGAGCACGCAGCCATTGCCAAAGTGGACGGCGCCGCGGCCTGGGAAGAGGACGGAGTCTCCGACATCACCGAGGTGGAGCACGCCCTCTACGGCTACGAGTAGCGCGCGCTTACTGTCCACGTGGAGGACAGTGGGATCTAGTGGCTCGCCCTCATCGGCCACGAGGGGTAGCTGTGCTCTAGCAACACGCCCTGGTCGGTCACGAGGAGGTGCATCGCGTCCTTGCCTCTCACAATGTGGACGAGCGCGTTCTCCAGCAGCATGCCCACGAGCATCGCATCGTCAAGAGCACGCCCGCGAACATCGCATTGTCGCCGCTCTTGACATGGACAAGCGCGTGCTCCGGCAGCACGCCCGCGAACATCGCATCCTTGCCGCTCACAATGTGGATGAGCGTGTTCTCCAACAGCATGCCCGCGAGTATCGCATCCTCGCCGCTCAGGCGCACAAGTGTGTGCTCCAATAGCATGGCCGCGAGCATGGCATCCTCGCGGCTCACGAGGTGGTTGAGCACGTGCTCTAGACAGTACCCCAGGAGTCGGGACGCGAGCATCGCGCCCCCGGCTACGAGGAGTACTGCATGGTGCCCATCGGGGTTTAGGAAAATCCCGTGACTCCGTCGCTCCCTGGAGGAGCGCGAGCTCCAGTGGGCGCTCGAGGAGTCCCGCTCCGATATGCAGGTGGCGGCGGATGTGCAAGATTATCCTTCGAGCTCTCCTCCTCTTACGAAGACGCCTCCACTGCCCCTGTCGTACGTCCTCTGCCTCGGCTCTGGCGGACATTTGGAGTTTAGTTTTATGGAACATTAATATTTGGATTAATCATACCTCTACCAAAACTGTGAAGAATCAAGACTAATGCAAAAACAACCTATGACTAACAGGCATAAATAGATGATGTGGCGACATTGCATGCTGGAGTATATTGCAATTTATGGATTGCATGCATGACTAGCTTATGTGGCTTGGTTGCATGGCTAGGAAAGGCTAGAGAAAAATAAATAGATAATGTGTTTAGAGTGCACTCCACTAAATGGGAGCATGTAAATATCTTTAGAGTGCACTCCACTTTTTTTTCAGACGCTTAGGTGCACCGGATGCCGTGCCACGCTACAAAATGTTAGAAAAAAATCTGCTCCAATGTTTAAAAAATCTATTATTATCTTGAAACCAGCCACACCCGCCCCGCACCTCATCAAAACAGCCCGAGGAATATGTTTTCAGTGAAGCATAATTTATTTTTACTGATATATGTATACCAAAACTAGAGTGTTTATATTTCAAGTTTGTGAACAAGTATTATTCTACTACTTTGGATCCATTGCAATGCACGGGCTAGCACATTGGTAGTAGTAAGAAACAAATTCCGAGTTTGGCACGAGTTCGTACTATGCAAGCACCACAAGGCCTAGCGCAGGAGTTACATTTCCCTCTCGGGGCCCACGGGACCGAGCTTCAGCGGCTTAGTGCACCTGTGTTTGAGTCAATGACATGTGGACCCTAAATGCGGCTGTCCTACATGTCATTCTCATAAAAGCAGAGGGGCAGTGGGATCGAGAGGGCTGAGGCGCAGGTCGGGGGATGTGTGGTGTCATGGGTTCGAGCGGCGTCGTGGGAATCGCATGTGGCTGTGGTAGAAACTTGATGGTCACCGCAGTTCAGCTGTCCCGCATGTCATGCATACAAAGGCAGAGGAGCGGTGGGGCCGAGAGGGGTGAGGCGCACGTCGGGAGACGTGGTGCCGTTGGTTGGAGCGGCGTCATGGGAATTGTGTGTGGAAGTGGTAGAAACATGATGGTCGCCGTAGTTCAACTTCCATAGACAAGCTGTCATGTCTACTGACACATGCATTGCATACCGGGCACTGCAAGGAGTAGTAGTAGAGAAAACTAGGCAGATAAATAGTTCATTATAGTCAAGCGGACCTATATCAATGTACACAGAGTACACTTGTTCCAAAGACATGCACACCAATGAAATAGTTCATCTATATCAATGTACACAGAGAGGAAATATAATTTTTACAAGAGAGGAAATAGTTCATCCATCTATAATGCCCTGTTGCTGGTGCAGCTTCTTCTTCTTTCTTCTTCTTCTTCTTCTTTCTTCTTTTTCTTCTTCTTCTTCTTCTTCTTCTTCTTCTTCTTCTTCTTCTTCTTCTTCTTCTTCTTCTCATTTTTTGTGGGAGACAGCTTCACAACAAGCTCTTTCGACCTTGCAGCTATCTCGAAACTCACACGAGCATCGAGGGCAGCATATTTTATCCGCTCGTAGGTCAAGGGATAATTCTCCCATCCAGACGACCTTAATCCCAGTGTCTCATCACCCTTCTCAAGATTTGTTCCGAGCACAGAATTTTCTACGTCGAACAGGGATGGTGTTTCTTTATCACAATCGTCTACAGGAATTCTGGTTTGTAGATCAGTGATGTTTTTCAAGTCAAGGTTGTATGGCGCCAGCTTCTCTTTGTCCCCTTCGATGGCTGCCCCACAATAGTATATGTCCTCCCGAGACATGAAATCGTGGAGCTCACCTGGTATGGAGGGCGCATGTATGATGTGATACACCAAAACTTCATCTTTGAGGCACAGCTGAAGGACGGCGGTGCATTGAATCTTCCTAGTGGCACGCTCCGTGTACTCTGCGTCGAGACCGACAACCTTCATCTCCACCTTTTGGAGGGAGTTGGATACATTGTTGATCCACTCCCGAACAACCCTTGGGTGGTCAGTGATGGTGGCAACTATGCTCAACGAGCCTTCGACGAGGACATGTTTGACGCTAAAAACATGCATAGGGATCTCTTTCGCCATTTGGAACCGCTGGACCGGAGGGCTATGGTTTGGAGAATTACGATTAAGATGGCTAGTCTAACTGAAGAAGATGATTATTTAAAGGGGCTTCGGAATTACTCCAGGAGGATGTGAATCCAGTGGGGTGGGGTTTGAATGCAAATGAAGGAGAGGTGAAGAAGCCGAGGAAAATCGGTTCCCGATGGAGAAGTGGCATGCATGCAGTTAATTAGACGACTAGGTAGACCAACCTACAAAACGAAAAGGCTATGCGGGTAGCGTACTGAGGAGTGGTCCGTGTCCGTGTACGTGCCCATCCTTCTATCGCTACATGTGCCACTGGTTAGTTGAGGTCACTCTTTCTAATCACCGTGGCGAAACATTTTATGATTCCTTTTTATTTTTGCACCCCTCCTGACAGGTGGGACCTACGCAAAACCCACTTGGGTGGACGAACAGATATACAAACATATCCATCTCTTTGCACACATAAATTGTGTCGTAGCTGGTTCGGATTGATATTGGCACGTGCCTGAGAGACACAGCCTTTTCTGGTTAAGGAATATGCGGTTATCCTAAAAAAAGAAAAAGCCCTTCTTCGCGCTTCCGCATGCATGAGAATTTGGTTCTGCTTGCAATATGGATGCTACCTGGCGGATGAAGTGAACCCAGAGACATGCTAGCATGGGAGATCTATTTCCGCTATACAATACTACTCTGTATGTTACTACTAGTAGTAGTACAACTGTGGTACACTTGATGGTCAAAATATTATTCATCCGGTCCTCACAGTGAAGTGACAAGACCCTGCGCTCAAGGTGACACTAGTCCAGGCGGCGTGTTTGGGTTACCAAAGTCAGCCTCACCTTGTGCACTGTGCAGTCACTTTCACCGCCGCTGTATAGCATGCCTCGCCTCATCTCCCTCTCCCCCTAGCACCAATCCATCTCCATCTTCATCTCGCCGGAGATCTTGAGGTCACTCTTCATCATCTCACTGTGCCCCCGCGTACCCTTGCCTCGCTCGCCTCCCCCAGTACCACTATTCCCTCGCTAGCCACTCCAGCACCGAGAGCCTTCTCCCCCGTAAATCAAGCCCCCAAAAACCCCACCTTCCAAACTCCACCATGGCCGAACGCGAACCGCGCAGCATTCATATGAGCCGCGATTGGAGCAATCTCCCAAGTGACATCATCGACCTCTGTTGTTCGTGTATGGATATGTTGAGCGCTGTGCGGCTGGCTGCATGCTCGAGGGACATGCACTTGGCCATCGTCGAAGCAAGGCCTGAGCTTTTCAAGACACCCTGCTTGCTGCTATCTGGTCTTGCGAGATTTGCTCACCATGATATGGAGGCGTACATGATGCCCCTCGACTTCAATCTGACCTCCATTAGCCAAAAATTCTTTGCAGGTATGTACTGGGTCGCCGTACATCATGCCCCTCGACTTTGATCTGATCACCATCTCCCGAAACTTCTTGGAAGGTATGTACTGGGTCGGCATGAACTCCCACTGGATGGCTACCGTCAGAGAAGACTGGAAAAAGTTGGTGCTCGTGAACTTCCACACCTCTCATGAGATTATCCTTCCTACGTTGGATTATATAGGGTTTTACCGTCGCGGTCCAAGTCATCTAGATTACGTCGTCAGTTGGATGCACCTTGTTTTGTAGAAGATTGTAATCTACCAAGTGCCCACACGATATGCGAATTACACAGACTTCAAGCTAATTGCCTTGTTTGACCGTGGACTCGCCTATATTTCCGTTGGTGCCTTCTTTAGGTGGAGACAAATCACCTCGCACTGGATCGTCAAAGCTGATACACACTTCTTTGATGCTATTGAACTCAATGGCATCATCTACGTGATCGACGAAGCAGATGGCACCACGTATTGCTGGGACGACGCGTGTAAGTTGTTTTCGTCTGATATTAATGATAACGCCATGACACTGTTTGAACTTTTTGTGATGATTGGCATATCCCTGTTTGAGTAGAATTTAAGTAGAACTATGGCAATGTATTAGAGACACCGTAAATCAGCTATATTTGGAATGAGTTAATTCATGCGATTGTGACATGTCATTACAACCAATTTGTACCCTTGAATAATCAAACGGTTAGGAAGATATGGATATTCTCCTAACTTTATAGTAATCTATATACTACTAAATATGAGTGTGTATCAATAGCCATGTTAGTTTCCTCATTTTCATGATGTAGAAACATGCATCACACTGTTGGTTTCATCTAACCATACATTAGGGAAGTAAATGTGCATATGGAAGTAGAGAAATCCTGTAGTGCTTACCATGTGTACATACCTATATTCGCCCTTCAGCAATCAATGGCTAGAATAATATCCTCACAAGAATTTTGCCCATAGAACATGAGTACAAAACAATGCATGGTCTTTTAGTTTCCTTGAAGAATTTGTTTGTGAGGACAGAACATGATTACATAACATGCATGACATGGTAGTTTCCTGTGAAGAATCGATTGTGAGATAACATGAGTATAACCATGCATGGCACTTCTATATACATTTCCCTGTATTTTCCTCTCAGTTCCAATAGGGATAGATCAATGCTGATTCTTGCATTATCCTACTCATACTCTGAACAATGCTGATCTTACATTAACAATGCCTGTCCTTTTTGATATGATGCAGTGTCCCTATAGTTACTGCCCTTTGTAATCACACCACCTTTGCCAAAAATAGGGAAGCACAACTGGTTCCTCGCTCGATCAGACGGCGGCAAAAGACTGATGATCATTCGTACACATGAGCCGAAAAAGTTATATTGCAAAAACCCCACTGTGTACAAGCACCGTGAAATACGTGAGTATCTGGACAGTGGCCGTTACGTCTATGAGCAGGATACCAGCTTGTTGGGGCCTTCAGGATTTTTGAGTTGGAGGCGGGTAAACAGCCTTGGTTCGCACTCTCTGTTTCTCGGACTCAATTATCCGACTAACCAGGAGATCACCGTTGGCAAGGACCTTGATGGCAGAGAGGGTCTGTTTGCTAGGGAAAACTATGTCTATGCGGCAAGCCCGAGGACTTCGGGAGCAGAATCCCCTGATTGTCAATGATACAGCCTGCAGCCAAAAGAAGGTGAGAATGACAAAGGCATTTGGATTAAATTTGATCCATGGATGTCTTAAGTCCGACGGGCAGTGATGTGGTTCAAGCCTTCAGGTTGATAGGTAATTGGTCTGTTGCGTCGAAAGGTTGGAGTTCTGGTGTCTCCGAATCACTGGTGGCTGAAGCGGGGCTGCAAATTATGATGGTGTTGGATCATCCCTCTTCGAATGACTTGTTGTCTTTGCTGCTTGTTCTGTATGGGTAGTTCTCTCTTTTGTTATGCATACTCCTTGTCATTTGGTCATCCTCGTCTATGTCACTCTTACTATGTAATAGTTGCCTCTCTTTAGAATGTCATTCTTGTCTGGATCACGAGAGTCTGAGCGCTGCAGATGGGTGTGTTTTGGTGGTGTAGCAAGACTTCTTATGAACTATCATGTCTTGTTGTTTACGTCAGTAGTAGTCACTAGTCAGTGTTTGAATGTTGTATATATCGTTGTTTCGAACTGTTTAGTGTCTTGAACTACTGGTGGGCTAAATGAGGGCATCACCATTCTCCAGTGTTCAGAGTATATCTCCTTTTTTCAAGTTTTAATTTGAGCTCAGTTTCTTTTCGATGATGTACACTTGTTTGGGCCAGTGAGGTGTCGTTGAATATGGGCTGAGTAGTAACACAATGCCAAATAGGTCAATTATGACTCTCAGGCCGGGCGCTCAAAAAATGAAAGAAAAAGGACTCTTAGGCCGACATGTGGGCGCCACCAGTGTTTTCATGCGCTTGCGCGCCGAGAGCATATTGGCGCGTGTTCGAAATTCATGCTACCTTTTCATCCCCAATCTCCCGCCCCTCCCCCACCTCTGGAATCTCGATTCCTACTCCAGTTCCCCCAAATCTCCCTCCTGTACTCCATGTACTCAAGCGCACTATCATGTCGCCGGTCAACGCGGATCTCCAAGCCGGAGATCCTGAGGTCCGTCCTACCTTCGGGCACTGCGTGCTGTCGCTCAACAGTGGCATGGCGACGCTAGACGACCAATTTGCCGGCAAAGTGCTGATGGAAACCATCAACGGTGACTGGCCTCCCGTCTCACCGGATGACCTTGTCATAGCTCTTGGCATTGTGCACGACATCCAAATAAGGGAATTGCTTGTTGAAGTCTGTCCGCCATCGGCTGATTTCTTCGTCAGGTTCCGGACAACTTTTGACTACAATCGTGTGTTCGAATCTTCCCGGCGTTTGTTTTGCGATGGCGCGCTGGTGAGCTTTGATCGATGGCACCCAGGATGGGGCTCGGTGCCCTCTGAGCTTGAGTTTTTAACAAAGCTTACCTTCCACAGCATGCCTCGACGTGCCTGGAATAGTGAGTCCATGAATGAGCTTATCAACGACCTAGGAGGTTAGCTCATAAGTATGTTTGTTCCTTTACACAGCTCGGCTCTGATAGTTATGGCATGGATGAAGAAGCCGTCCACCATACCGAAGGTGACTGGTGTTGAGATACTGGTGCAGGAATCGGGGTTGTACTATTCATCACCACCAAGGCCATCGTGGACCATGTTAGGGATGTACCTGTATCGAGTGTTTGTGCATGTCGAAGAAGTGGTCAATCCATCAATTGAAGTCCTGCCGCCGCCGCTGGTGCCAGGGTCCGTCGACGACGTCCATTAAAGGTGTCAACGTCAGACTTTCCCCATGTTGCTCGGAACGATGGATGGCACAGGGCCTACTCCATCGCACGGCGGAGGCCACTGCTTCTTTGGGAGAAGAGGTAGGGCCGGCTGCCTGGATGTGCTCTAATTTGAGGTAACAACTGAATCTTCTCAGATACTAGTTAAATCCGAGCTATCGGTGTGCAGCACTGATGTGCCAGTACATTTGATTGTGACCTGTTCTATTTTTGTACCTGAACTTTTTTTAGAAAGGGGTGTACGTCAACTTATTGTGCTAGCAGAACTTATTGTGTTGTCTGTCTGTTTTCTTTGCACAACATATAAGATATTTCCCCGTCATTGATAAAGACGATGAACGGTTATGTACAAGTTCATTGGTTTCAACATAGCCCTACCCGTAGCGATCCACTACTTCCACCCTGATTGTGCCGCCTGCGTGAAATTTTTGTATGCAAGTTCAGTGTGCTATGATGTTCTATATGATTGTGTCAACTATATAAGTTTTTACCGAGCTTCAACAATGCATATGGCTAAAAGATGTATTTACGAGCATCGACCGATGGGTCTCTCTCTCTCTCACACACACACACACACAAGTGGCACCGTTGAATTATTTCTTCGCTCGTGATAGCTTTTAATTAGGTTCCACTGTACTCTAACTTTTTTCTTAAGTTATTAATTGAGCTCAGTGACTTCAAAAAGTTGTACAGAAGCCTTGTTTGGGCCTTTTCAGGCGTCATTGAATGTGGGCTGAGTACTACACATGCCTTTTTTGTTGAACATCAGCAATGCAACTGGGCCGACAGTTATACACAATATCCTAAAATAAGCGCAGCCTAGCTTATGTTTCTTTTAATAAAATGCACAACTCAGTTCATTTTTTGTATAATAAGATTACCAAGTCCAACTTAATTTTTTAATAATATTCCTATCTCAATATTATTTTTTATACGAAATGCTCAGTCCAGACCATCATTGTTTTTTCACCCATCCCAGAAAATGGGTCCATTTCTACTAAAATCAAAAGGCTTGTAAATTATCAGAAATGATAAATGGGCTGCATGTACGCAATATTATTTTTCAGCGAGACCAGTAAATAGGTGTATTCGAATAAATAATCAAATGCGCTATAAATTATCATAAATAGTAAATCAGCGATTATTATTTATACCCAGCCTAGGAAATAGATTATTTTATGAGTCAAAGCCCAGGAAATAGATTTATTGGCAAAAAATGAAATGGGCTGTAAAACCTAAATAAGTGGGCTGCATTCCGCCACAGCTTTCGAAGTTGACTTTGTTGGCCCACTAGACGAAGCTTGCGCAAGGTGTTGTCCATTTAGTGAACAAAACGATTTAATGGTCTAAAACAAAAAATCAACAAATTATTCTAACATCTGTAGTCATTGGATTGACATCCAACGGCGATCCTGCTTCTTCAATCTCTGATCTAGTTGCTCTTGCTCCAGCTGCCAAAACCATCACCGGCTGGAGTGCCTGCATCTGCCTCCCGTGGCCGGCTGTGCTGCCACGAAGGCCTCGCCGCCCCACCCTACTCCCAACGGTGGCCAGGTCACACTTGTACTCAACCACACCTTCTGTTATTCTCCCGCGAAGGCAGCCTCACCCGGCAGTCGAACCAGTCCCTCGTACTCCCCTCTGCTAGGGACTCCAGTGCGCCTTGTTCCACGACTCCAGATCGTTCCCATCTTAGGCCTCGCCGTCGTCCACCGTCGTGGTCCGCTCGACGATGCGTGGTCAACAACGAGAGCCAACATGGAGTACGTCGAGAGTCTGTCAGCTGGGAACCACCAGCTACATCTTCGCACGCAAGCTAGTGCCTCCTTATTATGCGGGAATAAACGATTCCTCCCCCTGACAGCTTGGATCCACCAGCTACAATCTTCACACGCAAGGATGTTTATTCTTATTACGCGAAAAAAAGTCCCCCCCATGACAGCTGGGACCCACGAGCTACATCTTCGCACGGAAGGAAGTGCCTCCTTATTACGCGCAAGAAAAATGATTCCTCCCCCTGCAAGCTCGGACCCACCTAATTCGGATGCTGACTTGTGGGCCTACTAAGTTGACACGTACGCAGGGCTTTGTTAACCTAGTCAACAAACGATTCTAGTAGTAGTGACCGTTGGATTAACATCCAATGGCCGCACTGCTTCTTCAATCTCTGATCTTCTTGCTCCAGCCGCCGAAACCAGTGCCGGCTAGACCACCTATTACTGCCTCCCGTGGCCGGCTGTGTTGCCACCGCTGGCCATGCCATCCCTCTACTCACCCACACCCCATGTTATTCTCCGGTGACAGTAGCCTCACACTGTAGCCGAAGCTGTCAACCATCGTACTCCCCTCCGCATGGGCATCCACTGCCTCGTCTTCCTCAGCTCTGCATTGTTCCCTTAGCAGGCCTCGCCGTCGTCCACTGCCTTGGTGCTCTCGGCGCGGCGTGGTCAACGTTGTCAACGAACAACAGCCATCGGAAGATGACTGTACACGATGAGGCTGACAGCTGGACCCACCACCTACATCTTCGCACGCAAGGAAGTGTGTAACACCCCAAAAATATTTTTCCGAATATTTGAAATCTTTCCTTTAAAAATAAAAGTTTTGAAAGTCATTTTTGATCATATCACCTTTCTTCAATTTGAAAACCTTTTCAAATTTTATTTGGGTTCTAATCTTCTTTATATATTCGGGTTGAAGAGTTTAATATTATGTGGATAATTACTTTGGGTTTTTTTTCAAACAATTTATTTTAGCAAGAAAAGTTTTGGGGATAGTTAATTTTTTTTCCAAAGGAAATAACCCTTTCACCTCCTTTTAGCCCTACTAAAATCCATCCAACAAATTTTCTTCCACTCCAAATTTATCCCACAAGTCACTCACCTCATCTAGGACAGAATCCAACTCTTTCCCACCCCACAAAAATATTTTTCACCACCCAAATAAATTCCAAAGTTGGAATTCATACATTCCATCATATCTATGGTTTACAAAGGAACCACCATTTCTACAAGGATGCCACCTCCACCAAAATTAATCCAGCAAATATATGGTACCCACAACCCATTTTTTCAAAAACATGGGGTGCCACAGTTCAAAAATTTCAAATTCCACTCAATTCAAATTTGGACCAGATTCAATATTTCTGATCCAAACATATTTTTAAATGCTCCAAAAATTCCCAAACTTTGCCAGGCCCTCTCATATGCATCAACACATCACCACAAAAATCCTCAAAAATCAAAAAAATCCCTAGCACTCTCTGCCATGGGATCATATGAGTGTATGTGCACTGTTCATAGCTGAATAAGATTCAGTTAACTGAATCTTCAGGGGACAGGGAGTGATCGAGCCGTGCACTACACTCCATCCATCCTCTTCTCCTCCACGCCTTCCCTCGCCTTAAATGTGCAGCCGCGGGGCCTCCTCGTCAGCCCCTCGCCGTCAACAGGCCGGAGGCTGGCCGGTGCAACGGCCACCACACTCGGCCATGGCAGGCCGAGCGGATCAGCTCGCGCCACCGGCCTCATTCACTGCACCATACCCTGCTAACCTACTTCCGTCTCCACGTGTCGCTTTCCTCCGCAGCTCTGCGCACTGACGAAACCTCTGGACCCCATCCGGCAGTCGCCGGAGACGGGCACGTCCGCCTCACCCGTACACCGACCTCGCCGTGGATAAGGCACCTGAGCTCGAACTCGTCCGCGCTCACGCTTTGGGCAGCTTCCTCCACCCTCACTGACACTCACCGACCACGACCACCGCCCAAACCGACCTCGCCGACCATCATAACTCCGGCGTGATCCGAACCCCGCCGGACCGCCTATATAAAGGCCCCCGAGCCCCATTCTTCTCACCCATCGCCTCCACCACCTCCCAATCGCCCCTACACCACTCGCCCGACCTCGAGGAGGTCTTCTTCTTCCCCTTCGATCACCGCTCCGCCGCCACTGTCACCGATCCGTTCATCGTTGTTACTCCACCTCAACTGGTCAAATCTTGCCAGTGGTCTTATATTCCACCAAATCATCGATTACTCGCTTCAATTCCACTCCCCGAGCTCTCTCCGACAAGATCCCAACGCCACCGAACCACCGTCCGCCACCGTCGACCTCGCTGGCGTTCAGGTGCTTCCTGGCGACCACCACCACCTCCCTCCGACGCGGCACTCCTCCCTAGTCATGTTCCGACCATCGCCGCCTTCCAAGACCCCGGCGATCACCGCCGGCGAACGCCGTCTTCTCTTTGTTTCCGCGCGCAGGTTCAAATATTTGAACCTGACGGGTGGACCCCACCTCACGCTTTTTCTTTTTTTTGTCTAAAAACGAAGGCGTAATCTCAACTTTTACGCCTTCCGCGCTGAGAAGCGTATTTCGGCCCGAAGCGTTTTCTTTATAAACGCACAGGGACTGGCTTTTTTACAGAAAAACCCCTGGTTTTGAAAGTTTAGTAACTTTTAAACCACAACTCCGTTTGAGTTGAATTTTTTTTGAAATTCTTATTTTTCTCTCTAGTTTTTTTTAGTATTTATTTAAAAATGTTTTGGGACAACTTTTTGTACTGTTACCAAATTTTTTAATTTGAGTTGATTTTGAATTTTCAGAAAAAGAAGAGGGAAACTTTGCCGAGAATTTTGAAGGGTTTTCACCTGACTACTTTGGACAAGGCAAGCATTATTGAACTTGGGATATGGTGATTGCATTTGCATTTGCATGTTGCATCGGTTGATATTGCACCATATGTGTAGTATGTCACTAGCACTTGCATGCATGGTCATATCTCTTTTGCTCATAACTTGCACATCATTCAAGCAAAAGATTCTTCTGACATGGTAAAGTTGTGGAAATACGGGAGAGTGTCTCCTGCCTTGGACGTGCCGGTGGGCACGGGCCATTATGCTTGACACGGTGGTGTCCTATAACTTAAGTGGACTATTCCGGTGATGTTAATTAACACCTCCTAAGTCGGCCTAGATCGAGTCTTGTTCCGTTACACCTAGCTGGATACCGTGCTGCCACGGGTCCTTCCGCAAGGAAGGTGCGGCTGAGTAAGTTGTTAACCACTGTCCAGGTACACACCGTACAGAGGGCCACGATGAGGGTTTCCAAAGGCCTTGGACTAAATCCTGTCATCGGGTCAGGGGGCATGGGTGTTTCCGGTTGTGACTGAGAGGGGGGCACCCCTTGTAATCCGCGCATATTAATAGTGATCCCATGCAGGACGTTGGTCTCTCCGTCTCAGAGTTTTCCTTGAACGATGCTTTGGTGATTCCTGGCATCCGGAGAGTTATTCTGGTGTGTGCTGGTCAGGTGTGTTTTCAACCCGAAGACCGTAATAGGAATTAGTCAGTGTCACGGTAGTGACTAAAGAAATCATTTACTTGTGGGTAAACAGTACACCCTCTGCAGAGTTAAAACTGTTCAAATAGCCGTGTCCTCGGTCAAAGGGCGTAGCTGGGTGGGTCAAGTGTCGGTCCCGGTACCGGTCTCCGGAGGAAATAATTAAAATGTGTCTGACTCATTTTTGCAGTATAATTATTGATACCTTGTTGCTACCTTGATTATTTTATCCTCATTAAATATTATTATGACTATGCATAATATTGAGGACTAACCGTTTCTCTCATTTTATTTTCTTCTTGAGTGTCTCAGGGGCTGGCTAGACTACCCCGGGCACTCAACTATTACTTTCAAGACCTCTCGTGGCGTCTCTCGAGTTAACAGGCGGTTTATCTCGCCACTACTCTTGTGGACACCCGATTGGCATTTCTCTTCAAGTCCAACCGTGGCGTCACTTGACGCGCGACAGGCATTTGTTTTGAGGACCTCTCGTGGAGTCACTCGAGTTAACAGGCGGTTTATCTCGCCACAACTCTTGTAGACACCCGACCGGCATTTCTCTTATATTTTTTTCGGAATGTCACTTGGGCTGGCTAGACTACCCGTGGCATTCACTTGCTTTTATTTTCTTAAGAGACTGGTTATGGCTAACATGTTTTATTTACTTCCGCATCATTTTATAATTATGTCATGACCATTATTTTAGTCAGCATGAGCATGTGCATCCATTATATCTTTTGTTCATAATGTTTGCAAGTACATTCCAACGTACTCACTGGCTTGTCCCTGGCTATTTACGTGGCCAGACTTGGAAGAGGACGAGCTTGTGGAGAAGGATTGCGCTAGCGAGCCCGACGCTTAGAGGAGTCCCTGTCAGTCAACCTGTGAGATAGGAGACTACCACATGTATCATCTGCTGAGCTTCTACTACACCAATAAAATAGTCAAGCCTCACTCTGACGCTTGGCTTTACGTTATTGTATCAGAGATGTACCACCACCACACCACTGTCATATTCCGCCGCTGCCATATATTTGGCGAGTTTGTAATAATTTTGTTGAGCCTTCAGACTCAACCCTGTGTAATATTATTTGTACTGGTTATCTATATCAAGGAAGTCCACCAGTTGTGTTGATCTTGGGGCTGGTGTGACTAGGACCTTTTCTGAGATTTATTCCCAGAAAGGGGCCCAACAGGACTTGGTACCAGAGCCAGGCTGACTGTAGGAAGCCCCTAGGCACGATCGCTAGCACTCGAGTCAGTACTAATTTTTTTAGCATGCATTTCATGCATCGTAACAAATTTTCGTTAGTCATCATATTCTTATGATATGACTGTTTGGATTTTTGTCTACTGATGTAGATGTCTGGTGGCAGCTGCCCATCCCAGATTTTTGCCAACGAGCCAGCTGGATTTTCCTGTCTTCTTGCCGTCATCACTAGGGATGCGATGAGGTCTCCGATTCGTCCTGAGTACACGATTTTTCCTGACAGGGTCACAGACACTCTGACTATGTACCAGGCTTCGGTATATATTCGGGGTGGAAGTAACCTGTCCTTCCGTAACTACCGTTTCATGGGGAGAGTCATGCCCTCTGAGAGGCATGCTATCCAGATGGCCGCACATGAGGCTATTGCATGTCTTAGGGACATCCTGCCTATTATGCAGACTCGTCCCTATCACTACCTTCCGTGTCATGTTCCTTATACCAACCATTACGCTTTTTCCTGCACCGCGGGAGAAAGGGATGGGGCGATCGAGCCCCTTGTTCAGTACATCATGGCACTCGAGTCGATCTTTACCGCACTGGTGGACGACCATCTTGCTGCACGAATGGACCTGGCTCGTGCGAGGATCACTCGCAGGAGTGAGTTCCGTTCACCTTCACCATGGTGCCACCTCAGACAGGCGTGTCATCAACCGCTACATGACTGGAGACCATCCCAGAAGAGGAGGAGGTTGAGTCTCAAGAGCCACAGCTGGGACTCACCCTCAGCGGTGCTTACAGTGTCTCAGACACTCCGTGAGGACTAATCGAGTGTCAACACCGTAGTAGTCTTTTTATGATGACATGGTTGTAAGATATTTATTTTCTGTTTCTTCTTCCTTCCTTTTTTGTAAGATGGTGAGTAATGGACTCGGACCATAGCTCGTTGAGAGGACGAAGTAGTACGCTAGTTGAATAAGTGGTCTTGTAGTATGCGGTTTCTGCAAGCATCTTGTATAATTAAGTCATGCTTGTATAATTAAATCCTGCGTGTATGATATAACCTGTTGTACTTGCATCCTGGGGGGAGGTTTATTTTCAGTCTCTTAAAAATTTTTCTTGTTGCCTTTATAATTTCTTTTCTCATTGGTGTTACACAAATACCCCCAGAAAGAAAATGCATCGCCCCTGGACCCGTTCTATGCCAAATCCGCCATAGAGCAACCATGGACAAATGGGAAATAATTTTACACAAGGACAGAGTAGTCAACAGGACAGTGACACAACATTTTCACAAGTGTGCCGTCTGTACGAGCAAAGCCAGCAACAACACCAAGAAATGATGCAACATTTAATCAATATGGGAAACCACCAAGGACAAAATTAGAACAGGTCAAAATTATCTGAGCTCCAGAAGACCAATCCTATTGTGTTTTCTCACACCGACAAACCATTGGAGGCAGATGATTGGCTATGTGATATTGAAAGAAAATTGGTTATTGCCCAGTGTACAGACCAGGAAAAAGTACTTTATACCCCGTACTATTTTTCTGGTACAGCAGCATCATGGTGGGAAAACTTATGCCACACTCATCCCAACGGAGCCAATATGACATGGGAACAATTCAAGGAAAATTTTCGGGGAGCACATATCCCCAACAGTATCATGAAACTGAAAAAAGGGAGTTTGAGGATCTCATGCAGCGAGGCACCACGGTGACACAGTACCTAGATCAGTTTACTCAGCTAGCCCGGTACGTCAACGATGAATATATGACATAAGACAAAAAGATGGAAAAGTTTCTTGATGGACTTATTCCGTCTTTAAAATGCCAACTGGTGGTCCACACCTTTCCTGATTTCAAGACACTGGTGGACAAGGCAATTATACTGGAGAACGAGCATCGTAACATGAACGAGATACGTAAGCGCCGTATGAACCAGTCATCTCAGGTTCGCAACAATAAACCCAAGAATGAATTTCAGACGCCCACAACACACCGACCAGCAACACTACTACCTCGACCACCGGAGCAGAACCGCAGTGCTTTCAACAACAGAACCAGAGATACAACATACTATCCGGGCATCACCAGCTATGTCTGCGGAGGAGAAGGGCATTACTCCAGGCAATGCCCAAAGCAGGGAAATAATACTACTAAGCCCAACAACAATGGCCGTGGTACAAACACAACTCCCAAGCACAACAACATCAACCACAATAACAACCAAAGGAAGGGACAAGTCAACCACGTGACCCTTGAGGAAGCACAAAATGCACCGGATATTGTGTTCGGTACGTTTCCTGTTAACTCAATTAATGCTACAGTTTTATTTGATTCCGGAGCTTCGCATTCATGCATCTCTAAAAAGTTCGCCGCGGAGAATCGATTTTCTTTTTCGCCTTTGCAAAATTCCATGGTTATTCAGTACCCGGGATCGAAGCAAAGCACACAATGGTACTGCAAGGATGTAAATATCGAGATCAAAGGAATGGTATTTTTAGCCAACCTTATTGTTCTAGAAACAGTCGAACTGGATGTTATTCTGGGAATGGATTGGTTAACCAAAAATAATGGTTTCATAGACTGCTACAACTGCACGGTGACTCTTACAAGCTGCCAAGGAGAAACAATAAAATTTGGCACAAGGAGGATTTCCGCATCACAAGGAAAATTAAATCAAGTGGATGCGGTAGAATTAAGTAAGGTCCTTGTAGTCTGTGAATACCCCGATGTATTTCCAGAAGAGCAACCAGGCATGCCACCTGATCGGGAAATTGAGTTCGTTATTGAATTAGCACCTAGAACGGTTCCCATTTATAAGAAGCCGTATTGTATGGCTCCAACCGAATTGGCTGAACTAAAGAAGCAAATTAAGGAATTAATGGAAGAAGGGTACGTCAGACCCAGCTCGTCACCATGGGGATCGCCAGTTTTATTTGCTAAGAAAAAGGATGGTACCCTCAGACTATGTATTGATTACATGGCTCTCAATATGGTCACCATAAAAAATAAATACCCGCTGCCCAGGATAAATGACTTGTTCGAACAACTAGCAGAAGCCAAGGTATTCTCAAAAATAGATTTGAGGTCAGGTTACCACCAATTGAAAATCCGATCGTCAGATATACCCAAGACTGCATTTACTACCAGATATGGATTGTACGAATTTACAGTGATGCCGTTTGGCTTAACCAACACTCCTGCTTATTTTGTTCATCTCATGAACAAGGTTTTCTTGAAATATTTGGACAAGTTCGTGGTCATATTTATTGATGACATACTTATCTACTCCAAGACACCCGAAGGACACAAACAACACCTATGAATAGTCCTGGAAGAATTGAGGAAAAACCAACTTTATGCCAAATTCAGTAAATGTGAATTTTGGTTACGAGAAGTTGGCTTCCTAGGACACGTTCTGACACAGGATGGGATAGCAGTGGATCCAAGCAAGGTAAAAGCTGTCCAAGAATGGAAACAACCCACCAGCGTGACTGAGGTCAGGAGTTTTCTTGGTCTGGCAGGATATTACCGAAGATTTATCGAAGAATTTTCAACCATAGCTAAACCCATGACCCAATTGCTTAAGAAGGATAAGAAGTTTGAATGGACTGAATCTTGTCAGAAAAGTTTCCAAGAATTGAAGAAAAGATTAACAACGGCACCCGTTCTGGTCGTACCCAATGTGCACAAAAAGTTTGAGATATACTGTGACGCGTCCAGGAAAGGCCTTGGATGTGTATTGATGCAAGAAGGAAAAGTCGTGGCTTATGCCTCAAGACAGCTACGACGACATTAGGAGAATTACCCTACACATGATCTGGTGCTAGCTGCGGTAATACACGCACTCAAAGAATGGCGACACTTTCTTCTCGGTGAGCGATGTGAAATATACACGGACCACAAAAGTCTTAAGTATATTTTCACCCAGCCGGAATTAAACCTGAGACAGCGTCGCTGGCTTGAGTTAATAAAGGACTACGATATCGGAATTCATTATCATCCGGGTAAAGCAAATGTTGTGGCAGATGCTCTCAGCCGAAATCCCTGCACCAATAATAATAGTGTGCAATTTTCACAACATGAGTTCAACCAGGAATTTGCCAAACTCAATATGGTCTTAGTCACAGAAGGAACCATTAATCAGCTGGAGATGAAACCAACATTAGAGGATCAGATCAAAGAAGCCCAAGAAGGACACCCAAGTATTGAGAGGATTAAGAGGAAAATGAAACTGGGCAAGGCGCCCGAGTTTACCGTGGATGATCAGGGAATTTTATGGTTCGGGAAAAGAATATGTGTGCCTAATAAGGAACAATTAAAGCAACAAATTTTGGCAGAATCCCATACCACTCCATATTCTATCCATCCAGGAGGGACAAAAATGTACAAGGATTTACAAGAAAATTATTGGTGGCACGGGATGAAAAGAGATATAGCCGTATATGTCGCACGTTGTGATTCATGCCAGCGTATAAAAGCAGAACACCAGAGGCCAACAGGACTACTGCAGCCACTCAGAGTACCTGAATGGAAATGGGACGTAATAGGAATGGATTTTATCGTCGGACTGCCAAGGTCACGACATGGAAATGATGCTATATGGGTTATAACAGATTATTTCACCAAGGTGGCACATTTCATTCCGGTAAAAACCACATACACCACACAGTGACTCGCCAGATTATATCTCTCCCGGATTGTTTGCCTACACGGAGTACCCAAGACCATAGTCTCTGACAGAGGTACCCAATTTGTCTCTAGATTTTGGGAACACCTACAACAAGCCCTAGGAACTCAACTAACATTCAGCACAGCATACCACCCGCAAACCGGAGGACAAACTGAGCGGGTAAATCAAATATTGGAGGACATGCTAAGAGCATGTGTGCTCACCTACGGAGTTAGCTGGGAAGACAGTTTACCATACGCGGAATTCTCATATAACAACAGTTATCAAGCCAGTTTAAAAATGTCACCTTTTGAAGCCCTGTACGGACGAAGGTGCCGTACCCCACTCAATTGGTCAGCGACTGGAGACAGTCGAATTTTTGGTCCCGAAGTTCTTAAAGAAGCAGAAACAAAAGTGAAGCTTATTCAAGATAGACTGAAAGCAGCTCAGAACCGTCAAAAGAGCTATTACGATAAAAAGCACCACCAAATCAGTTTTGAGCCCGATGAATACGTGTATCTCAGAGTATCTCCAACTAGAGGACTACAGAGATTTAAAGTCAAAGGAAAATTGGCACCAAGATTTATTGGACCATTCCGTGTAATCGCAAGAAGAGGCAAGGTTGCTTATCAAGTAGAGCTACCGGCAGAATTATCAGATGTCCACGATGTGTTTCACGTGTCACAACTAAGGAGATGTGTTAGTAACCCAGACAAGCAACTGCAACACCAAGACTTGGACCTTCATCCAGACCTCACATATAGGGAGCATCCTATAAAGATTTTAGAGGAGTCTGAACGGAGGACCCGGCAGAATGTAATAAAATTTTACAAGGTTTAATGGAGTAATCACACCGAGGAAGAAGCAACATGGGAAAGAGAGGATCATCTGAGGACTGAATATCCGTACCTGTTTGAGGGACAGCTGAAATCTCGGGGACGAGATTTTTATTAAGGGGG